>JAMALD010000002.1:0-600000 GCA_023628235.1 Rhodotorula sp. S30-09
AACCCTAACCCTAACCCTAACCCTAACCCTAACCCTAACCCTAACCCTAACCCTAACCCTAACCCTAACCCTAACCCGTAGCCGGAAGAATCAGGACAACCAGCTTTCCAGCGCTCCCACCCGCTCGACGCCGGTCTCGCGACTTGCTTGAAGACTGTGCGTCTTGCATTATCGCCCTTCCAACCAGGAGAATCAAGATGAGAGTGGGCGTAGCACTAACTCTAAGGCCAATTCTGGGGCCCACGCAACGACGAACGGGCAAACGACGACAAAGGGTCGTGCACGCGGCGAGCAAAGAAACCTGAAGACGAATGAGACGAAGCGGGACAAAATGAAATTGCCAACAATGAGCGGGAATGTGGAATCTACGTAGCTATTTTAAGGTAACTAAGATGGCAAGGGGAGCCCGAGAAGCTGTGAAAAGTGGACCTGGTACTCTTGCGGAAGCTGCGCCATCAGCAACGGGTTTGCCTCGATAGCCGCCTTGAGCTCTTCATACGACATTGACGCGTTCTGTGCGGGCTGCGCAGCAGCAGGCGTGGGCGCAGGGGTTGTAGCAGTAGGTGAGGCGGAACTGTAAGTGGGCGACTGGACAGCCTGCGGGTGCTGGTATGCCGAAGGGTGGTAGAGAGGGTGGCCCCCGTGACCGTAGGGGATCGACTGCCCGTTTGACTGCCGAAAACCGAGTCATCAGCGAGCGCCTGCGTCAAGGGTTGCGCGACATCCACCTTGGTAGCCTTGGGCTTTTTGGCGGCAGCCTCCGCGGCGGCGGCGCCCTTGTTGCCGTTGCTGACAGACACCTTGCGCTTCTGGCCGGTGACAGGCTCGAGCGGGTGCGGCGGATAGACAAGCTGTGGTGGAGACCCTGCAGGAGGCTTCGGAGGACGAGGACGCCGTTGCCGCGTGCCCTTGCAGTGACCGCAGATCCACTTGAACGCCTCGTCCTCGTAGGGGATGATGCGACCGGCGAGTGCGTCCGCCTGCTGGTGGCACGGCAAATGCTGCCAGTCCTCGCATGAGTCGCAACAGATCAAGCCGAGGCCGTCGTCCTGCGTATGGGGAAGTCAGGCCAGCGGACGAGCGAAGAGGGCCGAAACTTCAAGCGGAACGCACATAATTCCAGCCCGCGGTCCCGCAGATTTCGCAGTCAAGGTACCACGACTCGTCGACGGCGTCGTCCTCGGCTGGAGGAATGGGGAGGACGGGCGCGGGAGGAGGCGGGGCAACGGCGGCTTCTGCCTCGGCGTCTGCGGCAGCTTCGGCGTCGCGTTCAGCCTTGCGTTCGGCACGACGCTCCCTCGCACGGGCGCGCTGCGAAAACTCGAAACAATGAGCACGAAACGCGAAACGAAGACTCCGCCTCGCGCACGCACCTTGGCCTCATCCTTCTGGCGCTTCTTCTCCTCAGCCTCGAGCCGCTTGCGCTCCTTCTCCTGCTGCCACTCGTACTCGGCGCGCTCGTCGTCGTTCATAAGTTCGTAGGGGAGGACGCCGCCGTTCTTCTCCATCGCCTCCTGGCGCTCCTGCTCGCGCAACTCCTCCATCAACTTGCGCTCCTCCTCCTCCTCCATGCGCTTCCTTTCCTCCTCGCGCTTGCGGAGGCGGTCTTCACGCGACTCGGTTTTGGACGTGCTAGACTCTGCAGGGACGAACTCGCTCAGTCCGTCGTCGGCGTAGCTGCGGACTTGCTGGCGAGCCGCACGCGTCGGTCGGTCGCTGAGCGGGTTGCCGTCCTCGTCGACGCCGGCGACGCGCGACGACGAGCGCTTCGAAAGCTGGGCGGCGAGCTCCGCCGACTTGGCTTCCTCGGCCTGGCGCTCCTCCTCGCGACGCTGCTTCTCGTCCTCGATGCCCTGCTCGACAGCCGGGATGAGCTCGAGTGTGACCAGCTCCCTCAGCTTGATCTCGTCCTGGTGCGTGCTCTTGGCGAAGCGTTCGGGGAAGACGCGCCAGTCGTCGAGTGTCGTGCAGACCTGCGCGTATCGAACAAGTCAGCTCACAGACTCCCGGTGAAAGGTTTAGGCTGCAACGCACGGCCTCCCACTCGACAAAGCCGGGTGTGTTCTCGGCACGCTGCCGCTCCTCCCAGTACTGTTTCTCCCACGACGGCATCTCCTGCTCGACGGCCGGCTCGTCCGCGAGCTTCTTCGAGTTCGAGAGAGCGGGCGATCCAAGGTTCGAGCCATCGTCATCCTCGCCCTTGACTGCATCGCTCGCCGGTTCGGACGCGCCCATCTTGACGTCCTCGTCACCTCCCTCGCCCTTGAAGGCGCTCGAAGGTCCCGCCTCCTCATCCTCGGCAACCTGCTCGAACGCTCCCGTCTCGGCGTTCTTCTTCAGCTTGAAGCGAACGACGCCGGTGACGGTGCCCTTCTTGCTCTTGTCGCGAGGACCGGCGCGGAGGCCGAGCAAGGTGCGCGGCTTGCGGACGGGCCGGTCGGACGGGTTCGACGGGTCGGCTGCGGGCGGGTCGCGCTGGATCCAGAGACGGTCGTCGGCGGTGCGGAAGTACTTGTTGCCCTCCGAGTCGGTACCGATGGGGTCGAGCCGCTGCTTTGTAATTTGTCGAGGGTGACAAGGGGTCGTGCGAGTCAGTTGCGGCGGTCACAAGGCGAGAGAACCGACCGCAACATACCCAGGCCGCCTCGCCATCCCACTGCAAGTACTTGCGGAACTGCTGCGCCGGGTCGACCATGTGCCACTCGCAGACGTTGTAGATCGCGTCGAGCTGGGAGAGGACGAGCGTCAGCGAGACTGTCGTGAGCTCCAGAGGGACAGTCCCCGTGCGCACCTTGGTTTCGAGGCTCAGGTCCTTCCACTCGACGGCCCGCTGCTCCTCGTACCACTCCTCCTCGTCCTCATCCGCACCCTCCTCCTTCTTCGCCTCGGCGAGCTGCTCCTGGAACACGCCCTCTGCGGCGTCCTGCGCAATCACGTCGGCCATCTCGGCGTTGAAGCCGTCGTCGAGGGCGGCCTCGGTAAGGGGTACGCCCGCCTCGGCCGTCTTGCCCGAGACATTGACATCCGCCGAGCCCGCCTCGCGCACGAGCGAGCCGTCTTCCTTCGCCGCCTTGTCCTCTGCCTTGAAGCGCGCAGCGACGACGTCGTCCGACTCACCGACGGTAAAGGGCGTGCCGGCCTTCTTCTTCCCCGCCTTGCGGTACAGCGCCTTCTCCGCCTGCCTCAGCTTGTCCTCCGCATCCGCAAAGATACTCCTCTCCACCTGCTCCTCCTCCTCCTTCTTGACATCCTTGGGCGCTCCCTCTCCCGACCCAGACGCCCCGCCCGCCTTGGCAGCCATGTACGCGTCATACTCGGCTTCTTCGCGCGCGCGTTCGATCGCCCGCTCTGCTTCGACGACGCTGCCTGGGACACGGTGCCACGAATAGAACGGGTTGTCTTCGCGCCCGACGCGGCGGTTGTACGAACGGCGGAGCGCGCTGAGCCAGTTCGTGGAGCTGTGGCAAGGGGCGCGACGAAAAAGGGGTCAGTCAGCTCGCCTTTCGCCGGATGGACCATTACAAGCGTCGACACACTTGGTGTTGCGATCGTTGGCGAGCGTGTTGAGAATCTTGCCGAGGAGGGCGGGAATCTGAGCATCTGGCTTGACGCCGAGCAAGTCGAGCTCAAAGTCCTTCGGGAGTTGGAAATAGTTAGCATTCTGCCGCGTGAGCAAAAGTACTACAGCTCTCGCTAGCCTCGACAAGCCGCGAGCGAGTAAGCAGCGCAGCATGTCGAGGCAGAAGACTGCGGCCGTTTCCTCGCGTGAAGACGAGCTCGCCGACTCACACTCGTGTTGAACGTGCCTCCGAGATGGTGGAGGAAGAGAACGGAGAACTGTTGGTCAAGAAAACAGTCAAAGGAAGGGAGACGAGCCGCGGCGGGACGAGGGGAGACGATGCGAGATGCAGAGGTCAGCACATACGTCGATCGCCCCGCCAGCACACACATCGAGTAGAAGAGAGCCTTAAACGCACATGGGCGATGGCAGCTGTGCGAAAATCGGTGCGCAGCTTGCGCAGGCCGGCGGCAATCTCCTGATCCGTGAGGGTGGACGACATGGCGGTGTACGTATACTCGCGGTGCGTCGAGTCGACGGAGGAGTGCAGGGAGGCGCGACGGAACGCGCGAAAGGTCACTTAAGCGCGGCAGGCGAGCTGTTGACGCGAGTCAGGTGGTGGTAAGGGGGGTTGGAGGGCGAGTCGCGCGAAGGACGGAACGGCGGGACGCGGGACCTTAGTGGACGGGTTCCGGAGCGAGTGAGGACTCTTCTCGAACGCGTTCAGGTTTCTGCGTGCGCGTGCGAGGCGTGTGTCAGCGCAGGAGGACTCGGGTGGGAGCGAGGCGCGAGGGACAAACAGACGGCAGCAACAACGCGACTGGGTGGCTTGCGGGCTGACCTCAGACAGTGCACAAACGTGTGTGAGTACAGTGCGCGTCCGTTCGAGCCCAGCAGAGCGGTGGGAGCGGACAGCGACGATGAGATGGCGGTCAAAGGGGGAAAGGGCCACCCTCCCGTCTCCTCGACAGCCGCAGGTGACTCAGCCGAGGTGCCAGTGTGACCTAGTAGCTCGTATTCGAAGGCGCCAACCCAGCCACCTCTGGCATAATCCCGTTGAAGAGATGAAGGCGGACCCCCTGCCGCTCTCCCTCGTCGCTCACGCTCACTGATGGCTTCGAACGCTCAGGCTGCGCAGACGACCTCGGCAAGCCTCTCGCTGTGGTTCCAGCAGCACCGCCGCGCCGTCCTCATCACCGCAGGCGTCGTTGCGCTGTCGGCAGCCGGAACGCTCTATTACACCCAGAGCACCTCGCAGCACGCACGCCGCGCGAGGGAGCAGGCCAGGGACGCCGCCAACAAGGCCGCAGACAAGGCGAAGAAGGAGCGCAAGCAAAAGAAGGCCAAGCAGCCCGGCGAGGGCAAGCCAGACGCCAAGTCGGCCAACGACGATGACGGTCAGTCGTGGGACTCGCACTCGCCCTGTGGTTCACCGCGGCTACTCTCGCTGAGCTCCTGTGACGGCTGGGGAACTTTTTCGACGGGCGGCGAAGGCTCGGGAGGAACGGGATCGTTTCCCTTGGTCCGGTGACGGCAGCGAGAGAACTGTTGTCGGCTCGTGGTTGGACGAGCGGTAGGCAGTGCGCCGCTATGATGATGTTTTTGGGAGTGCAGTGGGAGTGCAGTGCGGGTGGTGCGACGCGGAACGGCTGAGTTTTAGTCGCCACGACTCGAGGGTCGCAGGAATCCCGCTGGACAGGCATCGCAGGCTTAAAAGTCCCTGAGCCGCCGAGGAACTGACACTCCACACTCTCTCAGACCCCCTGAAGCTGACGACGTCTGACATCGAGGTGATGGACCTCGAGGTGCGTCGGTTCCTTCCTCCTCGACACGAACAGCCCACTTACCATTGCCGCCGGACAGACCCGCTCGAAGACCGCCCTCGCTCTCAAGGCTCGCGGCAACAAGCTCTACTCGGCGAAGCAGTACCAGGAGGCGATTGACTACTACACCAAGGCAATCCAGTGCGAGGAGCAGGCGGTCTTCTACTCGAACCGGGCTGCATGTGCGTTCGGGCGTGCCTGTTGCAATCCCTGTACGAAAGCAGAACTGACAGCCCTCGCGTCGCCCTGAATACAGGCTACACAAACTTGAACCAGCTCGACAAGGTCGTCGAGGACTGCTCGAACGCGCTCCGTCTCGACGCGCAGTACATCAAGGCGCTGAACCGACGAGCGACCGCGCGCGAGCAGCTCGGTGATGCCGAGAACCTCTACCTCTCCCTCTGCGGTGCGCTGGTGCGGCTTCCGAGCAGCATCCACTCGAGCTGACCAGTCTGTCCGACAGACTTCACTGCCTCGGCGATTCTCGACAACTTTAGCACGAGCTCGACGACCGACTCGGTCGAGCGCGTCATGAAGCAGCTCGCAACGCAAAAGGCGCAGGACATCCTCAGCACCCGCGAGCCGCGACTCCCATCCCCGACCTTCATCACCGCCTACCTGACCGCCTTCCGCACTCGCTCGCCTCCCTCCCTCCCCGCCGACCCGAGCGACGGCGATCGCACACTCCAGCTCGCGTACGATGCGCTTGACGCCAAGGACTTCACGCACGCTTTCACGTTCTTCAACGAGTCGATCAAGCAGGGGATCTCGACCTCGGCGGGCAAGGCCGAGGCGCTCAACATGCGCGCGACGTTCAAGTTCATCATGAGCGACGCGGAGGGCGCGCTTGTTGACCTCGACGAGGCGACTACTGTCCAGCCCGACAGCGCGCAGAGCTGGGTCAAGAAGGCGAGTGTGCACATGGAACTCGGCCGACCGGAGGACGCGATGAAGGACTTTGATCGCGCTCTGGAAATCGACCCCAACAATGCCGACGTGTAAGTTGCGCATCAAGCCGGCCTGCAGAGGAAGTCGACCGCTAACGTCGCGCCCGCCAGCTTCTACCACCGCGGCCAGGTGTTCTTCATCACGGGCGAGTTTGACCGCGCCATCGCCGAATATCGCCGGTCGTCTGAGCTCGACCCGGCCTTCATCTTCTCGCACATCCAGCTCGCGGTTGCGCAGTACAAGTCGGGCTCGACCGAGAAGGCCTTGCACCAGTTCCGGCGGTTGATCGAGAAGAACGCTGAGTCAGCCGAGGTGTACAACTACTACGGCGAGCTCCTTCTCGACCAGCAGAAGTTCCCCGAGGCCGTCAACGCGTTCGACAAGTCGATCGAGCTCGCGAAGAACAAGTGGGTCGACCGACGTTTTCGCTCGTGAGATCGTCTTCCTCGAGAGAGCTCGCTGACGCTGACTTCACAATCTCGCTCACAGCCACCCGCGAAACGTGCTTCCGATGGTCAACAAGGCGCTCGCCATCTTCCAGCACCGCCAGGACTTTGCGACAGCCGAGAGCATCTGCCGCGAGGCGGTCGACATCGATCCGCAATGCGACGTCGGTGTCGCAACCCTCGCCCAGCTCCTGCTTCAGCAGAACAAGGTGCACGACGCGGCCGACATGTTTGCCAAGTCGGCAGAGATGGCGAGGACCGAGCCCGAACTCGTCAACGCCCTTACCTACGAGAATGTGCGCACGCTCGCCGCGATCGACTCGATACCGTGCTGACTTGATGCGCTCGTTGCAGGCCACGCGCGCCCAGATCGCCTTCCTCAAGAACTACCCTCTCCAGGCTGACCGAGTGCGTCTCCCGTCTCACCCGTCGCTCACCGATTCTGACTGATTCTCCGTGTAAACCTGCAGCTCGGCTTGAGCCGGACAGCATAAGGTCGTAGCAGAATACCTTGTAGTTTCCCCTCCTCTCTTCTTTTCGAGTCGCCTTGCAGCCTGTAACCTCGATTTCGCCTATCTCAGCGCCCCTCTATCCGTATGAGAGAGTGCTGAGCCGTCTAACCCGCGCCTCAAAGTCGGGAGGACGCTCCCTTTCCTCGTCGAGACTGCCCTCTCCGTCCGCCTTCACCGCTCAGCTCACCTTCCGCTTCGCCCTTGCTATGAAGCGCACTGCCTCAAACGCTGGCTCACCACCACCTTCGTCCGCTCCTCCTAAGCCCAAGAAGCCCCGAGCGCCTCGCACGAAGAAGCCAAAGAAGGGCACCACCGCAGGAGGCGACGCCGGCTCACCCCCGCCGTATGGATCCGCCGCAGCTTCGCCAGTCGGCGCATCTAGTCCACCTGCGTACGCCGACTCGCCCGCTGCGTTCGGCGGAGGCGGGAAGCGCGAGCGGAGTGCGAGTGTCGTCGATGGGACCGGGAAGTGGAAGGAGGGCGCCGGGACGGTCGGAGCGGATGGAGAGGCTTCAGGAGTCGGTCAGATTGTGATTGGACCGGACGGCGAAGAGCAGGATGCGGAGGACGAGGTGTTTGAGTTCTCGGACGACGAGGTAAGTCGGCGCCTGGACTCGCTTTCTCTTACCGCGGGTTATAGACTGGCGGAGCTTGTAGAGCTGATTTGATCACGTCATTTTGCAGTTCGGCTCGAACCAGCGCGAGGTTGCGAAGCTGAAGGAGGATTTGCGAGTCCTGATCGAACATTTCGACGAGCAGCAGATGGACCGCTACGAGGCATACCGTCGAAGTGGTCTGACAAAGTCGAGCGTGCGGAAGGTGCGTACGGCGGTCGGGCGACGCAGTCGAGGCGGCGGCGTCTTTCGCTGTTACTAACCGCTGCCTTCTTCTTGTCGCGTGGACAGCTCGTGAACCAAGTCCTCCAGCAGTCCGTCTCTCCCTCAATACTCACCGTCGTCCGTGGTTTCGCCAAAGTCTTCGTCGGCGAGATCGTCGAGAAGGGTGCGTTATCCTTCCTCTTGCCTCCCGGTGTTCATTCCTGACGATTCCTTCGATGCAGCCCGTTCCATCTCGCAACACCCGGGTCCGCTCACCCCACGCGACCTGCGAGAAGCGTATCGGCTGTACCTGGAGGAGCACGAAGGAGCGGGCGCCGGCGGGTCGACGCAGAGGAAGAAGTTGTTTGTCAAGTGAGCAGGCGAGCGGGTCGTGCTGTACAGTTTCCTCTCGCTCGTGTTGCCAATAATGTTCGTTCGCTCTCTCGCAATGACGGGAGGTAGTGAAATGACCAAGAGAGCACACCCGCAACAACAGCTTCTTGCAGAGATGGAAGGACGTGAATGTTCGTGAGGAGATGACACAGATGCAAATAAGTCGTGAATGCGAGAACAATGTGAGCAAGAATGCTAGGGAGGATGCAGTCATATAGATAGGTACGAGATACGAGGGCGAGGGGAATGAAGGCGAAACGAGGAGCGAGTGCATGTCTCGGCAGCGCACTAGTCAAGACATGGGCGGATGCACGATGCGTCGAACGGCTTGGTGGTAAGCGAGCAGGGCGACGACGAGGACGAGGACGACGAAGAAGAGGATCGGCGGGAGCATGTGCTGCCAGGCGAGAATTCTTGTCAGCAGGCAAACAAGGGGCTCAAGAGTGAGAACTCGGCGCACCTTGGCGTAGCAAACCGTCTCGGACCAGACGTACTCCCATTTGGTCATCTCCATTGCCCGTCCGTCCGGCTCAACCGCCTCGTCTCCTCCGCCCCGCCGCAACAACGCCGACCGCTCGTCCACCTCTTCTTCCTCGTCCTCGTGCCGTACCTCTCGCCGGGGTCGCCACAACCACCTCAACAGCCGCATCCCCCTCCTCTCCCGCTCCGCCTTCGCAAGCGGCTCCCGCTCCTCCCTTTCCTCCCCCGGCGTCCTCGGATGCTGCAGGTCGAAGCTGGTGTACGTGTAGGTCGTATCAGCCGTGAGCGTCGATGAAGCGGACGGCGAGCGAAGGTGTCGTGCGTGCGGGCCATGGGAGTGCGGGTGAGGTGAACGTTCGAACATGTGAGGTGTCTGAGGGGATTGGCCGGGTGCATGAGCGTGATGAGGATACGGAGTGCGAGGTGGTCGGGCGAAGCGAGAACATCGGCGCGGTTGGCGCGTGGGAGGCGGAGCGGAAGGCGAGGAAGAGATAGAGGCGGGAGGGTCGCTGGCAGAGACGGGTGACTGGAACGTCGGACGTGGTCGCCGTCGTGGATCCACTTGACGAGACGTGGAGGGAGAGGCGGAAGAAGCGGAGGGAGCCGCGGGGATGTAGATGGAGAGCGAGGGCGTTCGTCGCATTTCGGGCTGATTCGACGAACGAGGAGTCGACACTCCGCTCATGCTGGTCCTCCGCTGTTCCCGTAGCGTGTCCGTCGGCGCGTGCTGACTCGGCAATTCGGCCGACAAGACGCCCAGCCCGAGACCGCTTCGACTCGATTTGCGCGAATGTCCTCCTCGTGCACCGTCTTCGCCGGCGGCTCGCTCACTCGACGGCATGACAGGACTCGACACGACTCGCGAGCCAGACGCGACGCCTGAACGGGACGCCTCGCCAAGCTGCGTCGATGGTCGTCGACGGGGGATCTTCGAGGTGGAAGAGCTGGGTTGTCGAGGCGAGTCGGGAGCGGCGAGAGATGGATGATGCTGCGGGTCGAGTGTCGACGACATCCTGCCTGTGAAGCCGTAGAACGAGGGTCAGCTGAAGTAACCACGCGGTCGAGCGCCAAGTGGGGTGGCGGCCGAATCGTCGAGATGCGAGAGGACTGACGCACCGCGAGACGTTCGAACGACAAGGGCAGGGACCCCACACTCACCTACACCCAGTCAAGCCGCTTGAGTTGCCCTCAGACCGCCTGCTGTAGCGACGGGCGTGTGCGGGCGTGTGCGGGGAGGCGGAAGGGGTCGACGTAAGGGAGTTCGACAGCGAGATGCGGGGGCACTGCAGCTTCGTCCGTCCAGACAGTCCTTCCTGAGTGTGATTGTACCCGATCTATCGTCTCGAACCCCGAACAACACTGGTGTGCGAGGCGAAGGACGCGTCGAGAGATGAAGCGCGCGATGAAGACGGCAGGGGGGCGTCGCGCGCGTTTGTTGCGAGTGGCGGGCGAACACAGGGATTCTAAGCCGTTTGTAGAAGCGGCAGAGCGCTCACGAAAGCGCCGTCGCAGGTTGCGACGTCGCGGCCGCTCCCGAAGAGTGGCCTCAGGCTCGAGCGAAGTCTCGCTTGGCGCACACCTTTTCCGCAGCGGAAACGCTTGGCTGGATTGCTTTCAGGCCCGCGAAGACAGCCAGAGCCAACAGTGCGAGAAAGGGTTTGTCCCGCACCTTGCGGCCGCCTCGCTCGTCCCGCTCACTCGACAACGATTCGCGGGATCCTCGCTCTCCAGCAAACCGGCGGATTGAGGTGCCTACACGAGTGACAGGACGACACGATGGCCCTCGACTCCCCGCCACTCGACGCGACCCTCCCGACGGACGCGCTGTCGACGTTTGGCCTCCGCTACCCTCTCCCGTTCCGCATCCTCTTTCTCGCGTCCCTCACCGTCCTCGGGTTCGCCTCGAACCTGCACATCCTCTCCCACCTCGGTATTGACACCGCCCTCGTCCTCGACGTCCGATTAGACGCCCCTCCTTCGACTCTCCCTCGAACCGTCCCTCTCATTTCTCCATCCAACGCCGCGCCGCCTTCGACCAGCCAGCCTCCTTACGTGCACCCTTCCAAACTCTACCCTCCCCTGTACAGTCTCGCCCTCGCGGGACTCGGATGGACTGTCGCAGGATGGTTGTTCTTCCGACTTTTGACGGGAGGCGATCCCGCCGCAGGCGAACGATGGCGGATTGAGCCGGCTGCGCTTCTCATCCTGGCAGCAGCGGCGATCTGTTGGCCAGGGAACGCGTTGTGCCGAAGAGAGCGATTCCGGTTCTTGCGGTGCGTCGCAGTTCTCGTTCGTTCTTGTTCGCCCGAACCTGATCTTCCCGTTTCCTGCAGGTCCATCCGACGCATCGTCTCGCCCTCGCTCAACGCCGCTGTTCCCTTCAGCGACATCATCCTCGCCGACATCCTCACTTCTTCCGCCAAGGTCTTGGGTGGTGTCTGGGTCGCCGGATGCATCCTGTTCGAAGGCGGAGCAGTCGGGACAGCAGGACTGTCTGTCGTCGATGCCTGCAAGCGAGTCTGGGGCGTGCCTTTCATGACTTCGTCAGCTGGCAGTTCCCTCGAAGCCGAGTTGCTCGTACTGACCGTCGTGCCGCGCAGCCTCCCCTACCTCTTCCGCCTCCGCCAATGTCTCTCTGAAGTCTACACCCGCTCGACACCCACCCCTCGTCGCTCGCTCCTCAACGCCCTCAAGTACGCGACGGCGTTCCCCGTCATCATCTTCTCGGCGATGCAGACGGTCATCGGCGACCCTTTTGACCCGGATGAGGAGGCGCATGAGGCGGGAGAACGGTGGATTGGGCGGACGACGCTGTTCAACCTGTGGTGCGTCGCGTCTACCTTGCGTTCCCGCGCACGTCTCACGCTCGCTTGCGCGCAGGATTCTCGCGGTACTGGTGAACAGCCTGTACTCGTTCTGGTGGGATGTCACGAACGACTGGGGGCTCTCGCTCTTCACAAAATCAGGCTGGTCGTCGTCGCCATCTGTCTCATACGCCTTCATCAACCCGCCATCGTCTGCGGGCAGCCACGCTCCGCATCGCTCTCCAACTAGTCGAGGCCTCGCCGGTTCGCAGCAACACCATCGGACACGGTCAAATACGCCGAACGGATTGCTCGGTCCGCCTGGCCTCGCGAATGGTGACGATGGATCCAACCTCTCGACGACGTTCCCTCCTCCGCCCTCCCGCCCGCAATCCCCCCTTCCCAAACACGGTCCCGCCTCGGCCACTCTCGCCGTCCCTTCCACATCCGCCTTTCCCGGCTCTCGCCACACACGTCACATGCGTGCCTTCTCGACCGCCTCCTCTCCGAACCTGTCCTACCCCTTCCTCCGACCGATCCTGCTCCTCCCCGACCCCCTGATCTACTACCTCTTCATCCTCCTCGACCTCCTCCTCCGCCTCACATGGTCGTTCAAACTCTCCTCTCACCTGCACAGCGTGCATGAAGTCGAAGCGGGTGTGTTCGTGGTCGACTTGATGGAGGTTGTGAGGAGGTGGATGTGGTGTTACCTCCGGATTGAATGGGAAGCGGTGCGGAAAGGTGCGGGGAGCGAGGTGGTCAGTCACCATGCGCCAAGCGCGCCGGGCGGAGTCAGCTGGCTCGAGAAGGACGATGGCGAGGCGAGGTTGCGCCTGCAGGAGGAGTACGAGCTGGCGCTGAGAGGCGGAGGAGGAGGTGCCGGACCGAGCGGGTCTGGGAAAGTGGCGGCACCGTTACTCGGGGATGTCAAGGGCGCGGGCGGGGCGAGAGAAGGAGAACTCGTGTAGACGCTCGGGAAGATGCGTTACTTTCGATGCAGACTCCTACCTGCATCGCAACATTAGACACATTATCTTGGATATTGTCGTGCAACATGTATGGGCGAGAAAAGCCCTCTCGGGCGATGGCAACTGTTACAACACGAAGAAGCGTGACCCAATCCCCATCTCTACCGAACCTTCTTGCCCTCCATCGCGCCGCCCGACCCACCCGCCGCCGCCGCAGTCATCTGCTCGCCGTACTCGTCAAGTGGGCCGAGCCATTTGACCGGGTGTGCCTTGTAGGCGGAAAGAGGAGGGAGAGTGACCTGTTCGTTCGAGCTGTGAGCGATGTTGAAAAGAGCCAAAAAAAAAAAAAAGAAGAAAAAAAAGGCAGGGCGCACCGCAAGACAGCCCAGGAAACCCAACATGAAGACGGCGAAGGTGACTTTGAGGTTCTGCAAGGCGAAGCCGAGGACGAACGCGACAGCCTGGCAGGAGGAACAGGTCAGCCGAAACGCATCAAGGGAGGGTGGCGCAATTTGTACGCACCGCTGACGCCCACAAGATGATCCTCGCACGCTGCTCGACGGTCTCCTGACCCACAAAGTCCTGTTTGCCCCGTCGCATCCGCACAAGGTGATGACGCGAGAGAAGGCGCTGTCGGTCAGCTGGCGGCTTGATCAGAAGGCTGGCGTAACCACGCACGATCTTGCACTCGAGCGACTCCCTCAGCGCGTCCAGCTGAGCCGTGAGCGACATGGCGACGTCGGGATCGAGGAGCAAGGGGTTGCAGCGGCTCTGTCCGCGTCCACCTCGCTTCGTTGACCAGGTCGACGGGCCTGCGCTTGATTGCACTTGCCTTACCACCGCAAATGACCCTCGAACACTCCCACCGCACCCTGCATCTTCGCCGCCATCCACTTCCTCGGATCCCGACACTTTGCTCTCGCGCTCCTCTGGCTCTGCCGTAGCTTCCGAGAATGACTGGAGGACACGGCTTGGTGGCTCTAAGTGGAGCAAGCACGTTTTACTTGATCGGACTGGTCGCTGTGATCGCAGGTGCGCTCCTTCCCCACATCCTCCTCCTTGACAAGCGGATTCAGCATACTGACGGCCTCGTTCGACAGGCGCAGCATCTGGAATCGGTCTCACGATCGCCTTGGCACTACTCGCCAATGATGAGACCGTCTACATCGTCGACCTCGACCAGAAGCAGACGGAATCCATCGCAGAACGGTACTCGCAGCTCGCGAAGGACAGCGGCAGTAAGGGCAGGATGATGAGATCGCAAGGAGATGTCGACTCGAGGGCTGGGGCAGAGAGAATCTCTGACGAGATCCAGAAGCACGACGACTACGTATCATTCTCTTCAACAATGCAGGCGCGTCGCCTCTTTGTCTCTTGACCGAGATCCAAGCTGACAAGGGTGTTACAGGCACGATGGGCCCACTTACGAAACCGCCGTCGGAGCAGACCGCCCAGGTGTACAAAGAGACCTTTGTGAAGCTCGGCGACGAGGTCTTCCGCGGATGCGGGTTGCCTTTCATCTCCTCGGCCAATAGCTGACGATATCTCCACGGTACCATGTCCATCAATACGGGCGCTGTCCTCCTCTCTGTTGCGTACGTTGCATGCTGACCTGACGCTTCCCCTGCAGCTTCGGCCCCTACTTCCTCTCCATCACCTTTCTTCGTCTCCTCGCTGTTTCGAGACCAAGGCGCCCTACGGCAAGAAGTTCTAATCCTACATCATAAATACCGTCAGCATGAACGGCTGGACAAAGGTGCGTCGCCCTTCTCTCCTCCTCGCTTACTCTTCCGCTTACCACTCTTTTTTTCCGGCATGGCATGGCCACAGGCGGTTGCGCGTGCCCCTGCCTCCTCTCGAAAGCCGCGCTCGACCACCGCGCGACCTCGCCTCTTTCCTTCGCAACGTTTTCGCGACACCGCGCTTGGTCAACTGACACCCTCTTCCTGCTTGCTGTAGCCCTGTCCTCCAAAACCTTCAGCTTCCAGACTCCCGTCGGCGGATCCGGCTCCACGACAGACGTCGATTCGATAGCGCTCATGCTCGTCGTCAACCGCTTCGTAAATGGCGAGAGCGTCTTAGTCGACAGAGGGGCGTTGCTGGCGCATCCGAGTAGCTATTGAGTGCAAGAGAACTGGTATCATCATTGAGACTGACGGATTTCTCGCGTGAGGAGACGCTCGGGTGCACTTCTTTTTCACGACATAACGTAACGAGGGTTGCGAATGAGATGTACGATTGCATTTGTGCGGAGGGATGCGAACGAGTGCGAGAGTATGCTGAAGAACAGGACTGCGGAAGTTGTGAAACAAAGAAGGAAGAAGGAGAAAGACACCGAGGTCCGGCCAACCACCCCCCCCCCCCCTTCGCTCTAGCTAGACCGTCAACCCTTTCAACAGCCCGATGCAAGTCTCGCACGCCTCCCTGACCTCCCTGACCTTCTCTAGCAGACTCGGCATCGCCTCGGTCGTCAAGACGAGCTTGCCGTCGGCAGTGGCGGTCTTGCCCGGCACGCCCACAACGGATGACGCGCGCCCGTGCCGGCGAGAGAGCGACGCTGTGCTGCCTTCGGCGACGAGCTGGAGGACAGGAGCCGGGCGAGGCGGTGAGAACTCGAGGTCCCAGTCTTCGTCCGAGTCGCCCGTCGAGTTTGAGGCGGTGCGCGCAGTGTGTCGGGACATCAGAGGCGCGACAGAGACGGCTGGCGTTGAACGGGACACGTGAGGAGGTCGGTAGGTTGGGTCAGATACGGACCTCCTCGCCGCCGGTGCAGGATCCGACTCCGCTTGTCCTGCTGAGACGAGCTGCGGACCCGTCTGGACGGACGCGGCGAGTTCCTCAGTCGCTCGAGAGCGTAGTCGCAGGAGGAACTCGCGAATGCCAAAGACGCCCGTCCGGCTGACTCGTCGAGATGCAGGAGAGGGCTTCTCTGGCAAGAAGCTGGGCATGGAAGGTGACGCGAGGGCGGCGAAAAGGGGAGAGACACGTCGTCCTGACGGAAGCGAAACTGGTGAAGAAGCCGAGTTGGGGTGGGTGATGACCGTGAGAGGAGGACGTGGGGTTGGTGGCGCGCGAGAAGGCAGCGAGGCGCCCTTGTGCGGCGCGGCAAGCACGTCTCGAAGCATCTCCTTCTGCCGGTGTGCGAAGTTCGCGGCCGTCTCGATCGATGTTGCCCTCGGACGGCGGTCGACTTGCCGCTTGGTGACCGTCGAATCCGCCGGACGAGCTGAAGCAACCGTCTCCGCCTCCGAGTCGGAGCCAGTTCGCGAATGGCGTCGATCTGTATTCTCAGACGCCAGCGAAACGCAGCGATCGCGGCGACTGGCAAGCGTGCTGGGAGACGGCCGACTGGCATCTTGCCCAGGCTTCCCGTCGCCTAGATCAATGAGCGTCTGCGCCTGCTCCCACCACGACGCGAAATCGAGCTTGACTCGACGTATGGCCTGCGCAGTCTTGGCGACGGCGTTCTTCGATGGCTGATCGAGCGAGAGATGCTGGTTCGAGACCGGAGGGATCTCAACGATATGAGCGAGCTCTTCGTACTGCCCCCGCAACGCTTTGAGCTCTGCTTCCGGTCGCGAGTCAGTCCTCGATCGATGAGGGAGAAAGAGCGGGGCCGAGGAAACGCACCCTCGATGGCCGTCGCAAACTGCTTGACCCGCTCCAAGTCCTCCTCGATCTTCTTCTGCGCGTTCGTAATCCGCGCCGGAATCCGCAAGTCGCTCAGACTATTCCGTCTTGGCACACGCCCGTCCTCCCCGTTCACGAGATCATCGCCAAAGCTGTAGACGGTCGGCGGTCGGTCGCTCTCGCCGGCGGTCGAAATATTGCCGCTCGCGAGAGACTGCTGCGAGGTCCTGACACCGAGGGAAGGCTGATGCGAACAGGGCAGAGGTGAAGTCGAACGGAGCGGCGTAATGGAAGAGAGCGAAACGCTGGTATGATGGCCGGCTTGGACTGGACGAGTCTCACGATGCCTGCTTGCTGACACGCGAGCGGTCGAAGTCGGCGCAAGTTGCGCCGGACGAGATCCAGAAGAACCTGCGGTGGCCATCGCGGAGGTGCCGGGCATTCGATATGCCCCGTTGAGCTGACCATGCGATGGGGGAGGGCGAGTTGCAGTCTGTGCGGGCTTTGGAACAAGCGACGGCATTGGGGGACGAGGTAGAGGGATCGGAGGAACAGGCGGCGCATCCACCGGCGTCGACGGCTTGCGAGGCGAAGGCGGCGTCTCCGTGCGAGTCGAAGAGCGAGAGAAGCCTCGAGAGCGCGTTATGCGGGGGAAGGCAGAACCGGGCCGAGGAAGAGGCAGAGGAGGTGAACACGAAGGGAGAGACGGCATTGACGGCGACTTGCTGGTGACAGGCGCGGTGACAGATCTGCGCTTCCTGAGCGCGCCGAGCGACAGCGACTTGGGCACCTCGGGCTCCTCGTCTTTGCCCTTCTTCGACGACCTGCGTAACAAAAGCCTCTTACTCGACTTGCCCGATTTGGACGAGGGAGCAGGACTCGGCGCCCGCTGGCCAGTGAGGGGCAGGACCGAAGTCGAGCGTGACAGCAAGTTTGTGATGGACGAGCCAATCCCGCTCCCGCGCTTGGTCTGTTTTGCTTCCGCCTGTGTGCGACCGGTGACGGGCGGGTGCGGCTTGCCCAACATCTTGCGGAGGAAGCCAGAGGTTGGCCGTGAGGAGGAGCGGGAAGCGAAGGTCGGGAGAGAGGGTTCGGAAGGAGAGGCGGCGAGAGAAGCGCGCGGCGAGGGAGAGAAAGGGACGACGCCGAGCCATTCCTTGTCGAGCTCAACGACCTGGCCCTTCTCGCCCTTCCGAGGGAAAACGATCGCGGTCGAGGCCGGGCGAGGAGGACTCGTGACGGACCGATGACGAGTCGTCGGACGAGTTGTCCCCCATTTGCCTCCCTCGTCACCCGACTCTTGTGCAAACGGCAGCGACGGAATTGGACGGGTCGAGCGGGAGCGGGTGAGGGCGGTCCGGTTCGAGTCGGGGTACGAGCTGCCGCCGGACGATGTTGAGAAGATGGACGGTGCGAGTAAAGGTCGCTCGCTCGTCCTGTCGTTGCTGAGGCCGAGCGACGACGCGGTGAGCGACTCTTGCTCGCCAACAACCGCCGACGCAGGCCGCCTCTTGACGAGCTTGCGTTTCCTGCCTGCCGTCGCATCCGCACCCCTGCCCTCGTATTGCCCAGTGGATCCGTCACGATGAAGTGCAAACGCTGATGCGGTCGAGGCGAACAAAACTTGGCTCGCAATCCAGCGAGTCTTGTCGCCGCCGAGAATCGATTCGGCGGGCGAAGAGGGCCGAGTGCTGGGCGAGATGTAGCTCGTCGAAGGAGTGGTGGCTGCGCTTGCCGACGGACGAGAAACTTGACAAGTTCTTGCCCGTCCAGCAGGCGTCACATCGTCTTCCGAAAGCTCGCTCATGTCCGGCCCCGTTGTCCTGCCATCATCATCGTCCTCGGTCGTTGTGCCGCTGTACTCGCGCCAGCTGGACGTCGTCGAGTGGGCGGAAGGTGAATGCGGGTTAACGACAGATCCGCGCCGGACAAACGAAAGCGGCGCAAACTGTAGACTCGTCTGTCTAGCTCGGTCGCTTGAGCCGGATCCTTCGCTAGAGACGGTCGCTGCAGAAGCTGTGCTCGAATGCTTGAAACGCGGCATTGCGATGGCGCGAGTCTGTCGAGGCGTGGACGAGTCGGTTGGTCGGTGAGGGCGAGGCAGGGCTTTTCGAGGCGAGTTGGACTGTCGGCTTCGTGCGAACTCTTGGCGGTCGATGATCATGACCTCCGGCTCGCGAGGCGCAATCGACGCGCTACGTCCGAGGAACCCGCTGAACGTTGAAGCCGGCGCCTCCGACTTGTTCGGTTCGGCCTTTCCACCGCGACTGAACCGCCATTTGCGCGGACTCGGGACTCGCTCGATCGTTGGCGCCTGGCGGAGCGTCGGCGAAGCGACCGCCACGTCTGTCTGCTTGTCCTCCGTCTCGGTCACGAGCTCCTCGCCGGTGGTCAAGCTGTTGAAGCTGTCTTCCGTCAAGCTCGGCGTTGCAGGGCGGAAGTCGTCGTCTTCGCTTTGAGGGGTGGCATTGCGGGCGTTGCTCGACGAAGAGAGCTCAGGTATGCGTGATTTGGGCGTTGTCTGACGGTAAAGGGGAGAGCGAGCGGTGGCGGTCGACTGGCTCTTCCGGTGCGTTTGGTGCGGAGTGCGTGAGGGAGATCGCGGGGTAGCGGAATGCGTCGAGGTCTGCGGTACGGTGACAGTTGGGTCTTGATCAGACGACCAGCCGACGGAGGATGCGAGCGAGTCGAGCGAGAGAGTTGCGGGACCGTTCAAGGCGAGACTGCTGGGCGGGGATTTCGGCCGAGGGAGAGGAGGGGATGAAGGTGAAGGCGGGATACAAGACGCCAATGACACGCGGCAATGTGGGGGAGTGGTCGGACGAGAGCGCGGGCGAGACGGTGGTCGAGATGGAGGAGGCGGAGGGTTGTGCTGGAAGAGGAAGTCGTCGTCCCAGGACTCTGAGGCGACTATGCGTATACGGCATGTAGTCAGAATGGCTCGGCAGACCCAGAAAGAGCGGGACGAACCCGCACGCTTCGACCTTTCGCTCATCTTGCTCTGCCGTTTAGGCGGTTCGTCGGCCTCGACGGCCTTACCCTTTCCCTTTTTCGTCGCGCTCGTCGGCGGCTCTCCCCAGTGGTCGTCTCCGTCAATTTCGCGCCATCTGTCGAGACTGCTGTCGCGCTTCGCGGGTGCCGAGGTGGAAGCCGGAGGAGGCGAAGTCGGGTAACGGTGGTGTTGTCGGTCGATCAGGTCGCTCACGGGATACTGAGCAACTGTCGACATTGTGCATGTGCGCCCGCAAGTCGACCTGACGCTGCGAGCGAGAGAAAGAGGAGTCCATCAGCGTGTGGGGAAGACGAGTGATGGAGAGGATAAAGGCGCACCGGGACTCGCACAGCGGCACACCCGCTTTTTACTGGTGCGTCAGGCCCTGTGGCGAAGCTGTAACACCGCGCGGCTTGTTGTAGAGAGGATGGCGACGCGATGAGGAGGCGAAGTGAGAGGAGGAGGGCAGGTTCGTGCTCAGCGCGGGGGACGCTCGTGGCGTGTGCCGTGTGGCACCTACAACTGAGCCTGCCTGAGCCTTCAAACAGCGAAAGCAGCGAGCGAGCGGAGTGAACGACGAAGAGCGATGCGGAAGGGGTTGAGTGAGGTGTGGGGGGTCGACGACGGCCTTCGTGGGCCCTGCTCGACGCCTTTGTGCCTACATATTACTCTCTTGCGTGTCAAGGAGGTCACGGTAACCCAAGTTCAGGCTGAGGAGAGCTGCCTGAGCCTCTTCTCTCGAGGAATGGCCGTTCGCAAGGTATTCACGACAAGCAAGCCAATTGCTACAGCTGTTAGCTACAGAGGAGACCGCTTGTAAGGTGCGAGAGAACGAAGGACGAGGGGCGAGGTAAGACGCGGAAACCGACCGTAAGATGCGAGAGTCAAATTGTGAGGCTGCCAATTCCTTGACGACGACAGCGGCCGCACTCAGACGAGTCCCTTGAGAGCTGAGCGCTCGAGACGGACAAACTCGGGAAGCACTGCCGCCCAAAGCGAAGTCAAAGTCAGCGAGATTTGCAGCGAAAAGACGGATCGTGACGAAGAAAGCCTCGCCGACGCACTACTCGAGTAATACTTCCACTCGTCCTTGTCCGGCATTGCGACAAGCGTCAACCCTGGCGGGTCGGGCTCGAGGTTCCTCCGCATGTCCTCCTCGTCCCACTCGCGCGGAGTCGGCGCATCGAAGCGGTACGTCTGCTCATGCTCGAGCGTCTCACCTGCCGCGTGAGACGTGCGAGGCGTCGAGTGCGAGCTGAGTGAGAGAATGCAACGCGGATGCGCGGAGGCGGAGGAACCGGTTGCGAAGGAGGAAGAAGCGAAAGTTCCCGTCGCGAGGGGCCCTTCGTACTCGACCTTCTCGCCGACCTCGGTGACCGTCTCCTCCGCCGCTTGAGCATCGATTGCTGCGCTGAGGAACTGGCGGAAAGGGGTGCGGTCGCCTTTGGCCCAACGCGAGAACGCCCAGGCCGCCTTGTACCCCGCTCCGAGTGCCGCAGCACTCGTCTTCTTCCTTCCGCCGAGGAGGTCTCTCTCCTTCTCATGTTCGCGTTCACCCGCCTGACCCGCTGCCGGCGATTTGAGCCCGCTCGCAAGCGGGAGGAAGGCGGGAGCGCCGAAGATGGTCGAGAGAAGCGAGGACATGGAGGGGTTCTGGGCGGCTTCGCCGACGATGACGTTGCGCGAGGGGAGGAAAGCAGAAGAGAAGGCGTGAAAGCCGCAAGCGTCATAAGGAGGAATTTTGGCGAGGCGAGGGTCGTCCGGCGCAAGAAGGGCGCGGTAAAGACGGCCGAGGCGGAGGCGGAGGGACATGACTGCAGGCGGTGATCGGACACAGTCAGCAGTGAGTCTGAAGTCCAAATGCTAACAATGTGGAAAGATGCCGCGCACACTGCGATTCGAGCAAAAGACGCGGGTTGATCTTGCGATCCGTGAACTCGTGCACCTTGGCGCCAGCGACAAATCGAATGAAGCCTTGAGCGGACGTCGCTTCGCCGTGCGGGAAAAAGAAGGCGTAGTACTTATCGTCGAGTCTGCGAGGGGCACGAGCAAAAGTTAGCGAGTCTGGATCAACTACGATAAGACGCCCCCTTGACCAGTCTCACCAGCGTGGTCGAGAGTGAGAACCTAACGCACCCAATAGTACCGCCGTGAGGGACAATGGCGCTTAGGTGCGAAAAGACGTTCCACTGCCCGTTGCTGTACAAGTCTCGCGAGAGGGCCCTTCCGATTCCGGCGTCGCGACACCTGCGAGTCGGTTCAGAAACAGAGCATAGGGAAGAAGAAAAGGGAACGCACGAGATGACAGCAACGAACTCGGCCGTCCCTTCAATTTCGCCTTCTCCCTCGCTTGGCTTCCCTCCTCCCGCAAGCGGGTTCTCCCACCATGCCTTCGCCGGATGAGACACCAGGCTCCTCTCCTGAGCGGGGACGTACTGCTCGCACGGGACGAGGAGGACATCGGATTCAGAGATACTCGACAGGGAGATCAAGGCATCGCGAGGTGGGCGGGCGTGCACGGCGGTGGAGGGAGGTGAGATGGAAGTGAGTGGGAAGGAGAGGAAAGTTGCTGCCTCGGGACCGGTGAAGGGCGCGATGATGCAGGCTGCGAAAGGATGGTCAGCCTGGACACAGACGGAGGGAAGGGAGGACGCACTCGGGCTGAAGCCGAAGCGCTGGACGAAGTACGGCGCGATGCGGCCAAGCTGCGCGGATGGTAGCCTCAGTGTTCTGCTCCCGACAGACAGAGAACCCTGGAACGCCAAGAGTGCCGCTTCGTCCAGACAGCGGAAGCCGACTCACCTCAATCCCTCCATCCTTTTCCACCTCGCCCACCAACTCCCTCCTCTTACCGATCTTGGTCGCGTTCTTCTCACCGCCCGCCATGACGAATTCGAGTACGTCGTCGTCCCAGTCGCCGAGAACGGGGTCGAACAGGTTGGTCGAGCAGGCATCGGCGGCATCGGCGGGGGCGAGTCTGCGAGCCGATGTGACAAAGCGGGAATCGTCAACGTCAAGGTGCAGGGCGATGCTCGAACGCAACCGTGCTCACTGTCCGAGAAAGACGCTCGCCAACAACCCGCTCTCCAACACAATTCTTCCCGTCCTGTCCAACACGCTCTCCTTCTCCTCCCCCGTCTCCTGCACGACTCTGAGCACCTGTGCAACAGGCGAGCGACTTGTCACTTTTCCTCCCGTACGCTTGACAAGCTCCGCCCTCCCCGCTTCGAGCACAACTCCCTTCGCGAGAGGCTTGTGGACCTCCTCCCCTTCGCTCGCCATTGCCTGCGCGATCGAGAGCTTGCCAAAGTGCATCTCGAGGTCGCGCACTTGACTCGAGGCGGAAGTGTCGCCTGAAGTTGCGGGCGAAGAAAGGGAGAAGGCGGTTTGGGAGGATAGGATAGAGGAGATGCGTGACTGGGGGGAGTGTTGGAGGGAGGCGAGGAGGGTGGGGAAGGAGCGGGAGAGGTAGTGGAGCGTGGTGGGCTGTAGGGAAGGCGTGAGGAGCGTGAGCAACGGAACTACGTAGAAGGTTGACCTTCTCAAGTCGAGACGAGGATGAGGGAGTCCACCGCGCAGGTGTTGTTCGGAGCAGGCACGACCTGGAACGCACCTGTCCTGCTCCACTGATGCACGCGATGCGCGACACGAGCGTCGGATCGGGCGAGTCGCGCGTGAGCTTCTCGAGGAGGAGGTCGAGGGCGTGCAAGCGGAGTTCGGAGGGGGCGGTGACGACGTCGCCGAGCATGTGGACGCCTTCGCGGGTGCTGTAACAGAGACATGCACTGATATCAGCTCCTCCCGGCCGAGCAGCCCCTTCGAAAGGAGGACAAGTCGCCCGACGCACCCGTACTCCTGCAACTCCTCATCAATGTCGACTTCGGCCGTCCAGACGACTTTCAACTTCTCATCGAGCACGCAAGCACGGTACTTTGCCACTCCGGCGTCAAGACTGAGGAAGAGCGGGTTGGTGGTGGCCATTCGAGGCGGCGGGAGGGGCGCGGGAGAGGGAGAGCCGATGTGGGTTTCGGAGGGCTTGAGGACGGGAGCTTGTGGGTGTGAAGGGCTGGTGGAGGCGAAGAGAGAGGGGGCGAGCGTGTCTAGGCCGGACATGAGTGAGCGGTGGGAGGGTAAAGGGAGGAGGAGCAAGTTGCGGCAGGCTTGGACGTGCAGCTTCCCTGGCGGAGGGGGTGGTTGGCAATACTGGGCATTTTCTTCGGTTCTTATGGATTCAACCAGGACCCTCGCGAGCTCGGGCAAGGGAAAACGAGCATTCCTGGGGGAGAAAGCGGGGCGACCGCCTCTTTCTCGCTTTCCCCCTCCCCGCCGTCCACCGATTGCCTCGGCGAGAGATCACAGGACTATACACGTGTCGTGGCGTGGAGCTTCGCATCGTCAGACCACCCGAACTCGTCGCCGGTCGTGGAGGAGACGCCGCAACATGTTCCGGTTTCCCTCCCTCTTCCTCCTGCTTCCGCTCTCGCCTCACTTCACTCGCCTTTGAACATCTTCTGACTTCACTGAGCGCCCTTCCTGGGCACGCCCCAGGCACGCCGGCCACGGCTGCGACCCTCGCCAGTCCTCCCATCCTCTCTCCGTCGCTCTGTCCTCGCTCGCTTCTTCTCCCTTTCGTCCCCGACATCTATCGCTTCCTGTGCTGTCCCCGGGCAGACGCTTCGACGCTGCCGACAGCAGATCCGGCTCGCTTATCGCGCTTATCCCCCGGCCTCCACAGCACGTGCGGGTGCATGCCCGGGTTGGAGGATTCGCCATCGCTCGCCATTCTTGTCCTTGCACATTCTCGCACTCGCTGCGAAGTGTCCGCGTGCACTGCGACGGCTTGCCATGGACCCGCTGGACCCGCTGGACCCGCTCTTCAGCGCACAGCAAGCAGCCTTCGCCTTCCAGCTCAACCACTCGACTTCTCCCCCCCTCGCCAACCTCGACGCAGACAGCTCGGGCCTGTCGTCTGCGGGAAGCTCAGGATGGGGTCAACAGGGTCACCAGCAGGAACAGTCTGCGTCGGGACTCTCGCAGGACGACCTCGCCTGGCTCGAACAGCAGCTCTGGCTCGCGGCAACCTCGTCCCCTCCCTTGTTCGGGTCAAGCACGGCGCCGTCCCTCCCCGCCGGAACCGAACAGGCGCCAGCACAGCCGCACGCGTTTCCACCCGTGTCAGCTGCGCGGTTCCACCCGTACCAACTCCCGCCTGAACGCGCGCAGCGTCTCCGCCCTCCCGGTCCTTCCGCGCAAATCAACCTTGCCTCCGCTGTGTCGCAGCAGCAGTCTCCTCCACCTCAACCGCAGCCACAACACTCGTTCTCCTACCAGCCTCAGGAGCCGCAACTTTCGCCAGGACCGGGCGGCTCCAGCGGAGGAGACAGGCTCAACTGGCCTAGCTTTTCCTCCTTCGCGCCCTCTTTCGCACCCGTTCCCGCTCCCCCCGCATCTTCACTACCGAAACCTCGTCGAGTCGTCCAGTACCCGCCTCACGACTCGCCGTCGCCTCTTCTCCTCCCGGACGGGCCAACTCCGCCTTACCCTGCCGCGCCTCATGCCTCGCCTGCGACACCCAGTACCCTCCCGAACGCCTATAGCTCACCTCAGCCTTTCTCGCCTGCTCCCGCGGTGCCCAGCGAAACACCGAACCCTCGTCGCCGTCGAGCACGTTCCGCTCCTCCGCCTCCTCGCCCATCTTCCCTCTTCCACGCCTCGACCTTGCCACCTGCCGAACCCGACTCGAAGGGAGGTATCACGCGCGCCTCACAGCTTGACGAACTCTTCACCTGGCTTGATGCGCGGAGATGGTCCTTCTCGATGCTCTTCACCGCACTCTCCGACCTCTCTTCCTCCGCCCCTACACAGAGCGAGACAGATCGGAGCCTAGCTGCGGAGCACAAGAGACGAATGGAAGATTTCCTCTCGCTCGACGAGCCGTTTTCCCTTTCCACTACCGGGTCTTCCGCCTCTTCAAGCGCCGACTCCCTCGTCCTTCTGCGGGAAGCCAAACGCCGCTGGGCTCTCAAGCGGAACTCCACCCTCGTCGAGGTCGAGAAAGGACCGGACGAGGTCGTACGGATGTGGGAAGACCTAGGCGGACTAGGGCGCAAGAGAGCGGGAAACATGCAGAGTGCTGTGAGAGAGTTGAGGGCGAATGTGCATGACGGTGCTGTGGCGGGATCGGTGAGTGCGCGTTATTTCGGGTAAGGTGGAAGGAGACGCTGATGGCTGAGTTGGGCGCAGGTCATTCGAAGGATCATCAATCGGTATGGAGAGGCGTACAACGAATCTGCGAGCGATATCAAGGTCCGTCACGCTTTCTTCTTCTCCTCTTCGTACTCTCGGTGACCACGAAACCTCGCGCAGCGCCTGGACGCCGCCCTCTCCCAACCCCCAACTCCACACCTCACCTCCGCCCCTCGCGAAGCCTCTGTCTGGACCGGCATGCTCGTCCTCCCCAGCACGCAGGCGGACATCTTGCAGCAGTGGTTGATGAGTCCGACGAGGCGGGAGGGGCAGAGCGAGAGGGGCAAGATTGATCCGGAGCGTGCGTCGAGCCTCTCGTCTTCAGTCCCGCCATCAGAACGCGCGCGAGAGAACTGATCAACGGGCCGGTCGAATGCACAGACATGCGCATCTACTCGTCGCTCTCGCCGCTCGACTTGCACGCTCGAGGCGCGGAACTCTGCCGCGTCCTACTCCTCCGCGACGCCGACTGCATGCGCAACTTCGGCCACCGTGCGTCCTTTTCTCCCTCTGTTCCCTCCCCGCGCTCAAGCTAACGCTCCTGCGCGCGCAGTCTACAGCCGTCTCCAGTCGTTCACGATCGGGCCCGTCATCGCGCCGCTCGATACGTGCGGGTTTGCGAGCTACGATGACGGTTCGTTGTACCACCATGCTGTGCAGACATACCTGCAGCTCTGTGTGCGGTATCCGTCATTCAAGGAGGGGAAGGTGCGTCCGCTTTCTCTCGCTTGCGAGTGCCTCGAGAAGAACGAAGTTGAGTTCCGTTCTGCTCGGCAGGACGCGACGATCACGATCCTCCCTGACCTGCCACCTCCCGTCCACCCAACCCCTCTCGAGACGCTTCTAATCGACCGCGCTCTTCACGCCCACTGGGACTTCCTGCGCCTCTTCCTCCTCTCCTCCCACGGGGGTTTGCTCCGTTCGGCAGTGCGCTCGTTCGCGGGAGTCAAGTTGAGCAAGGTGGATCTTTTGAGTGTCTGTGATGATACGAAGGCTGTGATCGAGGCGCTGGAGAAGAGCAAGAAGAGCAAGAACGGTGCGTTCTCCCTTTCCTCCTTCCCTTTCTTCCCGTGCTGATGAGCGTGAAGAACAGATCGCATCCTCCCGTACGACCCCTCCATCTCGCAAATTCGTAACGCATGGCGGCAACAAGCCCTGTGGGATTCGACGGCCGAGCTGGTCCTGTGGAGCGCGGCGACGACGCATTTCCTCGAATTGAGCGCGTTGTTCCCGCAGTTTGGCGGTGGAGTGGTGTGTTCGCTTTCTCTCAATCGTGGAGGTCAGGAGTGGGAGCTGACGAGCGTGAGTGAACAGAGGGAACTGCCTGGGCTGGAGAGCCTGTTGCGACGCACGACGGGACAGATAGGCGTAGTAGCGATGCAGTCATAGGTTCGTGCGCTGCATAGGTTCGTGCGCTGCGTGCGAGGTCTCCAGAGCGTCTGGGGAGTGATCCAGTGTTGACGAAGCAAGGATGCGATCTCGCACCAGGCGTTTCCCCTCGGACATAGCTCAAGTGTGGATAGTATACACTGCCCGTCGTCCTACTACGTCGTCCATGCTCCAACTCGCCCGCCTCAGAATTCCTCGATCCGTATGGCGAAAAAGTGCGAGTACGTGATGACTATAGCGCGCGAATGGTCAGCGATTTGGCCCCGCTCACATCGCAGTAGCGCAACGCACTCGTCCCGTAGCCCACCATCCCTCCCAGCGCGCTCATCCACGCCGCGACCGGATGGATAACCTCCGAGTGCGCGAGGACGTACGGAAGCGCAATCCCGCTGACGAGGAAGCAGCTGGTAAGGAAGTGTCCGAAGTCGAGCGGTCCGGACGAGTAGTCGGCGGAGAAGTCGTCTGCGCTTGCGCAGCGTGAGCAGAGCCAGTTCGGGAGAGGGGCGAAGGCGAAGAGGATGGCTGGGAGCGATTCAATAAGTCGCAAGGTCAGTTCGTTCGGGTCGCGTCAGAGTAAAGGAGTGCGCACCTGTCAACAGAGGCAGCCAGTTGCTCCACAATGCACAGGCGAGGATGATGAGGAGGAAGGAAAGCGAGAGGACGAAGGAGAGGAAGATGATGGCTGTGGCCGCGGGGCAAGCGGCGGATGGGTCAGCTGATTGCTGTGAGTTCACTGAGGACGGCTGCACTCACTCTTGAGCCCTGCACGCGAGTCTGCCATGCTTGAAGGTCGTCGTTGATGACAACCGAGAGTGGGGAGGAGGCTTCGACTTCGTTGACGAGCAGTCGCGCATGCTGCTGTCTCTTAGCCACGACTGCCGCTCCACCTGTAGTGATTACAGGTTCGCGCGACCCGCCAGTGCGACTGCCACGCCCGCTCGTCTCGTCCTCGCTCCTCCTCGACTCGGCGTGGCTGGCAGTGCTCTCACAAGGCCGTCGAATGCGCCAAAGTGACGAGCAAGCTCATATGGAACCGCTCGCCTTGCTAGCTGATTCCCTGAGACGGGCGTCTCCTGCTCGTCCCCCTCGCTCGCGCCTCTTGTTCTACGTTTCCTCCTCGCCATCCCTTCCCTGCTCTTTCCGCTCGCTATGTCTGCTGAGCCGATGACGCCCAGACGACAGAAGCGCGAGGCATCGACAGAGTCGGAACAGGCGTCTCTAGGGACGGTCTCGAAGCGGTTAAAGAGGATGTCGGTTGGCAGCAGGATGAGCGAGGCGGCTGATGTGGCGCTGGTTTCAAGCGAGTGAGCACAGCTTACTCCTACAGGTCTTGACGCCGCTGACTATCGAGCTTTGCAGCGGCCGACGCTTCCCCATCTCATCTCGCGTAATTCCCTCGAGCGTCCTGCTGTCTTCCTCAACATCGACCGCCCTCGCTCCCATGTCTGACAGTGACTCAGATACCTTACCTGAGATACTATTACCCTTCACTGCCGGGACGCTGGACTACGTCCTCCAGTTCCTCGAGAACCGGCCAGTCGTCGTGCGCGAACTCGAGTTTCCGCGGGATTGGGAGACGATGCGAGCGCTCAGTGATCTCTCGGTGCGTACGTCTCCCTCAACAGTCTGTCGGAGGCTTACCAGGAGGATTTTGCAGATCTGGCGCGGGATTGACAATTTCCAAACGAGCCTGTCGTGCGCACCGCCCGTACCCTCTTCGCTCAATCCCCATCTCACACCGTCTCTCTTTCAGGAGACAACCCCTTGACCCAACCCTCCTCGCACCCGCATTCTGTTTCGCCCTTTACTTCTCCTACCCCTCTTCAGTCCGCCACGTCGCCCTCACTATAGCCAAACATTGCCATGCCGACTCGGAGGCGGTTAGGGAGCTCACGAAGGGGCTGTTGGAGGGTGCGAAGGAGTTGAATTTCGAGGAGGAGAAGATGAGCAGGCTGTTCGAGCTGGTGTGTCCGCGGTTCTCCCTCATTCCACATGCGTCTGTTACGAGCCCGTCTGCGCAGGCTGCTTGGCTTCTCGAGCGCGCGACACACCTCTACGCCACGCGCAACGCCGCCTTCTCCACCCTCATCGCCTTCGACGACCCCTACGATTGCGAGCACTCCTGCCGGGGCGTCGTATGGACCTCTTTCGCTCAAGCATTCACGACAACCGACAAGCGGAAGTTGCGGAAGATGAGCGAGGAGGAACGGACGTTTGACTGCAAGGATTGCGATGTGAGGTGGGATGCAGTGATGGAGATGCTAGTCGGGCGACTGGAATCGCTCCCTGCGTGTCCCTTTCCTAGCGCATAGACTTGTTATTCCACCTTTGTGCGCTAGAGCGACAACTCGTCTACGAGCTCGACGACAGCCTTCGCGAACGCCTCTGGCTCGTGTACGAACGCAAAGTGGTTCGTGCCGGGTACCTTGCGGACGGCCGTCTTGCGCTTTCTCTGCTCCTGGTTCGCCTCCTGCGCGCCGTCCGAGATACCCCACCACTCCTCGACTGTCTTTGCCGCGTCGAGACAGTACCCGTTCGTCCTCGTCCCGTAGATCAACCCAACAGGCAGGGCGACTCCTCCGGTCGGCTTCAACGCGCTCTCCGCCAAACGCTGCACCTCGTCCGCGCCCTCCGCCAGACGCCAAGCGAACCCATGCGCGACGCACGCCGGTTCCCACGCGATTTGGCGCTGCTCAGGCTCGAGAGCGTCCAACCCTGACGGAGGAAGCAACTCCTCCGCGACTTCATCCGCACTGGCCGGAGGAGCGTACATCCCGATCCAGCCTGCGAACGCCCCGGCGAACTCAGTCGGTGTCGACGAGTTAGGCGGCGAGACGGCCTTCATGGCGCTTGTGTAGTCCGATGTGGGTGGGCGTCCGAGAGCGGAGCCGGGGGGCTCGAAGAGGATCAGGGAGCGGATGTGTGTACGGATGAGGGAGGCGTGCGGGAGCCCTGACGAGGGCAGGTGGGCGAGGAAAGAGGTGGGCGAGGGCGAGGAGGTGAGGTGAATGAGGGAGAGGAGCGAGAAGCACACGACCGTGCCCTTGCTCCAGCCCTGCGGGCGGGTTTATCAGCGTTGAAACTATCGTTGTGAAGTGCCGCGCGCACTAAAAGGACAATGCCGCCGTCGTGCGTCTCCTCGTCGACGCCCTGCACGCCCAACTCATCCACCGCAAACCGCAAGAACTCCATCAAGTCGCACAGGTAAGTCGCCGTCGCATCGGTCCCTCCAGGTTGCCGGGCATCGAAAGCGGGAGACGACTGGGCGTACGAGCGTTGGTTGTACGCGAGGAAGCGGATCGAGGAGGGGAGGGCGGTGAGGAGGGCCGTCCAGACGACTGAACGCCGAAGACAGGTCAGCAGCAAAGATTTTCCACGGGGTCTCCGGGAGCTCAGCGCCCGCACTCACCGCTGTTGAAGCCGACGCCGTGCAGTCCGACAACCGTCGTGTATCGCTCGGGCAAGTCCCCCTTCGCCCTACCGTGCCACGAGTCGAGGTAGGCGAGGGTCAAGTCGTCCGAGATGCGCGCCTGCTGGAAGTTTGGTGTGCCCATTGTGTTTGGCGAGAGGGAGACAGGCGAACTGGTGGGGGAGGAACGGAAGACCCGGGTGCATAGATCCAGGTCGGATTGCGACAAGTCGGATTGCGCTTGGTCGGACTAGGTCGGCAGTTCATCCGCGACTCTGGCGAGCTAGTCGCAAGCCCACCAGAGCGATGCAGCGTGCTGTGAGATCTCGAGAGTCGCTTCGACTGATGAAGGCACGAGAGCAGCGAGGAAAGCGCTGTGAAGGACAGGGTAGCTTTTGAGCCGTCGCGGGCATAGAATGAGTCCAGCTCCAGTCGTCCCAGCGGCAGCGGGGGGGTGTGGGCAAGGAAGACCTGCCGCTTCTCCTCCTCTCCCCTCGACGACCCCGATGGACCCGAACGAACCGACGCACTTCAACGTTCTCATCGCAGGAACAGGGCTGCACGAGTCCATCCTCGCAGCGTGCGTCGTCGCCAGCTGCCCGACGCCGTCCTCGCCCCGCTGACACCGCTCACTCCCCGCAGCGCACTTTCGAAGGGGGGCTACTCTGTCCTCCAGCTCGACTCGGCGCCTTACTACGGCACAGAACACGCGTCTCTCTCCCTTCTCGAGCTCCACGACTGGGCCTCGTCGACACCGGGCGCCGAAGCCTCTTCCCCTTCTCCTCCAGCGGACCTCTGCAAACTCTCGCAACGCTTCGCCCTCTCGCTCTGCCCTGTCCTCCTACGCGCAAGAGGTCCGGGCCTCGACCTCCTCGTTCGAAGCAAAGTCGCTTCGTACCTCCAGTTCGGGTTGCTCGGCGGTGTCGGGCTCTGGCAGGATGCGGAACGGGGAGTCGTCCGCGTGCCGGCGAGCAAGGCGGACGTTTTCAATGACTCGACGCTGTCGCTCGTCGAGAAGAGGAGGTTGACAAAGCTGCTACTGTTTGCGGCGGGAGAAGATCCGTTCGAGGAGGACAAAATCGTCGTCAAAGGTGCGTTCCGCTGCTCTCGAGCTCGTTTGCTCCGGCTGACATTCGTTCCGTAGACCCCGACATTTCGTTCCTTGACTACCTCAAGGAGGCCTACTCGCTAACAGGCGCCGCCGCCTCGTCCCTCGCCTACGCCCTCGCGCTGTGCTCCTCTCCCACCGGTTCGTCCGCTCATCCTGTCGTTCTCCCCTCCGACTGACCAAGCTCTGGACAGAACCCGCACTCTCCGCGATGCACCGGATACGAAGCATCATTCACGCTGTCGGACGTTACGGCCCGTCCCCTTTCCTCGTCGGCCACTACGGCGGAGCAGGCGACCTCGTCGGCGGGTTCTCGCGGTTCGTGCCGTCCTCCCCCCCCCGCCCACCTACCTCCTCTCCCCTCTCTGAGCTGACGAATGGGTTGGTAGGATCTGCGCTGTCTGGGGCGGAGGACAGATCCTGGGTCGACCGTTGATGCCGCTCGACCCGTCCGCCTCGCGCGGGATACCCGTTCCAGCTTCGCAACCCCCGTTCGGGACAATCGAGAACCCACCCGCGGCTCGTTCTCTCTCCCCCGGCGCCGCGTCGGCGTCGGACTCTCGCACGGCGCTGGGTGTACCGGTCCTCCTCTCGGACGAACCGGACGCAGAACCGACGACGTTCACGGCCGACTGGGTGGTTTGCTCTCCGCACCTCTTCTCGACACTGTTCCCCAGTCTTCCTGCGCCGGAGGGACTGGCGGCGGACGCACCTCGCAGCGTACGGATGATCGCCATCCTCTCGCGCGCTGTGCCGTTCCCTCGTCCGCCTGTTCCCGCTGGCGACGGACCGAACGAGGAGGAGGAGGAGGAGGACGAAAGAGCGGACTCGCAGTTGTTCGTCTTCCCTCCCGGCTCGGTCGCACGAGCGGGAGACGGGGGCGAGAAGGTCGAGTTGGGAACGGTGACGGCTTTGCAGACGGGGAAGGGGACGATGAGTTGTCCTGAGGGTTACTGTGCGTTTCCATTCGGTTCAGCTCTCCTCCCCGTCATGAGATTTATCCTGGGCTGATCAGGCGAGCGGCGGGGGTTTGAGCGGGTGCGCAGACGTCCTCACCCTCTCGGCGCCGTTGCTTTCGCCACTTCGGTCGCGCGCGCCATCCGCTTCGACTCTCTTCGAGCCGTACCTCGACGCGCTACTCGCCGCGGCGAACGAGACGGATTCGACGAAGCCGGCGCAGCGGCCGCTCTACTACGTCTCTCACTACTCCCCACCACCGCTTCCCTCTCGCTCTCGCTCTCGCGCGACTTGTTCACCCTCAGCTTCACCTTCGTCCGCACCGGTACCTCGGCTTCCGCCCAACTTGCTCCTGACCCCCTCCTCCTCCTCCTCACGCGTCTCGACCGCGTCGTTAGTGGAGATCCTGGACTCGCTTCCGGCCCAGGTCGAAGAGAGTTTCTGGAAGATCGTCGGGGAGGAAGGGAGGGAGGACGGGGTCGAGTTCTTTCCGCACGATCACGATCACGGTCAGGCCGCGAACGAGGAGGACGAGTAACTTTTGACTTGGCAAGGGGTAGAGAGTATGAGGGAGGGGTTGAATTAAGTAGTAACGGATGGCCCCCCCCAAAAAAAAGGTCCGAGGAAACGGGTATCTCGTGTGCGAACAGAGGGGCGGTCGTGGACGAAGAGAAGAGGACGGAGGACGAAAAAAACCCCAAGGTTGGTGGAGTGGAAACGATGTACGGGGGAAAAGGTCCAGGCTGGGTGGGAGCGAGCGAGAGAGGGTGCTAGACAGTCCCTCTCCTTCTTCCGCCGCCGCAGCGGCAGCAAAAGATGTCTCCCAAGCAGGAGAAGATGGTCACGAACACCGAGGTGATTGCCTGCGGGCGCGCGCTCGTCCACGGTCAGCATCTCGTCGAGGAAAGAGGCGACGGCGGAGGGAAGGAAGGGAGAGACGGACGCCGACGATGGCGTTGAGGACTGAGCCGATGGCGCTGATGACGGCCATGATTCCGCGGCCGATTGCTGCAGAACGCGACGAGGGCGTCACAGAGCGTCAGCGGGTTGGGTCTCTCGAGTGAGTGCGGGGAGGAGAAGGGGACGAACCGGCAAAGATGGATGCGATCTGCGCGAGACGACGGAGGGGTCAGCTGCGGGGTCGCGCGAGGAGCGGAGGGAGCGGGACGGACGGCAGAGCAGACGACGCCCATCGTGAGAGGTGCGCGCGGGTTAGGGTTAGCGAGGACGAGGACAAGGGTTAGGTGGTGCTGCTCACGCGGTCGCTTCGTTCGCCTTCCGTGCGACGTCACTCGAGAACAATCTGGCGCGCGCTCAGCGACTGCGGCTCCGCACCGGGTCTCGACCGTCCACGTCACACGCGGGCGCTGCGTCGGGGGCCGCGGCACTAACCCTAACTCCGGATCGGTCGAGCACGAGAGCCGACGCCGCCAGACGCCCCCTGTCCGCCGCGAGCCACTCCGTCCACCTGCTCACGCCCACCCGCCCAGTCCGTCTCGCTCCCAGTCTCGCTCCCAGCCTCGCCCAACGCACACAGCACACAGCACAGCTTTCTCCAGGTACGCGCGCAACCCCACCCACGCGCCCGCGCGGCGTCGACCAGTCACGCTGACCCACCGCGACACCCCTCGCCCACCACCCGCCGCCGCCTCGCAACCCTGTGCGGCCTCAGCCTTTTAGTGTGTCCACCTGCTCTCTCTCGCTCTCCCGCCTCGCCAGGCCGCGCGCGCTGACCAGGGGATCGGTCGCCGCGTTGTGCGCGGCGCAGTGAGCAGCACTCTTCTCAACAAGCCCTACGACGCCTTTGCCGACGAAGGGGCAGACGAGGAGGTCGTTGTCGAGACCAAGTCCAAGAAGCAGCAACAGTGTGCGTCCTCGCCCGCTTCCTCTCGACCGCTCGTCGACGTCGGCTTGGGCCCGGTGATGAGGACGACGAGGGGGGGGGGGGGGGGTGGCGCGGAACGTGGGAGGGGAGTGAACGGGTACGGGGATGGGCGCATCAGATCGGGTGACGTGCCACGGGTGGACTGGCGTGCTCGTCGCCTGTCTCCTCGCCCACGTCGCCTTGTCGGACCCCGCCTGCTCTCCGCTTCCTCCTCCACCTCCCAACTCCTCACCCCTACCAACCCCAAGCTAACCCTCCCATTCTCCGTCGACCAGCCAACCACATCCACATCCGCATCCAGCAGCGCAACGGCCGCAAGACGATCACGACCCTCCAAGGCGTCCCGACCGAGTATGACCTCAAGAAGTTGTTGAAGGCGTTCAAGAGTGCGTTCTCCTGCGCTCTCGCGTCTCTTGTACCCGAGGGTGTACTGATGCGTCGGTGGCGGCGACAGAGGAGTTCGCCTGCAACGGCGCCATCATCGAAGACGAAGACCTCGGAAAGGGTTTCGTCCTCCCCCTTCCCCCTTCCCCCTCCATGTGGCGCTGATCAAGTCGGTGAGGGACACAGTCATCCAGCTCCAGGGCGACCAGCGCACCAAGATCCAGGAGATGTTGATCGAGGAGGGGATCAAGAAGGAGACGATCAAGTGCGTTTCTTACGTCCCTTCATCCGTTTCGCACGCCGAATAAGTGGGGAGGCTGATCGAGCGGCTGCGCACAGGATGCACGGTTTCTAAGCCCGTTTTCGCAAACGCGCATCACCGTATATCAATCGTCCCGCCTCCTCCTCCCCCCGATCCCCTCGCCTTCTCCTTTCCTCTCGCCCCTCGATCTTCCGCGCCTTTCGACCTCTTCCCCGCGTGCCCTACTCGTCTCGTCAGCCTACACCTCGTCTGTCTCTCTCTCTCTCTCTCTGTGCCTCGCATCGTCTGCGCATTCGCTTGGTTCCCGATCCTTCCGGTCTCTCGAGCCTCCTCGCAAGCATACCCCCCTTCGCGTCTCGGCGTCGTTGGCGGTGGGACGGGACGGGACGGGAAAAGGGCGAACTTGCGCAGCAGCAAGCAAGCAAGGCGGGATAGAATGGACGGACGGACGGCTTGACAGCAAGGTCTGCACTGCGGTAACCCCCCCCCCCCCCTCTCTCTCTCTCTCTCTGTCTTTCTCCCTCTCGCGCGCGCGCACGCACACGCGCGCGCCCTCGGTTCTGTCAACCTCGCATTTCCAGCTCTCCTCTCTCTCTCTCTCTCTCTGCCGAATTTTTCTCTGTCTTGTCTTGTCTTGTCTTGTCTTGTTCTGCTGCTGCAAAAACACACACACAAGCGTACAACAAGCAAGACCCTTCCTTCCCACTTCACTTCACTTCCAAGCGTGCGGTCTCTCTCGGTGCTTTCGCCTCGATTTTTTTTTTTTTTTCGGCTCGAGGAAAACCGAACCAGGGAAATGATGGCGTACGATTACGGATACGATAGATTTTACCCCTCGTCGTCCTCGTCCTCGTCCTCGTCGTCCTCGTCGTCCTCGTCGTCCTCGACCGTTCTCGTCCGCCTCGCTACGGTCTACTCCGCCCTCCGCTTGCCCTTCTCCTCCCTCGTCAGAGCCCTCTCCATCTCCCTCGTCCCCCTTCCAAGCATCTTCCGCGCGTGCCTGTACGCCTTCATCCCCTCCGCCTCGCTCCCTTCGTCGGAGGACGAGTCTTGCATCGCGGCGCGCAGACTGGCGCGGGTGGGCCAGTTCGCTGCGTTGTCGGTTTGGAAGGAGGAGGCGGAGGCGGCGGCGGCGAGCGAGCCTGGGAGGGGGGACGGGTCGCGTTGGACGAGGATGCCCGGGCGGGGAGTCGAGCGAATCGAGCCGGTCGAGGGCGAGAGAGTGGAAGGAGAGCCGTGTTTGGGCGGCGCGGCCGAAGCATCCTCAGACGTCTCGGCTAGCCGCACCGACTTCCGCTTCGAGAGTTGGGGAGTCGACGAGGTAGAGCGGTCGGGCGTCTCTCCCGCCGCCGAAGAGGGACTCAACCCGCCGTTAGGGCCGGTGATCACCTTCCCCATCCCAAGCGGCGACGCGGTCCCGTACGTCCTCGAAGGCTGGACGGTCTCGGCGCCTTCCGCGCGGTCAACAACGCTGAGCAGACTCTCCTCGCCTTCGTGGACGTCCGCTCGTCCGCGTGGGCGAGGCGCAGGCGCAGCTGCTGCAGGAGGAGCGGGTTGTACCCAGTTGGCGTCGCCGTGCAATGCCGAGAGTCGCTTCGAACGCTTCTCTTGCGCGGCGAGCGAGATGATCGGTTTGTTTGCCGGCGTCTGCGTCTGCGTCTGCGTCGACGTTCGCTCGGCAGTCGTCGGCGTGAGCGTGGCGTTCGCGGTCGAGACGGGTCGCGGCTGCTTGGTCGTCTGCTGGTACGCGTTCGTGTCCTCGTCCGGGCGAGGGAGGTGCGCGTTCAGCGCCGAGCTGCCCGAGACGGCATGCGGGAGGGTCGCAGCGAGCTGATCAGCCGTCGGGAGCGCCTTCTGCTGGCTCTGAACGCCGTTCGCCGTGACGCCCTCGACGTTCGGAGGCACGGCCGACTTCTTCTTCTTGCGCTTGGTCGTGGTCGCCTGCGTCGAAGTCGTGTTGCTCCTCACCAACCCATGCCCCTGTTGCGGTTGCGGTTGCGGCTGCTGGATCGCACCGCTCGTGGGGATCCCAAGCGCCTCGGCAGAGAGGATGACCGTGTCCGGGTGGTGGTGCTTCGGGGAGTTCGTCGTGGGCTCGGTAGGCGTGACGGACCCGCTCGGCGCTGCTGCAGCAGTGGCCTTCTTCGTCTTCTTTCGCCTGAGAGAACCCGTCTCGGCTGGTGCGGCGGGCGTGCCACCCGACTGGCGTGGAGCAAACGCAGGCGAAGGGAAGTTGACTGGCGCCGGAGGCGGAGGGAGCGAGACACCCGTTGCGAGGTCCGCGATGCCGTTCGTCGTCGGCGCCTTCGGCACCTGCAACGAAGTCGACGGCGGCGAAGTAGCGGTCGTGCTCTTCCAGCCGCTCGAGGTGACGCCAATGTCGCTCGCCGCCTTCTTGACCTTCTTCGTCCCGCCGGTCGTCGAACTCGCTTTCTTCCTCCTCGGCGCCACCTCGTGTCCCGGCACGCCCGCGACGCTCATCGGACGGACGGTACTCGCGCTCGTCCCCTTGCGCTGGAGCTTTGGCCTCCCAGCGCTCGCGCTCGAGACAGGCATCGCCGGACCCGACGGGCGGCCGACATCGCTCAGAGCTTTGATGCGCGCCTTGGGGTCGTTGACGTGCTTCGTGAGGTGGCGCGGGACGTCGTCGTCGGACGAGTCGGCGTCTGCTCCAGCGCGACGACGGGCGGGAACACGACCGGCGTTCATGACCGAGCGCATGACCGCGTCGTTGCGTCCGTCGGGCGCTCCTCCTCCCCCCACAGAATGCGCAAGCCTCGTCCTCGCGCCCGCATAGTCCCCCGATCCGCCCGCATCAAAGTCCCTAACCGACATCGAGTCTCGGTCGCGGTTCTTGTTGCGGCGGAACAAACTCGCCAACCCACCAAGGAACGAGCCCTTCCTCTTCCATCCCCCTCCACCACGAACCGAACTCGTATCGCTCGCCGCCCTTCGCCTTAACCGCGCAGGCTGCCCGTACCCCGGCGAGTCAAGCGGGTAATGACTACTGCGCTCGTTTCGCCTCAAGCCGCCGTACTGCTCGTCTTCTTCATCAGAGGAGGACTCGTCCGGCCTCCGAAGAAGGTTCGGGGCTTTAGGGATCTCGAACGTCGGAAGGCCGGGCTGTCGTTCTGTATAGACCTGCTGAGAGACGGGCGGGGGAGCGGACGGGACGGGCGGCATCATCACTGGAGGCAGGGTCGATGCGACACGAGCGGGGGACTTGGCACGCGGGATGGGCGAAGCCGGAAGCGGGACTTGGGCTGCCCTGTCCGGCGAGACCGAGCGCGCACGTGAGCGAGAGGACGGGTCGATTCGGAGGTTTTGAGGGATCGGATGGGCTTGTTGGAGGTTCAAGCTGGAGAGGGACGAGGAGGACGAGGCGCGACTCATGGCTTGGCTGGCTGACTGGCTCGGGGCGATCGAGTCCCCCGCGTCGGAACCGAGGTCGTATTCCCTCCTGAGCAGGACATCGTTGTCGGGGTGCGCGCGCTCGAAGGTGTCGCCGTGGAGAGTCGAGAGGATGTCGACCGCCTCGACGGAGCAGGTGTCCATGACGTGCGAAAGTGCGTTCATCGCTTGCATGCGAGCGTTTAGAGCCTCGCGGAACGAGCGCCGCTTGGCGTGCGCGAGGGCGAGCTCTTCCTCCTGCAGGAAGGCTGTCCATCAAGAGGAAGAAGCTTCATCAGCAACTGACTCTTGGACAGCGAGAGCATCGAGAGAACGGAAACCTCGGGACGCACTCTCGCAAGCCTGCAACTCCCTCTGGGCATCCTCCAACTTGGCCTCATGTTCCCTCTCACCCCCATCCTTCGGTCTCTTATTCCCAATCTTGATCAGTCGATTGACGAGGATCTCGCGGTCGCGGACGACGGTTCGGAGGGCTTGTTCGCGTGCTAGGACGTCTTTGAGGGAAGAACGGTAGGTCGTGAGGGAGGTTAGGTACAGGCGTTGAGAGTCGGTGATGGTTGAGAGGAGCTGGGAGATTCGGATTGCGGCGTCCTGTGCATACGACCGCTTGTCAAGACACGCCCCGGGCAAAGAGAGCACGCGGGACCGGCGAGACGCACCATCAAGTCTCCCGTGCCCGTCGAGTCGGCGACACTCCACGCACTCAACGCCGCACTCGCCGACTGCGCCGCAAGCGTATACTGCTTGAACCTGCGCGCCCAAGTCAACCCATCAGCATCCTCGATTTGGGAAAGAGGTTGGGGAAGAGATGGGACGCACGCCAGTGCCGAGTCTTTCTCTGTCTTGAGCAAGTTCGAGAGAAGCCGCGTGTCGTGTAACGAAGGCATCTTGTGCTGTGAGGGTTGGATCGAGGGGAACCGCCTAGCGGAGGGAGGGGTGATGAGGTGGGGACTCGCTCCAGGCGCAGGTGCAAGGTGGTGGGTAGGTAGGTGTGGAGAGTGCTGGGAGTCTACAGGGGGCAGACTGTGCAGCGCAGGGTCGAGGACGGCGACGAGACGGTGAAGTTGCTCTGCCTCGAAGGGGTCGTCGACGCAGAGAGGACGGGCGAGCGGGTCGGAGGAGCGAGTCGGCCTGAGTATAGCCCTGCTTCTGGTGCAGTCGACACTTGAACACGTAGCAGCGCGACGGAGGACAAGCACGCGCACGGAGATGAGCGAGAGACGAGAGACTCTGGCCAAATCGAATGGAATGACGACGACGACGACCCTCGTCTCACCATTTCACCCTGCATACCACCTCGACGACCACAGCCTCGTGGTCACTCGCAAACACTCCTCCATCCCTCCCACACCCGTCCCTCTCGCCCGCGAGCGGCTGCCCTCCTCGGTGTTCGTATCCACACACGTTCACTTCGGCGGGACAGGAGAGGTAGACGCGGTCGATGCGGCGGACTTTCCGAGGCTTCGGAGTGCGAGTTTTGAGCGTCGAGGGCGGGCGGATCCAGGGGTAGAGGTGGCCGAACGTCGGCGGGGAGCGGAACGAGTCCGCCTCATCCTCCTCTCCTCTGTGTTCGCGCTGGGAGCGGTTCCGCTTCTGGCCTTTCTCTGAGTGCGACCGCGCGGAGAAGAGGTCGAAAGCGTCGACGTAAGCAAGCGAAGAGTCCGAGGTGAGGGTGTCGAATTCAGCGCCATTCGAAGCGTTGAAGTCGCCCAAAAGGGCGCGGACTGGCTGCGCTGCGTCTTCTTGCGTTGGCGAGGAAGGGGCGCCGGAGTGGGATGGCGAGGAGAAGCGCCGAGCAAGGAACGAGACGCAGGTACGGAATTGGCGTGTGCGGAGGGGGGCGTTAAATGGGAGGGAGGAGAAGTGCGAGGTGGCGAGGCGGAGCTGCACATACATGTATGTCAGCGAATCGCGGCCGAGGCTGCCGATGCCTTCGCCGCCTAGCAAGCGGGAGAGGCAGCGTGGAGACGACGGCGACTCACCACCTCCCTCCCCCCACTGACTATCCGCACGCCGACAGCTGCCTTCCCGCCCTCATCTCTTCCCCTGCCCAGCCTTCCCACTCGCACCTCGCTCCGTCGTCCCAGCAACCCCTCCTTGACAAGCACAATACAAGCCTCCCTCGCTCCTTCTTTGCCCCGCTGCGCGCTTCCCGGCCCACTGATGCGCCAGTACTCTTCGGGGGTGGAGACTGCGTACCCGGAGTCGCGGAAGGAAGGTTGGGAGAGAAGGAAGCGGTAGAACGGGGCGGAGATTTCCTGGAGGGCGACGAAGGCGCATCCTGAGTCTGCGATGAGCGCCGTGAGGGCGAGTGACTGGGCGCGCGTGTGGGTGGGAGAAGAAGAAAAGGTGTTGTATGTCATAAAGGAGAGGCGGAGGTGGGTGGGCGAGTGTCGAGGGACGAGGAGAGGTGCGTCCAGGGGTAAAGCGCTCTCTTCAACCCTGATCCACTTCCCCTTGCGCTTGTCCCATCTCTGCAACCACGACAAGGTCCACTCGTCCGTTCCTGGCTGTACACGAGACTGTGAGCGAGGCGTAGGTCTTCGTACTGATGAAGATCCGTCGGGCGAGTGAGCGTGCGAGTGAGCGACTGAGCGCGCAGTCGGAGTCCATCTGGTCTGGTTTGCAGCGTGTTTGAGTGCGTTCGTAGCTTTTGGCATCCGTCCAGCGAGCGTGAGAGCGCGAGAGAGTGACTTCACCAAGGTGAATCGTCGTCCTCGTCGCGACGCGGGCGAGGAGGACCTACCTCTCACCGCGCACAACCTCGCTCACCGACCAGCTCTACGAGCGAAGGATGGCAGCTGTCAAGCCAGACCCAGGCCAGGAGACCGGCGGGGCGGAACAAAAGGTGCGCGCGCTCGTCCTTCCGCTCCTCGACTTGTCAAGGGGGAACAAGCTGACCCTCGCCTTGTTGCGTGGGACGCAGCCAGACGTGCAGAAGATCAAGATTACTGTACGGTTCGGTGCAGACCGGGACGGTGCGCTCCGTCTCGCGTTTGGAGGGTACGAGGGACGGCTTCGATCGACTGACTTCCGTCCTGTGCGTTGCCGTTATCGAGCGCAGACCTGCAAATCAACGTCAAGCCCCATACGCCCTTTTCCAAGATCTACAGGGTGCGCTCGCACCTTTCTTCGCAAAGATGAGGCGCTGACGAGAGTTTCGGTGCGCGGAACAGGCTGTTGCGGAACACCAGGGCAAGAGCGAGGATAGTTTTACATTGTCGTTCGAAGGGCACAGGATCGGGAAGACGGACAGTGCGTCGAAACCGTCACGAACGTTGTATCCTGCGCGAGCTGGTCACTGACATCTTCTTCAACGTTCTTGATTCGACCCTTCAGCCCCGGGTAGCGTGCGTTGTTCCTCGCCCTTGCAAGTCGGACTTTGCTGACTTTCCGGCTCTACGAAACAGCTCGAATTTGAAAAGGTGCAGCGCATCTTTCGTTCCAGAGTTGCGGCGTCACTCTCGCTAAGCTTCTGCTAACTCCGCTCCCTCGCTGTCTCATTCCCTACCCTCGACGCTGCAGGAAGAGGTCATCGACATGCACCTTGCGCAAGTTGGCGGCGGCGTCGGTAAGCCTTGACCTCGTCCACTGTCGCTCTTTTCGGGACTCTTTCGCCTGCTCCCTCGCCTCTCCTTCGCCTCTTCGACTTTCAGCGCCCTTGCGGCATCTCTTCATCGCATGAGCTCGTCTTCCCATCCTTTCGCAGTCCGCGCATCTCCCCCTCTTTGATATCCCTACTCTGCTTACTGTACTCGTAGTCGCGTCCCCTTTCCTCGCAACGATAACTCGCCGGGCCTTGTCGCATCTCACTGGTCCGTTCGAGTCTGTCGGACCGTTCGCATGCGAGAGTTGCCTGTCCTTCTTCTCCTCCTTTGCGCCTTATCCTCCCTCCGCTCCGTCCGCTCCCACGGCTCTCCCCGCTTTCTGCTCGAAACAAGCGTTGTTATGCCTCCGCCCTCCAAGCGCCCTCGCAAGCACTCCCCAACACGCAGCCCGCCCCTCCTCCCCTCCCACCTCACCACCCTCACCACGGCACCTCTCCTCCCCTCTGCCTCCAACGGTGGAGGAGTTCAGGCATGCGAAGCGACGCTTCTACCTTCGAGATTGCAATGGGAGGCAGGCGTCGGCGGGCAGGAGGAAGTGGTTTGGAAGGGACGGGTTCGGCGGGAGGGATGGGAGGAGGAGAATGGGGAGGGGCATGAGGTAGAAGTTAGGACTGATCGGTATGTTTCTCTTTTGCATTACACCGGGCGTGAGCTTTCCGGGCGTAGCGCGACGAGACGGGTTCTTGTATCGAGGGTTGTCGCTTCCCCCCAAGGGTTCGGGCTAGCACGAGGAGCGCTCCCTTACGGGTCTCGGTCAAATAACGGGGAGACGAGCCTGCATTGCGAGAGACGTGCTTGAGGCGGATCAGAAGGGCCGATGAGGTACCTCTTGAGCGACTCTGCCTCATTGCGTCCGACTGGACTGACTCCCTTTCTTTCACCTCGTCACAGCTACGACATCCTGCACCTCCTCCCTTCCTCTCTCATCCTCCCCTTCTCCTCCTCCTCCTCCTCCGCCGCCGCGCTGCCCGACCCCCGAGGATTCACCCACCTTCCGCCCTTACACGAAGAGCTCTTCTTCCTCACGCCCTCGGAGCGCGCTCTCGTCGCACACAAGGAACGACGGAGGAAGATGGAAGAGGAGCGGGAGGAGAGAGTTCGAGAGGTGGAGAGGTTGGAGAGGGAGGCGAGCGAGAGCGAGAGGAGAGAGGGAGGCGAGGATGAGGAGGTGTGTTCCTGTCCATGCTGCCTTCTCTTTCCCCTCCATTCGCTGACAAGCAATCTCACAGCCCGAAGCAACCCAACTAGCCCTCATGACTCGCCTGCACTCGACCCTCTCGTCCTCCCCCAACCCCTCGCTTCTCGAACTTCGCATCCTCGCAAACCACAGCAAAGACGAGCGATTTGCATTCCTATGGGAGGGGGGACGATGGAGGAGCGTTTGGGGGGAGATTAGAAGGGGCGAGAGGGGGGTGGATGGGAGGAGGAAGGAGGAGGTTGGGCAGGTGAAGGCGGATGAGGCGAAGAAGGAGGGACTGGCGGGGTTGGTGGGGTATGGAAGTGACAGTGAGGAGGAGCAGGACCAGGAGCAGGAGCAGGAGAAGGCGGGTGGGCGAGCCCAGCCCGAAGCTGAGGCGGATGCGGATCAAGCTGTCGCATGCCAAGCCGCCCGCGATTCGGCGCCTGACCCGACGGCCGTTGCGGAGGAAGCGACTGCAGACGGCGGTGCCGAACGACGAGCGGAGCAGGCTCTCAAAGCGGGAAAGGCGCGCGAGTGGGCGCGGAAACGACGAGAAGCCCGTGAAGCAGCCGGGACAAGCGATGCGGCAGCTGGATCGTAGCGAAGGAGCTATGACAATGCAGGAGTTGGCAACGACATTTTCGGGGTATGTGAGGTATGTGGGTGGTGGTACGATGGGCTGCGAAATCAACTGCGAGTCAGCGAGACGCAGAGGGAGGAACGAACGGAACGCACTGGTGCATAGAAATGTTCCGACGGCGTGCGCTGTTAGCGATACTTAAGGATACATTGGCTTGCAGACAAAGACCGTATCTTTCCCAAATACTTGCGTCCGGACGTGTTCGAGTCGAGGAAGGTCGACCTGCGGACCCTGCCCATCAGCTCAAGCGGATCATGTGCAGTCAGCAAAGCCGACGCACTCCCTCCTTCGTGACGCCCACTCCCTCATCTCCTACAAGTACAGGCGCGACGGTGGCGATGACGAGGTCGACGAGACCGGGTGTTGCGAGGAAGGAGGAAATGACCGAGGCTCCACCTTCGACCATGAGCGAGCGGCCGAGAAAAGGTGTTGCAGCAGCGTCGTGTAAGAACTTGTGCAAGTCGATGCCGGGACCTGCGCAACGATTTGTCATAAGCGCCGAAACAACTGCTTGGAAGGAACCGGCTCACCTGGATCATCCGCGATGTAGACCTTCCCTCCAGCCTCCGATATCGCTTGACTTGTTCCCCACAGTTCGCCACTCCTGAGAGGGTTGCAGACGACCAGCGGCGCTTTACTGATGCCCTTGCGAACATTCGACAGAAGTTTCGAGGAGGGCGGCATGCGTAAAGACGAGTCGAGCACGATCGGTAGTGGTTGGTCCTCTAGGGGTAGGACATGAGGAACGCGCGCTGTACGAACAAACTCCGTCAGCTCTTCTCCAGGCGGGGCAACGGAAAGAAAGCGGACCCGTCAATTGCGGGTCGTCGCTGATGACTGTGCCCACCCCAACGAGAATCGAGTCGTGCAGCTGTCGTAGCCTGTCAGCAAGAGTCTCGTATCAGTCTACAAGCACACAGTTCGCACGAAGACAGCACAGGGAGGGAGCGCACCGGTGTGTGAGGGTCATGCTCTCCGGCCCACTCAGCAAGAGCTGCTTCCCGCCTTTTCCCCCGATCTTGCCATCCATCGACTGAGCATACGTGAGCGTCACGAAGGGCTTCTCACCTGGTTGTCGCGGTCTGGCATGCGAGACGGGAACGAGGAGGTCGGCGGGGTAGATGTCGCGTACGAGAGAGTGGGCAGGGTCGGCGGCTGCGTTCGCCGGGTCTAGCAGCATTACTGAGCAGCTCAAGCAGTCCTAGCGAGTTCTTCAGCGAGCGAGCGAGGTGGACGAGGTCAACCCTCTCCTCCCCACTCCCTCTTCATCTCACATAAGTTCGTCTTTGCCACAACTCGCTCTGATCAGTCTGAAACTGCTTATCTGACACGCTAGCATTCTTGTATACCCTATCTGAGTCCGCGCCACTCTCCCCGATGGACTGCACGACCACGCTCACCACCCTCTCGCCCATCGACGGCAGTGAGGTCGTCAAGCGCACATACCCGACTTCAAACGTCGATCTTGATGCAAATGTTGAGCGCTCGCACGCAGCGTTCCAGTCCTGGCGTAAAGTCCCGCTCATGGAGCGTATTCGCCTCGTCCATCTTGGCGTCGAGCACCTCTCCTCCCGCGCACTCGAGCTGGGCCCCGAGTTGACGGAGCAGATGGGGCGGCCGAAAAAGTACACGGCGGCAGAGTTTGCGACGTACAAGGACCGTGCGGCGTGGCTGCTTGGAAAGGCAGAGAAGGCACTTGCGGATGAGAATGTCGATGCTGGACGGCCAGACGGATTCAACAGGATCATCCGGAGGGCGCCCGTCGGCGTGTGCTTGCTCGTCGGTGCTTGGAACGTGGGTTACTTGTCCGCGAGCTGACATTGTGCTCAAGTCGCTGACGAGCGTTGCCTTCTCCTCATTCTTCCGACTTGCAGTTCCCTTGTGCGCTTCGTTCCAATGAGTCATGTTTTTTCGAGCTTGCACCGATGCCACGAGCGTCACAGACATGATACACGTCAACGCCCTGATTCCCGCCCTCGTTGCGGGCAACTCGGTCATCCTCAAGCCCTCGCCGCAAACTCCGCTCGTCGCTGAGCGTATCCAGGAGAGTTTCGAGGCAGCCGGTCTGCCGCTGGATCTCATCCAGGTGCGCCTCCCTGTGCTATAGGATTCCGCCGGCCCGCTGATTTCTACCCTCTTCCAGACTCTCCACCTCACCCCTGCTCAAATGGATCACCTCGTCTCGCATCCGCTCATCCCATTCATCTCCTTCACCGGCTCAGTCGCGAACGGCAAGCGAGTAGAGAAGACTGCTGCACTTGCGGCCGAGAACGGCGCCGGGTTCAAGACGGTTGGACTCGAGTTGGGCGGGAAAGATGCGGCGTATATTAGGGAAGGTGCGTAAGCGACGCTTGGCTTGCGTCAATCGGCGTACGCACTGGCTGACGTGATGCTTTTCTGCGCTTGTACGTACGCACAGATTGCGACCCCGCCTACGCCGCGGAGAACGTCGTCGATGGAGGTGCGTCTCCTTCCGTTCCTTCTCTTCGTTACTTGCTCACGCCATTCTCGCTTTTAGCTATGTTCAACTCTGGTCAGAGCTGCTGCGCCGTTGAGCGAGTCTACGTGCACGAGTCGATCTACGACAAGGTTATCGAGGAGGTCGTCAAGGTCGTCAAGGTGCGTTGCGATCGCCTGTCCACTCAGCTTCAACGACAGCGATCGTCCGTTGGAAACTAATGCTGGCCCGTTGCATCTTGCCAACAGGGCTACAAGCTCGGCGATCCCCGACAGGACGACACGACACTCGGACCGGTCATCTCGCTCCGCTCCGCCGCCACGATCCGCGAACACGTCTCGGAAGCCCGTGCGCTGGTCCTCTCGTGGATCTGCTTCTCCTGAAGCTGACGTCCGCTCGCACCCGCAGTCTCGAAAGGTGCCCGCGCCCTCATCCCCCGCTCGCACTTCCCTGAGGCGAAGGAAGGAACGACCTACGTTGCGCCGCAGGTCCTTGTCAATGTCAACCACTCGATGAAGGTCATGAGCGAGGAGACGTTTGGACCGGTCGTTGGGATCATGAAGGTGCGTTCGGCACACCCGTGCGCTCGCTGCGCTAAGCTGAATTTCCCATCGAGTCTCGGCTGCGCTATAGATAGTGGGCGTAGACTGACTGTAAATTCACTCCCTTGCAGGTCAAGGATGACGCTGAAGCGCTCCGCCTCATTAACGACTCCCCCTTCGGCCTCACCTGCTCGATATGGACTAAAGACCGCAGCGCCTACGACTCGCTCGTCGACGACATCGACGCTGGTATCGTCTACCTCAACCGCTGTGACTACCTCGACCCTGCGCTGCCTTGGACCGGGTTCAAGTACTCGGGAAGGGGGATCTCCTTGTCGAGGTATGGGTATGACGCGGTCACCAAGGCCAAGAGTCTGCACGTTCGCCTCTGAGAATCAGTAGACCATGGATAGAGTGCACTGCAGGCCTTCTCGACGGTGGCGAGCGAGGAGGTAATAAGCAGGATCGAAACCGATGACGGAACGGAGCTCCTGTCCTGCTGATCCTTGCAATTCGGCGGCGCTTCGTGCTTCTTCTTCTGCGGCAGCGTCACAAAGAAAGGTTTGAACTGCGTAAGTGGCGAAAGCGACGTCGAGGCGAGGTCGAGGCGAAAGAGAGCGGCCGGCTTTCACTTCTTTATTCGCGCTTTCGCTCCTCTGTCACACTCTCTATCGACCCGCTAGCTTCTCTCACCTTCACGAATCCGCGCTATGGGTCTCTTCCGCTCGAGCAACCGCGCCACGAACGAAACCTCCCTCCCTCTGCTCCTCCCGCCTCACACAGAATTGTCACAACCACTACCTCAACTCCTCACGGCGGTGGACCCGGCTTATTCGGCAAGCGCAAGAGCGTCTCGAGAACTATTTCGCCGGAGGTCCTGCCGACGACTGGGAATAGGCAGGGCAGGTTGCTGGGGAAAAAGAGCGGGAGCGGGTCGTCCAGCAGCGACAGCGAGGGAATGTTGTCAGGACACAAATTCTCCAAGTACGTGCGTGTCGTTGCTCAGTCGTCGTTGTGACGATTTTGATCTTGTCGAGCAGGCACGACACGCTTGCCGGCGCCCGCACAAAGCTTCAGGCTGCTCAACAGGCTGAATCCGCCGCCGACGCCGTGCGTCTGCCCTCTTGCCGCTTTCTAAACTCAGACCGAAGATCTCCCTGCAGGCCTTCCTTCGCGCTCGTCAAGCTGTCAAGGCAGCCCGCGCCGAGATAATATCGCTCGAGAAGGAGGCAGAGGCTGAAGCGAAGGCTGCCAGGGAGAAGCAGAGGATGGCGCGTTCCGCTTCTCCCTTATCGACCACGCAGTCGCTGACGCCGACTACTCCGCAGGCCAAGAGCTTTAGGCGTGAAGGTGACAAGCTCGGAAGGCATTTCTAGGCGCTGACCTCCCCAGATCTGGTGCGTCGTTTCTCGCTGCTTGTCCTGCCTCGCTGCCCCATCGTACGAGCACCGAGACCGACATGAGAGACTTGGGCGTCGCAGAATTCGTATCCTCCTTCGCCATCCGTACATTTTCTCCTGACGACCTCACGACTCTTCACGACAACCGTTTCTTCTGTAGGCATACCCTTTCCTCTATGACGCAAAGATCAGTGTACCGTCGACGACTGCGAAGGGTCGGAAGGAGACTCGACGATGTTGATCTGCAGAACCCGCAAATCCGTCCACGCTTCCTCTCGCTTTTTCTCGAGCGCAGCCTGTGAAGCGATACGTGCTACTTGCAACGCCCTCGTCTGCACAACGCGGTATAACATTACGAGCTACAGTCCATCGGCGTACAACAATGCAAGATCTACCTCCTTCCCCTCCCTTCTCATTCCCGTCGCGGCAGCTTCTCCCCCCTCCTCTCTTTCGGCAAAACCCCCGTCAACCACCTCCCTACATCCCTGACCTCCCTCTCATCGGACGCGTGCGCCAAGCCGGTATACGAGCGGAATTGGGTGTTGGTTAGGTTGAGGCGGGTCGAGGGGTCGGTGTGGTAGAGGGAGGTGGCGGGGAGGTGGTGGCTGCGCACGGCGCGGGTGAGAGAGAGGGGAGAGAGGAGAGCCGCGGAAAGTACGGCGTCGGAATAGCTGTGGGTATTGTCGGAGCAGAAAGGTCAGGGGCCGGTTTCTGCCACAGCAGCTCGTTCTGCGCTTGATTCAAGCGCGAGAGAAGGGAAGCGAAATGCACGTAATGTCGACATCTGCCTCTCCGTGTCCCCAGAAGATCGGCAGTTCCCGCCTGTCGAGGTCAAAAACGAGCTGTCCTCGCACAAACCCGTCAGCTCTCCCTCCTCCTGTTCGAAAGACGAAGCGAACGCACCCTGGACAAATCCTCCCTAACCGGCAGATACCCACTCAAGACCATCGCTCCTCCCAGCATCCTCTCATGCGTAAGCGCAACGAGGAGCGCAAGGGCTCCACCCTGCGAGAAGCCCGTCACGAAGATCCTCTTGCTCGCCCAATCCTTCTCCTGCTCCGTTCCTATCCCTGCGTCCGCCCCCTCCTCGCTCTTCGCCCGCGAACCTCCCCTACTCGCCCTCAAGGAACGGATCAACCGGCCCCTCTCCGCTCGAATAACCTCATTCACCCCCCTCACGCTCGCAAACAGCCTCTCGTGATCCCTATCCGCGATAGGGTCGTACGGAAAGCGTCGGATATCGTACCATGCTGGACGGAGGGTTTGGTTCGAGATGGTGATGGGAATTCTAGGGCTGCGCACAGCGAGGGAGGGTCAACAAGAGTGGAGAGGGGAGGGAGGGGAGGAGAATGGAGGAGACGCACGCGACGGGGATCACCCAGCGGACGGAAGGGTGAGATTCGCTTGCGAGGTCGGGGAGGAGGACGTCGTCGGGCGTTTGTCCGAGTCCCTGTGTCATCGCATTCCTTTCCTCAGCCCATCTTCACCGCATTGCAAAAGCGGAAGAAAGCTTAGAGCGCAACGCACCGTGAGGTAGATAACAGTCGCCTCATGCTCGCTCTCCTCCCTCTGTTCTCTCACAACCACCTCCAGCTTCTCCCCCGTCTGCTTATCAGGTCTGCGCCAAAACCACTCTTGACGCCGGTTCTGCCAGTACTCGAGTTCGGTTGGATGGAGGGTGAGGCAGTCTGAGAGAGAGGAGCGAGAGGGAGGAGTGGGTTTGGGAGTGGGTGATTTGGAGAAGGGCGGTTCGCGGCGGTGTGAGTCGGAAGAAGAAGAGGGCCGATCGTCGGGAGAAGGGCGAAGGAAGGCTGCGAGTCGGGAGAGGAGGAACAAGCCGAGTAGAGCGAGGCAGGCGAGTCGAAGCGCACGGAGGAGAGGTTTCCAGGGTATTCGCGCTCTGGTCCAGTGAGGTGGAGACGTAGAGGGTCCTGCTGTGGTGAAGGAGGGGCGGCGTAGGTCGGATGGCGTGAGGGAGATGAGCGGGTCGCGGGACGTTGATTTGGTCGGTGATCGCGCAAGTCCACCGTTCTGCGTCGTCGCCTGGTCATGGGAGTCTCGTGCGATACTAAGCGAAGTATATGGTGAAGAACTGCGGGAGGAGAAAGGCTCTGCGGTACTTTCGGTTGTCGAGGCGGGGATGATGGCGGCTGAGTTTCGGCGTCGCATTGGGATTCGTTCGGGGGGTACATCGAGTTCGCCGAGTGAGGAGACGTCGAGTACGACGGAAGGGACGGGTGCGGGCGAGGAGAAAGAATGGGAGAGAGAGGAGTCGGCTGGGAATGGCGAGGAATCGACCACCCGGTTCACCCATGATGCCCGTCGCATGTCCGTCCGATACCGTCTACCTGAAGCCAAGCCCGTTCGCAGGCGTTTAAGCTGGCAATCGCCTGGACTGTCGATGGCTCGGCCTCACAGCCCGTCCCAGGTCCTCCTCCTCCTCCTGTGGTTCCTGCTGCTCCGTCTGACCGCGCTATTGAGTACGAGGCAGTCGATTCGAGGGAACTCGCAGCGCTCGGGCTCGAAGTGGAGCGGGAGAGTCGACTGCCTTTGTTCCGTCGATGCTGCCGAGGAAAGATGGCTGCCGAGCGGGGCACCAGCAGCTCCTTGCGAGCTCGAGCAGTCCAGGCAGACGAGCGTAGCTAGCAACGAGCTTTTGCAGCCTGGAGCAGTTGCAGGGAGCGCACAGCAAGGAGTGGAAGGGCGAACGACGCGGGAGGGACTGCCGGGATGATCGCCGAGTCGATTGAGCGAAGAGAAAAAGGGCTGGCTGGGCGAGGCGAATAGCCTGCGTTCACTCGGAGGCGAAGGCGCGGGATGGACGATCTTGAAGTGGTAGAGCTTTCTGTGCGAAGCGACGGGCGCGGGGCGGCGAGGGAAGGAAGCAGGACGACGAGGGCGCGCAGATCAAGGCGTGAAGGCGAGCAGTGGGACTGGCAGGTAACTGAGCGGGTTCAGCACAAACGTGGGAGCGCCGCGATCACTGGCAAGCAAGAAGTGACGCAGCAGCGTGTGGTGCAGCAGATTTGGTGGGGCTTCGAGGAGGGGATGAGGAGAAAAGCGGGTCCTCCTCACGCCCACAACCTCGAGCGAGGCCATCGCTCAGCGTCTCATCGCCGCCGTCGTGCGAAGCAAGCGTGTCATGAAATCCACCCCCCCCCCTTGCCGGTCCCATAAGCCGTGCGAGATGAGCGAGGAGAGGGGGGTCGACCAACGGAACAACCGCTCGCCGGGGTGTCGGACATAGACAGGCAGCCCAAGAAGCCTAACGGCGCAGGCCTAGCCAGCTAGCACGCCCGTCCAGCTCGCGGACAGCGACGACCGGGTGTTCGTTCGTCCGCGCTCAAGCGGCGCCTCGCGAAGTCTGTCGCCCTCCTCACCCGCTCTCCGCCTCTTTCCGTGAGTGTGGCATGCTCAGTGTGCTCGCACGCGCTGCACGAGGATTCTACGCACCCGCACGAACTTGCGCTGACCACGCGCGCCTGTTTACCAGCTCGCTTCCTCCTCCCTTCTTCCCCATGGCCGCCGAACTCTCCCACCCGCTCATCGTGGGTGCGTACAAGTCCCAGTCATCTTGACAGACTCGCAGCTGACTTCCTACTACTTCCCGCGCAGACGGATGGTTCCGGTGCGCTCTTCGCCCTTCATTCCTCTTAATCTCATCACTCGCGCTAATCCAGACTCGCCTTCCCCTTCGTCTGCAGTGAGATTTCGGAGCAATGGCCTGGTGAGTCTCCTTCGTCCGTGTCCCTCGCGCGCCAAGGAAGCCAGTCCAACTCGTGCGGCAAACTTACCACTCCCGCAAGGGGATGGCACTGCAGGTCAGGCCATGACGCTCCGCGTCGAAAAGGTCCTTCACACGGAGAAGTCGCTCTACCAGGATGTTTTGGTATTCAAGTCGACCGACCACGGGAATGTCCTTGTTCTCGACGGCGCTATTCAGGTGCGCACGCTTCCTTAGGCGTTCGCGGGTGTTGAGTCGACTGAATGAATGTCCCGCAGTGTGTCGAGAGGGACGAGTTCTCGTGAGTCAACCGAAGGAAGAGAACGGACGAACCAGCGCTTACCGACGCTCCCCCTCGCAGCTACCAGGAGATGATCGCGCACCTCCCGCTCGCATCCCACCCGAACCCGGAGAAAGTCCTTGTCATCGGTGGCGGCGACGGCGGTGTCCTCCGCGAGGTTCTCAAGCACCCGAGCGTCAAGTCTGCGACGCTGTGCGACATCGACGAGGCCGTCCCGCGCGTTTCGAAGCAGTTCCTGCCTCACATGGCCTCCGGCTTCAACGACCCCCGGGTGACCGTCCTCATCGGCGACGGGTTCAAGTTCCTCGCCGACAAGAAGAACGAGTTTGACGTGATCATCACCGACTCGTCCGACCCCGTCGGCCCCGCCAATTCGCTCTTCGAGATGCCGTACTTCCAGCTGCTCAAGGAGTCTCTTCGCGAGGGCGGCACGATCTCGACCCAGGGCGAGTGTGTGTGGCTCCACCTCGCGCTCATCAACGACCTTGTGTCGATGTCGCGCACGCTCTTCCCCAAGGCCGAGTTTGCCTGGACCTCGATCCCGACCTATCCCTCGGGCACGATCGGTTTCGTCGTCGCCACCCTCGACGGCGAGCGCGACCTCCGCACCCCGCTTCGCGACATCGAGCACTGCCGCTACTGGTCCAAGGCGATCCACCGCCAGGCGTTCACCCTTCCCGCCTTCGCCCAGCGCCTCGTCGACCTGTGCCCCTACCCCCACGAGACCGTCGACGTCCCGGCGAAGAAAGTCCTCCTCCTCGGATCGGGCTTTGTCGCCCAGCCCGCGGCAGAGTATGTCCTCCGCCGTCCGGAGAACTCGCTCGTCGTCGGATGCCGCACGCTCGCGACCGCCCAGCAGTTTGTCCAGTCCCTCCCGCAGTACGCTACCGCCATCGCTGTCGACTCGTCCGATGAGGCCTCGCTCGACAAGGCCGTTGCCAAGTGCGATCTCGTCATCTCGCTCATTCCGTACACCGAGCACGCCAACGTCATCAAGAGCGCCATCAAGCACAAGAAGGACGTCGTCACTACCTCGTACGTCTCGCCCGCTATGAAGGCCCTTCACGACGAGGCAGTCGCCGCTGGCATCACCGTTCTCAACGAAATCGGCCTCGACCCCGGTGTGAGTTGGGCGTGCCCACGCTGTCCAGCGTGCTGTATATTCAGGCTTGCTTGACTTGTACTTACGCTGTGCCTCCCGCAGATCGACCACCTCTACGCCGTCAAGACGATCGACGAGGTGCACCAGGCTGGCGGCAAGGTCAAGGGCTTCCTGTCGTACTGCGGCGGTCTCCCTGCTCCCTCGGCTGCCGACAACCCCCTCGGCTACAAGTTCTCGTGGTCGTCGCGCGGTGTCCTCCTTGCGCTCCTCAACTCGGCCAAGCTCTACTCCAAGGGCCAGCTCGTCGAGATCGACGGCAAAGACCTCATGAAGCACGCCAAGCCGTACTACATCAACCCCGCCTTTGCGTTCGTCGCGTACCCGAACCGCGACTCGACGCCGTTCCGCGAGTTCTACAACATCCCCGAGGCCGAGACTGTCGTCCGCGGCACGCTCCGCTACCAGGGCTTCCCCGAGTTCATTAAGGCGCTCGTTGACATCGGCTTCTTGAACGAGTCGCCCGTCGAGTACCTCGCCAAGGGCGCCCAGGCGCTCCCGTGGGCCGAGGTCACCCAGCGCGCTCTCGGTGCTCAGGCCGCCGACGAGGCATCTCTCATCGGTGCTGTCAAGGGCAAAACGTCCTTCCCTTCTGCCGAGGAGGAGGAGCGCATCATCTCGGGTTTGCGCTGGATCGGCATCTTCTCGCACGAGCCCGTTTCGAACCGTGGCTCGCTCCTTGACACCCTGTGCGCCACTCTCGAGGCCAAGATGCAGTACGAGAAGGGCGAGCGGGACATGGTTATGCTCCAGCACAAGTTTGAGATCGAAAAGGCGGACGGAACCAAGGTGCGCACCCGGATTCGATTTGTTCGCGACCTTTTCCGTTTGTGGGCTCACACACGTCTCAACTGCTTAACAGGAAATCCGCACGTCGACGCTGCTCGAGTACGGCGCGCCGACTGGGAGCGACGACCCGTCCTTCATGGCGGTCTCCGTCGGCCGCACCTGCGGTGTCGCGGCCCAGCTCGTCCTCGACGGCAAGATCAAGCAGAAGGGTGTCTTTGCTCCCTACACCCGCGACGTTGTCGACCCTCTCCTCGCGGCGCTGGAGGCCGAGGGCTTCTACAAAATGGTCGAGAAAGTGCAGTAGGCGCGCTCTTTCACCTCTTCCTCCTCCCACCACGCCCAGACGCGTATCCCCATGGCATGTAACGCATCACAGTTGTCCCCTGCGCTCCTTCGCGACGCTGGAAGAACCCTACGAGAGGCTCAGCCCCGCTCAGGCCGCTCGACACCTTCCATCTCCTCGCCCTCTCGCTTCTTTAGTTCCCTCGCACGCTCTCCGGTCCTCGCTGCGCGCTAGATCCCAGCCGTGTCATGCTCTTGCACGCTCAATGATGTGTTTGCCACCGCGACACGCCGCCTGACCCTCCGGGAGCGTGGGGAGCGAAGAGAGGAGGTGTGAGCGAAGGTGCAGACTCTCGACTCTGGCTTTGCGAGGCGGAATTGCACGGCAGCGGGAGACTTTCTCGAGGGTTCAGAGAAAGATCAGGCGGCGGGAGTAGCTTTGCGGCGCCCACTGTCTCGACGAGGGGTTCATCCTCGACTCTCGCATTCGCTCGAGGTGAAGCACGCGCATTTTGCGATGTTGGGGAAACGAGAACGACGCTTGGAGGCTGCTGGACACGGCGGAAGGGTCCAGGAGGCTGCACGCGAGCGACGTCACACGCACGTGCACTTCACACGGCTTCGCCGCCTGGACGCGACTTGGTGACGGCGCATCTGAGGGTGCTTTCATGCTCGAGCGCACTGCGTTAGGCGAATTATCTGGTGGGCCCGCCTGGGCTCAAGCCCGCCTAGCGGCAGGCTCTAAGACTCGTCGATTTCGCGGATTCCCCTGCGCAAGAGGCGCTTCATTGAGTCGGTTCAGCCATGCAAGCGAGTACGCCTGTGGGCAAGTGTCGATCCTCGACCTTTTTCAGCTGCTACCCCGGCGCGCTCAGCAGGCGGCGGCAGGAGCCTGCGCGTGCGGGAGGTAGACGCGGGATCACATCCCCGTCACAATCGGCTCCTGTCACGATACCGTCGACGTACGGGACTCCCGCAAGGCCTTACGGGCTAGACGAGGCGTCATTGCATTGCAAGCAAGCTTGCGCTGATGAGCGTGCGGTTTCAAAGACGAGCGCAGCTGCTCGAGATTGCGAAGGTCAAGGCCGAGGTTCTTCCTTTCGCTCGGTATGCTCCAGCCGGCGCAGGACCCGCTGAGGCTCGCATCACAGCTGCCCAAAGCTGTCGCCACCGCCTGCTGCCAAGCGTCGGAGGGCGCAAGCTGGAGAAGGCGCACTAAGCACGTTCGCTCAAAAGCTCGCGCTCTCCTCGAGCATCGCCTGTGCTACGAGTCTCGACTCCAGCACGGCGGGCAACAGCGCATCGAGGAGTCTGTGCATGCGCTCGAGACGCGGATCAGCGTTGCGTGGGTTCCATTGCGACAGGCTGTCACGTCGTGGCGAGGGTGAAGCGGTGAGTGCGCCGGGCGAACGAGAACCTCGATCAAGGCGTGGAACTAGCGCGAGGGCTGCCGCAGGCCGGATGGTTCGCTCGAACGTGAGAGGACGCCAGGCCTGGCCAATCTCGCGAGCATTGAGACACGCGGAGGTGAGGGACGAGCTGCGTTCCGCGACGTGAGGTTCAGGTCCGCCGGGTCTGGAGAAGGCGGATAACGTGGAACGCTGGGATGATCGAGCATGCAGCCAGCTCGACCGCGCTGCCGCCCTGAGGTGTGCTCCCGGCGAACCAGCTGAGGTGCTCAAGCGATAGGAGCGGGTCGACAAGCTTGCTTGGCCAGCAGGGTTGAGCTGCCGCCCACCTCGCATCGTACCAGCCACAGAGGAGGCGAGCGGGGCCGCTTGCTGAGGCGCGCCAGACGTGACGGTTCTCTCTCTCGCCCTTTCCCTCACGCTGCGCCGGCGGTCTTCATCCCCGGACGGTACCTGTTCGGACCCCATATTTCGACCACGCTTCTCCCCCGCGATCTCGCTTCTCCTCGACTGCGTGCGTTCTTCACATTCGCCGCTCCGACGCTCTTCTCCTCCCTCCCAGCCCGTCCTCAGCTCGCCTCGTTCGTCGGGACGAAGTCTCCTTCCGCTCTCCGGCACCGTCTGCATTCGTCTCCATCTCCGTTGCATCCTCTCTTCTCAGCAGTACCCAGCGACCCTCGCCCGCCCAGCATCCGCACATTCACCCACCCTCGATTCCGGTCGTCACGTTCGCTCGTCGACGCCTTTCCTTTGCATCTTCTGTGCCAGCATCATCTCCTGCGTGCGTACCTTTTCCTCGCTGGCGGCGCAGGCGCTCGAAGGGGCGAGACGCCGGCGCAACTTGGCTAACTCGCTCCTTATCCCACGCAGATCTCCTGTCTCCCGCCGTTCCAAGCATGGTTACCGCAGCTCTCGCCATGGTCCACGACGTCGCCGTCGAGGTCCAGTCCGCCGAAGAGACCCAGCGCGACTTTCTGCTCCAAGGCGTCTTCATCCACCCCGACCACCTCGCCCAAGGCCTCTTCGCCGACGAGTGCACCGACTACTCGTCCTCGTCTGGATCGTCGAGTTTGCTCTCGTACGACGACGACGAGGACGTCCCGACCGACGGCTTGTCGGGTCTCGCGCTCGAGTGCACCATCAGCTCCGCCCAGCAGGAGGAAACGCATGACTACTTCGCCTCTCGCCAGATCTTCACCAACGCGTCGCCATTCGCTCCCAGCATGCCTCTAGCAGAGACCCAGGAGCAGTCGCCGTCGTTCTCGGACGCGTTCCCTCTCGCCCCAACTTTCTCGCGCCGCTCGTCCTGCATGTCGGTCGCGTCGGATGCACCCATGTCTCCCGCTATGCCAGCAACGTTCTCGTTCGCGACCTTTGCTGCGCCGTCGTCGCGTCCCTCGACCCGCGCCCCTTCGCCCGTCCGCGCGCACCCTTACGTCCGGCCGACTGGCGCCGACATGATGCGATCGGTCTCGTCGCCCGTCGAGACGCAACGCCAGCTCGAGGAGCGCCAGCGCCGCATGTCGACCGCCGAGAACCTCATGGACGTCCGCGCTATCAAGATGGCTCGCAGCAAATCGACCGCATCGACCCCGAGTGGCGAGGCTTTCTCCGGCGGCGCCTCGATGGCTCGCAGCTCCGGCAAGCTCTTCTCGCCGCTCGCCTCGACGTTCGGTGAGGACTGGGGCAAGACGCTCCCGCCGCGCGAGTCGAAGGGGCCCCCTCTCGTCCCCTTCCCCTACAACGTCGCCCGCCCTCCCGTCTCGCCGACCCGCAACGCGCGCTCGCACTCGTTCGCCGGCTGCGAGAACGTCTACATTGCGCCTGCGCACCACCGCAACTCGATCCACTGCGTCGTCTCGCCTTCCGCACCCTACGGCGCGCCCTCTCCCTCGTCGCCGACAATGCCCCGCCACGTTCGCCGCGCTTCCCGTCTGAGCATCGCGCCGCTCACGCCCCTCCTGCCACAGTCGCCAGAGCTCCATCCCATCGACGAGATGACTTGCGCCATGCAGGCCACGGCAGCATATGTCCCTTCGACGGCATCTCCGATTCGCAACCGACTCCAGCGCGGCATGACCTTCTAGCTTGACCTCGCTTCGCCTTCCGCTGTGCCCTTCTCCGCCATTACCATCGCATTCTGTTCATACCATTGCATCCGCCCTGCTGTCGACTGCGTCCATCGCCACCCACATTGATTCCCTTCGCCGCATGTCTATGCATCTCGCCATCCCGCCTCCCGTCGTATTCTCTCCGCACCGTCTTGTCGTCCCACCACCATCAACGTTCCCGCCGCGCTCGAGGCACCCCTCTGTACCCCTTCATCCCTGCTCGTTGCATTTTGCGTCCAGCAATGAAAAGTATCATAGCATCGCATCGACGTCGTCGGCCTCTGTCCGAGTCTTCGCCGAGCGAGAAGAGTGACTGTACGCTGCTGTGCGCCTTCGAAGGAAGCGCCCTTCGTCCTTCGTTTGCCCTGTCCAGCCTGAGAAGGTCGCCCCTGTCGGTTCTCGCTTCGGTACCGCTCACTCGCTTCGCTTTGCCAATTCCGTCAATCACAGATCTTCGTAATGCGAGCATTTGGCTCGCAGCAGATTCCCCCCTTCGTCGCTTCACTCCGCCAGCGCGACAGAGACCCATTCGATCGCGTCCTCCTCGTAGACGGAGAACCCGCTTGGACCGGGTATGGGTCTCGTCGACGCGCTCATCAAGATCTGTACGAGATAGACGGCGTCGAAGCCCGTCCTCAATCAGTTCGTTTGGGCGCTTCCTCTCGTCGCACGCGAGCGTAGTTCCCGGTCAAAGCCGCATGATGCCAGTTCCCTTCCCTCCTCTCCACTCGACGGGCTAACACGCTGATGTGATGTTTGCGCTCGTTCTGAAATATCCGGTCAAAGGCGGCCGACGCCTCGTCTGCCTCTTTATCGAAGAGCACGTCTCGCGAGGCGCTTCATTCTCTCAAGAGCTTACGAGATGACGAACGCCCGCTGATTGACGATGAATGCTGCGGTCTCGGTACAGCAACAGCAGCGTGGAAGCGACGATGTCGGTAGTGGCCGAGAATGGATTCGTTCGAGCAAGCGCGAGTTGCGGCGGTGAGGTCAGGAGGCGAGGTGGAAGAATGGGCGGCGGCGATCTCGGACGGACGACAGCGGCAGATCCATCGTGCCGAAGAGGAGCAGGATGTGATGGACGTCACGTAAGCATGTGCGCTAGCTCGTGAAAGACGCGGCGGCGCTGCAAGAGGAGGAGGAACAAAGAAGCGTCGTGGGAAATTTCGACGCTATGCGTGCATGGCAAGTCCGGAGCTGCCTGTAAGGCCGTTCAGTCTGCATGATCGGTATTTCCGCGAAAAAACGACGGCGCTTGCCGATAGGACGAAGGAACATTCGCCCGTCGAGCACTGCAAGCGCGCAAAGCCCGTGCGGCATCGGCGCAACGCACGGGGACGTGGGAGCTGCAGAGAACGTTGTGATTGGTCGTCCAACCGACGAGAAGCCTCCAAAGCGTGATTGTGACCTGTCGTCGCGGGTGGGAGCGTGGTGAGGCGTGCGGATGGGGCGGCTTGTAGCGGCGTCTCCGAGGCACTTGGGTGGTTTCGGTGCAGTCGCAGCGGGTAGTTGGAGCCAACCAAAGGATATACACGTCCTCCAAAGCGTCCCGTACAGCAGATGGAAGCAGGTTGAGCCCCAGGAGGGAGACCGACAGCTCGCGAGCGACTTGGGAGCTACTCTCTCCACAGCACCCCTCGTGACTGCTTGCTGAGGGTGCTGGACAGCTACGCGGATTATCACGACCAGCTAGACGGCGCGCCTCAACCCTCCGCTTGAGCCGACGCCGCCTCATCTCCTCATCGGACAAGCCCTGAGCGGAGGACACTTTCAGCGATAACTTCCTGTTCTGCGGGACCAGCAGCTATCGGCGCGTGTACATCGGGCGTCTAGGTGAGACTGGCGCGCTTCAGACTCCCTCGACGAGGCATTGAGGGCGAGAATTGGTCGCTTCATCTCTGCTCGGTGGAGAGCGGACGAGGGATGGCAGCACGCACGATGGGGTGAAGCAGGGCATCGAAGCGCATGAGGACACGGGGTACAAAAGGCCGTATCGGGTCAGCGCTCTTGTCGGCCTTCACTGATTGCCAACTCGCCCCCTCGCTCTGTGGCTCTTCGTCTGAGGTCGAACAGTCATTGTGCACGAGCGACTGATCCTTCGCTGACACCGTTGAATTCCCACAGACTGACCCAAGATGCGCGTCCGATCACCTCGCTCCTTCCGCCTCCCTCTCCCCATCTTCCTCGTCTCCCTCGTCCTCCTCTTCGCCAGCATTGCGAATGCTGCCATTGCCGGGACGCAGATTCAGAACATTTCGTCGGATTCGACGCAGCTGACGTGTGAGTTGGCGCGATCCTTGTCCTCGGTCTGCTTCATCTTTGAGACAGAATTGCTGACCTCCTTCTTCGTAGACGTCGGCACATGGCGATCCGATACCACCGAGGGCATCTACCAGGGTCAGTGCACCTTCTTCGTGCCTATATGCTGGGCAAGCTGACGATCCGACCTCGCAGCCTACTCGAACGCATCGGACGCCTCCGTCACCTTCTCTTTCATCGGCGTCGGCGTCTCCTACCTTGCCGAGAAGAAGGCAGACCGAGGTATCTGCCAGTTGACCGTCGACGGAACGATGTACTACACGCTCGACCTCTACAACGACTCGCCGTACACGAACGGTTTGCAAGTCATCTGGACGAGCGGGACACTGCTCTATGGCGCGCACAATATCACTATCTCGCAGCTGGGGGCTGATGCGCGGTTCGGGTGCGTTCTCCTTCGCTTGGCGAAGGTCTGCCGGGCGGCCAAAGCTGATGACTTCGCTTCCTCCAGCTACTACCCTTACCTCGTCACCTCAACCTGGTCTGAAGCTGTACCGACCGACGTCCGTGAGTAGACAACTCATTCTGACTGAGAGGCCCGCGGAATTGACTTGATTCGCTGTCGTAGCCAACTACACCCGCACCCAGACGACCCCGAGCGCAACACCTACCAGTGACCCGTCCTTCCCGACCAGCCACGGCGTCAACCGAGGCGCCATCATCGGCGGAGTAGTCGGCGGTGTCGTCGCCTTCGGGCTGTTCAGCTTTCTGCTGTACCTCTGGCGGAGCGACCGCGCGAGGGGCAGGAGGAGCGGAGGCGCGCCGGTGCACAAGGTCAAGCGGGCGGATGGGAAGATGGCGATTGATGACGAGCCAGATTCGAAGTGCGCGATGGGGCCGTACGCAGGGTACGGAGCAGGCTACGCCGGATACCCTTGCGCTCCCTACCATTACAACCCACACGCCGCTGCCGCTGCCGCTGCGTACGGCTACGCCGCGCCCTACGGACACGACCCGACGTACAGCGGAGCGAGCGGCTGGCCGTACCCTCAGTCTTCCTCGTCCCCGCACGGCCCAGCACCCCGCTCGGCCAGCTCAGCAGAATCGCAAAATCGCCTCTACACCCAGCCCGAGCAGTCGCCCCAGTTTCCCGCCTTCTCGCCTTCCGCTGGCGCTGCACCGACCCCGCGAGGATCCGCTTACGACTCGGCGTATCATTCGGGCGATGGCGCAGCGAGTAACGTCGGTTCGCAGTCATACCCTTATCACGTTCAAGGTCACGGCAACGAGTCTCGCGCATACCCTATCCCCGAGATCTAGGCGTTCCTTGCTCTCCTCGTTCACGTAATTCCCCCTTCTTCGCAGTCATCGTTGGTCCTGGTTCATTGGGCATTCTAGCTGAGCACGCTTCGTTGTTGTCTTCTCCTCGAACTTTGCAATCACTACGTTCCGCTTCTCGCTTCGCGCTTGGACTCGTGCCTAAGAGATGCGTGCATTGCAAGGGCAAGTTCCGAGCACACCAAGAGGAGAGAGGCGAAGGAAAACAACAGTATGTCCAGCATACAACCCGATAAGTCTGCGAGATCTGCGAAGAGGAGAGGTGTATACAGGCGGAAGAGCGAGCTTAGAAAGAGGCGGAGTGAGCGTTGTGCGGCGAGTGCGCAAAGGGCGTTGAGGGGAAGCTGGCCTCTGCGACAGGAGCCGACTCGAAGGCGATGCCAAAGCCATGACTGCGCGGGAGTCTCGTCAGGACACGTTGAGTAGAGAAGCGGGAGAAAGTTCGGACGCACCGGTGGATTTTGGCCATCAATTCGGCGTCCTGGAGCTGACTCATCGTCAGGAAAACGTACTCGCAGTCCGTCGAGGGCTCGGTGCTCGTGGTCATGGCAGAGAGGAGCTGGTTCGCCTCGGGCTGCCCCTGCTGGAGGAGGCGCTCCTGGATGACCGAAAGTGCAGCTTCGCGAGACGCCGCTTCTTCCTTGACGTGCATGTTGGCCACTGCGCCGGAGAGCCAGTCGTCGGCGTTGACGGTGATGCCGGAAGGGACGTCGGGCGAGAAGCCTGCGGCGGGGGGATACGCGTAGGGAGCTTCGGACGGTCCGGGCGAAGCGACGGCGGAGGTGGGTACGGTCGAGAGAGCCGAAGGCGGCGGCATGAAGTAGTCGGTCGAGCCGACATGATAGCCCGAAGGCGAAGGCGGCGAGACGCTCGACAAGGCCGTCGGGAACTTGCTCGGAATGAGGGTCGACCGTCGGAGCTCGAGGTACTCGGCGGGAAGGTCGAAGTCGAGGCGCTCGACACCGACATCAGACCAGTCGCTGTCGGCGGTCGATGGCCGGCTGTTTTCTGAGAGATCTGCGCCGTCGAAGAGACCGGTGACGGGAACGGCGCTCGAGAACTGAGCGAAGAACTCGGCGGTCACGTCGGGCCCCTCCGTTGGAAGCGACTCGACGAGTCCCTGCGGGAACGAGAACGTCTCGAAGGACTCGGCCGCCGAAAGGACGCCAGTTGCGAGTGTGCTGCTGGCGAAAGACGGCGCGCGCGGATTCGGAGGCGCCTCGTCGCCCAGGCGTCCCACTGCCGTCGCGCTGAGTCGCCGCACGCCGGCGTTCCAGCCGATCGACTGCCGGCGGCCGTTGTACATCGTCGTCAAGGGCTGCATGAGCATCAAGTCGCCTCGTCCAGCGTTGAGCGTGCTCGCCTTGAGCGTGCCTCGTCGTTGCTTGAGAGCGTCGATGGGAAGCGGAGCAGGGCGATCCGAGTGCGCGAAGCGAGCGTCGAAAGGCGAGACGGGTACGTCCGGATTCGCTGTACGAGGCGCAGCCGGCAGAGTACCGCCGAGCGTGTAGCCCTGCAGCTGTTCGAACGGCGAGGCGGAGGCGGCTGCAGTCGCCGGGCGGCTGGGGCTCTGCTGATTCGGGAGGACGAAGATTGAGGCGGTCTTGGGCGCTGAGGAAGACGGCGGCGAGGCGAACGGGTTGGAGAAGACCGGCTCCATCGACGAATGCTGCGGGAGAGCGGTCGCCGGACGAGAAGTCGGCACCGACGCAAGCCGAGGGTCGATCGAAGAAGGCGCCGTCGACGGCAGCGACTGCGACTCGGCGAAGAAGGCTTCGAGCTGATCCATGTAGCTGAATCGGCCCTCCGGCGACTTCAGGACCTGCGCCGAGACGTGCTGAGGCGAGACTGACGGCGGGACATCAACGGGCGACACCGTCCGCTCAAAGTTGTGCGCGGTGTGCGGGCGAGACGGCGCCTCGAAAGGTGGGAGAAAGACGGTCGCGTCGACGGCGGTGCGGTGGTCGGGCAGCCCGAGGTCGAAGATGCCTTCCGGCGCTGGGTACTGCGGGGCGGTCGCCGCCCTGGCCTTTGGCTTGTGCCGAGTCGAGCGCGCAGATGCCCTCGTCGCTCGTGGCGACTTCTTCTTCTTGGGCTGCGGAGGCGGCGCAACCTCGGGCGCGTCTTCCGCCTCCTCCATCGAGCCATTGCGCCTCCTGCGCTCGCGCTCGATCTCGAGTACCTGTCTCGCGACCTCGTTACACGCCTCGCGATGCTCGTTGATGTCGCGCATGTCCCTGTGTTTCTTCTTACCCGCCGAGTCGCGCGTGCGTTGCTGAGGGCGGTACTTGTAGTCGGGATGCAGCCGCTGGTGTTCCTCCTTCGCGATGCGCGCCTTGTCCTCCCAGTACGACTTGTCCCTGGCCGACAAGCCCTTCCATACCTGGCTCACGATGACCGAGATGTGCTGGCTGTTGTTGATCTCGAGCGAGGCGAGGTGGCGAGCGTGAGCAGTTCCAGGCGGCTCGGATACCGAGGGGTCAAGCGAGGAGGACGAGTCGGGCTGGCAGCAGTGCGAGCGGAAGAGGATGAAGGCATTGGGAGGGCGCTTGATGTGTCCTGGCTCGAGTTTGCGAGTGTGCGACTTGACGGGCTTGCCGCCCTTTCCGATCCGAGGCTGGCGTCCGACGACGAAAGGCGACTCGGCGTACCCGGCGCTCGTCGACGGCGGGACAACGAGTTGGGAAGAAGAAGGCGCATCGCAGCTCGTTGCGGGCGTGGTGCAGTACGAGTCGACCGAGGACGCGCAGAAATCGTACGGCGCGGCGCTCGCCTCCGAGTCCCACGCGCCGTAGTCGCTCGCGCTCGTCGCAGACCGCGGGCGAAAGAGTGGCGTCTCGGCGGACGAGGCGGACGAGGCAGAGTAAGGGTGGTGTCGCTGGCTGTTGTGTCGGCTGAGCGAGGGGGTCGTTCCTCGCGAGACGAGGCGAGAGATGGGGATGGGAGCTGCCATAGGTGCGGCCGAGCTAGTCGAGCCGGAGGAGGAGGGCGAGAGGGGGAGGAAGAGGGTCGACTTGGGCGAGCCGTTCTCGGTGGGGTGGATACTGAGGTCGACAGGCGACAAGACGGACGGGAACTGCGCCGAGTAGCTCATCCTGCAGGCGTTAGCGCCAAGTCCAAGTCAGCGAGCGGCCGCCGTCTGGGAGCTCGATTGATTTCAGCCGGAACAGCCAGATACTGAGGATGGAGACGCACCTCGACTCGGTTGCGGGCTCCGAGAGAGGCGCTCGCGCGGTCGTTCTTTGCGACTGACTGAAGGGTAGGAGGGCGAGCGAGGTGGATCCTGCAGCAGCAGTCGCCGGCGAGGGCGGCGGGTACGGAACTCTCGACGGGCGGCGGGCCGAAGAGTGCACGCTCAATCAGCCATGCCCCGGAGGTTTCGCTGGGGTCCCACTTGGGAGAAACAAAGGGAACAAGGGCGGAGCATAGCGCCGGGCCGGCTGGGTTCCCCCCCCCCCCCCCCGGACGGGGCGAACAATGAAAGCGTGCTTCGAGACAGAGGAGAACAAAAGGCGCTCTGAGACAACGCCGTGGTGCGGGAAGAGCGAGGATGCCTTGCCTGTACGGTACTGGCTTCGCCCGCCGTTGGCGAAAAAAGCTTTCGCGGCGCGTGCGCGCGGTTCGCATGCGAGAGCGCAGGCACGCGAGAGAGAGTGTGGCCGGGACGAGGAGGGAAGTTCGTGGGCGAGCGAGGGCGAGCGACGGGAACGGGGTCCGGCGTTCGCACGCGGGGCTGAGTTGGGTCGAGTCGGCATGTCCTTCGAGGTAGGGTCACGGTCTCAGCCCGCCCAGCGGTGTGGTCGTCCCCCCCCGTCCTTCGCTCGAACTGATGAGAAACCCCCGACTGGCAAAGCAGGCCGCACCCGCCGTCGATCGCTGGTTCGACAGGCTCAGCCGGGGCAAGAGCGGCGAGCAGAGCAGTCCGGTGGATCAGTAGGTGGCAGGGTCGTGAGGGGAAGAAGGCGATGAGGAGAGGCCGGGGTGGGAGAATTGGGATCGTCCTTCGCTCTTCGACAGGTGCTGTAGCGTCGAACTCGTACATTGACAGCTACTCAAATGCGATCGGGTCGTCCAAGCAGCGCAAGAGCAAGCTAGCGAGCGAGTCAGCCAACCTCCTCGCTCGCGGCAAGTGACGGTAAAGAAGGGTATCTGCATTGAGCCAGCTCGAAGACAAAAAAAACGCCCGCAACAAGAACCGACGAAGAAGGGAGAAGGGGTTTTCAAGAGAGGGCGCGCAGCAGAGTGAGGCAGTTACCTACGAGGTGGGGAGCTCGCTCGCGCGGCGCGGAAAGAAGGGAAGGGAAGGGAAAGCAGGTCGTGAAATGGGGTCAGAACATGTGAAGAGGAAGCGGTGAAGCGTGTAAGGGGAGGGAAGCGAAGGGAAGGAGGGGGGTATCGCCAGGAAAAGAGGGGATGTCGAGAACGCTGGGCGCTCAGTTGAAGTGCTGCGCGACGACGAGCGAGTCAGCTACGTTCTCTGTACGAACGAGGAGAGCAGGACGTACCCAGGTGATGTCGCTGCAAGTGAAGACAGGCGGACGGGAAGAGAAAGTCAGCACCTGCTCGTCTCTCGAAGCCAGCGTCGCCGGCGACTCACAAGACACCCATGGCGTCAGTGCCGCCAAGAGCCTTGAAAGCCTGCGTACGCGCACACCCACGTGGTCAGTACCTGGCAACGGGAACGCGCCCGAACGCCAGAACAAAGGAGAAGAAGTTCACAGCCGTGCTGAGATCGAGGCAGGCGTTGTTGTCGCTGAAGAGGAGTTTGAATGGGGACGTCAGTGCACGATCCCTCCCATCGAAACGAACCTCGAGGGAAAGAACCGAAAAGACGCACCAAGTTGGGCACGAATCCGCCACCTTGGCCTGGATCGAGTCACCCGTGTCGACGCGCGTGATCGTGACAGTCTTGCCGCAGTGTGCGCCGTTGGCGTAAGTGGCGGTCGGGAGGGCGACGATGAAAGCCGAGTCGGGGTTGACGGCGCCGCAGTTGCCTGCAACTCCGTTCTCTGTTCTCTCCAACCATCTCCCTCGTCAGCGCACTGGGCTTGCCTGAGCTTGTGAGAGCGGAGGGAGGGGGACGCACGGAAGAAGTACGTCGCAATACCACCGGAGAAGACCTTGCCTCCGTTTCCGCCCTTGTTGGCATTCGCGTCCTGAGTCGCCTTGGCAGCGGCGGCGGCAGCGGCGGAAGAAGAAGAGGCGGCGGCGTCCGCGGCGGCCTTGGAGGAGGCTGCGCAGGCCTGGAGGTCAGCATGGAGGGAAGGGGGAGGAGGTTAGGGGGGGGAGGACGGACCGGCAGCGGCGGCGGCGGAAGACGAAGCAGCAGCCTCGGCAGCGGCCTTGGACGAAGCTGTAGCGACATCGCCCAGTACTTGAAATCAGCGCTTCTTTCTGCAGGGAGGAAAAAGTGAGGGACGGAAGGAAGGCGAGACGCACCAGCAGCAGCGGCAGCAGCAGAAGAGGACGCAACGGCGTCAGCAGCAGCCTTGGACGAGGCGGCTGCGTGCAGCCAATCGCCAACTCGTCAGTTCGGAACGGATGAGGGAAGAGAGGGAAAAAGGGGGGCGAACCGGCGGCGGCGGCGGCGGAGGAGGCGGCGGCGGCGGAGGCGTCGGCGGAAGCCTGAGAAGCGGCGAGAACCTGAGCCTGCTGGGACTCTGTTCCCGTCGCCGACGATCCACCGCAATCCGTCAGTCTCCGTTCGGGAGAGAGGGACGAGGAAACGGTGGAACAAGGCGCGAACGCACCGTAAGCCTTCTTGGCGGCGGCCGACGAGGCGGCGACGGCGGCGACAGTCGACGTCGGGGCCTGAGTGACCTTCTCGGACGACTTCTGCTGGGCGACCGTCGAGGCCGGGACAGCCGGGGCGGAGGACTTCTCCGGCGTCGGAGCCGCAACGACGCTCGTGGCGGAGCTGGCGACGTTGACAGCCGCAACCTTCTTGGCGGCGGCGGCGGCGTCCTTCGAGAGCGAGAGGACGACGGGCAACATGCCCGTGTCGAGGTTTCCGCCGAGAGCCGAGTAGGCGGCCTTGGAGAAGGTGGTGAAGTCGGTGCGGTCCGAGCCGTCAACCACGGTCACGGTGACGCTGCGCGTGTTCCGTTCGTCAGTAACGGAGAGAAGACAGGAGCGGGGGAGACGGAGCGGGCGAACCTCTGCCCGTTGGCGGGGTTGGTCGCGTAGGCGGTGGTGCCGCAAAGCGCCGACTTGGCAGACGCGTCCGAGTAGACCGAAAGGGGAAGGCCAACCTGCATCGCGCCGTTGCTTCGAGCGCGCGATCCTGGTCGGCTCGCGGGTTCGTGAGGAGAGGGAGGGAGGAGCGGAACGCACTCGGTCGCGACGCCGCAAGCGCCCTGCCACCCGTCGTCGGCCCACCAGATGGCGGTGGTCTCTGTCGACGACGGCGAGTCTGTTTGTACGGAGCGAGAAGACAAAGGTGAGCGCGGGCGGACTTTTGCGACGAGGTCCGCCCCGCGCCTCGACAAGGGCGGGGCCTCGTCGGCGACGTTTTGCGCTCGAGTTGCTCGGGGGAACGTACCGGCGCCTGCTCAGTCCGGACACACACACGGACACACACACGCACACGCACAGGCAGCCAGCAGGAGAGAAACGTGTCAGCGCCGGTCGTCGGTCACGTCGGTCGCAAACGCGTCCTCGACGCGCGCGGCTCGGTCGCTCGGTCGCACGGTGGCACGGTCGCAGGAGAGAAGGCGGGGACGCACGCTTGAGCCTGCGGTTGAGCTTTGCGGCGCCACGGCGGTGGATGGCGAGGGAGCGTTCTGCGCGGTGTCCGTGTCCGTCGTGGAGGGAGGCGTGAGCGGCGGTCGAGGCGAGGACGGCGGCGGCGGCGAGGGAGAGGGTCAGCATGGCGGGGTTAGTGTGAAACGAGTGTGGGTGGGTGTGCGCGTCGGGGCGAGCAGGCGAGGAGCTGGCGGGAGAGAAGGAGCGACGAGGGTGAGCGGGTGAGTGGGCGAAGGAGAACAAGGGCGCGGGCACACGCGGCTCCTCGCCCAAGTTGAGTGACCTCGCACGGCCACTGGCAGTCTCCCGCGTCGACCCTCGCCTGCCTTGCCTGACTCTCTGCCCGCGCACACTCACGCTGGCCACACGCGAGTCCGTCCACGCCGACCCAGACGAGGTCGAGACGAAGAAAGCAGCGACAGACGCGCGCCTCTCGTTGCACTCTTCTCGCGAGCACACCCAACCAAGCAACCCGCACCCGTTCACGTGCTCGCGAATCCAGCCCAGCCCACAGCGGACACACGCGCAGGGAACCACGCTGCAGGCGAGCGAAGCTCTCTCTCTCTCTCCTCCTCCTGTCCTCACCCGCCGTCGCGCGGAGAGCACACGTACATCGAACCCCTCGTTCTGGTCATTGCGAGCGTGCGACGCCTCAAGAGGTCGCCTGCGTCGTCTCTCCCTCGAGCTTCTTCGCCAGTCCCTCCTTCTCGAGCGCTGTACGATTCATCCTCGTCAGTGCCCTGCCCTGCCCTGCCCTCGTCCACAAACCTGTAGCCAGCTCCGACTCTGCCAGAGAGCGAGAGCATGCAGGGAGAACAAGAGAGAGAGAGAGAGACAGGATGAGAGGCGCGGACGCACCGGCGTCGATTTCGTGCGGCTTGTAGATCTTGGCGAACGGCAGGCCGGAGGATTCGTCGATCGTGAGCGTCGCGAGCTCGACTGTGCACGCAACCGTTGGACCACCACCATCAGCCTTCCTTCGCTCGACGACGCAACGAACCCGAGGTAGAGGGAGATGCGAGGTGTGTGAGTGGCGAACGCACTCTTCTCCGAATTCAAGCTCGTCGAATCCATCGTCTTGCTCAACACCTTCAACGCCAACCCGACCGCCTCGTCAATCCCGACATCGTCCCTGTAATCCTGCCTCAACAGACTCTGCGCCGTCGCGTTGTTCGCTCCGACACACGTCGCCTTCCAACCGCTGTAGTTTCCAGACGGGTCCGACGCGTAGAGCTGGAACGAATGGTGCGGATCGTGGCCGGCGAAGAGGAACGAGACACCGAACGGTCGGAGACCGCCGTATTGCGTGTAGCCTTGCTTGAGGTCGCACAGTCGTTGGACTAGCTGCTCGACGGGCATGTCCTCGTTGTATGCCGCGAGGTGGTTCTGCGCGAGCGCGAGCGTCAGTGACGAGCGTCAGAGCGAGCGAGGAGAGGGGGGGACGCACCTGGGCGACGTTGCGCGCGTACGAGACGAGCGAGTTGGCATCGGCGTTGTAACCCGCCACGCCCGAAATGACGTTCCTGCTCCTCCTCGCATATCAGCACCCCCGGCAACCACAGTGAAGAGAGAGAGTGAGCGCGCGAACGCACCCGTTGATGAGGAACAACTTCTCGCTGCTGCCCTTCTCCTTCTCCAACAGCTTGCTCGTCACCTTCTTCTCCGCCGCGAGTACGATCCCCGCCTTGTGCGGGAGGGGATACTTCTTCTCTCTCTCAACCCTCGCTTCCTCCTCCTTCTTCTTCGTCGCCTCGCTCTTCTCCTTTTCCTTCGACGAACCGGCGGGGTCAGAGGAGGAGGAGGAGGAGGAGGGAGTGTCGTCCACTGCCATCGCGTCGGTCGAGTCGGACGAGGCGGTAAAGGGTTTGGCGGAGGGACCGGGAGCGAGGATGCCCACTACTGTGCCGGCGTGGCCTGCGCAACAAGGGAGGGTTAGCGAGCGGTTGTGGGAGTCGTAAGCGCAGAAGTGGTGTAGTCGCAGGTCGGCCAGACCGCTCTGCCGCCACGACTGCCAGCAGAGAGCGTCCGCCGTCCACTGGAAAATCTGCAGCAGTCTGCCACACCTCGCGAGTCGTCCATCGTCCTCATCGCACCGCCCCGTCCATCCGCTGTCCCCATCTCCTCCACCTCCCCTCCTGCAGCCTCGCCAGTCTAGCCCCATCGTTCTCAAGCCCTCGTACAGACGCGCTAGCGCCGAGAGCCTCTCGTCGACCGCGAGGAAAGGCAGGACTCACTGATACTCTCGAGCGCATACTCAACCTGGTACAGCCGTCCCTCGGGCGAGAAAATGGTCCTGTCCCCTCAAGACAATCCAGCACATCAATCCCGCAGTTCACGGCAGTCAGGCAGGCGGCGAGAGGAGAAAGAGGGAGAGACGAGTCGTCAGCGGGGGAAGGAGGGGTTTGCGATGAGGGTGTTGCGGTGCGCTGCTGGGCTCGTCGCGGTGCTGGGAGAGTTGGGAGGTCACGCACGTCCTGCTGTCGTATCGGCGGCTTCCCATGCTGCGGTCGCGTGAAGTGGTGCTATCCGACCTTGCACCTCGTCAGCGAGACGGAGGTTAGTCCGCAAAGTGACACTCGCTGCGTTTGAGTTCTCTTGCTGGGCTGCTGAGCATACTCTCGAGACCTGTATGAACTTGCCACGCTCTTCCAGCCTCGTCGCACGTCCTGCTCGCGCTTTTTGACCTGCTTCCCCTCGCCCGGTTCGCTTGGTTACCTCTCGCCTTCTCGCGGCGCTACAACGGCCTGGAAGGCATTCTTGTGTGGAGACCGTGGAACTACGTGGGGGCGGCGGTGGGCGGGAGCGCTGAGTTGGAGCGGAGCTGCAGTCTCCCGGTGCGAATGCCGGACTCGAAGCGGGCGATGTAGGCTCGTGGACCGGGGGGATCAGCGCGCTCAGTCGGACGCACAGCACGCCTCGTAGTAGAAGGGAACGGGGTCGTTCGAACAGAAGTCGCCTTCGTCCCCCCAGGACAGGCAGACGCTCCACGACACCGTCTCGAGCTTGCAACACCGGAGACCCGTTCTTTTGACTTTCATCGGCGCCCGTACATCTGCATGCCCTTGAAGCCCTCTCTCGCCGCCGACAACCTCGCAGGACTTGGCCCCGAGTGTTCCTGTGTCTCCACCTCGCTGCTTCGAATCGCCTCGAAACCATAATCCGCTGCGCCGGAAGAGCGGGTTCATCAATTATTCACAGTCAAACGCAAGACTGGGCGATAGTACCTGTATAGCAACAGAACACAAGCGTTGAGCGGACGGAGGATGGAGAGTCGTCTCTGGCTTCGGGGCTCGTGCGGCTTTGACGAGTCTCCGTTGAACTCGACGAGTCCTCCCGCCATAGCTTGAGATCCGAGGAAGCCACAATCAGCGCCGTCGTCAAGTGACGAGTGCAGGGTCCGGGCCCGGCGTCGAGCGCAAGTGGATCCTTCACTCAACTTTCGCCTTTCCTTGCATCCTCCTCCTCGCTCCGTTGCTTCCTTGCTGCCCTGGGCACCGTATCCCCCCTCAACCAACATCATCAAGCGTAGCCATCCCTCCCTCTCCGCCCCAGCTGCGGTACATCCACCTCCGCTCCTCACCTCGGTCCGCCTTCTCAAGCTGACTTCCTTCCTCTCTCGCAGCATTCCGCTCCGACTCGCCCACTATGGCGACCTACGACAACGGGCAGTACACGCCCTGGACGCCCGCAGGCGGAACCGGTGTGGCAACGACAAGTGTCGCAGCCTGGGCGGACGAGACGACGGCGACGATCTCGGCTTCAGCGGCTGATACGTGGGCTGCGACGACTACGACGAGTGAAGAGGCGACTTGGGCGCCCGAGACGACTACGACTCAGGCGGCGTGGAGTACGAGCATGACGCCAGCTTGGAGTGCGGAGGGGACGACTACCAGCGCTTGGGCGGCTTGGACGCCTTCTACGACTACGACGACGCCGCTTTGGACTCCTGCGACATCGTCGACGACGCCGCAGTGGAGCCCATCGAGCACGACCACCCCGCCGGCCTCCTCCTCCCCGACAACTCGCTCGTCTTCCTCCTCCTCGACGGAGGCCGCTCCGTCTTCCGCCTCCTCCGTCGCCGACTCCTCGGTCAACAAGTACGCCACTGTCTCGCGCTACGCCAGTCCCTCGGCCGGCGCACTCGCCTCCTCTTCTTCCGGCCACTCCTTCAAGATGACCTACCTCATCCCCGCCTTCATCATCGTCCCCCTCGCACTAATCTGCCTCGTCCTCGGCTGCTCGTACGGGAAATGGTGGGGACGCAACCGGAAGGGATCGCAGACGCCTCTCTCGGAGGGAGTTGGGGGGATGGGTTGGTGGGGCGGACGAGGGGGAAGTTGGAGGAGTAGGAGGTCGGGCTACGACGAAGATGCGGAGGAGACGGGCGGCTTGGTCGGGGCGCAGAAATACCGCGACGCGATGGACGACTATGACGAGAAGCGGTTCACGCTTCCTTCGGTCGAGGGCGGCGAAGGCGGCGCAGTTCGAGGCGGTGGTTCGAGGTGGAGCAACTACTTCGCTCTGTCGCCGGGCAACAAGCACGACCCTCTCACCTCGCACCCAGACGTCGCCGTCCCCTTCCTCTCCATCTCACACGCGTCGACACCCGAACAACCTTTCGCCCCGCCGTCTCGCTCGTCTTCGACGCAAGAGTTCCCTCGATGGACCGCTCGAGGGGCCGCCGCACCTCAAGGACCGACGACGAACGGTGGCTTCCTCGCTGCTGGCGTTTGGGGAACAGGCGCTCGCTCGAACCGCCAAAGCGGACTCGCGCGAAACGTCACTGGCAGGAGTACGAGCTCCGTCAGCAGTCGTCTGAGCGACCGCATCTTCGGTCGTTTCGGCATGGGCGGACGCTCGCCGGACGTTTGCCCTTCGCCGTCCGTGTACTCGCCCACGCCGGAAGAGTCGGCGCAGAGCCACCAGTCGTTTGGCGCTGCGGGCGCTTACATGGGCGTCCACATGGAAGACGAAGACGAGGACGATTTCCCGGATGAGAAGCCCGATATCGACTACGACGCTTTCCTCGCTGCGGGACGGGTTGGCGACGGCGAACTTGCTCGAAGGTACGCAAAGGGCGAGATCAAGGACTCGGACATCTTTCCGCCTCGCGAACCGCCTCGCTACCCTGCAGGGGACGCTCGCGAGCGCTACTACGCTCGTCAAGGTCCGACTGCCGCTGCTCCCTTCGCCGCCTTCGCTGCCCCTGAACCCGCCGAGCCTTCCTCGTTCGCCATCGACCTTCCCGCTGCGCCATCTCGCCTCCAAGTCTCGCCGAAGAAGACAGCCTCCTCGCTTCTTCGCCACGCTGCTCCCGAGACGCCAGAGAAGGGCAATAACCTTCTCTTCTCGTACGCCTCGCCTCCGCCTCCTCAGCCTCATGGCTCGCCTCGTCCGCCTCTCCCTCCCATCCCTCAGCAGCACAAGAAGGTCTCGCCAACGAAGGCGCCGTTGTCGGAACCTCCTGCCCGTACGCCGTTCCGCCAGCAGATGGCGCCGCAGCTCGTCCGTCCACCTCGTCACCACGACCCTTTTGCGCCCGATACGACGAGTCAGACTCAGCCGCAGCCGGTGTTCCCGTCTACTGGTCAGCATCGCACAACGAAGCATGACTCGGCCTTTTCGCTCGACATCCACGGCGCAATCGTCGACACCGTCGAGGAAGCCGAGGGGCAGGCTTCGAATAAGCGCAGCGGAACTACGTCGTCGTGGGGGAAGGCGACGCCGACGAAGCAGTCTCAGCGGTCGACGCCTGTTCGCTCGAACACGGATGTTCGTCCGGGCCAGCTCATTTCGTCCGCGGCCGAATTGCAGGCTCGCAAAATGCCTTCGCGCGAGTCAATTCCTCGCAGCTCGTCCGTCTCGCCCACAAAAGACATGGGGCGTCGTCGTGAAGCAACTCCCACTTCGGGCGGCCGCCCTCGTCCGGTCTCGGCATACGCAGAACTGCCCTCCCATGCGCAGAAGAAGCAGGAGGTTTGCAAGATTCCGAGCCGGCAGGACCTGAAGCCCATCTCGAAGGCGAAGTCGCGCGAGTCGCTCGCTTTCGATGCCGCCTTTTCCGACCCCGCGCCTATCGCTCCGCTGCAGCACCCGAACAAGGTTCGAGCCGCAGTCCAAAACATCGAGACTCGCGAGCCGCCGTCGACTTCGCCCCACCGCAAGACGCCTTCGCGCGACTCGGGTCGCTCCGCTTTCTCCGACAGGACCACTTCGCCCGGCAGCAGGCTCGGTCGTTCCGCTACCGCTGCTCCCTCGACTACGACCTACCGCCGCCCGCTCGGGAACAAGGGTCTCGTCTCGGACAACGAATCGGACTCGGACGACTCGGAGGCCATCGTCACGAACCGCCGGTTGAGCATGCTCATCCTGAACCGCTCGAGGTCGCAGTCGGGCTCGTTGCCGTCGGGTCCAGTTTCAGGCGACTCGCACGGCAGCTTGACGCTCGAGGACGAGGAGAAGGCAGCGCGGCCGTTGTCGAGCGACCCGAGGAGGCTGTCGGCAATGCTGAGAAGGCCTAGCCAGGGAGGCGCTGTGCAGCGGGACGAGATGGAGGAGGAGGAAGGCGAGGAGAAGGGCGGCGCGAGCGGACTGTTTGATGTCTTGAAGAGGAAGTCGGGCATCTTTGACGACGCTGAATGACATCTCGACTTGTGATAGTACTCTCTCACGCCCCAGTATTATTATCCACACGTGCATTGCGATGCGTTGTTATAGTACAGCACTCGACATGCGAGAAGCGAGCAGTGTCTGTCTATCTATCTTCCCGCCTTATTCCGCCTTGCCCGCCTTGTCTCCGAGCTTGGCATCGAGTGCACCGAGACGTTCGACGAGCGTCGGGTGCGTGTAGTTATACGCCGAGTAAAGCGGGTCGACGTCGTAAAGCGACAGGTTTTTCTCATGAATCGAGACGAGTCCCTTCTTGAGGTTCTTGGCGTACGAATCGCCGAGTTTCGCGGCGAAGGCGTCAGCGTCGTACTCGAGCTGGCGGGAAATGAAGTTCGAGATGAATTTGAGGATGGAGGAGAGAGGGGAGAAGAGCAGCGAGGCGAGCATGAGGGCGACGATGGTGGGCCCGCTCGAAGGCGGCAGGAGGTGCGTGAACTTCTCCGGAAGCGCTTCGGTCGAATAGGAAGGAGTGTACGAGTGGAAGCCGAAGGCCGAGAGGAGAGGGCGGTTCGTAAGGAAGAGGGTGAAGGTTGCGAGGGAGAAGGCGACTTGGACGAGCGACGTGCAGAGGAGGTAGACGATGTGCATGCCCTTCCAGTGACCAAGCTCGTGCGCGAGGATGGCCTCAACCTCGGCAGGAGTCGAGCGCTCGAGGAGGGTGTCGTAGAGAACGATGTGCTTCGGCAGGCCCGGCACGCCCTGCAACATGAGGGTCGTGAGCGCACTCTCGATTGAACGCGCGGGATCGCGACGCACCATGAAGAAGGCGTTGCTATGCGAACTGCGAATGGAGCCGTCGATGACCCATATCTTGCTGAGCGGGAAGCTGAGCTTGTCGGCAAGCTCTTTAATCGGGGTGTAGAAGGGCGAGTCCGTCGGGAGCGGCGTGAACTTGTTGAAGAGAGGCATGATGGCGTAGGGGTACACGACGAGCATGAAGATCTGGAAGATGAAGCTGCGACGACGGAAGATATCGTCGGTAAATTCAGAAGGAGGGAGGGAGCAGAGGACGCACATGAAGACGATCGTCCAGGTGACAATGCGCAAGATGGCATCCTGTCCAGCCCAGTGGATGATCTTGATGATGCCAGCAATGAGAGGCGTGGTGATCACGAGCGAGACCGTAAGGCCTTTGACCTGGTCCTTGACGAAAGTCGTGCGGGTCATCTTGTTACTGTTTGCACATGCATGGGTCAGAACATGCCTATGTGATGGGAGGGGGGCAGACTGACAAGTCGTGCTTCTCCTCGAGGACAAAGTTACGGTAGTACTCCTTCGGGACGGACAGGACAGTCGAGATGACGGTCGTCAAGACAACGAAGGCGCAGCTGTGCCAGATCTCGCCGCGCTGCGCAAAGGGCAGCCTTTCCGACATGTCCCACAAGCCCTTGAGGAGCGACCATCCGGATCCGCCAGCGGGGAAGCCGAGATAGGCGAGGACAGGCGCCGCGATTCCGCCCAAAAGGACGAGGGTCTCGAGCACGTCGAGAAAGCTCAGTACTGAAGCGAAGTTGAGCTTGTCACGGGCGTAGGCTTGCGATTTCTGGTAGGTTTCTTGCGAGTCGGAGGGGAGGTAGGGTGCGAGGACGGAGGGGATGCGAGGATGGAGGACCGGGGAAAGGTACGGTCGCTGGCGGCCACTGTGAAGTGTCTCGTCAGCTGATCTGTCCGTTCAGTCTTGCCCATCGCTGCGACTCACGCGACCCAACTCTCCCACAGTTCCACAGACACGACAACCGATAGGATGACGCTACGCCAGGGGATGGCGGGCTCGGCGAGCTTGTCCCGCAGCGTGTATAGCATGGAGCTCATCTCCGGAGCAGGCGGAGCACTTTGATGCCGGACGAGGAGGAGACGGAGGGGAAAGTGGCGGGATGAACACGTCCATCTCGCTTCGCTGATGAGGAGGATTTGCTGAGCTCGCATTGTGCTCCTATTGCCTTGCTGAGGGGTCCTCTAGCTCGACGTACGCCCGCACAGCCTGTGTTCGCTGGCTGATCCCTCTCCCTTCACGAACTGATGAAGCGAAAGAGGACGTCGGCAAAAGCGTCGTAGGGCTGCCTCTCCTGTCGCACAGGCCGCGCAGTTGAGCGGGATCCTGCTCTCGCGCTGGAAGTTCACCCAGCGAGCGTGGACGCCTTCCTTGCTGCGAGACCCCTTGTCGAGCGCTGGAACTGCTGCCGGTCCGCTTCCACCTCGCGCGGGAAGTCAAGGCGGCTAAGCCTGGTGTGTAGACGACTCTAGCGAGCTGGTCGGAGGTGGAAGAATGGATCGGGTTGAGCCGAGTGGGGTCGAAGGGGGAGGTATGTGTTCGCGCCAGCAGTTCCTTCAACACTATCGCGGCCAGTACCGCTTTCCGGGTTCTCTCGTGAACCTCATCATGCGCGGGGGAATGTCTAGATGGGCGCTTACTAACTGCACTTACGGCGCCGCAGCGAACGTCCTGAAAGCGAGGCATCGTTGCGGGTCGTAGTCTAAGTTGAATGGGACACAAGCACGCCGACATTGTCCGCGAAACCTGAAGAAGGGGATTCCGCAAAGACGCTACTTCATGACGTGAGGGGGGGAAGGAGGACACTGACTATGTCCGCGTGGAGAGGATGCAAGCGTTGTGGTCCACCTCGTCGACTGCTCAGACGCCCGACCTCAATGAGGCTGGTCCGTTGCAGCAGTAGAAACTCGAGTCGGCGGACTGCGCCCGGCGACGAGCGTAGCCGTATGGGCAGTGGATCCGGCATGTACCATTCCTGCATACAGACTTGCCGATACCGTTGTCTATGGAGAAGATGCAATGTTAGTAACCGGCACGCTTCCCTCGTCACGAGCGCTCAAGGAAAAGGACCAGCACGGACACGAAGGCGGGCAGACGTTGCCCGGCGTACCGCAGTTGGCGGGATCGTTGCCCGTCGCGAAGCAGACGTAGGGACCGCTTTCGTCGGCGTATTGCGAGTAACGGGGGTAGCCAGCTGCGCAGCCGATGTTGCAGCTCCCGTCGACGTTGCATGTTGCGTAGCCGGATTGAGGGACGGTGCACGTATTGGCGCCGCAGGTCGTTGACGAGGGGACACACTGGTTGCCGTCTGCGCCGCCAGCAGGGAAGCCTGGGTTGCAGCGGAAGGTGCACGAGCCGTTGATGCAGAAGGACTTGGCGTCGGCGGGCGGAGCTGGGCCTTTGGAGCGACAGATGGCGTCTACGAGAACAGATGGCGTCTACGAGGATAGTGAGACGTCAGCACGAGTTCCCTTCGACGTGTACGGTGTTCAGAAGGCACGGGTGCCGCAGCGGATCTTGGCAGCGGCGAGGGCGGCGTTGGTGTTGAGGAACGGAGAATCGGGAGAATAAGGGTTGGTCAGTGAGGGGAGACCTGCACCGCCGCCGCCCCCCCTTAGCACCTTTGCGATAGCCAATCGTCGTCCGGCCAGCACGAGCACGCTTTTTGTGCGCCTTTGCCGCAGCCTGGCGATGAGCAACAGCAGCGGAAGACTTGACGGCTCGTTGAACGTGCTGTCCGCGTGCGACCAGACCTTCGTGTCCCGAGGTGAGAGTCAGTACCCATTGAACGGAGGGTCTATGCAAACAAGTGACGAGGGTGAGAAGGGGACAATGTGCGAGACGGGAGCGAGCAGGCGGGAAGGGCGACGGCGGCGGGCCGAGCAGTCTAGCGGGTCAGGCGGCCTTGAAGCAGAACGAGGAGCACAGCAGCGTGCAAACTAGCGAGTCTTGACGTAGAAGAGAGCGAACGAAGGAAAGGAAGGAAGAGGTGAGTCCGCACAGTCCGGGTCGCGTATGACGAGCTTCGTTTTACTCGGTCTTCAGCTCGCAGGTACCTTGGCTCCTTGTTATCACGCTCTGTGATGGAGCCAGCGTCGAAGGACACCAGAGCCAACGCACAATGTGTGCACGCACGAGACCTTCGCAAGAACGGACGACGCGCTCGCAGGTCGCCTGGCACGACGCGACAGCGGAGGAGGGAGTGTCTTGCGCAACGAGAGCGTCACTTGCAAGAGGAAACGCACTACAGCACGCGCGACGAGGACGTAAAGAGTAAGGTCGTTGTTGCGGGTCGTAGTCTAAGGTGAACCGAGGAGGGTGCGGGTAAATACAGAAACGTCGAAGGTGCCAAGAGAACTAGTGCAGGTATCGTAAGAGATGGGGGAAAGGCGGAGAAGGGAGATCCTTGCTCGTTCCGACCGACGAGTCGCGATGCGGCGGCTTGAGGGTCGACGAGCGGGAGGGGACCGCTTAGACGGGGCCGAGCGACGTCTCGCCGTTGTAGCAGTAGTACGGGTTGGTCAACGACTCGGCCTTGCGGAGGGCGTAGCCAATAGGGCACGAGACGCGGCAATTGCCGAGCTTGCAGACGGGGTCACCGACGCCGTTGTCTGCGCGTATTCAGCGAAGCGTCAGCTCGCTGCTAGGATGGCGAAGGGTTCCCAAGCGGACTGAGACGTACACGAGGCAGGGCAGGCGTTTCCGGGGGCGCCGCAGTTGGCGGCGTCGGTCTGGGTCGCGAAGCAGTAGTAGGGACCAGTCTGGGCGGGGTTGGTCGAGTAGCGCTGGTAACCGGCAGTGCAGCCGATGTCGCAGGTGCCGTCGGTGTTGCAGGTGGCGTAGCCGAACTGGGGAACATCGCAGGTGACGCCACCGCACTGGGTCTGCGAGGGAACGCACTGGGTGCCGTCGGTACCGCCGGGGGCGTAGTCTTCGTTGCAGCGGAAGGTGCACGAGCCGGCAATGCAGAACGAGTCGCCGTTGGCGGGAGCAACCGGGCCCTTGGTGCGGCAGATGGCGTCTGCGACGAGGGCGACTCGTCAGCACAAGTCCTCACGACGCGTATGGTCTGCAAAACGCACTGGTGCCGCAGCGGATCTTGGCGGCGGCGAGGGCGGCCTTGGTGTTGAGGAAGGCCGAGTTGGCCGCGTACGCGTCCGCCTTCGAGACCGGGGCGGCGTTGCTCGACGCCGATTTGCCCTTGGCAGCGGTCTTGCGGCCGGCGAAGGTGGTGCGGCCAGCGCGCTTCTTGAGCGCCTTGGCGGCAGCGTTGCGGCGGGCAACGGCGGCCGAAGACTTGACCGAGCGCTCAACGCGCTGGTTGCGGGCGACAATGCCTGTTGCAGGGGAGATACGGTCGTCAGCGACGTGTTGTACGGCCGGGACAGCGCAGGAGACGGCCCGTCGCAACGGGAGCCTCGGACCGACGCGTCTGCTCGACGGCTGCCAACTCGCGCGCCGACGCGATCGGAAGCCGTACGTACCGGCCGAGGTAGCCTTCGAGGCGTTGACGGGGGCGAAGGCGAGCGCGACGAGGGCGAGTGACGCAAGGCAGGACTTGAAGGACGGCATGTTGGAGGTGGACGGTGCCGCGGTGTGGAAACGAGTGACTGATGAGGAAGGCAAAGAGAGCCGAAGGGAACGAGCGACGAGGGAGACTGAGGCGAAGAGCCCGTAAGGAACGAGCGACGAGGGAGGAGAGGTGAGGAAATGGAAGGAGAGAGGCGAACGGGCGCGGAAGGCGACAGCAATTCCGAGGGCGGGCTCGATCTGCCGCAATCCCAGAGCTCGTACGGCGGTCGTGGTCAAAGACCCTTGCGGGCAGCATTTGCGCAAGGTTTCGTCACGGAATGTGGACCCAAACGGTCGAGCAGGCGCGATCACTCAACGCCCGACGGCAAGAGAAGGTTCTTTTCTTGGGTCGAGGCTGTCACTTCGAAGAACACTGTCACTTCGAAGAACACTCGTGCGCTGGCAGAAGTGGTCGCGCTCGAGGGACGCAGCAGCCATGCCCACCTCGCAGACTCAGTCCCCCGCCATGGCCCAAGGTTCCGTCGTACGCCGAGCAGACAATGCGGCAGAGAGTGCGCGCTAGCTGAGCCCCCGGGCGGTCTGGGGAAAGAGATAGCGACAAGATCGCATCTCCGCTCGACCTTCCGGAGTCCGCGCTCACAGGCATCGTCCGTTGACATCCAGCGCTCAGTCGCCCGCCATTGCGCTCCGTAACCATTCGTAGAATGGTTACAACGATCTGGAATCAGCCGGACCTCCACTCGAACAGGATTAGCGGCGAGGAGGCGGAGCTCCTTCCTCCTCGTGTTGTTCGTCGAGAGCTTCTGTGGACGAATCGTCGTCGTGCGCGAAGTGACACCGAGAAGATCGCCGGGCCAGACGAGACAGCCGGCGGCAAGCCGGTGGTAGCGAAGTGGCAGGGGACATGAGGACGGACGCGCCCTTCGGCCCAACAACGCACGAAGGTGGCCAGACCAGCTGTTCCAACCCTCATAACGACGTTGTGAGATGTCTGCTGGGCCTGCCAGCCCACCAGCAGACGAAAAACGCGTCCTTCGCCATCACATCACGTCCTGGATACGCGCTTCGCCTCGACACAACAAGCCCCAGCATTCCGACCGCTGCGACTTCTCCGCAAGACCATCTCCGCGCCTGGCTCCTCAATGGCTAATGACATTTTCGCAGCGCGGATCGAGCCGGATCACCGCGATGCACCTCATGGCGTTGCTTCGCTCGAGGAGCACGACGCACGCCGGTGTTTGGTGAGAACGACGCGTCGGCCCAGACTGGTTCTGCTTGTCATCGCGAGCCGACGGAAGGGAAGTCTGAACGGCGGAAGAAGCCATCCGAACTGTGAGCAGGTCGAGCAGGTCGAGCAGGTCGAGCAGGTCGAGCCGGTCTTGCGAAGGTGCGAGGAGGACGTCGAAGGGGCGAATCAGCTGGGAGAAGTGAAGGGAAGGAGGAGAAGAGAATGAGTCTGCTGCTTTGCGAGGTTGGTCTGAAAGAAGGGACGCACCCTCTTCTTGCGAGAAGAAAGCGTCAGGCGGAGACGCTGCGAGAAATGCCACGACCGTTGGGCTACCGAGCGAGGTCGCCGTGCCCAGCAGCAGATAACTTAACGGGTCCAATTGACCTGATAGCACCGGTGTTGGGCAGTCTGTCCAGCGAGAGGTGGACGAGCAGGAGAGGGAGACTTTGCGTCTCGAGGAGACAAATGCCACAGGCAGGGCCTGAGCGGGACGAGGTGCCTTTGTCTTCCCGTCGGCACTATGGCAGAAGGCATAGCAGTCGAGAGAGCCCTTGTTGAAGCAGATCGATGGCGAGATTGGCGAGCGAGCGTGCCAGTGTCCAGGAGGAGAGGCGAGGAGGAATGCTCCTTCGTCGCGCGCAGCGTCCTAGGCGGCTCGACCCGCCTTTCCACAGGCTCACTAGCCCGCCTCGTCTCGTTGCCGACCTTACAAGCGTCCCATCGCCGTGCGACTGAGAACGTGTCGAGGTCAGCGAGACGGGGATTCGAGAACGCGCAATCGGCGCCACTTGTGCTGGCTTGTAACTGTTCAATTCAGTCCAGCAAGGAGTCCTAGCGGTCCAGAAAGCCCGCCCAGGCGTGACGAGGTGGTAGTTCGTCCCCAACCCGCCATCTCCGGCGTCTGCGCGAGCACCTACGTCGCACCCATCTCTCTCCCTCGCACACCCGCTGTGACTGGTCAGACACGCTCGCTTGTTCGCTTGAAAACCGTGCACGCCTCGCGCACCAGCGTCTGCCCGCCCGCGAGCCTACGAGCGACGCATACACCCTCTCTCCGCTTCGCGAACCGGCAGTCCACCCTTGTCGACTCAACGCTGCCACTGAACGCGTGGGACTGGCATAGAAAGAGTAGGAACTCGGCATAAAGGCACTGCAGGCAGTCGTCGGGCTTCTCCGTGAGTCCGTCGCCCTTGTCACGCCCTCCTCGCTCGCGTTTCTGTTGGCGGCTTCATCGCATGGCCACGGCTTGTGAGCGGGCGAACGCGCTCAAGGGGAACTCGAGGACGATGGAGGAGACTTTGGGTGTACATGCGGCGGGCTTCCAAACACGTGAAGCTTGACTTCGAGGACGCGTTGGTCTAGTTGACATCTCGAAGGGACGGCTGTTTCGCGCCGCTATGGCTTTGCGATGCGACGGAGACAATCGAAGGAATTATCGATTGCACACACGCCATGACTGACCTCTTTCCACTCGCAGATATCGCCTCGAAGTTCACCCTCTCGCGACTCCTCCCTGATCACCTCTCCTCACCGTCGGTCACCGTCACCGCCTTCCAGCGACCATGTTCTTCAACTCAGACCTCCTCACCAAGCGCGGCGCGCTCGCGCAAGTCTGGATGGCTTCGCACCTGACGACCAAGCTCTCCAAGTCGACTCTCAGCTCGACCTCGATCCCCAAATCCGTCCAGTCCATCCTCGGCCAGGAACTCTTGCCTATGGCTCTCCGTCTTTCCGGTCAGCTGTTGCTCGGTATCGCTCGCATCTACGCCAAAAAGACGCGGTACCTCCTCGACGACGCGCAGGAGACCCTCAACAAGGTTCGCAAGGCGTTCCAGAATGAGGGTCGAGCGGCAGTCGATTTACCTGAGGATGGTGTTGCGGGGGCTGACGATGGGCACGGGAAGAGGGGAGACATCAACTTGCGGAGGGAGGGAGGCGACTTGGAGGACTTGCTTGCGCTCGAGTTCGCCGACAACGAATGGTGCGCGCGCTCCCATTGCACTTTGAGTCTTCTACGGCTCGCTGACACTGTCTTGCCCCACAGGTCCCTCGAGAAGCATCTTGCCGCTGCCGCGAAAGACAAGGGCAAAGCCAAGGCGAAGAACACGACTGCCAACATCCGCGACATCACGCTCGACGAAGACTTCGGTGCCTATGGTGGCGCTCTCGACTTTGGCGGCGACGAGCTCGGCCTCGACTTTGGCGGTATCGAAGACATGGGCTTCGATCCCGAGTTCCAGCTCTTCGGGGATGACGAGCTGAATGCCATCGCTGGACCGAGCGGTGAGAAGCGTGGCACGAAGCGGGCGCATGGAGAGGACGACGAAGAGCAGGACGAGGACGACAACTCGGTTGAGCTGGGTCGGAGGGACTCGATCGCTCACGCGTCTGAGCGAGCCTCCATCGGCCCATTCGACTTCTCGTTCAACAAGGACGCCGAGGGCGATATGCCGATGAACGAGGGGGACCTTGGTGGATTCGACGCTGGCTTTGAGCTTGGCTTCGAAGCGCACGACTTCAACAACGACTTTGGCGGAGGTTTCGACGAACAGCGTGAGAAGAGTGCGTACAGCGAAAATGCGTTCTTTCCTTCGATTGCTTCACTGACCTGTCCACCCTCGCAGCTCCCACAGCACCTTCGATTGCTGGCGAATACTCGCTGCAGCTCACGCCTCGCGCTGCTGCCGAAATCGCCGCCCGCCAGAATGAGCCGCAGCAGCCCAAGAAGAGGCAGAGGCAGCTTGCTGTCGACAAGGTTATTGAGCTCGAGTGGCAGGCTGGCCGGCTCGAGGGCAAGGACCGGTTCAAAGACGTGGGCCGCAATCCGCCCGCTTTCGAAGCGCATGGCTGACTATGTTTCGCACCACAGCCCGAGTACCTCCCCGCCTCTCGTCTCCATCTCGCCCTCCTCAATGCCCCCACCTCCGCCTTCCTCCCCAAGCCCCTCCCAAAGATCTCGAAGAATGCCACGGCTCTTGAGCTTTTCGCTCCTCCCGGCCTCCTCGCACCCGAACTTCAGGACCTTTTCAAGATGCCGACGCGGCGAGAACAAATTCGCCTCGATGGCCGCGAGCGTGTCAAGGACCAAGATGTCGAGCAGGGTCGCCGCGCGATGAGCGTCGTCTCGAACATCTCGCACCTCCGCGCCGACGCTGATCTCGCCGCGTTTGACGCCGACCTCGACCACCTCAACCGCGACTTTGGCGGTGGAGAGGCGAAGGACTTGGGCGGCTTTGAGCACGGCGACTTTCAGCTCGACCTCGACATCTCCGCCTCAAACGACGGACAGGACCCGTTCGCTACGCCCGCCAAAAAGAAGCAGCGGACGGATAAGGGTCGCGAGGGCACCGCTGACGCTCTCGCGACTCCCGCACGGTCAGTCCTCTCGGCTCTCGCCAAGGACGAGCTGCCGACGTACCACTCCGAAGGCCCTCTCGCCGTATTTGACGACGTTTCGGCGGGCGTCGCCGCCTCGATGGCCGGCACTGCAACGCCTTCGCAGTCGCAGAGCCAGGCCGGCGTCAGCCAGTCGCTCGGAACGGAGACAGAGGCGCTCGCTGCGGGTGCCGAGAGCGTGACACAGAAGAGCGGCAGCATCAGTCTGCAGAGCAAGAACACGCGGAAGGCGGTTGGGGTGCTCAAGGACCAGGTTGGCGAGGACCTCGAGCGGCCTGTCGAATTCGAGAAGGTCGCAGAGAAGGTGAGTCTCGCTTCAGCTGCGTGAGCCACGGCAGACGAGCCGTCAGGGGGTTCTGCCTGCCTGAAATTTCTCAGAAGGGATCGCCGACTTACTTTCACACTCTCCCGCAGGCCTCCCGCCGCGCCGCCGCCTCCTTCTTCTTCGAGCTTCTCGTCCTCGGCTCCGCCGACGTCGTCAAGCTCAGCCAGCGCTCAGCATACGGCAACATCGAGGTCTGCGCGACGGACAAGCTACAGGAGATTTCCCCTTAGATGGTCGAATACCTCGAGGAGCGCCCTCGAGTTCTGTACCTTACTACCAGCTACCAGGGGTTCTTGTATACCTTCTTTCACGTTCTCTCTGTGCAGTCGTTAATCTGGAATATATATTCAGCTGTCACGGTCGTAAGCGTCCGCTCGAATCGCTTTCCTCTCTTTCAAGCTGTCTGCTTTCGCCTCGCCGCTTCCTGACGACTGCGCCTCCCCATATCCTCGCAGGACACTTGGAAAGATGCCCAGCGAGCCGCGTAGCATCTTCCCACCGGATTGTCCACCTCCTCTCGTTTCCTCCACGTCTCTCCCTCGCTCCACTCGCTGCTCTCGTCGCCGATCGCATCGCTGGACCTCGCTGGACGCTCGCTGGCCTGCAGGCTAGTCACAGGACGCCCAGCATTCTCGGCCGTCGTCTCCTCTCGGCTCGCGCGACGTGACGCGAAGCTCATCTCCTGATGAGGAGAGAGGAAGAGGACTTCGCTTCCTCAACATCCGGCAGCTTCTCCAGCAGTTATACAGTCAACAAATGATCCATACGTCGACCGGAGCAGCCACGGCCCGCCAAACGAGCCAACAGGAGTGCATACACTCAGAGACTCCTGACATGCCTCGACGAGCAGACGACCTGCTTGCGGCATGCGACTGACCTCTTTCGACTGTCTCCTGCTGGACGATGTTTACTCTCGCCTGCTGTTGCTGTCTCGCCCGAAGCGAGCCTGTGCGACGAGGTGTCGCCGTTCGAGGACTCCCAACGTCGCTGTCGAGTGGAAAGGAGGGCTTGGGTGAGCGCCATCCTTCCTCCGTCTCCTTTGGCTCAATGTTGACTGACAGCGCTTATATGGACAGAATCGCTTGTCGTCTGCCCGTCTGCAGCTCGTCCGCACCTCATCCAGACCTTCGCAGGGGAATCGGAGATCCGGCAGGGCTCAGGCCTCCTCCTGCTCTTCCGAAGGACGCCCGGCGCTCGTCAGCTCCTCTCCTGAGATATTCTCCGACGCCCATCGCCTCGGCTGCTTCGGCGTCGTCTTCTCGCTGCCGCTCATTCGACGCCCATCCCACGACCTCTTCGCCTCGCACTGCGTCCCCCGCTTGCGGACAGAGCGAGCCTCCCCTAGGGCGAACTTTCAGACGGTTCGCGCACCTTCGGACAGTCCGCGCCTTGCAGGACTGACTGCGCAGACGCTGGGAGACGGGTCAAAGTGCGTTCACATCAGAGTGCTGCTTAGAAGCGCTCGCTCACGAGACTCTCGCAGATTCGACGCGACCCTACCGAGCTCGAGAGCGTCACCTACCGATCTTGATCTCCCGCAATTCGACCGGCAATACCGAACGTCTCTCGCTCACACGACCACTAACCGGGCGGCCCCCCCCCCCTCCCTCGTTTCACAGGGCTCCTGGACGCCGAGCGAGTCGGCACGCCAGCATGGCCGCAGCCCTAATCGCCATGAGCCCGACAAGTCCCACCGCACCCAAGTCTCGGCTCTTCGGTCGTCCTTCGTCCGCAAAACCGGCAGAATCCTCGTTCTCGCCAACTTCGCCGTCGTTCCTCTCGCGCTTTCCTGTGCTGGGAACGAGCTGTGCGGCTCGTGGGAGCGGCGAGTCCGCCGCCGACACGAAGCGCCAACGGCGGTTCTCATTCGGCGTTGACGGGCCCGCTCGTCCCGGCGCAAAGCCGTCGCTCCAGCGTGCACGCTCGGCGAGAACGTGGCTGATGGCTGCGGCGCGCAAGATGGCCGGCGGGACGAGAAGGCAAGAGGAAGGCGACGCGGACGGGTTGGGCTTGCGGAGCTACCGAGACAAGGCGCCGATGTTCGTCATGAGTTCGCCTGAGCTTGCGACGCCCGGTGAGGACAAGATGCACTGGGACTTGCAGGACGCTCCAACGGCGACGAGTGAAGTGGATGGACCGCAGAGCCCGATGGTCATGTGGGATCCGTCCACAACGAACGGAGCGAAGTCGTCGTTCCTCCCGCTTTCGCCTGTCGACGGTCATCCACTCATCCAGTCGCAGCACCTGTACACGCCTCGACGGTCGTCGGAAGAGTCTGCTGCCTCTCTCGACCACCTCGACCGCGCAAGTCCTCCTCTCGTCGCTCCTTCCGCCTTCCGCCATGCCCGCTCTTCGAAGACGCAGTGGAACTCTCCGTCACTCCCTACACCGCCGTCGTCATCTCCCGAGCCGGTCTACCGGTCGACATCGCGCTCGCCGCCTTTCGACGGGGAGACTCGCCAGGCTTTCCGCGCGGAAGCGCTTGCCAAGTTGACGAGTCCGACACCGACGCAGACGAAGTTCCCTAACGACCTCGCATCTTTCCCTTTTCCCGCCGTCGGACATCACGCCGCGCCTCCTCGCCCAACCCGTCCTCCACCCGCCCTTCCCACACCTGACCCGCCTACGCAAAGTTCGACTTCGCTCATCCTCCCGCTTCCATCGGCTCGCTATGGCCTTTCTGCCGTCGATCTCGCCCCTTCGCCTCCTGCACTCGTTCGCTCGTATTCGGTCGGACTGCATCCAGAGCCTGTACAGCTCGACATCGACTTCCGAGGCCGACTCGTTCGAGCTCGCAACTCGCGCCCGGCCGGTTCATCCCCAAGCCTGACTGTGTCTTCGACGAGTCCCGCGTCGCCTGGCAGCAGTCGCATCTCGGACTGGCAGCCGAGCACCGGTTCGCGCAAGAGCAGCGACACGAGCGTGACTACCTCGGCACAGAGCTGCGAGCAGCCGTCGAACGACCAGCCGATCGGGCTTTACGCCTTGTCGAGCGACCGCCGCGTCGTCGAGTCGGCCATCGATGTTCTTGCTGTCGTTGAGGAGGACGAAACGCCCTTTCCCGCCTCACCGCCCTTGCGACCGAAGCGGTCTCCGGCAAAGCGCGGCGACATCGACTTGCCATATCGGCGCGCGTCGCGGGGAGAGAAACGCCTCAGCCTCGACGGGTCCTTGCCGTCGCAGGCGAACCTGGACATCGTCGCCGTCTCGCGTCAACGGCATCGTTCTCTTGCGCCCATTCCGTTGACCACGGATCCCCCTCTGCGCCCCTTCCGCCTCAGCACCACGGACAGGACTTTCAGCTCTGGCGCAGTTGTCGAGCCGACTTTCTCTGAGCGGGAGCAGCTCGGCCTCTGCGCGTCCATCAATGCGAATCTGTTTAACTCTACGACCGCAGACCTCCTCACTCGCCCTCTGAGTCCCCCGCGCGTCGACCGACCGCGAACCGGCAAGCGGTACTTGTCGGAGCTTCACATCCCCGACTCTCGTCCCGTCTCTCCCGCTTCCGACAGGGACTACGGCGTCGGTCTCGGCTTTCCCCCCGGCTTAGTGAGCGGCATGTCGAGCGTGCGTACTCGCCACGAGAGTCTCGTCTTCAGCGGCGACGAAGACATGAGCGGGAGTGAGTACCGTCAGCGGCGATTTAGCAGGCGGATCTCGTCCGGAGCTGCAACGCGGACCAAGCTGGTGCTACGCGAGAAGGGCAAGCCGGTCTTGACCTACGTGAGTGTCGCGTTGACCCTGTCCTACTGTCACAGGAGCTGACGTCTTCCGCTCAGCAACTCGGCGAGTGCATCGGTCGCGGCCAGTTTGGCTCCGTCTATCGCGCCCTCAACCTCAACACGGGTCAAGTGGTCGCCGTTAAGCGCATCTCGCTCGAAGGCAAGAGCGAGAACGAGGTCGCCGAGCTCAGCAATGAAGTCAAGCTGCTCAGGTCGCTCACGCATCCGGCCGTCGTCAAGTACGAAGGCCTCGTCCGCACCGAGCACTACCTTAACATCATCCTCGAGTGCGTTTTCGAGTCACTTCAACCCCGTCTCGTCGCTAACTTTAAGCCGCAGATTCGCTGAGGGCGGCTCGCTCGAAAAGACGATCAAGCAGTACGGTCAGCTTCCCGAACCGCTCGTGGCCGCATACGTCCTCAAGGTGCTCGAAGGGCTCGCCTACTTGCATGGCGAGGGCGTTGTTCACTGCGACCTCAAGGGTGCGTTGCCGCTTCCAAGCTGACCTTCGCAAGCAGCGAGTTGACTTTGCCCCCTACCTTCGACTACGCATGCAGCCGCCAACGTCCTCTCGACGAAGAACGGCAACATCAAGCTGTCCGACTTTGGCGTCTCGCTCAACCTGAACGCGATCAAGACGACTCGCGGTCTCGCGGCGGCGAACGAAGTAAACGGTACCCCGAACTGGATGGCGCCAGAAGTTATCTCGATGCACGGCGCGACGGCAGCAAGCGATATTTGGTCCCTCGGCGCGACGATCTGCGAGCTGGTCTCCGGTCGTCCGCCATACGCCGACCTGGTCGCCATGAGCGCCATGTTCCGCATCGTCGAGGACGACTGTCCGCCCCTTCCTGAGGGTATCTCGACCGAGCTCCAGCGATTCCTGCTTCGATGCTTCCGCAAGGAGCCGAAGGAGCGGCCTACGGCAAATGAGCTGTTCGAAGATCCCTGGCTGCTCAAGCATTCTACCGGGTTGCAGGTCCGTCCAGTCCCCTCTCCATCATCTACACCGTGAGCTTACGTTTAGGTGCACGCAGTCCCGCCCACAAGACTCGCTTCCTTTCCACCGCCGCATCTCCTCCGATCACCGCCGCCCGCTCCTTTCGCTTCCCTCCGCCCTCGCATCCGCCGCGGCCTTCACTTCCGACATGTCCGACTCGCCAATCCCGCTCGCGCCACCTGTTTTGCCTTTCGCGCTCGACGAGCCGGCGCCGAGGGACTCGCTCGACTCGGGCTATCGCGCCGAAGACGAGGAAGTCGCTGTACGTCTGGTTCAGCACATCCCCTTCACGCAAGTTTGCTGATCATGTTCCCTGTGCAGGCGCCTCCCCTCCCCTGCATCGACCCGGGCGAACTCCCTCACCCACACTCTTTCGTCAAGATCACATCGAGCAAAGGTGCGTTCGACAGTCTCTCCACAATGTTAGACACACAGCTGACACTTAGACTACAGCCGTCGACTGCAAGATCTGTGGCGAACCGACCAAGCGCCACGCCGTTCTCTGCAAAGACTGCGGCCTGATCGCCCACTCTCGCTGCAAAGAGTTCGCCTCGACCTGCGACTTGCGTGCGCAGCTACTCGCCTTCGCGGCGGCGCATAGCGGGACGAGTCTCGCGCGCCTCGCGACGTTGCAGGCGGTTGCGTCGCCACAGACGCCGGCTTCTTCGAGTTCCCCTTCGTTCGCCATCGCCGACTTCCTCCCCTTCGGCAAGTCTCGCCGCCCGAAGCTCTCCTCTTCCGCCTCGACTACCTCGCCTTCTCCCTCTTCTTCATCCCGCCCATCCTCTCCTTCTCGCCGCCCACTTCGCACCATCTCGAACGCCCTCATGTCTACCAAGACTCGCTCACCCGCCTCCACTCCCCCTCCTTCGCTCGGCAAGTCCCCCGCGAGACCGCAGTGGACGTCTGTCTCGGCGACGACGACTCCAACGAAGCGTCGAACGGAGAATGCAAGTGCCGGAGCGGTCGAATTGGGTTCTGCTGCGTTCCCCGCCCCTACACCGCGCGTCAGTATCGACCTTCCCTCGCGAACGAACAATGTCGCCACTGCCTCGCCGACTAAGGCCGCCGCTGAGGCGAGCAAAAAGCGCCACCTCTGCAGCGTCAACCAGACTGTGAACGTTCTCTCCAAGTCACGAAATGCAACTCCATCTTCTACCAAGCGCAGGGACTGCATCGTCATGTAACTACATCCCTCCCACTCGCCTCGTCCTTGTCCAGCTCTTGCATTCCTCCCTTCCCCTACGAACTCCTCTCCTCACACACACGCATTCTCCCCTCCGGCCTCTCTATCTATTCGCGCTCCAGCGTCGCTCTCGCTCTCGTCTCCCCTCCTGCTCTCAGCTCTCGCACTTGCCCTTCGAACGCATGTCATTGTATTCAGATTGCACCCCCTTCCTTGCCTTCGTCTGCAATGTGTTCTATAGTCTCGCTTGTCTGCCTCGCTTCGTCGATGCGGTCCTCGCTCGCGCACCGTCGAGCGAAAGAAGGAACAACACGAGACTGGCGTTACAAACCCGCTCCACCTTTTCGATACAAACTCCTCCTCCTCTCCCGCCTGTTCCTTCTCTTCCGCGAGCTGAGGCGCCTTCATGGCCTCCTCTGCAGCGTCATGACCTCCCACCAGAGCCTCAAGTCGCCCATGAAGCTGAAGAAGGGGTGCTTGAAGGTTGCGGGCTTGTTGAGTTCGAAGAAGAAGTGGCCGACCCTGCGAAACGTGATCCGAAGGTTAGTTGAGAGGCCTGGACTTCTCACTTGTAATGGTTCAAGAACAGCACATCAGACAGTGCTCGTAGCAGTCCTTCGACGGGCCTCAGAGCCGAGAGAGAACGAAGCGACTCACCAAGCCCACACATAGCCCTGCACAAACCCGCCGAGCACCAACTTCCCAACCGATTTCCACCCCTCGCCGCCGAAACGGAGGACGTCGAGTCGACCTTTCGGGTCTTTGGCGAGGAGAGGGGCCGCGGCGAGGAGGGCGCGGGTGAAGGTGCCCACGGCGATGGTCGTACCGATTAGCTGTGGGGGCGAAAGAGGGCTCAACGGGACGGCGGAGCAGTGAAAGAGAGACTGAGACAAACGTGAAGGCGTCGCTGCGAAGTGCGAAATCTGCGGTCAGCCTTCTTTCGCCTCGAAAGGAGGAAGAGGCGGAACCCGGCATCCGCGCACTCACGCAGATCTTGTTGCTGTGTTCGCCCAAATAGTAAGGGCTGCGCCGTGGCCACACCACATGCGTCTTCAGTTCAGCGGAGAGCGAGTTGCGAGCAGGAGATGCTCCGAGAGATGAAGGTGGGGAAGGAGGAGGAGGGACGGACTAGAACGAGCGGAAGGTGCTGTAGCCTGTGGCGGAGTAGGGCTGAGGTTTGTACTCGGCGTTGGCGACCCGTTCGACCTTGAGCGTGGTCATCGTGGCGTTGTCGAGCGTCAGGGGGCGAGGCGCCGGCCGCAAGTCGTGTGGGCGGCAACAAGCCGACGCAGCGTGTGTGTGTCGCCAATAAAGCGTCTCCACATAAGCCAGCCCTTCTCGACAGAAAACGAGCAAGTCCTCGATGGTCTAGTGGTTATGATTCGGCTCTCTCACAGCCGCGAGCGGGGTTCGATTCCCCGTCGGGGAAAAACCTATCTTTTTTTGCTGGCCGCCCCGAGAATACTGTTTCTGCAATTTGCTGTCATTGCGGGAAACCCTGCCCTCGAACTACCGCACCATCTCATCTGTCAGCCTGAACTCGAGGCAGTACATCGCCTTCTTCGGCGCGACGTCGCGGACGTATCGGAGCATAAAATCGGGGAGTGAGGGGTGCACTTGGTGACCAAGGGCTTCGGTGGCGCGCTGCGGGTATTAAAAAGCGAGAGTCAGCAATGTCCGAGCGGAGGAGAATGAAGAAAGGGTGGAAACGGAACGCACCGCACAAATATCCTTCTCCGCCTCATCGACCTCCTTCGTAAAGCAATAACAGTGCACCACAGGCAATCCACCCGCCTGCTCAACCGCGCGCTTGATCTCCTCTTCGCCCACCAGCTCGCGCAAGGGCCGGAAGAGACCGTTGAAGGCGTCGAGGAAAGTTAGCGCCGAGGCAGGGAGGTTCATGATGTAGTGATTGGGAAGACGGCGCGGGGGTAGTGCGGGCTTGGAGGAGGAGAGGGAGAGGGAGGCGAGTGTGTCGGACGGCGGCGGGCTAGAGGAGGGAGCGGAAGTTTCGGGAGAGGTGAGAGAAGCGGCGGCGGCTGCTCGTGCTTCCCGCTCTGCTCGGGTTTTTCGCTTCGCCTCGCGGGAGGTGAGGACGGGTACGTAAGGCGGGAAAGGGTCGTTCCAGATCTTGAGGATCGAGGTCTGGATGAAGTGTCGGCCGTCGTCTTCGCATGCGCGGACGTTCTTCTCGACCTGCCCCGAGCGTCCGTCAGCTGTGAGGGGCAGGAGTAAGGTGAGGCGTGCGCACCTTGTTCAGCTTGACATTCTCTGCCAACGCCTCCGCACTCGCCGGATTCAAATCGCTCGCTAGAACCCCACACCCCTTCTTGCCAGCAGGGATCGCGAAAGGTCCCACGCCCGCAAAGCCGTCCACAATCACGTCTGTAGGCTCGAACGACTCGACGAGCCGCGCGTGCTCGGTTTGCAGCCGGGAGTTCCAGTAGACTTTGGAGAAATCGAAGCGGAAGCGGCAGTCGTGTTCGGACTGTAAGGAGCAAGCGTGAGCGGGTCATGCCGAATTCGGAAATAAGCGAGATGCACCAGCTCGACCTGGAAGTCAGGGTCTCCAGCAAGCACTTCCATCTGGAAGTTCCGGTAGACGTTGTCGATCGAGTCGAGCTTGTTGACGACTGTTCGGAGACCCTTATTTTTCTGCAACCGGCCGAGGGTCAAAGGGACTTCAGCGAGTGGAGGAGGGTTGCACGCACGTCGAGGATAACCTGGCCGATCAGGTGACGGTGAGGGAGGTATTGTTCGCGGAGGTTGACATGGGCTGCGAGCGCCGAGGTCAGCCCGAGGCCTCCGTCTCGTCACCACGGTGTGCTCACCTATGTGCCCGACCTGCGTGAAGGCGGTAGGAGACTCGTCGAGCAAGTCTTCGGGGAGGACAGCCTGGAGGATTTGGTCTGCGGGCGAGTGCTGGCGTCAACGTGTGTCCCTCGTCCTCTGCGATAGCTCGTGACACACCCGCAGTCCAGTAGTCATATCCAACCTTGAGATCGTGCTCGACGAGCTCGCCATCGTTGCGTTTGACAACTTCGAGCAGTTCAGACGGAAGCGAGGCTGTCTCCTCGTCGACTCGTCAGCTCCTGCGCTCCCCTTGGAGCGGCAGCCGGACGCACACCTGTCTCCTGTTCGCAAGAGCACTCGCCGGTACTCGTTCGAGGTGTCTGGGTTGACGGCGCCAATACCCCGCAAGCGAACGATGAAGCTGTGAACGGCGACACCACAGCACCTGGTGAGCTCGTTCAGGTCTAGAAAGATGTCTAAACGGCGTACGCACTCCTTGGCGTCCTCCTTCATGAACTTGTTGGCCTTGGCAGAGGGCAACCGCGCCGCGAGCAGCGTGAGTCTGGCGTCGAACGCGGCGCGGTCCAGCTCGCTCATCCCCCGCCGTACGGGCGGTTCGAGTTTGGGCTGAGGCAGTGGGCCGTGTGGAATTGTGCGTGTCATCCTTGCTAGCTTCAGCAGGCGGGTGAGCATATGCAGAGCGGGTCTTACTCTCGCCGAGCTCGACGACGGCTCTCTCCCTCTTTCCCTTCACTCGACTCCGCTATTTCTCGCTCGAGGGACACGTGGACGATTGCTCGACGCTGCCACAGGTGCGCAATACGCTCCTATGCCCACCACTCTCGCGCGCTCGTCATCGCCAGCTCGACATGATGCCTCGGGCTCCGTCTCCTTTGCCGGAACGGATACAGCCTGTGGTTATCCCTGGCCTAGTAAGGCGACGCCTACGGGTAGTCGTCCAACATGCCGACAACTTGTACAAACCCTGATCTCGAAGCACGACTTGCGCGCGAGGGTGGACGACGGCGAAGGTTTTCCTCTGGGATGGCGTATACTGACGCTCGTTCGCCCTCGTGCAGATCCCGGAGACTCCTTGTGTATGCTAGAGCTCGAGTGGATGTGTGGCGAGGAGCGGTCGTTGCGGACGGCTCCAGCGAAGGAGGGGGAATGTCGGGACGTTCGCTGGCGGACTGCGCGTATCGCTGCGCCCGCTGCAATGCTGTGCCTGTCATTTGTCGCGGTCGTTGCGCAAAGTCGACGAGGATCGAGAGACGCGCGTTTCCTGTGCAAGGAAGACAGCGCTAGCTGCGCGGAAGAACCTCGACCTGGCTCTCGCCTCTCAGGCTGGTTTTCGCTGGAGTGAATGCAAGTCGTCTGGACAAGCAAAAGCATGACAGCCCCGCACACCCAGACACGCGTCGGGGGAGCCGGAGAGGCAGCAAAAAGAAGATCGGTTTTTCCCCGACGGGGAATCGAACCCCGCTCGCGGCTGTGAGAGAGCCGAATCATAACCACTAGACCATCGAGGACTTGCTTGTCTGGTTACGGGTTTACGGCGGTAGAAAAACGCTATGTCGGCTTGTTACGCGGTTTGACTTCACCGTTCCCCGCGCATCTCGTCGTCGCTCGACCTCCTCGCTCGAACTACTTCTCGTCCAGGCTCACCTGACTCGCAGACTCTTCTGCTCGCACTAGCTATTGCAGGCGACCCGCACACGTCCTTGATCTCGCACTCACATCGCAACCCCGTCATCCCGTTCGTGCGGCGGTGCACAGATGTCGAAACTTGTCCACAAGCTCGCAGACAAGGTCGACAAGCTCGTGAGTACCTTTCCCGTTTTTGCAGCTACTCAACTGACCACACCGAACGCAGACCGTCCGCGCAGACCGCCTCAAGGAGTCTGTCGCATGTCGGTTTCCCTTCTATCCTCTCGTTCCCCTCGGACCGGCTGACCCGCTCACACGGCGACCCAGACGCCGTCAATCCGAATCACCGGCACGATGAGGAGCACGAAAAGGCCGAGGACGAGATGAGGAGGAGGATTCGCGAGAGTCACAGGTTTGGGTCGTTTGCGGACGTCAGGGAGGGGAATGCTGTCAAGTGGTGCGTCCTCCGGTGTGCTTTTAACCCGTAAAGATGCTGACGATAGTGCCGCGGGAACAGGTACCTCGTCAGTCTAGTCCGCTTCCTCCTTCCTGGAATCTCGGCTCACTCCTCGTGCAGAATGGCCACGACTACTTCTACGCCCTCTCCGAAATTCTCGACGAAGCCCGCGAGACAATCTGGATCCTCGACTGGTGGCTCACGCCTGAGCTGTTCCTTCGACGCCCGCCGAGCCAGCATGAGGATTTTAGGCTTGACAGGTTGTTGTTGCGCAAGGCTCAGCAGGGAGTGAAGATCTTCATTGTGGTGTACAAGGAGGTGTGAGTCCCCTTGCTCCTTCTTCCCTCCTCCCAGTCCGCCTTCGCATCTTTCCTCTCTTCCCTCTCCTCCTCCACTCCGATCCTGCCTTCCCCGCTTCGCTTCTCCCCAGAGAACTCTTGCTGACGACGGCTGAGCGCGGCTTGCAGCACGCAGACGATGACGATGAGCAGTCACCACTCGAAGCATTTCCTCGAGGACTTGCACGAAAACATTGCGGTCATGCGGCACCCGGATCACGTGAGTTGTTCGGCTCTCACTTGCCTACCTTTTCAGATGCTGGTGCTCAGAAGGGCTGAGCTGTCAGCCTGGCGTACGCAGATGGGAGGAGAAGTCACGTTGTACTGGTCTCACCATGAGAAGGTCTGTCTTCCTTCGTTTCTCCTCGTCGGCGGGCTCGCTGAGAAGCACCCATCGCATGCTCTTAGGTGGTCGTCGTGGACAACTGCATCGCCTGCATCGGCGGACTTGACATGTGAGTCTGGTTACTTCCTGTCGCTGCGATTGTAGCCGTCCGTCGACGGGTCAGTACATTGCTGCGGTCTCGAGGATCAGATTCGCTGATCTCTTACCGCCGTCAGCTGCTTCGGCCGCTGGGACACCTCGTCGCAGTGAGTCCCGCACTTGCTCAGCTTCCTTTTTCCGCCTCTCTGACCTTCTCAGCCTTCAACCCCCGCTAGCCCGCTCTCCGACGTTCACCCAACCGACTTCTCCCGTACACTTTTTGCAGGCCAAGACTACAACAACGCGCGAATTCAAGACTTCCAAGCAGTCGACTACTGGTCCGTCCCTTCCTTCTTCCTCCCTTCTCGGGTAAGGCTGACGACGAAGGTGGGGACAGGGTATCGAATCAGCAGAGCAGGCTGGAGGCGCCCAGAATGCCGTGGCATGATGTACATTCGATGTTGACGGGACCGGCGGTGTTGGACGTTGCGCAACACTTCGTCGAGCGTGAGTCTTCGCCGCCTGACTTCCATGAGCTCCGTTGCACCGGCAATCCTGCGCAAAGAATTCCGTTCGATCTCAATGATTCACCTAAACTTTCGTGCAGGGTGGAACTTTGTCAAGCACCTCAAGTACCGCCGCGACGACCGCTACCCTATCCTCGCCTTCCCTCACAAGTTCGACCCATCCGACGACCCTCCCCCTTCAATCGCAGGTCACCCCCACCTTCAGAAGTTCGCCGAGATGGGCCAGCACTTCCACATCCACCTTCGCTCGCCCGGTCCCGAAGGGTGGTCTGAGCCTATCGGCCCTCGTCCCGGCGCGGGAACGATCCGCGTCCAGGTCCTCCGCTCGTCAGCAGACTGGTCGCACGGGATTGAGACAGAGTCGTCGATCCAGACGGCTTACATCGAGTTGATTCGCGAGGCGAGGCACTTTGTCTTCATCTCGAACCAGTTCTTTGTCTCGCAGGCGAGTGCGGACGACAAGGCGCCTGTTTCGAACAAGGTTGCGCAGGCGATCGTTGAGAGGGTGTTGAGCGCTGCGAGGAGCGGTCAAAAGTTCAAGGTGCGTCGCGCGAGCTGCTGAGTCGAGCGTCTAGCGGGCCTCTCTTCCCTAAAGCCCGCAGATTCTGACTTCCTGTGTTGATCGAAATAGGTCGTCATCCTCATCCCTGCGATCCCCGGCTTCGCAGGCGACTTGTACGGAAATAGCGGGACGCTCGCCATCCTCGGCGCGCAGTACTACTCGATTTGCCGCGGCGGGCAGTCGATGTTCGAGGTGAGCAGCATTGATGTTCAGGCGACTCGCAATCCACACTTACGGTGGCTGACGTAAATCCTTCTGCTGGGCGCTGCTCGCAGCTGATCCAGCAAGCCGGCTTCAACCCGGACGAATACATCGAAGTGTACAATCTGCGCAGCTTCGACCGCATCAACAACGACCCGGAGCGCATCAAGAGGATGGAGCAAACGTCGGGCGTGTCCTTCCAGCAGGCTCAGGCGGCTTTGGCGAGGTGCGCAAGCGACAGCTTCTTGACCTCTTGGCCGTCGGCCTCGGCACGTGCCAATTTCGCTTGACTGTTGCCTTGCACAGAGTCTACCTCGGCCCCGACGCACTCAGGAGCGAGCTCGAGAAGAACAAGGTCGTCAAGTTTGCCGTCCCGCCAGATGGCGGCGGGACCGCCGCTCTCGACGTAAAGGCCGCCGCGCAGAAGCCGAACTCGGTAGTCGAGATCCCTCTCCCGCACGGCTACGACGAGGCGTGGGACATCATCCACCGCTTCGAGCGCGCCGACGATGTGCGCGAGCAGATCTCCGACTCGCTCGCGCACCATGCGGATCACTCGGGCGGCAACGTTGCTACCGAGCCGTGGTGCGGCGATGAGGCGTCTGAGCGTAACGCGTTCGTCACGGAGGAGACGTACATCCACTCGAAGTGCGTTCCACCGTCCGGTTTTTTCCTCAAAGAGCTGACCTTCTCAACCGACGTTTCCTTCCGCAGGCTCATGATCGTCGACGACCTGCGCGTCTTGATGGGCTCGGCCAACATCAACGACCGCTCGTTGCGTGGAGACCGCGACTCGGAGATTGCTTGCGTCTACGAGGATTACGAGGACATGATCGAGTCGCGGATGGATGGCAAGCCAGTGCGTCGGCCTTTCACCCTTCCACCTTGTGGGCATGCCGCTGCGGCCCTTCCGGCGCGTGTTACCATGGCGTAGTCGACTCACGCGCAGGACGTCTCCCGCAGTTCATGGCGTCCCGCTTCGCCGCGTCGCTCCGCCGTCAGCTCTACAAGGACCACCTCGGCCTTTCAACGCCCCAGATGTGCCCGTCTGTCGCGCAAGAGCCCGTCACAGCAGCGATGAGGCCGGTCGACGTGCCGCAGGAGGACACCACCGCGTCGAAGGAGGACGAGCTTGTCATGGTGCGTCGGTACACGCTGCGGTCCTGTCGGTCACCATGCCTGCAAGCGTACGACTGATATGAGGGCTCTGCGCCGTCACAGGATCCTCTCTCGCCGGAGACCGAAGCACTCCTCCGCAACACCGCCGCCAACAACGGTGCGTTGTTGCTTACCACCCCCCCCCCCCGTTCCCCGGCAATCAGGTTTCGCGAGTGACCGGGCTGACGAGTCGTACGCAGCTGCCATCTTTAACGAGGTCTTCCACGCCGTCCCTTCGCCGGACGTCGAGACTTGGGCGCAGGTGCGTTGTCTCGTTCGGGGGGGGGGGGGGTCGTCATCATCTCGTCCGCGCCGAGCTCACTCGCTCGCTGCTGTCGCACAGTACAAAGGTGCGCGAGCGCCGCGGCGGCGGTTCCTGATTCGCCCGCCCACTTTTTCTTCTCGTCAAAACTCACGCTTTTTTCTCGTCGTTCTCGTCGGCCAGCCTTCGTCCCGCAACACCCGATCAAGGTGGGGGGGTTGGCATTTTACTCTCCTTTCCGCCTCTTCCCCCCCGCTCACCTTGTTTTGTTTTTTGGGCCCGCTTTCGACAGCCCGGACACGTCGCCTCGCTCGACCTCCCCGTCTCGGAGATCAAGGCCAAGCTGTCGCGAGTCCGCGGGCGGATCGTCCCGATGCCGCTCAACTTCCTCAAGGACGCCAAGGTGTTCGAGACGGATGCGTCGGTCAATCCGGTCACGATGGCGATTTACCTGTGAAGCGTGAGCGTGAGCGTGAGCGGGGGGTCCCTTGTACTCGGTGAAAAGGTGAAACCGATGTAACCGGAAAAAAAACAACAAAAGAGGAGGAACGAAGAGCACCGGATGGTTCGTGCGTCGAAAGATCCAGCCACCGGTCGCTTGTTCGCCGCACACTTCCTCGACCCTCGCTTCCTCGGATCGTTTTTGTTCACCCTCGAGTTCTGTCCTGTACGTCTTGGATGCTCCCTGTTGCCTGCTACGCAGCACAGGCTAGCACCCCCCTTGCGCTCCGCGCAGTTGACCGTCTAGTGCCAGCTAGACCCGTCTCCTCAGGCAGCTACGCTCCCGCTCGCTTGCCTTTCAGGTAAGCAGCGCTCGAAGGACCCTCTCTGCTCCGCACAGAGGTTAAACCGCTCGCTTGGCCTTGCAGTAGCTCGAGGCTTTCTTCGATCCCACCCACCATCCTCCCCTTTTCTCCGCCTTCGCTCTCGCTCTCGTTGTGTGTTTCTCATTCCCATCATCCCTCCCTCCGGTCTTCACCCTCTCTGTAGTCTTTTCCAATATACCCGGGACGGAGCAAATACACCACGGTCTTCGCTATCTTGGGACGGAGCTACCGCGCTCGAAACGCCCTCGGGGGCCGAGAGAGAGAAGCTAGCTTATTGCTTGCTACACACGGAAATCTAAACAAAATTAATCAACGACATACACACACACACACACACACACACACACACCGCGCGTTCCGCGCTCAAGCACCAGGCGGTGGCGACGCGGAGGCGAAGGCGGCGAAGGGCCCATCGGGCATGCCGGGGTCCTTCTTGACGTTGGCGTACACGTCACCGAGGATCCCGAGAGCGACTGCACGTCTGCGCAAGAGCGCGGGGGAGACGGCGGCGGCGGGGGCGGTGTTGCTGTTGTTGGCTTCGTCGGGCGCGAGGGCGGTGTGGAGGACGCGGTCGCAGACTTGACGGATGATCGACTCGACTTCGAGTTTGGCGCCCTGCAGGAGTGCGAGCGAACGAGACGACGCGCGGGTGTGTGTGTGTGTGTGAGCTTACACCCGGTGAGCGAAGAGGTGAGGGGGCACCTTGAACAGTGCGTGGAGGCCCTGGTGAGGGAGCGGGGAGAGCGCGCGACGGATCGAGTCAGCTTTGCGCACTGTCTTGTTTGTCCCCGGGGGGCGGGCGGTGAGACTCACCATCTGCGCCGCCTTGTCCTCCAACTTCCTCTTGTCGTCCTCACTCAACGACCCACTCTGCTCTGCCTTCTCGATCTCCTCGTAGACGTCCTTGAGTGCGTACGCAGACCGGACGGTCGAGACTGTCTGGTTCAAGATGTGCGCGGTCGACTTGGCCGCGTGGAACCAGCCGCCGATGCCGAACGGGACTGGGCCGGTCGAGGCGAGGTAGTGTCTGTAGCGAAACCCGCAGCCAAGCCCCCGGCGCGGGAAACTCAGCAACGAGCTTCCTTCGTCGTCCCACAGCGGCCTGGAATGGCCGCAATCCGTGTGTAGTGCGCGCGCGAGACAACAGGCGAAAACTCACTTGGACTGCCCCGGGCACAAAAACTCGTGAGGTCAGTACGACGGGGTCGGGTCGGGTCGGGTCGGGTCCGGAGCTGACGCACCTTCATCTGGTAGACGACGCCGACAGCGTGCAACAGCTCGACGCCGTACGACTCCTTCTTGAGTTCGTCTGCCTCGATCGACCACATCGTGCGAACTGGCAGGCAGGGGGTTTACTCTCTCTCGGGGTCAGTTCAGTTCAGTTCAGTTCAGTCGAGGCGAGCGAACGCGGGGGACGCACCGCCGTCGGCAATCTGGGTATCGTCCTCCCCCTGGGCCTGCTCCGCATAGAGCGCCAACTTGTCCCTCAACTTGTCGGACAGAACCTTGACCCTGTGCTCGCGGACGGCGTGCTTCTCGGCCGCAAGCTTCGCCTCGTGTTCGGCCTTGAGCGCGCGTCGCCGTTCTCGTTCGGGTGTCAGAGGCTTTTTCTTGCGCGGGCGTCTCGGGGTGGCGGTGGAGGCGGCGGTGGAGGCGGAGGGAGAGGGAGAGGAGACGGCGGTCGAGGACGACGGAGAGGACTCGTCGTCGTCGTCGTCGTCGTCGTCGGATTCGTCGAGTTGCATCGCGGATTTCATCTCGCTGCCGAGCGAGATCGTGCCGATGATGTCCTGGAAGCGCTCGCCTGCGCATCGTTCTCCGCACCTTGCGTCAGAGCGCGTCCCGTCGTCGGGGGGAAAAGAAGAGAACGGGCGACTTGCCGCCGAACAGGGTCGAGAAGATGACCTCCGGATCGACCGCCTCGTCCGCGGTGCCTCCGTCCTTCTTGCTCTTGCCGAACTCGTTGTATTGCCTGCGCAGGGTCGGGTCGGACAGGGTCGTGTACGCGACCGCGATCGCCTTGAAGCGGTCGGCCGCGGTCGGGTCGTCCGGGTTCTTGTCCGGGTGGTACTGCGCGAGGCGAGGAGGTTCGGTCGGGTCTGACCGTGCGAGAGAGGGGCGTGGAACGAACTCTGATGGCCTGTCGGGGGCGGGCGGGCGGAGGGAGAGTCAGAGGTCTGCGTCGGAGGAGGGGGCGCGGAGCGAGGGTGCACGCACGAGGCGCCGGTAGGCCTTCTTGACGTCGTCGGCCGTGCAGGTGGTCGGCAACCCGAGCAACTGGTGGGAGAAAGGTCGGCACGCGCTACGAGGACGAGCGGCGAGAGACGGGGTGCGTACATCGTAGTACTCGGTGTCGAGCGGTCGCACGTCTGGGGACGCGGACAACGCCGTCAGCTCCGTCAGCTCCGTCAGCTCCGTCGGCTCGCCCGCGCGCGACACTCACCGGTCCCGATCTTTCTCTTCGCACCAGCCCTCGCCCTCGCCGTCGCGCTCGCCCCCGCCGTCTGCGCCCGCGCATCCGCCGGGCCGCGTGGGGCACGTGTGCTGCTGGCGTCTGTGGCGGTCCACAGCTTGGAGCACACGGCGCACTCGAACTCGAACTCGGACGCGGACGCGGAGTCGGCGGGGTGGGCGGGTGGGGCGAGGTACTCGAGCGGGGCGGCGCAGTGCGGGCACGCCGTCGCGGTGACGGTGACGGTGCCGCGTCTGTGGGTCGTGATGCGCTGCAGGGAGGGTGGCATCGCGTGCGTGGGAGTGAGCGTGTGAGAGCGCGCACAGTCGCACGCTGTCTTAGTTGCATTAAGAGTCTCGATAGCTTGTGAGTGTAATTGCGCGGGTTGCGCTGGCTCACGGGCGTCGGCAGCTCGGTCGGGTGCGCGGTCTTGCGCGGCTCGCTCACCGCGCTCAGCTCCGAGGGCCCGACGACGGACACGCGCGCACTCATCCTCGCACTCACCCGCTCGCTCACCACGCTCACCCTCACTCACTCACTCACTCGCGCTCACTGGCGCTCACTGGCGCTGCATGGCCACGCACCCCGCCGCACCGGCCTACCCGCCGCCGCTCCAGCCTGCGCCCGTCTCCCGCTTGACCTACACCCGCGAGTCGTCCCTCTCCCCCGCCCGCTCTCTCCCTCCCGCCACAAACCCGCACTCGCACTCGCACTCGCACTCGCTTCCGAGGGGGAGGGGATGGGCGAGGGCACAGCGCGCGTACGGCGCAGACGGAGCAGGCGCACACAGCGAACGCAGCGAGAGTGCCGGGACCGCGAGCGAGCGCTGGACCACCGGCAGCGAGCGCAGCGCCAGTCGCGACGGCAGCAGCGCACCGCTGTTCCGTCGCCTGCACCACCCGCCCAAGCCCGCGCTCTCGCCCCGAGCGACCGTGGACGACGACGACGCCAACGACGACGCCAACGCCAACGCCAACGGGAACGCCGACGGGAACGGGTTAGGGAACGCGCTCGAAAAGGTCAAATCAAAGGAGCTGCGCGAGCGCGAGCGGGTCGCGCGCGAGATCGAGAGGGAACGCGTCGCGAAGGAGAACAAGGTGCGGCACGAGTGGCGGAAGCACAAGGCGAGGTGGTTTGTCCGCCTCGCGAGACACTTTGTCGGCGTCCGAGGGCACAAGTGCGTCGTCGTCCCTGCCGCTCCACGGCGTGCACTGACCCCGCGAGCTGTCGCTTGCACAGAGGCCTGCCCACCCCGCTCATCCGCCCTCTCCGCCGCCTCTCCCCCGCGAACGAAAACTACCTCCTCGGCCTCGTCGGCTCGTTCCCGTCGATCCTGTTCGCCTGCGCCATCTCGTCCGGCCTCGCCCGCATCTCCTCCCCCGCGTTCTCTTCCACCCCGCTCACAGTCGGCTCGTACGGCGCGACCGCCGTCCTCCTCTACGCCGTCCCCGAAGCCCCGCTCTCCCAACCGCGAAACCTCGTCGGAGGTCACGTCGTGTCTGCCATCGTCGGAGCCGTCGTCTCGCAGCTCTTCGCGCTGTCGGACCGGTTCACGACCGACGAGGCCGGCCTCGACAACACCCTCGCCGCGACCGGCATCTGGCACTCTCTCACTCCTGTCTCTGCCGCCCTCTCAGTCACCTTGGCCGTCTTGGCGATGCAACTCACAGGCACAATCCATCCTCCAGGTAGGCGTGCGCGCGCGCATTCGAACCCTTCCCCGACGGTCAGACTGTTGCTGACCCAAGGAGAGGGCTTTTCCGCAGGCGGCGCGACGGCCCTCATTGCAGCATACCACCGGCAGGCCGGTCCTCGCTACACCTACATCCTAGACGTCTTCCTCTCGATCACTGCGATGGGCATCTGGTCGTGCTTCGTTGGCAACTTGGGACGGAGGCGGTACCCAGTTTAGTCCGTCCCACCCTTTCCTTTTTCGCCCCTCCGCGTGTATGTGTCGGCGGACGCAACGCAAACAAAAAAAAAGCTGACGGGTAGTGCGTTGTTGGGTCGGCAGCTGGTGGACCCCGCTACCGCAAGTCGCACCGGACCCGGGCCCTCCTCCTCCTCCTCTAGACGAAGAAGCCGCGTCGGCCTCGATCGACCGAACCGAAACGTCCTCGATCGCATCTTCGACCACCACCACCACCGCCGCCGCTTCTTCCTCCTCCTCCTCCCCTCCCTCCCCTCCCCGCGATCCTCCTCAGTCCGCGTTGTCGACTTTCGTACCCCTCGCACCCTTACTCTCGTCCCGCTCGCGCACCCGCTCCCGCTCGCGCTCCGGCTCCGGCTCGCGCTCCCAATCGCGCCCACCACTCGACCCGTCGCACTCCTCCCACCTGTCCGAGTTCTCGGCAGACGAAGACTCCGAACGACGCTGGCTCGGCATGCTCGGCGAAGTCGACGAGGAGGCGTTGGCGAGCGGGGACGAGGAGGCGAGGCGCGAGGAGGAGAGGTGGGTCGAGAGGGAGGAGCTCGAGAGGATCAGGTTGAGGGAGCGCGAGGAACGCGAGCAGCGCGAGCAGCGCGAGGAGCGCGAGGAGAGGGGCAGGACGACAACGAGGATGTTGTGAAGAGAACCCCTGAGAGACTGGTTTTTTTTTTTTGTTTGTGTGTGTGTGTGTGTGCCCAAGAACGGGAGGGAGTGTGGGGGGAGCAAGTACAACCGAGAATCCCGTCGTCGTCTCTTATTATCCCTTTTTCACTTTTTGCATCGGAAGAAGACAACACACTCACACACACACACACACACACACAAACACACACACACACACTTTTCAAGGTTGGCGAGTGGGGAGAAGAGTTGAGAGCGAAACTGCGCTGGCTTTTTTTTCCTCCCTCCTGCGAAGCACGCGGGACCGGTTTACTGGCACAAAAAACAAGACTTGCGCGGGGGACTGACTGCCAGGGATGCGAATCAGGCGATATGCAAGAGAGAGAGAGAGAGAGAGAGGAAGACGGGAGGGAGTGTCTGTCTGCAAGAGGGGCGCGCGGGCGAGGGGGGGGTCGTCTAGAGCTTCAGTTCTTGGAGGACTCGGCGGGCTGCAGGTCGAGTGAGATCAGCGGTCGAGTACATTACCATGCGAGGGGGGTGTTGTCACGCACCAAGCATCTGATACTGCCAGGCGTCCCCTCCAATGCGGCGGAACTGCAAGCCGTGAATGCCTGGCAGAAGCGGCATCTTGACGAGGAAGATCTCGAAGCGGACAATCATGTCGCTCTTGTTCTGGCTCCGGCTCGGGCTCGTGCTCGTGCACGTCGAGGCCGGGCGGTCGAAGCGGGACGAAGCGGGCTGCTGAGACGAGGGCTGGACGGTCGCGGCCGTCCCCGGTCGGGAGCCAGCGTCGCCCTGGACGCTATGCGAGAGCGGCGTGTGGAACGACGATGACGAGGCGCGGTCTCCGCGCGCGTCGAGCGACGACACCGGCAGCGACGTCTGCGAGCCCTCGCCTGCGCCGCCGGGCGACGAAGGCTGTCTCTCGCCGTCTCTGTGCGGCAGAAACAGCTTGCTCGCGCGCCGTTTCACCGTCTCCCGCACGCCCCTGTCCCTCGTGCCGGGCGAGATGGAAGCACTGCCAGTCGCGCCAGTCGAACCGCCGAGGACGATCGACGGGACATGCGCGCACTCGAACCCGTTCTTGACGTCGCGATGCTGGACGCCGAGTCGGTCGAGGACCTTGACGAGGTCGGCTCGCAGCGTCGCGATCGGCTTGGTCGAGGTTGTGCTGACCGAGAAGAGGCCCTTCAGCCACACCGGTTTCGCATTCTCGCTCTTCTCGGCGTCTTTGCCCGACGAGCCCGACGAAGTCCTGCCAATGAAGCCAACGTGCGGTCGTGTGCTCGTTGGAGACTCGGGCAATGCTCCCGCACCAGCCTGCCGGTCCGCATGATCCGCCAGCTCTTCCTCCTCGACTTCGCTGAACATGCCAGCGATGTCGTTCGACGTCTTCGGTCGCGGCGGCTTGGCTCCGAGCGAGGCTTGTCGCTGTCGCTCGAGGAGCGCACCGCCTCCTCGCCCGATAGTCGCAGCGTCGCCCGTGGCCACCGACTGCGAGAGAGGCGAGGCAGCAGCCGCGATAGACGCGCCGCGCTGATGCCGGCTTGGTGAGATCTCGCCAACTGTGCTGGCGCGGACGACGGGCTTGCCGTCAGGCGGACTGGCGAGAGGGACCTCGGATCCGGAAGACGGCAAACGACCTGGAGTGGGTGTCGCAGGCGGTCGCAGCGTCGATGAGCGAGAGTCACCTTCCGAGACTTGCGGCAGTGGCGATGCCGCGGTCTTCGTCGTCGATTTGTGGCCGGACGTGGCGATGCTGGCTCGCTGTCGGTGACCCTTGATCCCGCCTTCGGGCGACGACTTGCCGAGCAGCGAGCTGAACCTGCGAGCGAAGCCTCCGGGACTCGCCGGGGTCGCTACGCTTGCGAGCGGAACGTCGTCGCCCGCCGCTGCGATGGCGACCTGCTGCTCTGCAAGCCGCTCCCGCTCGCGATCGGCGGCAGACGAGCCGAGCATGATGCTCATGCGGTTCGACGACTTGCGCTCGCGCGGCGTGGGCGAGCTCGGCGCCTCGTACTCGGCTTGTGCGCGGAAGGACGACATGGCGGGCGAGCTGGGCGTAGGCGAGGTACCGAAGTAGCTCGTTCGCTTGTTTGACGAGGTTGAGCCAAAGTCGGTTGTCCGAGGCGGAGCGCTCGTGGGGATCGCACCGAACTCTTCACCGGTCGCACGCTGCCGAGGCTGGGGAGTAAGGGGTACAGGCGGAGTCGGCATGGCAGGGCGGACGTCGACATTGACGGGAGGAGCGACGATGTTGGCGCCTGTCTGGTACGCCTGAGCGGGCACGGGAGGAGGCGGCGGCCCAGTGAGCGAGAGAGTGGAGGACGCGAACACGCCGGGACCGTAGATCCGCTCGCGCTCAATCTTCTCCTTAACGAGGTAGTAGATGGAGATGAGCGGGTGGAAGCCGCGCGTTGGGTCGAGCTGGTCAGGGCGAGGCGCTGCGCCGTTGGTCGGGTAGGGCACGTTCATGTCGGGCGAAATGTTGGCGAAGGGGTCGTTATCCGCATTGCGCGAAGGAGGCGCAGATGTGCCGGCGAACGCTGCGTTGAAGCCGCCAGCGAGCTTCTTTCCGTAGAAGCCGAGACCCGAGAACCGCTTCGTCGGCGCCCGCTTCATGTCCTTCCCATCAACACGCATCGCCGGCCGCTCCTTGTCGCTGTCGCTCGCATCGCCCGCCCCCGTCCCGAACGTGCTCCTTCGCGCCTCCCAGTTCCGCACGGCCTGCCGGTACAGGTCGCTCTGGATCACATCGCCCAGCTTGGCCGCGATCTCCTCCGCCGTTCCGAACTCGAAGCCCGTCATGCCGCCAATGACTTCCTCGTCAAGCTCGCCGAAGCGAAGAGGTGCTCGTGCAGGGATGTGAGGGTCGGGCGGCGATGTGAAACCCTTAAGGATCCAGGGGTGATTGAGGACTTCGGTCAAAGTCGCACGTTGGGCGGGGATTGTGACGAGCATCCGGGAAAGGAGGTGCTTGCATTCTGCGGCGAAACGAGGTCAGCGATATGCGAGATTGGCTAGTGCTCGATGGTGCGCACCGGAACTGAGCCAAGTCGGGTACTCGACCTGGCCGCGCTTGATTTTGGCGTGCAAAGCCGGCATGCTCTGGTCGTCAAACGGTACCTTGCCGCAGACGAGAACGTAGAGAACGATACCGAACGACCAGACGTCGACTTCGGGCCCGGTGTAGGGCTTGGCGTTGAGCAGCTCAGGCGCGGCGAAGTAGAGCGAGCCGCAGAAGGTCGAAAGGTGTGAGACGGGCGAGTACAGGTTAGAAAGGCCGAAGTCGATGATCTTGATGTTGCCGGTCTTCGAGATGAGGATGTTCTCAATCTTGAGGTCTGCGAGGCGGCGAAAGTCAGCTATACGGTCGCAGAGAAGCGAAAGACCGGTCGACTGACCGCGATGCACGATCGAGTTGGCGTGACAGTACTCGAGCGCGCTGCCAATCTGCCGAGCAAACTTGCGAGCGCTCCGTTCTCGTAGCCGGCCGTGCGAGATGATGTAGTCGAGCATCTGGCCGCCGTTGATGTACTCCTGGACGAAGTAGTAATGATGCTGCGGACGGGCGGCGATCAGCGGATCCCGACACCCGTCGAAACGCGGTTACGTACAGGGTAGACGAGCATTTCGCGCATCCCGCAGATGTAGGGATGGTGCAGCAGCAAGGACAAGCTGCCTTCTCGGACTGTCCTGACCTCCTTACTAGCATCCTTCGCCGCCGCCTTCTGCAGAAACGAGCCCGTCGGCTCCGACCTCTTCGCCGCAGCCGTTGCGTGCGGATCTGTCGGTGCGATTGCGGCGGCATGCTGAGCCTGCTGACTCTGCTCGGCTTGGCGCTGCGCTGCAGCTGTCGAGGTGAAGCGAGGGATGATCTTGATCGCGACCTGTTCGAGAAGACAGTCAGGCAGGCATTCCTCGCGCGACTATTTCGTCTTTACGTACCTTTTCTCCCGTCACCGTGCTCACACCTAGCTTGACCTTGCCCATACTTCCCGCTCCAAGCGTCTTCGTCATCTGCCACTCGCCCAGCGTCCGCCTACTCCTGGAGCTGACTGATCCCTGAGGCGCCAAGTTTCCCAATCTTTCCCTCTCCCTGCCCTTCCCATCCCGCCCTTCTGCTCGCGACATCGAGCCGCCGCCATCCCCAGTCGTCGAGATACTGGGCTGTCGAGAGGGAGGCTGCGAGCCTGTCCAGGTTCGCTGACTTGCCTTGCGCGAGAGGGAGTTCGCAGGATTGGATGCAAGGCCGTTAGGGCCCGTCGGGGAAGCGCGAACGCGCTCTGGGGAAGAGGGTGAAGAGGGTATGCGGGCTGACGGGGAGCGATCGAGATTGCGCTCGCGGGAGGAGGGAGGCGGAGGCGTGGTTTGCGGAACGGCGAAGGACTGGGACCGGCCGTGATAGGCTGCGCGAGAAGGTGATGTGTTGGAGGAGAGAGGAGGGAGAGTGCCAGCGGTGTACTGAGAAGGGGGAGGCTGGCAATGAGAAGAAGTCGAAGGTCCCCGAGCAAGAGCGGCTGGGTGCAGCGGCTCGACAGTATCGGATTCGTCCGACTGCTGAGCTGAATGCCCGTTTAACCGACCGTGATCCCTGCTTGGCACCGTACCAAAAGAGCGACTTTCTCGCTTCTCCAGGTTTGACTCTTCCAGACTCGGCGCCGCATTCTTCTCATCCCTTGTCTCGTCCGCAGCAGTCGGCTGCACATCGAACGACGGCAAACTTCCCCGTACATTCTCCTCCCCTTCGTCATCGTGGCCTGCATCGCCTCCAGACGGCGAGATCGGCGTCGACGGGATCGACGGACCATGAGGATCCGGGTTCGAAAGCGAGACGAGGTCGGCGGGGTGCGTCTTGAGCTGGAGCTGGGGCGGCGAGGTGGGCGTGGCTGGGACTGCCGTTACGGGTTCTGGCGAGGGAGTTGAGGCGGGTTCAGGCAGAGAAGTCGAGACGGCAAGCGGGGATACGGGGAGTTCGGCTGTTCGAGATGGCGGAGTGGGCTCGCCGTACGGATTGGGCGAAGGTGGAGGAAGAAGACCGCTGATGTTGCTGCTCGTGGTCACCGTCACCGTCTGGTCACCGAAACCGTCCTCTTGCTCCGGCTCGACAATCAGCGGGCCCTGCGCTGCATCCCGCCTTTCCAGCAGCTCGTGTTGAACAGCCTCCTGCGGTTCATTGCCCATTTCCTCCTGCTCGCCTGTCGCTAGCGCCTGCACTGTCCCCTCTGAATGAGGTGAGATCGCTGGACCCGCTCCTGCGCCCGAGGTCGGCTCGTCGATACTCTCGAGATGCGTCGACTCTCTCGCGGCATCGCCGTGCGGATCGACAGTCAACGAGGCGTGCCCGAGAGGAGGTGGGGGCGAGGAAGGGTCAGGCGAGGCTGGAAGAGCGGCATCGGTCGCTACGGCTGCCATTGCGCCTGTGTGAAATGCTGTTAGATTTGGTCTGACAGAGCGTGAATTTGCCCGCGCACCCGGACGCTCGTCTAAGATTTGTCGAGTGACCCGTCACACGCCAGAAATCCGAGGAAGCTCCGAGCCGCTGGTTTGGCAAGCCGGGTAGCCCTCAAGCGCACTCTGGCGACCTGTGAAGCTGTCTTCACGCCGCGCTTGGGCGTTGTCGGTGTGCGTAGGCGAAACTCGGCCTGGAGGGCGATGAGGGGGAGCGTGACCTCGACGGCGGCTGGCGGAGTCGCTGCGATCGGTGGAGAGGACTAACGGCGAGTCAACAGTCAGGCAGGATGCGCAAGCAAGCTGGCTGGACGAGCACGAGATGAGCGACAAGTTCAAGTCGGCTGCAGTGCACGACGACTTGGGACTTTGTGACAATCACAAAGTGTCTCCGTAGGGCCCAGTGACACGTCGAGTACAATACAAACACTTGATGGACAACTATCTACCGCCAGCGAATCGTCCCCTCGCCGTCGCCGTCGAGCGAGATACCCAGTCCTCCTTCGAACCCGAACGTTGACGAGATTGTCCTGTCGGCACCGCCAAATATACCCCGCCCGCCCGAGACGCTTGATGCCGGGAACAGTGCCGGCGGAGGCTGCGAGAAGAGGTCGACTTCGCCAAAGTGGAACAGGTCGTCGAGTCCGCCGCCGATCTCGCCAAATGAGGTCGACGCCTGCGTTGAAGACGAGGGCTGGCGGAAGAGCGGCTGCTTGAAGATGTCCTGGTCTGACATGCGTTGCGACGAAGGCGGAGCAGTCGAGGGAGCCGTCTCATAGTCGGATGCGCCCGACCGCGCCCAGCCGCCGACCGGGTAAGACGCCGACGATGCTGCCGTACCGTATTCGGTGAGCGCGTCGAACCCGTCGTCGTCCTCAAGACCCGACTCGACGAGGAACTCCTTGGGGTTGAGCGCGAGACCCGACGAGATCCGGCCGGCAGCCTGACCTGCGGCTTCGGCCTTCGCGTCGAGCCAGCCGCTCGTCGACCCGAGCGGCGTCGTGGTAAAACGCTCCTCCTGAAGCTGTGCAAGCTGCTCGCGGCGGCTCGGGATGGCGGACGACGGCTTGCGCAATTCCCACTTGCCGAGCGAGAACTGGCGCGAGTCGGCTACACCGGCGAATAACGGCGCGTCGATGCTGGCGTTCGGAAAGACGTACGACGGTGAAGGCGCTCCGTGGCGCTGGTCGGGCTGCGGTGACGGTCCGGTGGTCGACGCTGGAGTAGGCGGGAGCGCCGTCGCCATAGACGACGAGCCGACGCCCAGTCCCCCTGCGGCGTATGAACTCGTCTTGTTGCGTCGAGAGGCTGGCAAGTCGTACTCGACGCTCTCGTCGGATGCACCATGCGTGCGAGACAAAGGGTGTCGCGAGGCGGTAAAAAGGGATGCTGCCGAACGACGAAGAGGCTGCTGCATCCGCTGCGGCGACGGAGATGTCGACGATGCGGGCGACGTAGCTTGACCACGGCCTGACGAGTGCTGCCTCTGGCGAGTCGGCGTCGGCGAGAAGGACGAGCTGGAGCTGGCGGACGACGCTAAACACTGGGGGGACGGGTCAGGCGACCTCGAGTCATCCTTAAGGCGATGGTGAATCGTCGAGCGGGTCTTGCGAGGAGTGGAAGACGGCTGAGACATCGCTATGACCGGCGAGGAAGGACGAGCTGTCTTGGGGGGTGACGAGCTGAACGCTGCCTTGTCCTGCTGAGCGAGTTCCTGCTCGACGCGCGCCATGATCTTCCCCTCGTCTTCGCCCTCCAGGACCGCTTGACCGATCAACTCCATCTTGCGGTGCTGGCGCTTGAGGTCCGCCGCAGTCGCCGGCTTCTTCGGCGTCGGACGAGTCGACCGCACGCTGTTACCCCCCTTTCGCTTCGGCTGCTGAGCGGGCACGAACTCCTCGTCATTGACGGGAATATCACCTTCGACGGCGTGACTCCCTGCCGCCTCGTCCCCGTCCGCCTTGTCCAGAGTTCGCTTCGGCTTGGCCGCCATCACCCGCTTCTTCGGCTTGTAGACGTAGTCGGGATACCGCTCCTTGTGCATTCGCTTCTCATCCTCCGCCAGCTCCTCCCACCTCGCCCTCTCCTCATCCGACAAGCCACGCCAGACACTCCCCACGATCTTGGAGATGTTCGAGTGGTCGCGGATCCCGATTGAACGGGGGATGAGACCGCTCGAGACGGCGTGCGAGCGGAAGAGGATGAAGGCGTTTCGAGGACGGGGGATGTGGCCGACCGAAGTCCGTCGACCGTGCGACTTCTTCGGAAACTCGCTGATGGGGGGAGGGCGATCCGGGACAGGGTACTCCTTGTAGATCTGGAGAGCATGGCTGACGGGTGTGAGGACGGGTTCGCCATAGGTAGGGACGCCGGGAGGGAAGGAGGTGGTAGGGTAAGGAGAAGGTCGTGGGCGGAGTGAGTCGAGGGGGGAAGGCGCGCGGCGTCGCTTCGACCGTGTCGGCGGCCGACTCGCGTCGTACTCGTTGTGATGTTGTGGGCGGTGCGGCGGATATTCTGGAAGAGGAGGAGACAGAGGCGGAACGCTGTACTTCGAGGCTGCTGGCGCCGACGCAGGCGGCGGCGGCAGACGCGAGATGACTGGCGTCGGCGGATATTGCGACGACCGGCTCGGAGCTGCCGAACGAGACCCGCAGTGTGGCAGGGTCACATCGTCTGCGTACGACGTAGCGGACTCAGCCGTCTGGAAGGCGATGGGCGGGACAGGCAGCTCTGGCGTGGGCAAGCCTGCGTATTGGCCGTCGAGCGGGTCGACGCTGAGCTGGTCATCGTAGACGGGCAGGTACTGCGCCGAGCCGACATCAACTTCTGCGTTTAGCGATGGCGAGCCATGGTCGATAACGGTCGTGGTAGAGAACAGGCGGCGGTCGTTCCCCCGTGGAGATGCTGGGCGAAAGAGCGTGGAGCCGCTCGATGGGAGGGCGCGGTGTAAGTCGGTCGTAGGCGGTGCAATTAGGGGAGGGCTGGAGCGCGCAGACGGGTCGAAGTCCAGTGAAGGGTCGATCGTGTAGTACGTCGAGCCGGCAGCAGTGGACGGTCCAGCCGTGTACCAGTACTGTCAAAGCGAGTCAGCGCATGCGCAGCAGCTCTCACAGAGTCGCGTCGGACGCACCTGTAGTTCACCCGTCCATTCCGCCCAGTTTTCCACTCCCCGCCCTACCATCCCTCCTGCTGGTCCCCTCGCCGTAAGTCTCGGTGGTAGCGGCGCCGTCGTCCCCGATGTGGGTATTCTGCCCTCTGCCAAGCGAGCACGCGTATTCGGCCCATCCGTCGGCGGCGGGACGAAGCGCCAGTGCTCTGGCAACGAGATAGACGAGGGTGGGGATGAAGGGTATCGTGCTTCTGTCATTCTGCCGACGTGACTACGGCAATGTCCAGCGATCGCTCAATCCGGCGAAGGAGGAGACAGACGGAGACGCACACGCGCGAGGAAGGGATGGTCACTTGTCGAGGTGCGACTGTCGATGCTGGAAGAGCCGTAAGAATATCGGAGACGTCTGGCGAGGTGTAGAGAATCGATGAAGGGTGCTGTGGGCGGAAAGGAGGCGTTGTCGGACGCAGCGAAGCAGATGAGGAGAGGACGTCGACACGTTCGATGCGTCGTCCTTGTTGATCGCTGCAGTCGCTTGGACGCGCGCGACCGCAGTTGGCGAAGCGGAATGGGGTCGTGAAGGGTAGAAGGCGAGGAGGCACGTTCGCGGTGAGAGCGAGACCTCGGCCAGCAAGGAGAGGCTCGAGCGGGGAGAGCTGGCACCTCTTCCTTGTCGTGGCGAGTGAGCGACGTTTGTGCGCTGGCCGCGCTGTAAGAAGGCAAGACTAGAGACTTCGTCGAGACAGGGTAGCGGGCTGGAGGGAGAGTCGGGTGAAGTCGAGAAGGAGAAGATCGGCAGCCTCTTCGCTCGACCCTGGAGTCGAGCAGACGTAACCGTTCCCATCAGAACATTCTCAGACGCCATCTGAACGAACTCGTAAGCTGGAAAGATCTGAGGAATCTCGAGGAGGCCAACCCGACGAGACGAGGAGGCCAAGCGGCGAGGACGCGGAATGCAAGCCACCAGCGGCTGTTCCAGCGGAACACAGCGTTCTGTCAGCTCCTCAGAGTCGTAGCGACGCCGCACAAACGCGCCCACCTCATGTTGGGCACCTTATCCATCTTCATCAGTTCCGCTCCGCTCTTCGCCTTCCACCACTCACCGCACCATTTCGGGACGCCCCGAACGCAGTCGACAGTCATGCAGAACTCTGGGAACAGCGCTGGACGAGGCGGGCGGGGCGGACGAGGCGGGCGCGGAGGTGGACGAGGGAGAGGAGGGAATCGAGGAGGTCGAGGAGGAGGAGGGGGTGGACGAGGCTTCGGGAACGGGCCGAACAAGGTGCGTTGTTCTAGAGATCGTTCCTCGTATTGTGCTGACCCTCATGCCGCTCCCAGCGACCTCGCTACGATGACCACGCCAACCCTTCCTCCTCGCAACCCGTCGCTTACTACAGCGAGAGCTTCATTCGTGACCCGTGGAGCCATCTGAGGTGATCTGCGGCGACAGATACTGGCGACACCCAAGAGAACGACCATGCGCTGTTCGATTTCCTCCTTCTCCGCCTCGACTTCCTCTTCCTCCGCGACCTCGTCAAGCATACGCTCCGCATTCGCTCGCATCCCTCGATACACCTCACTCATCTTGATACCCTTCCGTCCCGCCCGCTCTCCCGCTGTAGACCCTTTGCTCCGCTCCTATCTCCCTCCTCGCGGCTACCGCAAGAATCGCAATGCCAGCACAACAGAATACCCGTTACAGACGCCATACTGCGCACAGAACACGACGAGAGAGAGAGAGAGCACTCTTCTCATATGGATATCTACAAGCACCGTTGCACGGCCCTCTGGAGATTCCTGACCGGCCTTGTCTCTTCGAGCTGCAAAGCCCAAACGAGGCACTCCTTCTCCCTCGCCTTGCGACCCGTGAGCTTGTAGCACTTGCTCAATTCGAACCACGCTTCGGGAGAGTCCCAACCCGCGTGCTGGGTCAGCGTGTCGAGCATCGATTCGGCGAGAGGGAGTTGGAGGGCAATCCACGACTTTTCGGGCGAGGACGTCTCGATTGATGCGGGGTTGGGAGAGGTGAGATGAGAGGGAGGAGGAGGCGGGGCGGCGGCATAGACGGTCGGGGTCGAGGAGGACTCGTCGGGCGGGGTAAGGTACAATCGCGAGAATACGACGAGCGAAGGAGGGTGTTGCGGGTCGAACGAGAGTGACTTCATTAGCGTGTCGCGCGCTTTGCCCTTCTCGCCCAGCGTCAGGAACAACAACGCCAGCTGTGCCCAGACGTCCGGGTCTGCCGGGTCCAGTTGTTCCGCCTCGCCAATGGCGCCCTTTGCTTCATCGAGCTTGCCTGCTCGGCGGAACGACGCGGCACTCGCGAGCCACGCATCAACGAGGAGCTTCGTCGCGCGAGGGTGCGCCGCGGCTGAGGGTCGTCCGGCGGAGCCCGTCGACTGCGCAGGCGTGGCATCACCGTGAACCGACAAGTTCGCCATTGAGCCGTTGAACGAGTCGGGGGCGAGTGCAGGAGGAATCGGCGCGCCATGGACGGCCTGCGACTGGCGCTTGACGCCCTTGCGGCGGCTGACGATTGACGCTGCGCGACTGATGGATCCTCCGCCAACGTGCGGGACGGGCGGTGCGAGGTCGCCTGTCGTAGTTCGGCTATCAGACTGACCGACTCCACCGTTCGCAACGGGGGACGTGATGGCGATATGCGGGTACGCCGCCGAGAAGTAGGCGAGGACGTCCTGCTGGTCGGACAACGCAGCCGCCGCGCCTTCAAGGTACTCGACGACGGTGTTCTTCGAAAGACGAAGCTGCATCTCGGTCACAAGCTGCTCGACCTCATCCGCCGGGCTGTCCCAGTGGTCTTGGACGACCAGCGTTCGTGCGCCGTGAGCGTGACCATTTGGCCTGTTCGCATCGCCGTTCAGCATCTCGGCCGTGTCGTCGTCTTCCGTCGCGCCGTCGATATCGAGCGCCGTCTCGAGCACTTCCAGCGCGCCTTGCATGTCCTTCTGTGCCGAGACGCAAAGAGCGAGCAAGTGCCACGCCTCTTTGCTCTGCTTGTTAAGCTGGACGGCTTGGCGGGCTGCGTCGAGTGCTGGCGAGACTTGGCGGAGCTCGAGGAGCTGATAGGCGAGGGAGTAGAAGGAGAGGTAGGAGGATGGGTCGAGAGCGACGGCATTCGAGAGGTGCTGGAGCGCATCGGAGTGCTGGGTTGGCCGGTGAGCTGGGTTGGCCTCTGCGAGAAGTGGGGAGTCAGCGAGGTTCCGGAGTTCGAATATGTCCGAACCAACCCTTGGCCGCCAGAGCTCCGAGTGCAATACCCAGCGTCCGCTCAATACGCGCCTCAAGCACCTTGTACTCCTTCAAACGTTCGTCCTGTCCTTCGTCGAACACCTCCCTCGCGCGCTTCGCCAACTCGACCGCCACCTTCGGCTTGTCCACAAGTTTGCACAACAAGCGGACGCCATAGATGAGCGTGTCGATGAAGACTGCGTCTGCGTCAATGTCCGTCGCGTAGGGGTCGACGTCCACCGCATCGTCGAGCATGTGCGCCCCGTAGCCATTCACCAACCCGTCCTTCTCGCCCTTCTCGACCACTTCCTGTGCAGAAGCCTTAGCCCGAAGCTTCTTCATCTCCCTCGCGACCTCCTTGGCGTCCGTCTCGCGCGCCTTGTCCCACAGCTCGCGGTAGAGCACGAGAGCTTTGGAGGCTTCGTCGTAGCGGCCTGCGACAGTGAGCGCGCGGATGAGGTGGCGAAGGAGGAGTTGTGACTGGAATGTGTGCGTGAGGGCGTTGTAGAGAATCTGCAGGAGGAAACCGAGATCAGCGACCTCACCAATAAACACGCGAAAGGGACTCGGGCGCACCTCTACGACATCTCCCGCCTCGTCCTTCCGCGCACCTCGTCGCCTCCATCCCTCGACGACCTCGTCCAAGAACCTAAGGTAGACCCGATTCGTTTCTCCAGCCTTGGGCAAGCTCGAGCTCTCCCTAATAAGCCTCTCCTCCGCCTTATCATTCTGCGCCGCCAATGCCGCATCATGCCTATTGAGAGATACCTGGAGCGAGCGGAACGACCGATGAATCGGGAGGCGTTGGTAAGAAGGGAAAGCGAGCGGTGCGCGGGAGAAAGAGGCGGAGCGGTGGAGGTAGCGTTGATGGGAGCTGTAGGAGGTTGAGAGAGAGGAAGACGGCATGATGCGGGAGAGGAGGCAGAGGCGGAAGAGGGCGGCGCCGCCGGCACGGTGCAGGGAGATGTCGTCCTTGTCGCCGCCGGGTGATAGGGCGAGCTCGTCGACCGCCTGTTGGTAGACTTGCGAGGCGGCCTCGTAGGCAGAAAGTGCTGTTTCCCGTTCGCCGAGCGATTCGAGGGCGTAGCCTGCGAGTAGACGGTGTGAGCTTGAGGATGGAGGCGGAGGTGTGGAAGACTCACCTTCAACGAGATTCAGAACCACCCGCAAAGTCAAGTCGTATCCTTCCGCCTCGTTGACGTGCGGCAGGTTCCGGTACTCGACCTGCCTCAACACCGCCAACGACTCCTGCGGTTCACCCACCGCGAACCGTCCATGCGCCAACACGATCCTCGCCGAGTCGACCTCGACCTGGGACGCAGCTCCAACATTCCGCAGCGATTTCTGTAGCGTCTCGAGGGCGGTAAGGGCTGGAGGGCGATCGTGAGCGGGAATGAAAGGAGGAAGAGGCGGGACGGCGTCGATGTCGATTGCAGGGGATGGCGGTGAGCGGGCGACGACTCTTGCGAGGAGGGCGTGGGTGATCTGGTCGGCGTTGGCGGCGGAGGCGGTGACTGTAGGGAGCGAGAAGAAAGGTCAATCTCGGAAATGTACGTTCGGCGGGTTGAGGTCAGTCCAGGGGGGTTCTTCGGTTGTCGCGGAGCCCTCCGGCATCATGAGGCCATGCAAGTATCCACAGCGAAGGCTCAGACCGCACGAGCAGCTCCTCGGTGATGTCCGTGACGGCGAGTGGGGAGACAAGCAGACCACAACCGCTTCGAGGAGGGCAAACTCACCTTCCCTCGTCGGGTTGTGCTTCCTGAACTTGCGCAACACTTCCTTCCACTCTGCGAAACCCTGCGCCTTCGTATCCGCACCTTGTCCCTCCGCCATTCCCTGACCGGCGCTCGCTCCTCCCGGCTCCATCGCCGCCGCCGCATTCTTCAGCCCCGCCTGTCCAATAGCAGCTGCGTTGACTCCGCCTTTTGCGAGCGCCGGGTGCGGGTGGGAGAAGAGCGCAAGACGGCGGGCGTGATCGAGTGTGTCGGCCCACCGCTGGCCTTTGGGCGTCGCGGTGGACGCTGTGTGTGTGCGAGTCGGAGCCATAGCGATACTGACTAGACACGACTAAGCTTGTCGCTGGCACAAACGAACGAGGTGAGGAGTGGAAGCGGAGCAAGCGAAAGAACGCCGGGGGACGAGGTTGCCGTCGACGGCGAGAACGCACGCAACCCGCTCAGACGCCGGCTAGAGACCGTCAACCGGCCTGCAACGTTTCCTGAGAAACACTGCTATTCGGCCTGTCCACGAAGCAGCTCAGGAGAGGCAGTCCCCCTCGCCCCCCACCTCGTCTCGTCGGGTCAGCCGCGAAAAGTAAGGACAGAACGAGGTTGCAGGGGCTAGATGACAAAGGGGAACGACGTGTGAGAGAGAGGGCGAGGTCGAGAGGGTACAACGAATGAGGGCGGTCGTGGGCGGGTAGAATACATACAGTCGAAGAACGCGAGGAATAAGGGGCGCGCGGCGAGGCAAGGCGTGGATGCGGCAGTCGCGGCGAGGTCGAGAAAGAGGTCATCGTAGCGTACAGGGGCGAGGAACTTCGGGAGAAGGGCAGAGGCGTGTCGAACAGGGTGAAGTCGCCGAGACGGGGGAAGAGCAAGTCGAGCCGGCGGCACTTAGCACGAGCACCACCCGCTGCCGCCCTGCATCTCCTCATCGAGGTTGACGGTGCCGCCGTTGCGCCCGGAGTACTGGCCTGGTGGCCCGCCGCCTTGTTGTCGCTTTGCGGAGGAAGAGGTCGTCGAAGGCGGGAGCTTGGCGTACAGCGAGGGCGTCGCGATTATCTGCGCAATCGCATTATGTTCAGCTCGACTTCATCGGTTCCATCGCGCGACACGAGAGTTTAGCGCAGCTCGACGAGGAAGCGCAACGACCGCGAACTGACCTTGTCCACAACCTTTCCGAAGATCCCATCGTCGCCGCTGACGTCGTCTCCGCCCTTCTTCGCCGAGCACTCCATGAACATCCAGGGCGGGTCGCGCGAGGCGGCGAATGCCTGGCCTTCTTCGGTGGCGACGGTGCGGGAGAATTCCTAGGGAAGCGAGTCAATGTATACGTTAGTCGGGATCGAGCTTGAGCAGGCTCCTGCGTTCATGCATGGGGAAGAGCGAAGGAGACTGCGGCAGCCGGCCTGACTCACCTTGTCCACCTTGTTCCCGACAATCATTCTCACAACCTCCCTACTCGCCGGTCCCGTCCCCGCAAACGTGTCGAGCTCGTTGATCCACGACGAGAGCGACTCGAATGTATCGCGCGCGGTGATGTCGTAGACTGGCGGAGGGAGAAAGTCGTGGTGCGAGTGCAGGAATCGACGAAGAGGAAGAAACACCGGAAAATCAGCCAGCGCTCGCGCTGTTCCCGACTCTCAAAGAAGCTACACCCACCCAGGATGACTCCTTGCGCGCCGCGGTAGTACGAGCTTGTCAAAGTGCGGAACCGCTCCTGGCCAGCCGTGTCCTGCGCAGTATGATCAGCTGTCAGCTAATCCATCTGCAACTAGAAGACGCCCCCGCACGCCAGCGTAACGCAACAGGACGTCCGGTCGAGGAGGAAGCGCTGGCTCACCCAGATGGACAGCTTCCACCTCTTGTTTTTCCGCTCAATCACCTTGACCTTGAAGTCGACGCCGATCGTAGCTGTACATCGACACCCCGCGCAATCAGTCAGAAACCTGACGGTCTTGAGGGACTGAAGCGAGGTGCAGGCGGCGTACCAGAAGTCTCGTCCGGCGAAAGGAACGTCTCGTCCGTGAAACGCAGCAGGAGTGACGACTTGCCGACGCTTGATGCGCCTGCATACGTTATAGGTGCGCGTAGGGAACACACGAAAAAGAAGAACGGGAACGAGAAAGTCAGCGGGAAGATCGCAGATAGGAGACGAGTTGAGGAGAGCGGCTACGGTTGTGAGAGCTTGAATGGGCACGGCTGCTCCCTTATATCACACTGCCGAACTGTGCAAGCTCCTCGCCTCCCCTGCAGCTCAATCCCGCGACTCCTGCGACCCGCTCGCTGACCCTCGATGCACGCGCCTCTTCTCCCGCTCAAAACTCGCTCGAAAGGACCCGTACGCACCGATGACGAGTATCTTCAGTGTCTGCGGTGGCTCAGTCACCTGTCCGAAGGACGGCTGGGCCGTGGGAGAGCTTGTTTGGTAGGACATCAGACCCAATGACGGTGGGGAGGGAGGGAGTGAGTGGCGCGGAGAGCTGAGACGAGTCGTGCGGTGTGTGTACGCGTGTGGTAGCAATGTCTGAGCGAGCTCGTAAGTGCGGAAGCTGTCTGTGTAGCGAGTGAAGGCGAAGAGACGGATCCCAACTTCAACGAGCAGCGGCGACAACGACCAGATGGCTCGCAACCTCTCGTACGGGCAGTTTCCCTGTCGAGAAGGCTCTGCAAAAGTCTCTAAGGCGATTTGAGGGCTGCACGACTTCAGCGATGTGCCGCGGCAGCGGAGCCATGCAACGAACTTCGAACGGGGACGGGTATTGCAACTTGCAACGGCGTGTAGTGGAGGAACGAAAGGTAGCGGGAAAGAGTGGCACAGACGGGAGAAAGGCGGGGAGATGGACAGAGGCGTGAGCAGTGAGGGGAGAAAGCGAAGGAGTGGCCTGAGCAGTGAGGGGAGAGAGCGAAGGAGTGGGTACTGCGAGAGGGCTGGCGACTTCGTGCGGCTGAGCGCGGAGGGTATAGGCAAGGAGGCGAGGAGGAGCGCAGGTCGTCTAGCGGCGGCCCATCGTGCCGCGGCTGGCAGCGGAGCCGTATCCCATCGTACCTCCGCCAATCTGGTCGAGCTCGAGCTCCAGTGCCTTGATTTGGCTGCGCGCGAGGCCGCAAGAGCGATTTACTTCGGGATTTGGGGATACGGATGGAGCTCGACGCACCTGTGGGTCTGCTCGAGGTCCTTGTTGAGGCGGTCGCGTTCGGCGATGAGGTGTTGCTCTGCGGGCAGGGCCTTGTCAGTGGATGTCGCTCACGAAGACACAGCACTACAAGCTCCGGTTTCGTAGCGAGCAGAGCGGCAGGCAGCGAAGGAGTCGCGCCGACTCACCCCACTGCCTGAACCTCGCCTCCTCCATCTTGACCTGTTCCGTGAAGCGCTTGCGGAGCTGCGACGCCGTGAAGGGTCAGCTCGCAGGTTCCTCGCCGTCTAGTGAGGAGAGGTGGAACTTGCCGCCTCCTCTTCCTCCTTGAACTTGGGGTTCTCAACCTTCTTGACCTTCGGCTCGCTGCGGAGGTGCGGGCGTCAGTATCGGCGAGGGTGACGATCCGATCCAGCGCGATCAGAGCAGCAATGCTACCCTGTCCCATTGAGTCGTCAGGCAAGCCAGGTCGCCGCAACTCACCCAAACTTCCTTGTCTCCATCTGCGTCTGCCTGTAGCTCTCGTAGTGCCCCTCCTCGGTCGTCTGGATCAAGTCGAGCATGTGCGTGCGAATAAGCAAGCTGCGCAGCTTCTTGAAGTCGCAGTGCTCCTCGTTCTCGACCTCGGCGACGCCCCAGAGGTACTGGCGACCCTTGACTGAGCGGCCGTCGGCGGTCTGCACCTCGTCCGTCGAGCCGATAATGGAGAAGGGCATGGCGGCGCTGAGAATACGCGCGTGCTCGGCCGCTTGCTCGTCGTCGGTGTCGACGGGCGGCGTATAGATACGAATGCCCTGCGCCTGAATGACCTCGCGAATGCGCTGCTTGAACGCCGCGAGGTCGTGAGGCGTGAGGGTGTCGGCTTTGGCGACAACGGGGATGAGGTTGACGCGCGAGGCGAGCCGCTTCATGATCTCGATGTCGAGCGGCTTGAGGCTGTGGCCGGTCGGGCGGATGAAGTACAGGCAGGCGTGCACGCGCAGGTCGAGCTTGCTGCCTCGCTGCGGCTGCTGCTCTTGGCGCATGTACGACTCGTGTTGGTCGTCCTGTCGGACTTGGAGTGAGCGGACTTCTCTGGAGGGCTGGCGAACGGACTCACGACAAAGTCGACGATGGGGATCCACGAGTCGCGGTTGTTGACGTAGTCGCCAAAGCCGGGAGTGTCGATGACGGTGAGCTTGACTTTGAACTGCTTCTCCTCGAGCTCTGCCTTGATGATATCTGGGCGACGAGGAAAGGGGAAGTGTCAGATCCAGAAAATCCACGAACATGCTTCGCCCCTTCCACCCGAAGACGTGGCGGAAGACGAGCATGCGCGGAGGAAGCGTTGGACGCACCAATCTCGGTCGTCTTGTCCATCTGCTTGGCGAATCGCCGCGAATAGTCCTTGACGCTCGCCAACTCGGTCGAGAACAGGGTGTTGCTGCAGTGCACCGCGAGGAGTTCTCGTGTCAGTATTGCTTGAAATTCGCCGAGACGACGGTAACGCGTGAACAAAGTCCACCCATCTCTTCGTTGTCCGAACCGGGACGTCTTCGACCGCTGCGCGCCAGTCAGGCCTAAGGCGTCCCCCAATCCACGCGAGCAGATCCCAGAAAGAGCTCGAAAGGCGCCAAGCGACTCACATAAGCGTCGTCTTCCCCAGCCCGCTTTCGCCAACAACCATCAACGTAAAGTGCCCGCCCTGCTTGGCGACGATCTTGTGGCGCTGGTTTGGGAGGTTCGAAACGCCAATTCCTTGCATTTTGGTTGACTGGGACGGGTGGGCGTGAGGTGAGGGAAGGGAGGGGGACGGTGCGGGGTGAGGCGGTGAGGCGGTGAGGAAGAGCTGTGGCACGCGAAGGGCTTGTGAGCGGGCACCAGATGCGTAGAGCGGTGCACAGAGACGCGACTCACTCGCTGCCCGTCTAGTCTAGCGCCTGGGTACGGTGAAAGTCGAACAGAGCAGCTGTCGAGGGGGTCGTGACGAGCGGAGCGGGGACGGGCGTCGGCAGGCGCTCAGGGCAAGCTGGCCTTGTCTAGCGGTCGTACAAGCAGTCGCGGACCGTCTAGTTTGCGTGCGAGCCGGTCACCGTGGTGCGGAACGGACAGTAAGAGCGCGAGGAGGTGGAGCCGACGAGGGGACTTTCTCGACATCGCTAACGGGACGCGCTCGAGCAACAGAGGAGTACGACGGACGCATGCAGTACAGTCCAGCAGGCCAGCGAACTCGCAGAGGGAGGCGAGCAGCTAGGGACTTTGTCCCCATCCTTCTCCGCGCGACAAAAAGACTCGGTGGACGTTGGCAACGTCGCGCTGGGCATTGCAAGCAGGTCCTAGAGCAAGAAACCATCTGTACGATCGAGGAAGACGTCAGCAAGACCGTTCCTTGCGTCTCTCGAGGCTACTGCTCGAAGCGAATCGGATCCGGCTGGGGGTATAAAGCCCAGCTTGCAAAGGTATCGTCTTGCGGCGCGCGTCTCAATAGCGTATGAAGCGACGCGCGCTTGACCGCCTGGTGCCAACAATTGGAATCGTCGTGTCCGATTCACCTCGAGCGAGTCGAAGAGGGCGTGAGGTGAAGGAGGACATACCGAACCAGGGAGGGTCTTAGGGCCGGCCCAATGGCTGAAGGACCTCGTTTCAAGCATTCTGTTGTTGTTGTACTGAACAATCAGCAAGCCCGCGCAAGTCGATTTGAGGGTAAGCGACGGGGCGGAGCAAGCTTGAGGACGGAGGGCGTAAAAAGGCGACGTGGACGTCGGGCTGCGTTCCGCAGGTTCACAGCGATACTGTGGGGTTGTATCATCACAATGAGTCCCTAGGCGAGCCCAGCAGAGCGGGTTGTCGCGAGCGAGTGAGGTGAACGAGGTCAAGAAAGGCGAGCGCGCAAACGGCCAAGTCAAGCGACCAACACGAAGCTTTTCTCCGACTTGCACCACAAGGAGACCGCAGAGAGTGTGGATCCGAAAGTACGATTGACAGCAACAAGGGGAGAGGACAGGTCTATAAGCCGCTGCGAGAGAGCGAGACGGCGACGAAGGGGAATGGTGAACGAGAGAGTGAGGGAGGTATGCCACGACTGAAGAGAGTGGAGCGGAACGGAGATGAGCAAGAGAAACCCAAAAAGGATGCGGTACAAGAAAGAGGAGGGTGTCCGTCGTGTGTAGAGGAGAGAGAGGAGGTCAAATGTTGACAACAACAAGAAGAGGGGAAGGCCGTCCGACGAGGGACGACACGCATAACGATATATCTCTCCTCCGAGAGAAGGTGCGAATGGCGCTGTGTGAGCGTCTTTTGTCGAGGAAGGCGAGCAAGTCGACCGCCTGCGTCGCTCAGTACCTGCCGAGCGCCGCCGCAAGTCCGCCCGCATCGACGCCTCCTGCAAAGCGGTGATGCGCAGCAGGCGAGCTAGCCCTCGACGAGTTGGCCGAACTTGAGGCGGTGAAGGACTGGGCGAGCTGGTGGTGGCCGCCCGTTCCGCGCTTGTGGCCGGGCGGGAACTGAGGAGGAGGGTGGCAGCCTTGCGCGAGCATCTGGAGGCCGAGCGCCCCGTGCGCGCCCGAGTGCTGGTAGTGATACCGCAGGCCGTTCATGCTGCGCGAAGAGGCGAGCGAGCGTCAGTACCGACAGACGCTCCATCAGCGAGTCGTGGAACCCACTTCTTGTACCGCTTGCCACAACTGGCGACATGGCAAACATAGGGCTTGCCCTCGGCTCGAGGATCCGTCCCCTCTTTGACCGCATTCGCCCCGCAATGCCCATGCAAGCGGTGATACTTGAGCCCGTTCTGCTGCTTGTAAGCCTTGTCACAGCCGGGTACGGTACATTTGAAGGGCTTCTCGCTCGGTGGGGTGTACGGTCGACCAGAGGGGGAGATCTGGACGCCTTGGCCGAGCGGATGGAGGGCGGTAGGAAGTGCGGCAAGCGAGTTCGGTCCGAGGGCGGCGATGGCAGCGGCGGTCTGGATTGGGTCTTTGAGAGTCGTGTTTGCGAGGGCAGAGATGGTCGCTGGGTCGTGTGGGTTAATGACGGGATGAGGAGGGAGCGAGGCGAGTGCGGCGGCAGCCGCGGCAGCCGAAGTCGACGCCGTCTTTTTGAGCGGCTTGGGCGGCTTATTTGAAAGCGACGAAGCCGAGTGCAACGAAGGAGTAGGCGAGGGGGAGTGGTTGACCGGCAGAGGCGGCATAGGCGGGAGGGCGGGCAAGTTCTGCGGCGACATGGGAGACATGGGCGAGAGCGAGAGCGACGGGATCGAGCCTTGGCGTGCGGGCTGCTGGGAGGCCTGCTGCTGCCGCTGCCTGTGCGCCTCCTCCTCTTCCTCGTCCGTACTGTCCTCGGCCTCTTCCTCGTCCTCCTCGTCCGACTCTTCCTCCTCCTCGGGCTCGACATCGTGAGCGATCTCGATATCGTGCTGCTCGGCCTTGACTTGTTGCGCCAACTCGGCCGCAGGCGTAGTCGACGTACTAGGCGGGAAGAGGAGCGAAGGCGCGAACCCTCCGTTAGCTAGCGCCTGGACAGGGTTGACCGTTCCAGCGGGGAGGAACCCGAGGCTGTCTCCGCCCGTATTAGGCGGTTCGTCGACTCCAGGCGTACCATTGCTTGACAAAGCGCGCGAGCGCGAGCCAAAGTCGATGATTGAGGGAGGGATAGAAGTCGGTTGGGGCGGGGGGTTGAACACGCCGGGCGAGCCTTTCTTCTTCGCGCTGCCGTGCTGGAGCGGATCGAACGAAGCATTGTAGCCGTTCGTCGTGGAGACGTTCCCCGAAGACGATCCAGCGGACGAGGGAGACGAAGCGTCGCCTGCCTCGTCGCCCATCTCCATGTCGAGCTCCATCCCGCCATCGAGGTGGAGCGTCTGCGTCGCCGGCGACTCGGGCGTCTCGAAAGACGACAATCCCGACTTTTTGATCTCGAAGCGCTGCAGCCGCGGACTCGGCGGACCCGAGATGGTCCCCTCGCTCTCGGCCGCGTCGTCCAACTCGAGGTCCATCTCGCCGTCCTCGACGCTCTCGTCGTCATCGAACGCGACATGGCACTCTTCGAAGTGCTCGAGAAGGCCATGCAGGTCCTGCAGGTCGAGTCCGCAGCAGGTAAAGTTCTTGAAGAACTGCGCCTCGATCTTGGGGCGCTCTTCGAACGAGCGACCGAGCGACATGGCCATGGACGAGAAGCTCGGCGACGACGACATGTCCTTGAGGGAGGTCGACATGGCTGCGAGCGAGAAGGGGGAGTTGAGGCCGAACGAGCGAGAGAGCGAGGTCGAGAGGGCCGGGTGGAGCAGCGGCGAGGGCGGCGCACTGCGCGGGTCGCATGTCGTGGTCAGCACTAGGTCATGGTCGTCGTTGGGAGTGCATTGTCGAAGGCGCTGGCGATGTGCGCGGCCACCACCCCTTCCCAGGCCGTTGGTTCGAGTCGCAAGGTGCTGAGGCAGCTTCGGGACGGCTCCCTCTCCTGTCTCGCTCCCCGAGCGCCGCTCGGTCGTGGCCGTACCCAAAGCACACACTCGTCGCAACCCGTCGCGCGCAAGAACATGGGTCCGCGGAGGGGTGATCGTGCACGCGAACTGGCGAGACACGGCGAGTCCGATGAGGGCGAGGGGGAGAACAGAGACGCACTCAGGGGAGAAGGCGCTCTCGCGTCTGGCTATCTGGACGGGTGCAGGCATCGAGCACTCGAGCGTGCGCTGTACGTCGTGGGAGACCGGGGGAGGGGCGAGGGTGCGTGAATGCGGCCGACTGGAGCGGGAGTGAGGGACGCCGGCGAGCGTGCGGGTGGATGCAGGGGATGCAGAAAGTCCCTGCAAGCGTGCGAGAGGCTGACCGAGGCAGCTGCACGCCGATCGAGCGAGTGTGCGGGTGTGTCACGGGAAGCGAAACAAGAGGAGGTGGTCGGCGGACGAGACAAGGACGGGTCGTCGTCGACGAGAGTTCTCTGGGTGGCCTGAGCGTGTGGGTAATATCGTAGCGTAGCTGCACTTGCCGTCGTCGTCGTTCGCACAGATGAGAGTCGCTCGTCGTCGTCGTCGCTGGTTCGGACAGATTGAGGTCAACCTCTCTCGTTCGCAAGCAAGCCGCCCTGTCCGAGCCCCTGATCTCGTTTGCTCTCTGAGGCACTCCGTAGCCAATCGCAACGAGGACCGCGACGCCAGACTCGCAACCCGCGCTGTTAGCCCGCCTCGCAACTTGAGGGTCGACCTTTCTCTGCTGGCCAACGACCGCCTTCTCCCACGGCGCGCCCAGCGGCTGGATTGCGACGCAGCCACGAGGGGTGCAAGACCCGCCTTGCCCGACGAGGACGAGTCTGATCGCCTCCTTCTCCGCTTCTTCTCGCCTGGCGCACTTTGCTTGCCCCGCCGGCGACCTCGCCAGCAACCGCGCTTGACCATCCCGGCATGTCCCCACGCGTCGTCTCCAGTCGAACGCTCGCAGAGAAGTCGTCTCCCACTTCCCCTGCTTCCTCTGCTCGCAGAGAGCAGCTTCGCGCCTCGCTACTTTCCGAGAACGGCGAGTTCTCCCTCTCGAGAACTTCCCTCGTCAGGCTTTCTTGCTTCGAGAACGCACTTGATCACACTTGCGAACAATAGAACAGCGCTGCGAGACGAGCGGGCGCTGTCTCTCGTCGCTGCGTTTGGGTGGAGTCTGGTGAAAAGGACGTGCAGCCGCAAGCCCTACTCGCCCTCCTCTTCTGACGGACTGACCTTCCCAACCTCGCCAAACACCGACTTCCATTCCTCCGGCGCCGCTGTCCGTCCTGCAGCTCACACAAAAGCTCTCGGCGAAGTCGCCTGGTGATAGCCGTGCGAGAGGGTCTACGCGGAGCGAGCGGGAGTGACGAGCAGGCAGGAAAAGGAGGAGGGGATCGTCTGGCCGACCTTGCGACGACGCTCCGTCAGTGAGCGACTCGTTCGGGCTGATACGACGAACTTCGGCGGAGAAGCGCTTCTATCGAGCGTCTGGCGTCAGCCGAGCGGGACAACGATCGTGCGAGCTGCGATGCTCTGCGACGGTCGAAAGGAGTCCGACTGTTCCAGCTGGACGGTGGACGGCCGACGAGAAGCGACGTACGGAGGAGTCCCCTGAACTAGCCGGAGAAGCCTGCGTCTGTGTAAGGAGGAGGTGGACGACGAAGGGCGAATGAGACGGTTTCGTAGGGTTCGCTGGAGTTTCCTCGACTGGTCAAATGTCTCATTCTACCACACAAAGAGTTGCTACACCCCTCAAAGCGCCTGCGGCGATGTAGGCAGGCGCCGCAAGTTCTCCTCTTGCCTGCGAACCCTCTTGCCTGCGAACCCTCTTGTCCTGCCCGCCTCGCTCGCTCACTCCGTCTGTTCCGCTACTGAGCTCAGCTTGACTCCCTGCCAAGACGGACGACATAATCCCCCGCTTGACTCCCTCGCCACTTGACACAAAAGGGCCGACCCTCTCTCGCGCCTCTCTGCTTCCTGACCATCGCCAGCCGTGTCCCAAGCCGCCATGCTTTTTTTGAACGCCTTCCAGCCGCCCGCGCCGCTCCCGGAGGAGGAGTACCACCTCGAGACTCCCCCCGAGGAATACGACCTCAACGCTTGTTACTCGCTGCCAGAGGAGGTTGCGCTGCGTACGGAGGGTCTTAAGCTGGTTCCGATCATCGTGTGTCATCCTTACCGCTTCCTCGAAGCCATCCGTGACCAACTCACCTTCTCCTTCCCCCACTTCCCTTGTCGGACTCATCGCAGCCCTCCCTGCACGGCCGCGCCCTCTACACCCTCTTCTCCCGCCATCCGCATGGGTACAAATACCTCCCCTTCGACCTTCCCCCAACCTTCGCCGGCTTCCTGACCTACCTCGAAGCGCGACGTCGTGAAGCTGGTACGCTCCTTTTTACGGTGTTTGATTTGGGATTGCAGTTTGAAGATGGAGAGGAGGGAGAGGAGAGGAGTGAGAGGGTGGCGGGGATCGTAGGGATTCTGAAGAGTATGCCAGAAAACAGGATGACGGAAATTGGGTGCGTTCGTCTTCTGCCTCTTCTGTGCCAGCCACGGCTTGCACATCGCTCTACCTTGCCGATAACAGCCACCTCCACATCCCGGCACCGTTTCAGCGCACCCACGTCCTGACGCACTCCATCGCCCTCCTACTGAACTGGCTGCTCAACCCCCCTCCCTCCGCGCACGCCTCCCTCTCCAACTCCACCTTCCCGTCCACTCATGGACTCGGTCTCCGGCGCGTGCAATGGTTCGCCGACGCGCGTAACGGACCTTCTATCGCTGCTGCTCAGCGGCTCGGGTTTACGATTGAGACGACGACGATGCGGTGGGACCGGGTCCTCCCGCCCGCCAAGGACGGAGTGGCGCTTCCTCAGTCTGTCGAGGGCGAATGGAGGGCGGAGGAGGAGAAGAGGGGTGGTGGACGGCACTCGGCGGTTCTTGGGCTCGGTTGGGACGACTGGCTTGAGGGTGGAGGGAGGGAAAAGGTTAGGGCGCTTGTAGAGGACAGGCCGGTGCTGAGGCGCAAGGCGAAGGATGTCGAGGGGTTGCTGCCGTAGAAACTCGGTTCGTTAGAAACAGCAAACTAGACTTTCGTTCGCCTCGCATCTCTCGGCAGGTGTGCTCGCTCCGTCCGCGGATCACGACCTGCTGCCCATCTCGTGCGAGAGGTCCTGCGGATACTGCTGCATTGCGAACTAGTGCTTAGCGCGGAAGACGGGCGTGATTTGAGCCTGTTCGCCCCCCAAATACTTGTCAGCGTCTCAGTCTTCATCCGTCAGCGAAGGGAAGCTCAGGCTACGCACGTTCGGAACGTCCCACGCGCCTCCCTCCGAATAGATATCCTTGCTCAACCGCGCCTTGATCAGTTCGGGCGATTCGCCGCGCATGAGGAGGTACGACCCCGTCATCTTTGTCCGCGAGTCGTCGGCAAAGGTCGCGCCCGCCTCGACTGTGAGGTCGGAACTTGTCAGGACTGGAGAGAGGCGCGAAAGAGGGAGAAGAGCGCACTGAACCAGCCGTTGGCGAAAGCAGGCCTCGCTTCTTCGAGGTGCTGAGCGCGGACTTCCATCCTGCGAGACGCCAGCTTTGGTCAGTTACTACACGCGCCGCTTCCATCGCCCGACACGCCAATCAGAGGCGCGCAAGCGTAAGGCACAACGAAGCGAGCGAAATATCGCCTTGTACGCACCTCTTCGACTCAGCAACGTCCGGCACGACCACCAAGTACGTCTTCAAGTCATCCAAGCTCTTCGGTTGCTCCGTCCATGGGTTCTGGCGCTGTTGCGAGGCGGACATTGCGAAGAAGCGAGGGGAGGTGGGGAAGGAGCGGGCGAGGGGGAGTGAGCGGACGGCGGGACGGGCGCTGTGGCGGACGGCAACGAGCATCCAGTAGAGAGAGTCTGGCGAGCTCAGCGGGGCTTCGGAGCTAGGAGCACGATTTTGCTGGAAGGGAGACTTCGCGGACGATGACAGGTTCGCTGACAACGCTTGACTCCAGCCGCTCAAAAGGCTCACATGAGACGCATGAGTAGCCAGACTGATGCTCGTTAAGATAATCCGTGATCCACTTTCGCCCCCGAAGCTTGAACGGCTCTCCCGCATCTCCTCCTCGCCTCCATCGTCAAGCTGATGACAGCCGTAGGAACTGCGGGCACGTCCAGTTTACGAGGGTACCGATGGTAGAGAAGGAGGACCGGGCGGCGTGGGTATCCTAGGCGTACAGGGCGGGTGAAGGGGCAACGAAAGAGTGGAAACTGCGTCATGAGGTGGTCGAACGCTGCTCCAGCCGTTCAGACGACAATAGGAGCTGCTGCGGAGGCTGCTCCGCTTCGACACTACGCTTGACGCCTCGACGCTCACGCTTCACCCTCGCTCCTTGCACTTCAGCCGTGACCGTCCGCGTCAAAGTCAAGACCTGCGTGACCGTCGCCGCTGCTCCGCCCTGGATCGTCGTCGTGATCGTCTGCGTGCTTGCGAACGTCGTTGCGAACACGGCTTCGAACCGAGTAGACGGCGCAAGCGTGCGAGAAACGGTGACGATGGGCATTGCGGCGCGGGTCGCGGCGCCTGGGACTTGGACGATGACAGTCGAGCGGCCGATTTTCCCCGTCTCGGTTGCTACGCCGCCGGTCGGGTTGTTTGAGACTGTAACGCCTACGACAGTTGTCGATGCTTCGGCTGTGATCACGCTCGAGAGGGTGGAATATGAAGTGACGGTTGAGCCAAAGTCTGCTTCTTGATGATGATCAGCTGTCGTTTCCAGCTCGAGCAGGTGCAAGGACTCACTAGCTCCGTTCGCTTGAACCGTCTTTTCGCTTTTGTGCTTCGTGCCGAGTCCGACACCCAAGCCGACACCCAACTGAAGCCAAGCTGCGACATCCCGTCAGCCTCATGCTAACATCCTCGTGCGCAGAACCGAACGCACCGCCAGCAACAACCCCAACACAAGGCCAATAATCCCCGCCCAGGACGGGTTGCACCGGCGCTCTTCCCACTCGTCCCGGTCCTCCCACTCGTCCCAGCCCTCCCACTCGTCCTGCTCGACAGAGGCGCCGAACGAGGATTCGAGATACCGGCGGCTGATGAGGCGGTCGCTGAGCCTGCGCCGGCGCGGGGTGAGACGGTCAGGAAATCGGTGTCAAAGGTGCCGGGTGGCAGCGCGTGGGCAACGACGACTTCGCGAGCCCGTCCTCATTTAAACGTCGTTTCTTTGAGTTAGAAGTAGCGAGAGGCCCCGACGAGTTACGGAGTTGTGACAGGGGAGCGGAAGAGAACGCACGACCGTGTTCGTCCCCCTCGCCGCAAAGGCGTCGATGATGTCGCTCTCGCGTTGTGCCATGGTTGCGAGTGGCGTAACGAGCGACAATGGTGGGGCAGGAGGCGGCGAGAAGCGAGAGGTGAGGGAGAGAAGAAAGAGGAGACGAGAGCGCCGAATTGTCCCCCCGAGAGAGGCTTGAGCAGGCGACGACGACGAGGTGACAGTCAGCGAATGAAAACTGATTGGCAGAATTCGCTAAGGAGATGCAAACGTCGCACCAAAAGCCTGCGACGGCTGCTACACCAAGTCGTCCTCTTCAACCCTTCCTCTCCGTTCCCTCAGCTGCCCGGCAGTGCGCGCCGCCGCGAACGCCCGCTTCACTTCCCCGGCCATCATAGTCGGCGCAGCAGTCGAGAACGGGTACCTCGAGTCGTGTTGCCGGCTTGTCGAGTCGGCCGAGGAAGGAGAGGCGTGCGAGCGAGCTGAGAGGATGAGGCTCTCAGTGATGTTGGCGACGATGAGGAAGGGGATGAGAGCAAAGATGGGGAAGATGATCCTGGGGCGCGAGCCAGGCAAGTCAGCAAGCGTGAGGCAGCCGTGAGAAACCGAGAGAAACGCACCGACGCTCCTTATGTCCCCTTCGCGTACTATTCCTCACCTCCCTCCATCCCTCAACCATATCCCCCGCTACCTCGTCATACAACCTCCGACTCCAAGGGCGGCGAGTGAGAGACGCCTTCGCTGCGGGTGAAGCGAGAATGGCCTGTTTTCAGTTTGGCATGGGGCGGGTGCGGGAGGAGGAGCCGGCTGGAATTGGGGAGTTGGGGAGTTGGGAGAGCCGCGAGGAAGGGTACTGAGGAGCTGGAGAAAGGAGAAAGGAGATGTGGGGATGGGAATATGGGGTACATCGGCGGCGTAATCTACGTGGCAACGAAGGTCGAGGGAGACTCGCCAGTTGAGCGCTGGGCCTTGAAATTCAACGAGCGAGCCAAACAGCAAAAGCAAGGTGACGTACAAGCTGCGATACCCTGAAGGGTTTGAGGTTATCTGTCGGCAGGCGCGCGAGACTCGTAAACGGGTTCGTCACGACCCATCGCGAAGGGGGCACCGTGTCCTTGATCAGCACGTGCTGCGTAAGCAATGTCAGTCCTAGCCGCTGAACGGTCTGAAGCGGAGGCAAACGCACCGGGAACGATCGCAACTTCTCCGGCTCCTTCCTCTCCCTCGCCTCCTTCCTATCGCTCTTCTCGCCCCTGGCCTCACGCTTAATCTCATTGACCCTTCTCACAAATCGTCTCGCCAGCCTACGCACTTCTTCGTCCCTCTCCTCCGCCTCGCCGGGCTGATCCCGCGCGCTCTCGAACCTGTACTCGCCTTTCCTGACAGCCGCACCAACACTCTCCGTCCCCTCCCATAGCTCGAGCGTATCCTCTTTGATCTCTTTCAGGTCCTCAGCAGCCCGGAGGAGATCGTCGCGCAAGTCCAGTGCTAAAGTAGGCATTGCGAGGTCGTTTGGGTGCAGAGCGAGGAGGCGAAAGGAGAGGGCGCGGTTGTGGTCGAAGTCGGGGAAGAGTGCGTCGATTTGGCGGCGGATGTCGAAGGCCTGCGATGGTGAGGAAAGAGCGTGAGTGAGTGAAGGCAGGAGGTTGGGCGAGGGAGACGGTACGCACCTGGTCGTAGAACGTCTTGGCGGCAACATCGTTAGACCGGCGGATTGCGTCTCCGTCAGTCGACGAGTCTGACGGGCTACCTGTGCGTGGAAGGATGCGCGAATGAAGGGAAGCAGGGGCAGAAGGAGCGGCAAAGGCGGACATGGCTTCGAGGCAGGAGTTGACGGCCGGCCCCGATATTGCGCGTGGTTGTCGCGCAGAGGAGGAGGAAGGAGCAGGAACGAGAGTTTAGGCAACATCCGGTCAGAGAGCAAGGTCGCCTTGTGGTCCGCGGATTCCCCGACGAGACTCGCGCCAGCACCCCTCTCGCCGCGCACGAACCGACTTGCGTCTCCTCCTCCAAGCAGTGCCAGCGTCGTTTGCCATCCACACCGTCATCATTACGCGAAGAACGAGGCGAGCCGGAGCTGTGGAGAGGCGGAGGAGAACGCGGGCGTAGCGAGACGAGCACGCCTCGAGCGTGTCCGGCGCAAGCGTGGGCAGGTCGGAGAGAATCTGCAGCACCTGCAGAGCCCAAGAGCAAGCGTCTCGGCGCAAGCGAGCGAGCTGTTTGAGGACAGCACTCTCTCGCACCCCGCTCTCCTGCCTCGACTCCACAGAGCCGCTCTCTGTCGCCGCTGACAGCTCCCTGGCCCGCTTTGAGCTCGCCAGTATCTCCTTCTCGCCGCCATGCTCAACCGTGCGCCCTTTCTCCCGTTCAGCGAGGTCGTGTGGACGAGGATGGAGATGCCCGGCATAAGTCGCGACCGAACGAGGCGGAGTCAAGCTGGGAGGGCCGCGCAGCGAGTGGTGGGAGCTACTGTGGGTATCGCAGGCTGGATATGACGGATTAGGGTTAACTGGCGAGGTCTGGCCTGCTTCGGAGCGACGCCGAGGGCTTGACCTCGTCTCGCGGTGCGGTGAGGGCCGGCGAAGGGAGAGTGTGAGCGACGACAAGCACAGGCGGGACAGGCAGCTCGCAGGCGTGGTCAATCGGATTCTGACATCTCTCGCGCTTGCTCGCAGTCTTCGCGGCGTCGCTTCATTGCGACGCACCGTCTCCGTCCGGTCTCTCCGCCAAGGCGCCCGAGACGACCGCCTCGTCGACAGAGCTTGACAAGTTCCGCAAGACTTTCTACAACTTTGCGACGAGGGACCAGATCGATGGCGAAGTGTGAGTCCAGATGTTGCGGGACTTGTTCCTCCTCGAGGTTCTTGCAGTCGGCTGGTGTTGCCAGTCGTGCTGTCCTTCCGGACGGCTTTTGGCATCTCGTCGACTGTCAGTCCTCGAAACAACGAGGCTGACCCGCCTTCTCCCGCAGCTACCTCTCCGAACCCGACTTTGTCTCCGCCGTCGCGCCCGAAGGCGACTTCAACAAGATCCGTCGCGAGCAGTACGGCGTCCTGTTCAAGGTCGCCGACCGACGAAAAGTCGGCCGCGTCAACTTTGACGACTTTGTCGCGTTCGAGGAGCTGCTGAAGAGGCCGGCGGCTGAATTTGACGTGCGTTCGCGCTGTCTTCCGTTCCCGAGTTAGGCTAACTTACTTGCCGCGCAGATCGCCTTCCGCGTGTTCGACTCGAACGGCGACGGTGTTGTCAAGTTCGACGAATTCAAGCAAGTCTTCCAATCGATGCGCCACCCTGAATCCATTCCTTTCGACTTTGACGCTCCTTGGGTCACGCTCTATCTCGGCAAGGCGAACGGCGGACATGTCCTCGGCTTCAAGTGAGTCCAGCCGGGTGTGGCTCGTCAAAGCAGGGCTGACCTTGCTCCACCCGCTCAGCGAGTTCACCCAGCTTATGAAGGGCCTCCAAGGCGAGCGCCTCCGCCAAGCCTTCCGCCACTTTGACCAGAACCAAGACGGCTACATCGATAAGCGCGACTTCTCGCGCATCATTTACGAGCTCGCCCGGCACAAGCTGTCCGAGTCGGTCCTCGCCAATCTCGAGAACCTGGGCGACGTCGTGCCCGATGGCAAGATCAGTTACTCGGAGTGCATCGCCTTCCACAATGTGCGTCGGGTCTTTGTCCTCGTCAAGCGCGAGCTGACGGATTGCACTTTGCGCAGGTCATCCGCGAGATGGACCTCGTCGAGAAGGTCGTGCGAGAAGCGTGCGCCCGTTCTCCGGACGGCAAGATTACCTCCCTAGACTTCACGAACCACGCCTCTCGCACAATGCGATACGGGACCTTCTCGCCTATGGAGGTGGCCATCATCTTCCACTACGCGCGGCAAGGGATGTCGACGGGCGAGAAACCCCGGCTTGGGTTGCGCGACTTTGGGAGCTTGTTGGATGCTAAGTGGGGACCGCCTCGGCCTGCGGGCGAGAGCAAGGGGAAGACGGCGACGGGGACCGCGCTGCACGAGCTCGGCAAGGTGCGTTCTGGTGGGGTTTTGCGATGAGGCCCAGCAAGTTGACCTTTGGCGAGTGCAGTCGGCGTACTACTTCGGTCTCGGTGGTATTGCTGGTGGATTGGGAGCGACGGCGGTATACCCCATCGACTTGACCAAGGTCCGTCGCTTCCTCTCATGCCTCTCTTCCACGCTTACGCAAGTCCGCCCGCAGACTCGCATGCAGAACCAGCGGTCAAAGGTGGTTGGTGAGCTACTGTACAAGAACTCGCTCGACTGCGTGCGGAAGGTGTACAAGAACGAGGGTTTCATCGGGTTCTACCGAGGCTTGCCGCCTCAGCTTATCGTGCGTCGCGCCCGCTCCTCCTTCGACTCGGGCGAAGACTGATGATGCGTTGGATGGCAGGGTGTCGCGCCGGAAAAGGCCATCAAGTTGACGGTCAACGACCTTGTTCGCGAGTACGCGACGGACAAGGACACGGGCAGGATCAAGCTGAGATGGGAGCTGTTCGCCGGTGGTCTCGCTGGTGGTTGCCAAGTCGTGCGTCCTTTTCCGCTTCCTGCGCATTGTGCATCTTCTAAACCATTTCTCGCCGCAGGTCTTCACCAACCCGCTCGAGATCGTCAAGATCCGCCTGCAGATGCAGGGCGAGAACGCCAAGATCACCGGCGCGCCGCGACAAACGGCCGGGCAAATCGTCAAGTCGCTCGGTCTTCTCGGTTTGTACAAGGGAGCGATCGCGTGTCTGTGTCGCGACGTCCCCTTCTCCGCCATCTACTTCCCTTCGTACGTCGCGGTTCGCGTTCTCCTAGTGCGTTAGCTGACGCCGCTCGCTTGCAGCTACGCCCACCTGAAGAAGGACGTCTTCCACGAAGGCCGCGACGGCAAGGTCCTCCCGTACGGCGAGGCGCTCGCTGCTGCCGCCGCCGCTGGTATGCCTGCCGCCTACCTCACCACGCCTGCCGACGTCATCAAGACGCGTCTGCAGACCGAGGCGCGGAAGGGCGAGAGCACGTACAAGGGCGTCGTGGATGCGTTCCGGAAGATCTGTGAGTCCCCCTCGAGTCGGGTTGCGGTCTCAGCTGCTGATGCCGTTGCTTCTCTCGCAGTGAACGAGGAGGGTGCGCGCGCGCTGTTCAAGGGTGGTCCCGCCCGTGTCCTCCGCAGTTCGCCTCAATTCGGTGTTGTGAGTCCACTCGACCGTTGAAAGCCGCCTTCTTAGCTCACCAGCTCTCCTCGTGCAGACCCTTGTCGCCTATGAGAACCTCAAGAAGCATTTCCCTTACCCCGAACCCAATCAGTCGCTCAGCGAGCTCGTCATGCCGCGCGAGGAGGACTTGGCGCGCGTCCGGGCACGCAACGCCCTCAAGGGTGCGTCACCATTTCTTCACTACTCTCTCGCGCTTGCTGATATTTTTCTGCGCAGTCCTGCTCGACGTCGACACTAACATCGGCATCGCCAAGTCGCAAAAATAAAGACGCCCTTTGCGCCTAGAATCCCCCGGTCTCGTAGACCTCCCGTATCGCCTTCCGTCACCTATACCTCCGCCTTGCGGCGTCATCCTTGCTACGCAGTTTATCTCGCAGTTCTCGCTGAGTCTTGGGCTCGAGCGGAGAGGAAGGTTCGGCTGACTCTCTCTGAATTGAAGAGAACGGAGGATATTAGGCTACGAATACAAATCCGAACGACCTTACGAGATGAGAGAGTGGACAGATCAGGAGTCGACGACCGTTGCTACCGCACGCTCGATGTGCAACTTTCGCGCGATGAGAGAGCAGACGCGTTCGCCCTGCGTCGTGGGAGCGTCAGCTTCGTTCATGGGAACAACAGAGACTGTAAGATGACGCACGTAGATCCACATGGGGGTGGTGAAGAGACTTGTTCCAATGCACAGTATGCCCATCTCGATGAACGCCATGTCGATACCCTGGGCGAGGCAGATGTTGATGCTGTCTCCGAGGAAGAGTTAGTCACACCACGGAGACGAAGAGTTGGAGCATGAAGGATAGACGGCGAAAAGAAGGAGAAAGCCGAAGGAAGGAGACCCACAAGGACGTAAAGATCGCGCTGAGGGCATTCTTCCCGAAGATGACCGCTTCCTAGGACGGCATCGCTGGAGTGCCTGCGGCACTTGGCGACGTAGGCAATCACTCCGTGGCAGCCGATGGTGATGCCGAAGTTCAGCACGCCAGCGAAGAGGGGTGGCGCGCATTTCGAGAGGTGGTTGCGGATACTGAGACCAAATCCGATGAAGCCTGAAAGCGAACATAACGGGTAGCCGGAATTCGGGCTCGAAGATGCCGCCGTTTGCAGCGCTACATCGCCGGGCGACGTAGTCGACGAGGGGGGTCGACGATGGCTGCGGCCAGGAAGTCCGCGACCAGCGGTGCGAGGCAGGTGTTCCCGACGCCTACTGCACCGAAATAGTAGACGCCAACGTATACTTGAGCTGCAGAAGGCCCGCTGTTAGCTATCTTGGTCGAAAAAGGCGACAGACTTCCTCAAGTCGCGTCAGGTTGAGACGGGGGCAGGCGGGCCTACCCGAGCCGGTGGCTATCGCAACCAAGAACGTGATATATAGGCCATACGTGCACTCGGCATACAGGACGGCTGGGGAGAGAAGTGCAGCGACCGGCTCGAAGGCGAGCTGGAAGAATGGGCGGTCACGGTCGAAGGGGCAGGAATGGAGGCTCATCTCCTGGAGGACCGACTTCGTCTGCTTGTGCATGTGCCTCGAACATGACTCAAGCTGGTCGAGCTCGGGCTTTTCGAGGTCGGAAAGCTTCTCGTCGGTGGCTTTGGACGAGGGCGCAACCCGCCGGCGCTTGTACGTCGTCTCCGGCAGGAAGAAGATCTGAAGAACGAATAGAATGGTTGTGGCGATGTCTGCGACAGACGGACCGGTCAGCCTTTGGCGTGCGGCGAGAGAGAGTCCTCCAGGCTCCTCCTGCGTTTCCCGCTCATTCTTCAAAGACGACGGAGCCCACAGTCAACACTTCAGGCGACGGAGCCCATACTCATCGCCTGCGCTTGTTTAAACTCACAGAAGATGCGCCAGCCCAACCAAGGTGGGCGGGCGAAGACTTGACCGCCAATGGGGGGAGTGGCTGTAGGGAAGAATCAGCGCCTCCTACAGATCAGCCGCTTCAAGCGGCCGGCACTAGTGATAACTGAATGAAAAGCACGCACCATTGATGCCATTGAGGAGGGCGATCGTAAAAAGCGCGATGAGCCAGCCGCGTTCGTGGAACTAAGTAGATGTCGTTGATAGTCGATCCGCCCAGGAACTCGCAAACGGCTTGTCCGATGCTTTGCAGAAACGTTGCGGGAGGTCAGAAGATGCAGACGGAAGCAGACGAGGCGAGAGACAAGTCCGCTTACCCTTGGAGGATGCGCGAACCGAGAAGGACGCCGTACGTCTTCGCCTCGCCCGCGACAATCGTCCCGGCGAGTATGAAGACAGTCGAGAGGAGTTAGACAGGTCGCTTGCCGTACTATGAGGCGAGAGGAGCTGTGGACCAGAGGGTCAGCCTCAGAGGGTGCGAGGATGGCTGACTATGGAGCGCGACTCACCCCTGACGAGGGTTGCCATGCTGAGCGTAGCGACGAGAGCATAGTCCAGCCGCCTGCTCATGGCCTGCAGCGAGATTCCGAAGAACTCGGCCATCTCATCTCGACTTGAGCCTGCAGAGGAACGAAGTCAGCGCGTCGTCAATCGTCTCATCTTGGGCGCATCAACTCATCCCTGCTACGAGGGGACCAAAGGCACCGCAAAGAAGCGTGCCGTACATCCTAGCCAGGGAGAAAGAGCGTCAGGCTAGCTCGCGCACTCGCAAGAAGAGGCGGAACGCACGGAACACCGTAGGTGACATTTTCTTCCAGCGCGGCCAGTTGAGAGGGTCATTTGGGTCGTTGGTTAACTGCGGAACGAACACGATATGACTGTGGCGGCCTTTGCCATGCTTTAGGGGGAGAGGTCGACTCCAGCATACTGCGGTTCGGCGATCGCGTTCGAGTCTTGCGAGAAGAGGGTGATGTCGGGGATGTTCTGCGAGTGATGAAAAGTCAGCTAGGTGACGGAGCGGAAGGAGCTCACCTCGAGATGTCTGTCTGCGAGCCGAGTCGAGGGTCAGTCAGGTCATCCGGCGCATCGTGAGGGTAGCGGACCGCACCGTTGAGAATGCCGAGACTCATCTTGACGTCCACAATAGCTAGCGAGGGCCGTAACAGAGCGTGAGCGGGGCACTTTCTCTTCCTCCTCGTCGAGAGGTGCACCACCTCGTCCCCACAGCGCGCCAAAATCAGTGCCGGCCGAGTGCTCAGAGTCCGCGTTAGCGTCGTCCACGTAGATCTCCTTCGCGGAACAGCATCAAGCGAGCACCGAACCCTGCGACCGGGGGAGGGCGGACCGTGACGAAGCCGCGAGCGGAATCTGCGAAGGTCACGAGCGAGAGCGCCGGTCGTTGCGCGGAGCGACAGCTGCTGATCATTGCACCGTCAAGGCGAGGTATGCGTATTGTACAAGGGCATGGGGAGGAGGGCGTTGGGGTTTGACGGGCGTCCGCCGGTTGTAGCGAAGGAGGTTGCCAAGCGCGGGACTGGACCTGTACCGGCGGGTTCTGTACGTTGGCGGGACGCTAAGATGTTGCTATGTAAGCGTCGAGTGGGGCGGAAGTCGGCCTGTACGGCTGGAAGGCGGAAGAAGGTGGTCCGTGCGAGGGCGAGGTGTACGGCGGGCGAATCGTGGTTAATGGGGCGGGAGCCACTGTGCCGGAACGAGTTGGACCGTACGAATATCGCTTCGGAGGAGGTCCGTCAGGGTGGGGTGGCGGTGGACATGCGGGAGGAAAGGTCGGCGAGCCATTCGCCTCGACAGCGGGAGGCGATCTCGACAGTAGTGCTTGGCCGGACACGTAACCAGGCTGTAGAGGTTTCTGAAGATTGGAGACTGATTGAAGGTACTTGGCGCAAGTGTTGACCGGCTTGTAATGCTGCATGTCGACGTCCCTGCGTCGCACCTCCATCCTGTCACGAGTCTGATGCTCGACAAGGACTAAGTGAGGAGCAGAATGCGGCGGATTGAGAGTGAGAGGTGCAGGACGCGAGCGGTACGGCGCAGGAGCTCGGAGACTTGCTTGTGAAAGGGGCGGTTGATTCGCAGGAGGGTAAGGGGACGAGGTGGGCTGGGAGGACTGCCGTTTCTTCGAGGAAGCCGACGAAGAAGGCGACGCTGTGGCAGCTGTTCTGCGCTGAAGCGGCAGCAAGTCGTCCTCCGACGAGGGTCGCGAGCTGGCAGACCTGTGGGAGACGGACGATTCGCTGTCGCTCGCCGAGCCGTAGTCCTCCTTCTCCTTCGTTGGCGAGGGTCGCGGTCGAGTCAAAGGGCGTTCGGTAGGCTGGCTTGAGCGAGTAGAGCGCTTCGACCGACGCCCCTCTCCGCTGAACCTGGACGACGCCGACGAGACCTTGCGCGCAACACGCTGCGACGCCCCGGAGACTTTGCGAGCGATGTGCTTCACCGTCGACTCCATGTTGGCCTCGGCTTCGAGGTGACACTGGGCGTGCTTCAGGGGCTGGAGGTAGCGGTGGACGTAGCGCACGAAACAGGCGCTGCAGACGAGGAGGTCGAGAATTGCCTCAGTCTGCAAATGCGTGTGTCAGTCAGGGCGTAGTGGATAAAAGCGGGTTACGCACGACGAGAAGAGTGTGGCCTATGCCAGGACGGCTCGAGCTGGCGAAGCGTCCTTTGACCAGGCAGGCCACGACCACGACGGGCGTTGCGGCAAAGTAACCGAAGCACCAGCCCTTCGAAAGGCATGTCAGGGGGCGTGTACGTGGATCGGGAGAATCGAACGCACTCCGAAGATGAAGGCTGAGCGGCGGATAATGCGCCTTGGTGACCGCGCCGTTTCACGTGCAATTCTCGTAGGAGGAACCGCTAGGGGTAGACAAATTCAGCAGTACTCGGTCTGGTTTGGGAGGACATAACGCACCTCAATCCCGATCAGGATCCCCCAACCGACAGCCGTGATCACGAGCGTAGGGCAGAAGAAGCTGTCGTACGAGCGAAAAGAGAAATCCCATAGGCACTGCATAGCAGTCCCAGCACACTCGCGCCGACAGCGACCCACATCGCGATATTCCCCTCGTGAACGGCCGCATCCCTCGTTCGCTGCTTGCGGTCCGTCTGCCCTTTGCGGAAGGCAAACTTCTCGCTCGAAGAGCCATATGAGCCGCTCGAGGCAGCTTGCCGAGCCATGCCATGTGAATAAGTGAGGGGAAGGAGAGAGAAGAGGAGGATGCGACGGAGAGTCCGCGGAGGGAAGGAAGCGAGAAAGGAAAATGTCGCGACAGCCGCTCGAGACAGCAGCAGGGGTACGGGTCGATTGCGAGGGACGTCCTGGGTATGCCGTATGTACATTGCGTTGCTGGGCCGACTAGACGACGAGACTTCGGACCGCCATGACGACGCAGGCGAGGGCGACGTAGGGCGATAACCGTTCTCCTGCGGGTGTAACGGGTCAGTGTCATTCGGCAGAAGCTGAGGGCTCATCTACATCTGCGAGCCTACCTATCCGTGCAAACTTGAAGAAGATGCCCAACACTCTAGTTCGAGGCGGAGGGAGGACGAGGGCGACGTCAGCTCGCTTCCTGGGTCGCGCAGCCGATGGATGTCCGTTGAATCTCGGAAAGAGTCTGCCGCCTCCTCGACACCTTTCCTGGTCCCCGCGAAGAGTTGACCTCCACCTCGATCGGTCCATCACCAGCTCCCTCAAGAACACCACACTGGATCTGCTGGAACCCACCCCTGCTTATTCCGGTCAATCAAGCCTGGTGCAGTCGCCCGTACGTAAGTGCAGGTGCAGATGACGAGGAGAATGACAAGGAGGAGCGACTCGAAGTTGAAGATGGCGGTCTGCGCGAGCCAGCGGGGTCAGCGGGCGTGCGGCCGGATCAGAGTGACTCGATTGCGCACCATCTGCCTGTGCGACTCCTCTCAGGCGCCTTCGAGCGTGTTGTGTGAGCGGTAGACGCCTGAGATTCATCAGGGGGAGGGTTCGCTTCATCAGTTGTCGCTTTGCTCGCTCGCTATTGCTCCGTTCTCTTGCCCGTAACGCCTAGCACGTTTTTCAGTGTGTTCTATCGCGAAGTGGCTTGTTCGGCGCGCACAGCGACATGCCGGGGGTGGGAGCAGCGAGGAAGACGGCGACGAGGTGTGCGGCCATTTTTCCGCTCTCCTGTGCATTGCGCTGACTCCGCAGAGGTGAATCAGTCTCAAGAACGTCGTTCAAGCTTGGAGTGAGGACGAAGACGAGCGATGGCAAGACGCCGACATGGAAGATCCGCAACCCTCCTCCGACCCGTCAAACGATGATACAAGCGTGGACGGCGATATTGACCCGATGGAGACAGATGAGACGGCGAAAGAGACCCCCTCGGCGGCGTACGACTCGGCAACAACGTCCACCTGCGCTCCCTCGGGCACTACACCTCTCGCCACCCAGCGCTCTTTCGCCTCGTTCGGCGCAACAGCTCTCAACGAGATCACAATTGACAGTACCGGCACAGAGACATCGCTCTCTTCCGACTCGGTCGAAGTCATCAGCGGCGTCTCCTCCGACGAAGAACAGTCGGGAGGTATCAACGGCTTCTCAGCGCGTCCTCGTCCGTTCACCACGCCCAGTCGGTCCGCTCGCGCGCACAGAGGCGTCTCATCTATGCTCTTCAGCTCGCCGCCCGAGTCGGCTGCAGGCGAAGTCGATTTTGCGGTCGTCCCGCCTGATTACCCACTCCCTCAGCCGCATTTCGCGTTCGACGTCCTCAACCACGCACCTTCTCGCCACCCTGGTCCACCGCCGTCGTGGCAACATCCGCGCGACATGACTTCCGAGGAGCGGCACGAGCATCAGAGGCGGGAGGATGAGCGGAAGAAGCGCGAGCGAGACCAACGGCAGGTCCGCGAGGAGTGGGAGTGGGAATGGGTCCGATGTGCGACGACTACTCTTGGAACGGCCCCGGATGACAAGGAACAGAAAGTGAGCTATTCTCGCGTTGTCCCTTCCGCGATGACTGAGAACTTGGCTTTGCAGGTTTTTCACTCGGCTTCCTTCTTCCCTTACGCGCACCTACCTGGTCTCGAGTACATGCAAGGCATCTGTGCTGTCGTCGGCGGCGTCGAGGTGCGCATATTTCGCTTGCCCCCTCTTTTTGCAGCCGATTGACGCCAACTCTGAAGGTCCGCCTTATGCAAATGTCGACAGTTCCGTCGAGCCAGACGGTCGTGCAAGAAGTTACAGCACCATTCCGACGGTCCGACGTCCACCGTGACCACGTAAGTGGCAGAGCAGCATGTCAATTTCAACGTTGCTGACCAACGATCGAGTCCAGCCGGATCACGAAGAGTACTTCGCCTGCGCCTGGTCGGTCAACATTTCGACGCACCCCTACGTGCCCATGCTCGCCGTCGCAGGTCGCGGTCGACTCGTCGAGGTCTTCCTGGTCGGTCGTCAAGCTGGTGGAAAATGGATTCTGCATCATGACAGGACGGCCACGGGGCACGGCGGGGCGCGTCGCCTATAACGTCAATCTTCGAGCATCCATACTGACATGCGTCGCTTGCAGCCGATCTTTGACCTCGCCTTCCACCCATCCCACCCTCACCTGCTCGCCTCTTGCAGTGAAGACAAGACGATCCGGCTGTGGGATGCTACGGTCCCGTGGGGCTCGAATGCCGCCGTCGCGAAGCGGAAAAAGAGTCAACCAGGTTCCATCACGGGATCGGAAAGACCGCGCGTTGAGGGTGAACTGCTGGCGGTGTTGGCGGAAGGTGGGCACGAGAAGGCGGTCCTCTCCTGCGTGTGCACATCTCGTCTGAAGTCGTCGTATGGTCCGCACTCACGCTTGTGGAACAGGACTTTCACGCTGTCCAACCTCTTCTCGTCTCGAGCGGCGCCGATGGATTCATCAAAGTCTGGCAAATCCCTCCGCACGTTCTCGCTACCACGCCCAATTGGCCGTCTACCCCACTCTACCGACATCCAATCACCCGCCCGCTGCTTTCGAACGCGCCAATCCTCGGCCCACCCGTCTTCTCCTCCTACGCCGTACACCCCGGTCAATGGCCCGACCAGGTCTCCTTCCTCTCCACCACCTCCTGCACGATCCTCTCCAAAGGTGCCGTATCGCATCATTCGTCGCGCTTCTCGCCTCGCACCAGCGTCAAGATCTGGGTGCCGACGATCCTCGATGTCTTACCAGATGCCAAAGCGGAAAAGCGACAAGCCGAAGCTGAGCGCTCGCGCAGCGAAGCGTTCACAACAGCTCTTCGTCAGATCCCCCGATATGTGAGCGAGCGACCGCCTCTGCCGAATGACGCGCGGAGCGAGAGCAGCTTCAGGGTCGCGTACGAGGCGGTTCTTGAGAGTCAGAACTGTATCGGTGACACGGTGGGCATTCACCATCGGCCTACAACAACTGAGGTGGTACACGGACTTGCCGACCTCTTCTTCGTCGTGCCGACTGCAACGCGAATGCCTCTCGTCGACGGCGTGGACGGACGACAAGGCGACCCTGCGCTGTACTTCTTCCGTCCGTTCTCCCCATTAACATTATCAGCAGCATCCGACTCGCATTCAGAGTTGCGGCGGAATGCGAGTAGTGGCGGTAACGGCGCCAGACGACCCGCCAGCAAGGCTTCGCTTGATCATTTCACGAATGCACTCTTCCCTCCCGACCGCGACCGCCGCGCACACGACTTCACGCCTCGGCTTCTCCCCTCCGCTATAACCGACATCTTCACGAGTAGTCAGCAGCAGTCGAACGCCCCGCTGCCGCAGATCCACTTCCGCTGCATCGCCGTGCAGCCGAGCGGGGCGAGCTCAATCGTTGGCGTCGGTGACGGCGGACTCGTGTCACTTTGGAAGAGGCAGAGAAGGGCTAAGTAGCGGGAGGAGCGGGGAGTCGAAGGGGAAGAATGCGTCTCTTGAGAATGCAACCTTCCTCTTCGCTCGCTCTTTCGCGAGTGTCATGAACGAAGCTATCCGACTGATCTCTTCGAATGGTTCTACGTTAAGCATTCGCCAAAGGAAAGCGTTGGACCCCCAGCCTCTCGACCCTTCTCTCCCTTCTTCCGCTCACCCATGTCTGCTGCTATCTTGCGATGACGATTCCGCTGGGGCTCTGCCCGACGAACATGACTTTCGCCGACAAGGTCGCCCAGTTGCTCCTGCGCGGCAGCCTCTCCGACGTCCATGAAGAACTTCATCGCCCCACCTCCGGAGTGCCTGTCGCCGACTCTTTACGGCTCAGCAAGCGATGCACGACCTCGCCGCTCTCGGCATTCGACTCGAGCACATCTTACGGTACAAGTGTCGTTGGCTGCGCGGCGCTTGCACATCGTAACTTCGCCTTCCGTCTCGCATGCTTTTCGATGATCCTCGACCGCGGTGCCAATCCGTTCGCGCGTGGAACGGACGGGCGGGCAGTCTCGTGGGTACTGGACAGCCTCAGGAGCCCGGCTGAGCGGCAGTGCTTCGAGGAAGAATTGCAGGCGGCGAAGCAGGCCTGGAAGTCGGGCGTGAAGTACGAGATGCGTGCGTTCTCTCCGGGGCATCCCGTGCAAACTTTCGCTGAGACGTGTTGAAGCAGCTCAGGATATCTGCGAGTGGATCGAAGACTCGCTGGCATCGATCGAGAAGGAGAAGCGGGAGGCTCTCGAGCAGTCGAAGCGCGATGCTTTCGTGCGATCTCCTCAGGAGAGTGACCTAGCTGTTACAGCGCGAGGTATGTCATCGAAATTCTCTTACAAGACGTGCGAACTGACAGTCCCCCCTTCGCAGGGCCGAGTTCGACTCCTCCGCCTGCGAAGCGCCCTCGCCTCGAGTCTCCCGCCCTGGAAAACCCGCCTTCTTCGCAGAACGAGTCGTTGCCCGACTACGACGAGGTCGTTACGGGAGTCAAGACCGAGCTGACCAACCCAGAGCTGCCTCCGCCCGAATCGACACCGGCGACGCACGAACCTGCGTCTCCCAAACGTCTGGACGAGACCGTCGTGCAATTGGCGCAAGCCTCGCAGGTTCCTTCGGCGGCTTCCGCGTCCGCTGCACCACCAGTTCAGGCCCATTAGCGTCCTCTCGGTTGTCTCGCCTTCCTCCGGGTATCGTACAAGGTCCGCAAGTGCAGCCGCAGCCTGTCGCCCAGCCCTCCTCCTCCGGTCTCCCACCTCTACCGCCGCCTCCGGCTGCGCCCAATACATCCGTCACAGTTGCCGCGCCAACACCGTCTGCAGCACCCGCTCTCGCTGGTTCCAATCCCGCTCCGCAACCTGCCACGGCAACAACGCTCGCCGCTCGACCGACCTTTCCGCCTACTCCGGCTGTCGCTCCCGCTCCTATTCGCAAGTCACGCCTGCTCGCAAATCTCCTTGGTCGCCCGCCGCCTGCACTGCGCGTACAGACATCGGTGCCACTGGCGTCTTCCGTCTCGCCTGCATCCCGATCCGCGGCGGCTTTGCCTGGTGCAGTCACTCCATCGGGCGCCGCTGCAAACGAGTCGGCGACTCCTGGTGCCTCGCCTTCTGTCGCGCGTCTTCCGCCCACAGCACAGAATGTGTCTCCAGCGCCGAAAGCCCCGTCGATCAGCCGTCTCCCGCACAGCCTTCCATCATCATACAAGGTCAGCGCGTCAGCCGATCTACCTCAACCATCCGCTTCGCATGCCTCGAAGTCGCCTACCTCGCCCGTACTCGTGCCTCTAGCTTCTTCGCCTCCTCGGATCACCTCGTCCAGCCACCCTCCGCCTGCGCTCGTCGGCTCTTCGCCGACTTAGCCTGCCGCAATGCGCCACGGGCGCGCTACATCGACGGTTTCTGAAACGACTTCGCCAGCGACAGTAGGCTTGTCGCCTGGTGGAGCGATGTCGCCTGGCGGCATGGGGAGGCCTTTAGTCGGAGCAGGCTGGCAGCCTCCCAAGCTGCTCCGCTACGTTCCCCCGAGCAGACTCGATGACGATCCAGTTCTGCGACTTGCCGGCCTGGATGACGACCCGCCTCTTCCAGCACAACCTCCTCCGCGGTCCGACGACATAACACCCCCCCCCCCTCCGCCAAGCCCGAGTAAGTCAAGCACCTCGAAGACCTCGTAGAGGGCGGTTCGTTCGTCCCGACGCTCAACAACGACGACGAGATCCCGCTCCCGCGACTCGCGCGACAAGCCCGAACGCCTCGTCGGGTAGGCGACATACTCGTCTATTACGGAGGCACACCGTGCGAAGAAGATTTTGACCGGGCGAATGTGCTGGGGCGGTTGTCGGAGACGGCGCTCGTCTGCTTCGCCCTGCACGTGCAGAGGGAGGTCTCGAACTGGAGGGACAGGGTCAAGCAGCGGCCGTGACTGCTTCTCGTGGTTTTCGTTGTCTGTTGTTACTATTTACGCTGTGCAACTGCATCTCAAGCTTTGTCAAATCTCATCGCATTCATCGCGCTCCGACGCGAAGTCGAGGCGTCAAGGAGAGTTGTCCTCACCCGCCTCGCTTCGCCCCGCTGCACACGCTCGTTCGGTTTCGTGTACTCGTCTACGCTAGCCGCTTGTCCCGTCAGAGCCCGCTAGCCCCGCCAGCGAGTGCCGGTCCAGTGGGCGGTGGATCAACACTCGCTTGTTTGACGACCCGATACTCGACAGCAACAGCATAAGGCGAGTCGGCGACGAGCTAAGTGCACTCGCAGAGATTTTACTGAGTCAGCGTGTACCGCCCACAGCCCTGCGACGCCGTGATGCGGGTCACGGAACTCATCCTCGATGGCTTCAAGTCGTACCCCGTGCGAACGAGCATCGCAGGATGGGACCCCAGCTTCAACGCCATCACTGGACTGTGAGCTCGCACCCTCTCGCCAGTGCATCACCGTACGAAGCGGAGCTGACGTCTTTCTCCCTCCTCTCGCAGGAACGGGTCTGGCAAATCCAACATTCTCGATGCTATCTGCTTCGTTCTCGGCATCACCAACCTTACGACGGTGCGTGGAGTTGTGCCGTACACAGCAATCGAAGCTGACGGGTCGCTCCCACAGGTCCGCGCCGCCAACCTCCTCGACTTGATCTACAAGCGTGGGCAGGCCGGCGTCACCCGCGCTTCCGTCACCATCGTCTTCGACAACTCGGACAAGACGCAGTCGCCTGTCGGGTTCGACAACATGCCGGAGATCTCAGTCACTCGCCAGGTCCGTCCCGCTGTCGAATCCCTCAACTCTTGAAAACTGATTGTACTCTGCGCAGATCTCAGTCAATGGCCAGAGCAAGTACCTCATCTGCGGTCATCGCTCGACGCAGCAGGCCGTCCAGAACCTTTTCCAGAGCGTCCAGCTGAACATCAACAACCCCAACTTCCTCATCATGCAGGGTGAGGACAGCTTCCTATGCGCTTGTCGGCCCTTGCTGACGCAGAATATCTACAGGCAAGATCACGAAGGTGCTCAACATGCGACCGCTCGAGATTCTGTCAATGATCGAGGAAGCTGCGGGGACGTCGATGTTCGAGGAGAAGAAGGACAAGGCGATCAAGACGATGTCGAAGAAGGAGAAGAAGCTCGACGAGATCCAGTCGCTGCTCAAGGAGGAGATCGTGCCCAAACTTGACCGGCTGCGGGAGGAGAAGCGCACCTTCCTCGAGTTCCAAAAGACGGCCAGCGAGCTCGAGCGGTTGAGCAGGCTCGTCATCGCGTGGGACTGGACGCAGGATCACCTCAGGGTCGAGAAGGCGAAGGCGGCGATCAAAGAGGGCGAGGCGAGGAAGAAGGACGCGGTCGAAGCGAAGAAACGGATGGAGGGCGAGATCAAGAAGATGGAGCAGAGCATGAGGGAGATTGAGAAGTCGCGCGACAAAGTGCGTTGCTGTGTGAAACGCTGTCTTACGCAGCGCTGACCCGGAGGTTCTGCAGGAACTCGCCAAGGGCGGCAAGGTTCAGGGTCTGGAGAAGCAGCTCAACGCGCTTGACATCGAAATCGCCAAGCTCAAGACGCAGGCTGAGGGCAAGGAGCGCGAGATCGAGGAGGAGGAGACTCGAGTTAAGGAGCTCGAGAGGGCGCAGAAAGACGTGCGTGGAGCTCGCCTGTTCCCGTGCCCATGACTCACCCTACTCGTCTCGCAGCTCACGGCGCAACGCAAGGCGCGCGAGTCGTCCTCAAAGGAGAACGCCGAAGCGTTCGCCGCACGACAAGCCGAGCTTGAAGCCGCCAGCAAGTCGCTTACCCAGTCCGAAGACCTCCTCCAGACGATCGAATACGGCAAGGGTCTCTCGAAGGATGCCAAGTCGTCCGGCTATGACGGCCAACTGGCTGCCGCGAAGGAGCTCGCAGGCCGTCTCGAGACCGAGGCGCAGCTCGCAAAGCACCGGATCGACTCGCTACAGACCGAGCTCAAGGAGAAGGAGCCGAAGGCGAAGAAGGCGGCGGCGGAGAGCAAGGGCCTCATTGCGAACGTTGAGAATGTGCGGAAGGAGAAGGAGGCGCTCGAACAGCGGTTGAAGGCGTCGGGCCATGACGAGGCGGAGGAAACGCGCCTGGAAGGCGAGCGGGATCAGCGGGCACAGACCGTCGAGCAGCTGCGACAGGTGCGTTCTTCCAATTCCTCTAGCATACTCACCTTACTCATTGCTTCTTTCGCAGCGTCGCGAGCTCAAACGCCGCGAGATCGTCCGCACCGACTTCCGCGCCGACGACCCATACCCCGGCTTCGACCGCTCCTCCGTCTACGGCACGATCGCAAGCCTCGTCGAGCTGCCCGACAAGAACGCTCCTGCCGCGACTGCGCTCGAGTACGCTGCCGGCGGCGCGCTGTACAACGTTGCTGTCCGAGACGATGCGACGGTCGCTACGTTTGTCAAGTCGCGGACCATCAAGATTCGGACGAACCTCTTGCCCGTCAACTCGCTGCAAGTCTACGTCGCCGACAAGTCACGCGTTGCGGCTGCTCGCAAGCACGGCGCAGAGCTCGCGCTTAACCTCATCAAGTTTGACGAGCGAGCGCGACGCGCGATGGAGTCGGTCTTCGGCAACGTCCTCATTGCGCCAAACAAGGCGATTGCGAAGCGCTGCACCGACGATCCGGCTGTCCGCATGCGCTGCGTGACGTACGATGGCGATATCTACGACGCGACTCCCGAGCTGCGTGGCGGTAACTCGACGAGCGAGCGCGTTCTCATCAAGGTGCAGGAGCTGCGCAAGATCGAGCAGGAGTTGGAGATGCACCGCAAGGCTCTCGAGGAGCTCGAGGTCAAGCTGCAGCACTCGAAGGGTGCCGCCGATCTCAAGAAAGCGCTCGACCAGAAGGCGCACGCCCTGTCACTCCTCGAGAAGTCGATACAGAACAGCAACGCGACGAGGGTGCGTTCCCTGCGGACTCCTGCCCGAGTCATTCCTGACACTGGCTGTTCGCGCAGGTTATCGGCGAGGTCGACACGCTCCGAGCAACGATCGCCGAGCTGCAAGAGAAGATTGAGGATTCGAAGGCGAAGCAGAAGGACGCGCAGGCCGACGTCAAGCGCATCGAGCGCGAGATGTCCGAGCTGTCGAACGACAAGGGATCAAAGGTCAAGCAGATCAAGGCGGACATTGCCAAGCAGAAGACTCAGGTCGCCAAGCTCGAGGAGGCGGTCGAGTCGCTGCGAAACGAGGTATTGACCGACGAGCTGGAACTTGGTGTGTTCGGATACCTTGATTACGCTGCGCCTCGCTCACGCCTCCTCGCGCAGACCAAATGAAGAAGGAGACCGTGACTGCCGGAGTCGAGCTCGCTGAGGCGCGCAGCCAGATCGACAAGATTCGCCATTCGCTCGGCAAGGGACAGGGCGTCATCGAGGAGAAGCATGCGGAGTTGCAGGAGGTCCAGCGCGTCATTGCCGAGGAGACGAAGAAACTCAAGGGCTACAACGACGAGCTCGACTCACTGAAGGAAGCGATCAACGGTCGCAAGGGCGACATCGTCGAACTGGAGCTGCAGGTCACGCAGGTCGAGAAGGAGGTCGAGAAGGCGAAGAAGGACGCTAAGGACGCAGCGGACAAGGTCGCGAAGCGGGAGAAGGAGTTTGATTGGATCGCCGACGAGTACCAGTGCGTCAGGCGAATCCCCATGGAGCCCGATCACGGCTCACGCGCCTCTTCCCGCAGAACCTTCGGCAAGCACAACTCGCCCTACAACTTCAACGAGACCGACATGCGCAACGTCAAGGAGAAGTGCCGGCAGCTCGAGGAGACTCACCGGACGATGAAGCGCAAGGTCAATCCGAAGGTCCTCAGCATGATCGACAGGTGAGTCACCGGATCAATCTATCAAAGCTCCTGCTCACGTGCCTCTCCCGCAGCGTCGAGAAAAAGGAGAAGGACTTGCTCGAAATGTACAAGCAGGTCATGAAGGACAAGACCAAGATCGAGGAGACCGTCGCCAAGCTCGATGAGCACAAGCGCGACACGCTCGAAAAGACGTGGACGAAGGTGGACAGGTGCGGCCGTTCCTGCGCAACCCCTGACGCCCCGGCTAACACCTTGCCCCCGCAGCGAGTTCGGCAACATCTTCGCCGAGCTTCTGCCCGGCAACTTCTGCAAGCTTCAAGCGCTCGAGGGTAAGGAGATCACGCAGGGTCTTGAAGTCAAGGTTCGCCTCGGCTCGGTCTGGAAGGCGAGCTTGACGGAGCTGTCGGGCGGTCAGCGGTCTCTTATTGCCCTCTCGCTCATCATGTCGCTCCTCCGCTTCAAGCCGTACGTGTCGTGCCCATCTCTCCCCCGTCTCGCATGCCTAACGACATTCGTTCGCAGCGCGCCCATGTACATTCTCGACGAGGTCGACGCAGCTCTCGACATGTCGCACAGTTCGTCCCGCTTCGTCTCGCTCTTACTTTCCTCCGCCATCGCTGACCACGTCGGTCGCAGCCGAGAACATCGGCCGTCTCTTCCGCACGCGCTTCAAGGGCAGCCAATTCATCGTTGTCTCGCTCAAGGACGGCCTCTTCTCAAACGCCAACGGTTCGTCGATCTTTTCTGATTCTCCTTGATCTTTCGCTGACGCTCCGACTCCAGTGCTTTTCCGCGCGCGCTTCCGAGACGGTACAAGTGTTGTCGAGCGGACAAGCCAGCGAACATCGTCCGACCTCTACGACAAGGAGAACGCAGGGCCTCGTGCTGGTGGCGCCGGCAAAGCAGGCAAGTCGCGGGGTGGCGGTGCGGGCCTGATCGAGGTTGCGGCGTAGCGGCTGGTCGGGTTCTTCTGTCCTTTCGTTTTTTCGCTCGTTGTATTCGTCCGTGTTTTTGCCCCGTATTGAGCGCCTCGTATGCTGTCAATGTGCAAGCATCCGTTCCCTCGGTTCATGGCGAAGCAGCACAGAGGGTGGCGTCCGTCGACTTGTCCTCCTGGCGAGAGCTTGCACAGACGGCGATGCTTCCCGACTCGCTCGGGGCGTGTTCGACGTCTGCGAACACACTCTCAGCCTGCATGTCTCAAGGAGTGGTGAAGGATAATCTGCGGCAGGCTGTTATGCGTGCAGGAGAGCGAGAACAGGGCGACAACCATTGCGGCTAGAAATCTTGGAAAATTGGCTGGGAACAGCGGGCGTCTTGATGTAATTGGCCACAATGGAGACGTTCCTGAAGTCCAGGAGAGCGTCGATCTCGTCCAGGAAGTATAGCGGGGTCGGCTGGACGTCAGAGGAAGGCGGTGGTCGGGCGGCGTCGATGTCTTGGGCGGAGCAGCGTGGAGAGCATCTCATGTCGACGGCATAACTGCAAACAGAGCCTCTGAGCAGGAGAACAAGCGGTCTTTAGGCGGTAAGGCAGCGAAGCCAAGAGCGGAAGTCGCAAGCACGACCTTCGGCGTCCTGCAAGTCGGTCAGCATGCCATTCTCTCACACAGCTGCGTCTCCGTCTGCACACTTCGCCGCACGCCGTCCTTGCCGAGCCACGAGAACGCACAGCTGATGAGAAAGTCGTCGTCGTTTTGCAGCTGCGAGAGGACCATCGGGTCTGGTTGGGATAGCGCATTGGCGAGCGTAGACTCTAAGTAAGCGTGCAGCCGCCGGAACCTGTCCATCGCAGGCGAGTGGTGCGGAAACGGATGAACCGCAGTGGGTTGACCCTCTACCACAGACGACGGCAACGCCGTCACTCTTAGGCTGGGCGTTTGCGGCCTGAATGGCAGCTCCGTGAGGCTACTGATGGACCACATCGCTTGCCGCGCCGCCTTGAGCGATTCCCATCGCGGCTGTTCCATCCCGTCCCCGTCTGAACCGCACACGTTTGCAGCGCTCTCAGCGGCGCCAGAGGTTGAAGTGAAGGTGCGCAGAGATGTTAACGGGTTTCTTTGTGTCCTAGCTGATATCCAGCGCCCTACAGACGAACGTCGCGCCCAGACAACCTCCTCCTACAGGGCCGACGTCTCTCTTGCACCTCCCAAACGAGCTGCTCGACAAGATGTAGAGCTAGCGTGGAAGCACATCAATCGCCATTGGCGCCTTGCGCTATGCCGCCGCTTGTGATCAAGCTACGACCGCATGCAATTTGGAGGTTTGACCCTGAACGTCAAGGATCTCAACGGCTTCGCTTCCGCAGTTCAAGCGAGACCAGCATTTGCTGAGTACTTCAAGAAGCGTACAGTCTGGCTCCCAGGATACTGATGCATCCCACTTAGTGACGAGGCAAAACTGCTCAGCTTGTGTCGCCACATGCTGAACCTGCAGCAGCTCGTCTTTCAAGGTGTCAAGTGCGAGAACCTCGAGGCTCGAATGCTCTTGATGGTCAGCAGTCCATCCTTCTCACAATATCTTACCGTTACCATCGCGCGATGTGCCCCCTTCCTCCCGAACCAAATTGACCTTGCCGCCGGCATTCTCGCCCCCCATCCTTCTCTCGAGTGCCTTGAGTTGGCAAACCTCTGTATCCCCAGCTCCTCAGCAGTCCCCCTGCCCGCTCCATTCCCTGCATTCCCCTCCCAGGCATACTGACATCATCTTGTAAAACCGGGTGTCTCGCTTCTTGCGGCTACTCCAGCTTGCCTTCACAAGCTCGCCAGATTGATCGCTTCCTCGCCTGCCCTCGCCTACCTTCATCTCTACTACGTACCCAAACCTGCTGTCCTGCAGCCCTCTTCGCCAGTCTCACGCAGCCCGAACAGCTCAAGCGTCACGGCCTCCCATTCGCCATGTAATCTGCCCACGTCGGCATATGCGCCTCAGTAGGTGGCGTATCAATGGCACAGTACCTCAGGCTGTTGACCAACCTTGAGGAGCTTTGGGTGGGGGAATCCTGCTTCATCTTCGACGACGAGACAGTTTCGTTTCTGCACGCTCGCTAGCCTTTTGCATCACTCACACTCTTCCCAGGGTTTCAGACGCCTTTACCAGACGTCCTAGCGGGGCTCAAAGCGGCTGCACGAGCGCGTTCCGCACCGCATCTGCCTGAACCAGGAGGAAGAGGCTAACAAGGGCACGCATCTCGATGATTTCCACTCCCTCGACAACGGCGGACCCTTTCGCCGCAAAGGCTGGCTGTACGAAGACTGGAAGTTACCCAACTGGATGCGGAGCGCGCAACTGTTCGCCTACCACGACATCGAGAGGTTCGCGACGTCGCAGTGGGCAATCGTTGACGGGCGGGTGCTCCGCTCGCTTGTTGTCTGGGATGAATGGGAGGAAAGACGACATTACGGCCAGGTCAAGGAGTTGCACGACAAGCTTTGGGGGAACTACTGAGCCACGAAGATGCGATCCTGTGCAGACGGTGTCAACGGACGGGTGTTTCCCCTCAATCTACACTCTCCTTGTGGAACTCTTGGAAGCAACAGCGCTACTGTTCGACGGTGAGACCCCAACTGAGCAGATAAGTTGAGTGTTTGATCAGGAGGGCGAGCACCCGACAACCTTTCCGCAGTCGAAAGCCTTCTGCCTGCCGGCGAGATACTCGACAAGCTAACAAGGGTCCGCAGAGGCGAGGGGACGTCGGGCGGCGTGCGGTAGCAGGGCGCAGGAATTGCAAGATTGTGCGGCAGAGCTCCTGCCTGTCCGCCTAAGAGACACATAACGGAAGTGACAGGGTAGAAACGCGAAGAAGAGAGCACACGAGCGATAAGGGCATGCAGCAGAACCGGCTAGGCGTCGTCTTCCTCCAGACTGCCCGATTCTTCCTCCTCCTCCTCTTCTTCTCGATCATCTGCCTCTTCCTCCTCCAGAACGGTGTTAGGCACATCAGGAATTGCGGAAAGCTCCTTGTTGTCTGCAGATGGAAGCAAAGGGAGGGTAAGAATGCGCAGTGAGGTATCCGAGCGCGAAACGCACCGATCGCAATGCTCCTCGTCTGGTTCGAGACCTTGTAGATACCGACGAGGCGCGCCGCCAGCTCAAACATGTTCTGCAGGTGTCGTAGCGCTTGTCAGCGATCTGCGGAAAGCTGGGATGCGAGCAGGAGGGCGAGAAAAGGGCGACAAACGTTGCGCAGGGAAATAATGAGGAATTGACTGAAAACCGAGTGCGTCTTGATGTAATTAGCCACAATGGAGACGTTCCTGAAGTCCAGAGCAGCGTCGATCTCGTCCAGGAAGTATAGTGGGGTCGGCTGGACGTCAGAGGAAAAGGTCGTCAGTTCGGCTCGTCCGCCTTCTACAGCCTCGACGCGACGTGCGTAGGGTACGAACCTTGTACGTGTGCAGCGCAAAGACGAGCGCGAGCGAACTCAGGGTCTTCTCGCCGCCCGAGAGGTTCGAGATATTCTTCCAGCTCTTCTTCGGCGGCATCACCGAGAAAAGGATGCCCTCAGAGAAGGGATCCGCCGAGTCGTAGAGCTCGAGTTCGGCGTTGCCGCCGAGGGTAATCATCTGCGGCGAAGGGAGCGGTCAGCTATATCGTAAGGGTCTCAAGTCGACCGGCGTACCTGGTACATCTCTTTGAGTTTGTTCGAGATGATGCCAAAGCCCTGCATGAACTGCACGAGGCGCTCGTTGCGCAGCTCCGTGACGCGGGTCTTTGCGCCGTCCCATTCCCTCGACACGGCCTCGAATTCTTCGCCTCGTCTCCGGAACTCTTCCTCGCGACGCTTGTACTCTTGCAGGACAGCGAGGTCGGCGTTGTTCTTCTCTAGTCGCTCTGCAGGCGTCGAGAAATCAGCAAAGATGGGTGGCAAGAGGTGTGAGTGGCTTTACCTTCGAGAAGCGCAATCTCTCCTTTCAACCGCTTGACGTCGATCTGCTCGATCTCCTCCGACTCGAGCTGTCGCAGGACTTCCTCGACCTTCGGCGGTGGGTTGCCGTCCTCATTCTCCTCGTCAGCGTCGCCGAGCCTGGTGAGGGGAAGGTCAGCGTCTGAACAGCCGGAGACTTCTGCCCTACGCACAGCTCGAATTCGGGCATCTCCAGCGAGCTGATCTTGGCCGTCCAATGCTCGAAGATGCGCGTCGTCTCCTTAAGCAGCTTCTCCTGCTCAGTATATATCGTTCGAAGTTTAGCCTGCCGAAGGGAACAGTCAGTCTCGTTCTCTGCGACACGCAAGTGATAACGAGTGCGCACCTCTGCCTTCTTGAACTCGATGATGGCCTCCTCCTGCTCGTCCAATTCGGCCTTGAGATTGCCGAGCTCTTCGCGACCCTCCTCGACCTTGGCCTGCGCGGCCTCGACGGTCTGCCTGATCGGCTCCGCCTCTTCCTCCTTCTCGGCGAGCTGCCGCCGCAGGTCCTTCAGGTCAATCTCCAGCTCCTGCGTCTTGGCGGTGTTGGACTCGATGGCCTTCGCAGCCTTGGCGTGATCCTTCTCCGCCTTCGCCCGCTCGGTCTTCGCCTTGACGAGTCGCGACTCGTTGTGACGGATCTGGTCCTGCAGGTCGGAGACCTTGGCCTTCTGGCTACGCAATTTGAGGCCGCCGACCTCCTCGATCTTGGCTTGTAGAGCGGCGATCCTGTCCTCGAACTTGGATGCCTTGCTGCGAAGCGACTCAAGCTCGCCCTCGAGCGTCTCTATAGCCTTCTCGAGCTGGGCAACGCGCTTGACGTCGCCGGCATCGGGCTTGCTCTGGCCGCTATAGTCCTAAGCGAGTCAGCAAGTCGGCGGAACTTTGACAGTCCGAGAGAACGCACCGGAGTTCGGTCAACAGCTCTGCCTTTTGCGCGGCGTCCTGCTTGTTCGCCTCGAGATCCATCTCGACCTTGGGAATTGAAGACTCGGCCAGAACGAGCTGCTTCTCCAGAACCTTCAGGTCGGACTCCGCCTGCCTCGACTGTTCGGCAGCCTGCTCGAGCTTCACAGTCGCCGTCTTCTCCTCCGACTCGAGCTTCGCGAGCTGTTGCGGTGAGAGGTCGTCTCCGGCGAGCCGAGACGACATCTTGCCCCGGATTGGACGCGAGCCACCAACTTGCGCAGCACCCGACTTCTCGGCGACGTTGCCGTCGAGCGTGACAACGCGCCACCGTTGACCATCAACCTTGCCGGTCGAGACAGGGTGCGCGATGTCCCAGGACGGCGCGACGAGCGTGTCCTTCAAGACATGACGGAAGGCGGGAGCGTAGATAGCTTCTTTCGGCGTGACGAGGTCGAACAGGCGCTGCGTGCCCTGCGGCGTCCTGATGGGCGACAAGTCGACCTTGCCGAAGCGGTCGAGCGCGATACAGGCAGCGCGGCCGATATTGTGCTTGCGGAGGTGGTCGAACACGGCCTCGGCCGTTTCACGAGTGTCGACGACGAGCGACTCGAGACCGGAAGCCGCAGCCGTAGAGACGGCGATGTCGTACTTGTCGTCGATTCGCCCGAGGTCGCCGAGGCGGCCGTGGAAGCCGGGCAGACGACCTTGCTCCTTGAGCTTGAGGACGGCGGAGAGGACATGACCCTTAGATTCGCTCGCCTTCTGGCTCGCCTTCGCTTCGGCCGTTTTCTCGCGCGCACTGTTGACGACGGCCCGGTGCTTCGCCTCGACCGTCTTCTCCTGCTGGACACGCTGTCGGGCGTCTTCGATCTGGACGAGGATGTCCTTGCGGCCCTTCTGCAGCGTCCTGAGCTCGATAGCTTTCTCCTTTGCTGCCCCCTTGAGCTCCTCGATCTCCTGTTCCGTCCGCTCGATGTCAGCCGCGACCTGAACACTCTTGCCGCGAACGTCGTCGAGCTGCTGCGTCGCGATCTTGACCTCGTTCTGCTTCGCTTCGATCTGCTCGGTCCACGGCGCCAGCGACTTCTGGTGCTGCTCGATCTCGACCGAGAAGCCTTCGATCTTGTCTGTCAAGCAGGCGAACAATCGTCAGCGGTGCTAAGAGGTCAGGATACGAGGCACAACATACCTCGCAAGCTGTCCATGACCTTCGTCAACGCCGCCTGCTCTTCCTCGAGCTCGGCCTTGAGCTTGTTCTTCGCGCTGACGAGCTTCTCGAGGGTGTCGGCATGGTCGCGGATGTCGGATTGCGCTTGCTGAGCTGCGTGCTTGTCCTGCGGGCGGGGAGGCGTCGTTAGCTTATCTCTTTGGCGTGCACAAACGGGCTGGAGAGAGAACGCACCTCCTCGAGCGACTTCTTGAGCTTGGCGTACTTGGTGTCAGCCGCCTTCTTCTGCACGTTGAGCTGGACCTTCGCCTTCTCGAACGTTGCGAGCTCCTTCGCAAGCCCGTTCGCTGCGTCCTCAATTTCCTGCAAGACAGAGGTTCGTTAGTTCAGCCTGGGTTGCCCCATTGGCACTCGGAGCGCACCTTAAGGTTCTTTTTCGTCACCTCGTACTGCTCAACGCCCTGATCGTACCGCTCACGGTCGCTCTTCTGCCGCTCCATCTCGGCGTCCAGCTCGGCCTTGGCCTCGGCGACTTGCTGCTCGTACACGACGCGGTCTGCGCCGGCTTGGTGCGCGTGGCGCTGGTAGAGCTGGTTCTGAAGCGAGACGAGCGCGAGCTGGTCGTGGAGGTAGGCGTCGGCGGCTTTCTTGCGGGACTGTGAGGGGCGGAAGACACTTCAGCTCGTTTCCGTGGGGTCAGCGCGAAAGCGAGACGCACCTCGAGTGCGCCCTTCTCCTTCTCGACGAGCTTGACACGGTTCATCTGCACGGCCCGCTCGTCGCCCAATCGCTCGACGTTAATCGAAGCTTCTTCGATCAGCGGCTTGTACTTGGCCGTGCCGACGATGTCCTCGAGATATTCGAGCAAGCCTTCCTCGTGGTCATTTGCGCCCTTCGGCTTCATCTGTGCGATCGACTCGACCTCGCCCTGCGAATGCCAGTACCTCGGCATCAGTACGCGTTGCTCACAGGACGGAACTAGACTGAAGTGAAGGACGCCCGCGCACCTGAAGGATCAAGAACCTGTTGTGCGTCAAGTCGATACCCTTGCCGAGCAACAGCTGCTTGACCTCTCCCGGCGTCGCGTTCTTGCCGTTGACGGTGTAGCGCGTCGAGTTGTCGCGACGTACGGTGCGGGCGACGACGAGTTGCGAGTGCGGGACGACGGAGAAATCGTCGCGGGAGGTGGGCTGCGACGCTAGAGACTGTCAGTTGGGTTGAGAGAGAAGGCGGAAGAAAGGGCACCGCACCGAGTCGACAATGTCGCGGAACCAGACCTCGACAGTCGCAAAGTCGCACCCTCCCGCCGCCGCATAAGTGGGCACCTTCCTCGCCGTCTTCTTCGCCTTAGCCTTCCCCTTACCCTTGCGCTTCCTCATCTCGACCTCCTCCTCCGAGTCGTACTCCTCAGGATTGAAGAACCCATCCTCGTCGTCCTCGTCCGCATCTCCCTGGGGCGCGGGAGCAAGTTCGGCGCCGCCCGCGACGCCGGAGTTGTGGATCAGCTCGGAAAACTTGCCTTGACGCATCTTGGTCGCGCGGAAACCGAAGACGAAGAGCAAGGCGTCGATCGTGTTGGATTTGCCAGACCCGTTCGGGCCGACAATGGCGGAGAAGGCCTGCGCGCGGAGCAACACAACGGTCGAGTCAGCCTTACTGCAACGAAGAACGTCAACAGCGGCAAGAGGACGCTCGGCACGCACCTTGTGGAAAGGCCCGATCGTGTTCCTTCCCTTGTAACTCTTGAAGTTCTCCAACACGAGCTGATGGATGACCAGCCTCGGCTTTCCCATAAGCTCTTTCGCACGCTCAGCGGCTTGCGCAGCATGATCGATGGCGGCTTGGCGAGCGATGGAGGCGAGCGCTGAGGCGGTGAGTGCGGTAGGAGGGGCGGGTTTGGCGGGTGCGGGAGCAGGTACGAGAGGGGGCTCGACGGGCTCGGGGGGTGTAGGGGTGGTCGAGCGCGAGCGGGGAGTGGCTGAAGGAGCGGGAGAGGGAGGGGCAGCCTGCGCGGCGGCGGGTGCAGCATGCTGCGCGAGCTCGTCTTCCTCCTCTTCGTTAGACTGAACGACAGCGCGACGTATGCCCTTCGCCTTCGACTTGGCCGCTGCAGGGGGTTGCGGCGTCTCCTCCCTGTCCTCGACATCTTCGTCCTCCTGCGCCGTCTGTTCCTCCTCGTCGCTTTCCTCCTCTTCCGCAGCTGAAGACTCGGGTTCGGGTTCGGGAGTCGGAAAGATGGGCTGCTTGACGGGGGAGATGGGCGCGAGCGAAACGCGCTTCTTGCGCTTCGAGGCCGACACGCGAGGCTTGACCTCCTCCTCTTCTTCCTCGTCGTCGTTGTCCTGCTGCTCGGCCTCGTGCCCCTCGTCATCTTCGTCAAACGCGGGGGTAGCAGGCGGGGACAGCGGCGCGGCGGGTTGTTCGGGCGTGGAAGCTTTCTTGCTGCGAGTCGAGCGGGCGGAAGCGGTCGTTGAGCGAGAAGTGCGCGACGAGCGTGCCGAACGAGCCCTAAGCGGTTCCTCCTCCTCTTCCTCGTCATCATCCTTCCCCTCGTCGTCGGAAGCAGCGGTGGAGACAATATCCTCCTGGACTTTCCTCCTCCTCGACGTTACGACGACACTCGCGGGTGCGCGCCTCGTCCTGCCCGTCGCGGGATCCTGCTTCACCGTTCGGGCACCGCGATTCGCCGCAGCCCGCTTCGGCTTGATAGGCTCGCTGTCCTCGTCCTCCTCATCTTCATCCGGCGCGTCTCCCCCGGGTCCCACATTTTCCCCCTCGCTGTCCTCTGTCCCGTCTTCGTCCTCGTCGGTGACAGCCGTACTAGCCTCGCTGGCACATTTCCGTTTCGCCCTACGCGATGCGGCAGCTGCGAGTGCCTGCTTGTGTTTGTTGGTTGATGAGGTCGGGCGGGAGGAGCGCGAGGATGCGGCGGGCTGAGCGTTCGTATCGCACTGTTCTAGCGGCTGTTTACGACGCGGTGGCATCGCTCGTAGAGCTTGTAGCGAGCACCGAGGGTTTAGACGCAGGGAGACAGTACGCGTCTTCATCAGGAGGAGGGAGGACTTTACTGCACGTGACCACAGACCTGCTTGTAGCGACTCGATGTGAGTCGCAATGGTTTTGAGCAGTACTACAGAAGCTGACACAAGCCCCCACCTGGCAAAGGAAGCAAGCGAGGCGACCCATTCCTCCTCTGTCGCGGACTTCATTCGTTCAACGCTCGCACACTGGCTGTGATCCGCCTGGGATGATGGCTGATCCACGAACGAAGAAGAAACATCCACGACCACCAGCTGGGCAGCTCGTCGCCCCTCGCCTGCTTGTTCTCTCGCTCCTCTTCCACCTCGTCTTTGTCCGGAGCATCTTCGACGTCTACTTCACTTCGCCGGTCGTCCAGGTCACAGACAGGTTTGCCGTGAAGGACGTCGATGGGCGTGGACTGGCGAAGCGTGTCGTGCTGTTTGTCGGTCAGTCTCCTCTCTCTTGACCTCGACCCCACATGCAGACAGTCGTCGCGGCGAAGGGCTTTGACAGCGTCGCTGTGTGCAGTCTCCCAATGCTGACGAGCTCCATGATTGTGCAGGGGACGGACTACGAGCCGACAAGCTCTTCCAGACGTACCCTGATCCTCCCTTCCCTTCTTCCGACCCTCCTCCTTCGCCCGTTCCCTCTTCTCACGCTCTCGTCCCGCTATCCTCCGCCTTCGACGACGAGCGCACTACTCCAGCACCCTTCATTCGCTCACTGATCCAGTCTGGCCAGGCGCAGTGGGGCGTGTCGCACACTCGCGTTCCGACAGAAAGTCGACCAGGACATGTCGCACTCATTGGAGGGATGTACGAGGACGTATCGGCTGTCACGCGAGGATGGACGACGGTGCGTACGCTCTTCTTTCCCGCAGAGAAGCGAGCCGACCGGCTATCCGCGCGCAGAACCCGGTTCCGTTCGACTCTGTTTTCAACCAGTCCTCGCACGCCTTCACCTTTGGCTCGCCCGACATCCTTCCCATGTTTGCGCTCGGCGCATCAGATCCCGACCGCGTTGCAACCTTCAGCTACGACGAAGACGCAGAAGACTTTACATCCGATGCCGTCCACCTCGACCTCTGGGTTCTCGAACAACTCTCGTCGCTTCTTCAGAACGCCTCATCCAACCCGGAAATCAAGGCGAAACTTGACATCCCAGGCGCAGTCTTCTTTGAACACCTCCTTGGCCTCGACACAACAGGCCACTCGTACCGCCCCCACGGTCCCGAATACCACCGCAACATCCGAGTCGTCGACTACGTTGTTTCGCGCACTGTGCAGCTCCTATCGGAGTACTACAACGACGATGGGGAGACTGCTTTCATCTTTACGGCGGATCATGGGATGAGCAGTTTGGGGAATCATGGAGATGGACACCCGGATAATACGAGGACGCCGTTAGTGGTTTGGGGGAAGGGCGTGAGGAGAAGGGAGGACTGGGAGGAACCGGAGAATCATGACGACTACTCAGCTGGATGGGGTTTGAAGGGGGTCAGGCGGGACGTCGAGCAGGCGGATATTGCGGTTCTCATGGTGCGTGTCGCGCCTCCTCAATGCGCAAACTGTAGCTGACGGCTTAAGCGCACAGGCTGTCCTCGCGGGCGTCCCGATTCCAGCCAACTCGGCCGGCCGGCTTCCGCTCGAATACCTCGACGCCTCTGCCTCGTTCCGCGCGCGAGCGGCCTTCGCTAACGCTCAGCAACTGCTCGCCGAGGCGGACGCGAAGAGCGGTGCGTCTGCTGATGTTCCGTCTGGATGAGCAGGTCGCTGACATCGCGGCGAATAGAGCTGAAACGCCAACACGCCCTCTCGTTCCGCCCCTTTCCCGAACTCGTCGACTCGCCCGAGCGTGGCTACCTCTCGCCTCCCGCGCACCGACGGAGGATACAGCGGCTCATAGATGAGGGAGAGTACCTAGAGGCGGAGAAGCGGAGCATCGAGTTGGGCGAGATCGCGCTGAGGGCGTCAAAGTACTTCCAGAAGTGCGTCCCGTGTCTCTTTCGAGTGACCAGAACCTGACGTTTACTGCGCAGATACGACTGGCTGATGCTGCGAACAATCGTCACGGTTGGCTACGCGAGCTTCATGCTCCTGATCGTCCACTCGATCCTCTCCTCCTCTTCTCCTACAGCGTCATCTTCCTCATCTCGCCTCGCCATCCTCCCTTTCATAACCTTCGTCGTCCTCTCAGCGCGCTTCGCCATCGAGCACGCTCCTCTCTCATACTATCTCTACGCCTTCTTCCCCTCACTCTTTACCTTCCTCATCTTCCGTGACCCGGCTCCGCTTCTCTCGCTCTTCCGCCCGCCATCCTCCGGCACTCCTCTCACCCATCGTCTAGCTGGCCTTCTCTCTACCCTCCTCATCCTCGAAATGATGGCTTACGGGTACACCTCCAGGCGCGCGTTCGCGCTCATCGCGTTCGCAATGGGGTTCGCCTGGCCTCTTACGCTCGACGCGCAGTGGAAGAGCGAGAACAGGGCGCTTGTGGCAGGCTGGATGGTAGCGATGGGCGTGTTGGCGGTCTTTCCGGTGTTGCCGGTGGAGAAGGGAGAGGATCTGAGGGTCGTGTGAGTGATCCTGTGTGAACGTCGGCTGCATTATTCGCTAATCGTCAATTATCAGGTCTGCGGGTGCGGCGATGGTATGCGGGCTGGGCATCGTCGCGATCCGCTCGCTAGGACGAGCCGGCTCGCCGACCTGGTCTCGCACAAGGCGTTTCTTGCTGGCCGAGGTGTGCTGCTTCCTTCGCGCGAAGAGGAGACGCTGAAGAACTCTCGACAGATGTCCTTGACCGTCGCTTGTACGGTCGTAACCTGTTCGTCCGCATTGAGCCTGCAGCGCAAGGAGGGTCTGCCGGCATTGAACCAGTATGCGGGTTGGGTCATCCTCGGTACGCTTCATCCTGCCTCGTCGCCAACACTCGAGCTGACTCTCTACGTGCGTGCAGTCACTTCCTCCCTCATCCCCGTCTTCCACGGCCGTCCACGCGGCCAACCGCCCCTCGAGCGCCTCTCGGTGCTCCTCTTCGCTTTTGGACCGGCGTTCACCATCCTCTCGCTCTCGTACGAGGCGCTCTTCTACGACTGCTTCTGCCTCGCGCTGGTCGCGTGGATGACGATGGAGGCGAGCTTGTCGCGAGCGGAGGGAAAGAAGGAGGAGGACAAGGGCATGGGGATGAAGCATGTCAGGATCAGCTTGTTCTTCCTCGCTTTCCTGCACCTCGGCTTCTTCGGGTGCGGCAACGTCGCGAGTATCAGCTCGGTGCGTGCAGCGGTGTCGACCCGTATGAGTCCACTGCTGACAATACCATGTCAGACAGTTCTACCTCGAACCCGTCTACCGACTGATGACGGTCTTCGCCCCGTTCCCAATGGTGCGCTCAGATCACAAGTCTCCCCCGCTCGGCAGCTCGCTGACCAGCGCCATCCTTTCCGCAGGGCGCACTCCTCCTCTTCAAGCTGCTCATTCCCTTCGTCGCCCTCTCGGCCGTCTCGTGCGCGATCAATCACCACCTCCACCTCCCGCCTCTCTCCCTCTTCCTCGTCAGCTCGATTCTATCCGAGATTCTGACCATCAACGTGCGTCACCGCCTTGCACCGTTTTCTCTCCGCTGATCGTTGATTGCAACAGTTTTTCTTCCGCGTCACCGATGCCGGCTCGTGGCTCGCGATCGGCAGCTCCATCACGAACTTTGTCATCTGCTCGCTGCTGGGGTTGTTCAGCTCGGCGCTGCTAGCGGGTGGGGAGGGGCTGCTCAAGAGGACCGCGGTGGGCGTATAGACCGGGCAAGCTGCTCAATCTCGTAGTATGCGTCGAATGCTTCGCTGTCCATCCACCGTGGGGAAATCCACTCGAGGGAAATAGACTCCGCCGATGGGAAGACCTTACGAAAGCACGGCACATAGTAGTCGATCGACTCCTCTCTGAGCGATACCTCCTCTTGCTCCAGCACGAGTCGGCGTGCGAACGACGTATCCAAGCGTTCCAAGCCAAAGAGAACGTCGTCGGTTCTTCTCTATAGCCCGGCAGAAAGTGAAGGAGTTTAAGTCGTTCGCGAGTCTTCAAAGATGTGATCATGTCGTTGTCGAAGACCAGGCAGAACGCGCTGACGCTCAATTCCACGGGGTCCGTGCAAAATTGAATGTTTGGCGCCAGCGAGACACCGTCTTCGGGCAAAGACTCGCGGCGTTGAGAGCATGAGAGGCGGGAGCGTCGAAGCGACCGCGGACGCGGGAGAGCATCAATCAAGGCTCGTACAATCGAGGAGTAGTGCACATTGTAAAGACCAAGTTCAGTAAGGGATTGGCAGTTGGCGATGATGCCGACGAGCAATTCGATGGCTGGGTTGGCCAGAATGTGAAGATTGAGGACCAGCGCATTCAGACGGTTTGAGGCAGCGCTGATCGGGGGCTCGTGACAGGCCATCTCACGTGTCTTGAGGTGGGGACGAGATGCGAGGATGCGTGCCACAAGGGCGATCTGGTTCAAAAGGCAGGGAGCGCGCGGAGCACGAAGGATGGCGAAATTCGGCAAGGGGGAGGGAGTGCTAGCCATTAAAAGTATCCGAGCCTAGAGGTCATCGCACTTTGCGCCTTCGAAGCTCACGCGCCGCAGGTTCCCCATCTGGCTGCACAAGCCAGCCAGGGTTGCGTCTGCGTCGAGCGGGATGTGGCAGCGTTCATCAGAACGAACTGTCAACTCCTTGAAGGACAGAGCGAACGCCGGCCTCCCTTGTACCGCGGAAGCGAACCCAGAGGGCCATTCGGCGCGTAACGTCAGGCGTCCAGACCGCATGCCATCGTAGCAAGAGCGTAAGCGATCGCAGGGCGCAGAGCGCCAATAATGAGGCAGATCTTGCCACGCCAACTCGATGGCTTCGTCGAGCAGCTCATCTGGGAGGTGTAGAAGGGATGTCAGGCCTGCGGGGGAGTCGTTTGACCCGACGTCCGCCTATCGGAAGCCGTCTATAAGTTGGGGCAGTGAGATACTGATCAGAGCGTCTACGCACCTCCATATCGCCATTCATCGAAGCTGGGAGGGCTGCAACCGTGTGCGGCTCAGACGGGGACGGGATAAAACAGCCACGGTGAGGTTCACTCGAGGCGGCGCGGCAAGAGGTGTGGGCAGTCGGCAGCCTTGTTCAGCCTCAGTCACGGCCGCAGAAAGCGCAGCCAGAGGGTGACAGCGTTGTCATCGTCGTGGTAGAGGGTCAAGTCACTGCGGTTCATCCGTTTCCGCACCGCTCGGCTGCGATGGACAGGTTCCAGCGGCTGCACGCTTACTTAGAGTCTACGCTCGCAAATCCGCCGTCCCAGCCAAACCCGGCGGTTCTTTCGCGGCTGCAACTCAAGCTTGAACGGGCACGACTCGCCTTCATCGACCTCCTCGACACGCCGCCCAAGGATGCCAAGCAGCGTGAGCAGTTGAACAAGGGTGCGCCACCAAGCCCTACCCCGTCGCGTAGGTCTCTCGGGCTGACCTGGTTCGTTGCGATGTCCTCAAACACAGGCTCATTCACCTACGTCGCAACCGGTTCGTCTTACCCTGCAGGGCCTGCCCTTGTCAAGGACATTCTCTTCCTCTCCGACTCGCTCAATGCGTCAGAAGAGCTGTGCGCCTCGCTCGTCGCCTACGGAATCAACGCGAAGCCTCGGAGCGGTTATGGACGCGCGGAGAGCGGTCTCGTCGTATGGCTCGACGAGCGCGCGTCGCTGTTGCTCTGCTTGCAGGCAATTTGGCGAGGTGCGCTGTCGGTCGACGAGCGGCTTGCGGCATCGGGTATTCAGCGGGTGCTTGAGCGGGAGGTCGAGGAATTGACGCGAGGACGAGGTGCGCAAGTGTCGCTTGCCGGAGCAGGAGGAGGCAAAGCGAAGGGCTCGTGGGTGGAGAAGCTCATCCGGTCGCTCGACGAGTGCAAGGCGCAGGCGGACAAGTTGCGGGCATCCCTCCTCGGCCCTGCACCTTCCGTGGGTGCGCTCGTCCCGGCCGGCCAGACGCCATCGTTCTCCGACGAGGTGACTGAGATGCGTGTCCAGCGGTACGAGGAGGAGCGAAGATTGATCGGACAGCTCCTCTTCCTCATCGGCGCCGGCCGCAACATGTCTAAGGACGACATCCAGCTCCTCGTCCGCCAACTCTCCTCGACTCCCGTGACTGATGGAGCCGCCGTCTACGTCCTCGTCGCCCTCCTCGCCACTCTCGACACATCCTCCGACGCCGCTGCCCAGCAAGCCTACCCCCTTTTCTCCGACTCCTCCTTCGTCTCGCGCATCAAGTCCGACCTTGCCTCGAACTGGACCGTCCCGCAATTGAAGGCGGTCATCCAGCTACAGTGGTCCATTTTCCTCGACAGCGCCGCCCGCCATGTTCCCAACTTTGAGACCGACGGAGGCGAGCTGGTCGACAGCTTGACCTGGCAGGCGGTCGATGCCGACGTCTTCCCCTTCCTCGGCCGTTCTGTGCTCGCCTTCAAGCGGGATGAGGAGTCGACGGAAATCTGGGGCGGGATCGGCGCGGATGTGCAGCCCCTTGGCGGAGACGCCATTGTCGACCCGTGGTTCCAAGACTACATCGTCGAGCAGGTCGACTCGTTGGCGCTCGAGGTCATCTCGAACCGCATCTCGATCTTGCGAAAACTTCGCAATCGCGAGGAGGACGTTGTCTCGACATCGCACCGCGGTGGCGGTCTGCGTGCGTCTCGAGGAGTAGCCGATGGTCAGCCGCCGCAGTCTCGACACGATCTCGAAGCCTTCTTCCTCCTCGTCGCCACGATCTACCGGCACAACCCTGACGGCGGACTCAAGTTCTGGGAGGAAGAGACGACCGACCCCTCAACTTCGGCAGTCGTGCACAACCCGATGGCGAGTCGTCTGGCCGCATTCTTGCGATGGGGCAGCGAGTGCCGACCGCCCGCGATGATGCGCGCGTACTACGAGATGGTCGCCGCTCTCGCAACAGGTCCTCGCAGCGCGACGTACGCTTTCGAGTTTCTCTCGGCGGGCGGCGCTCTCGACGGATCCTCGACGCCCTCGTCGACATGTTCCTGGGCGGCACTCTTCGGCGCTCTCGAGTTCTACCTTAACAACCTTCCTGACCGACCACTCGGAGCGGGCCCGAATGCCGAGGGCGCTATGGGCGAGATGCCGCCCGAGGAAGTTCCACTCCTCCGCTCGTTTGTCCGCCTCCTCCGCCAAGTCATCGCCTTTTCCAACGTCGCACGCGCCACTCTTCACGACAACCAGCGTTACCGCCCGATCGTCACCCTCTTCGCCCTGACCGGTCGCTCGGTTCCCATCGAGCTCAAGGCGACCTTGTTGTACGCTATCGAGGCGTTCGCACGGCCGGGCGGATCGTTCGGCGTCGAAATCGCTCGTAAGACGTGGACAGCGCTCGAGCAAAGCCAAATCTTGCCGACTTGGGCGAGCACGGAAGGTCGCGATGCACGCGGTGGAGCAGGATTCGCCGCCCAGTCGCCGTCGAAGCCGCTAATGCGCGGGCCGCAGCCGCTGATGCTCGAGGGAGGGATCTTGACAGAGCTTGAGGAGGTCGAGGCGCCGAACAAGGTCTTCCCCGAGTCGACTGCTTTCGTTAAGCTTCTCTGCACCCTCATCCATACGCGTTCGACTCTAGAGCCCATCCGCCGCGGCGTCGAGCTCGACATCCACACCATTCCCGACAATCTCGGTGCGCCCAACCGTGTACCAGGCGTGGACCCGTACGTCAAGTTCGTCGTTGAGGATGTTTTGCTGAAGGCGGGCGAGCGGGAGTATGCCGACGCGAAGGAGCGGTGGCAAGTCACCGACGTCTGCCTGGCCTTTGTCGAGCGGTGCTTGACGAGCTTCGATCTCGGACCGTTCCTCGCATGGGTTGCGAACGGCGGTCGATCATCTGCGACGGGCGGCACATCTCCCCTGCAGCACCTTGCTCAACACCCCGGCTTCGACATCCTCTCTCGCATTCTCGGCAGCACTCCCCTCCTCGAGACCATTCTCACAATCGTCACTGCCGGCTACGACTCGATCCGCAACAACCTTGCTGGAACACCTCTCTTCACTCGCTGCATGCTCCGCTGCCTCCGCATCACCCGCCGAACGCTCGACATTCAGGCGCCTTTCCTCGAGGTCGTTTTGCCAGCGCTCGCCGACAGCAACATCCACATCCCGCAGGACAAGCTTGGCAGGCTCAAGACGCTTACGCCAATCGACCAGTCCTTCCTCTACCACTCCGAAGTCATTGTCCAGATTGCCCTACTCGTCGCATGCGAGGAGGATGACCAGATCGCCCTCCTCGCAGTCCAGATCCTCGCCGTCGTCGCCGAGTCGCCCTTCTTCGACGTCCAGCAGCGGTTCCCGGAACAGTCGCGGACGAAGCTGAACCGCCTTGTGGGGCTTCTCCAGGCGTCCCCTGAGACGTTGCGAATCCAGGAGGCGTTTGTCCAGCGGCTTGAGGAGGATGTGCCTGAATCGGAGCTCGAGTCGCCGGAGTGGGAGGGTCCTGTCGGAGACGAGTCAATCGAGGAGATCAAGGAAGAGAACCCTGGCGCGCTGCGCCGTGCCATCCGCTCCGCGATCCTCGACCTCTTGCTCGCCAATACGCGACCAGAACGGACGGCGCCAAACGTTGCCCACCTCCTCCTCGGTTTCAACTTGCAAGGCAGATCGGAGGAGATGGAGATTGACGACCCCGAGGCTGCCGACACGGTCAAGACGAGCTTGCATGTGATCCTCGACTTGCTGGCGCGTAACGTCTCGAGTGACGAAAGCGAGCAGCAGGTGTGTTCGAGCAGCTCGGTGACTCCCCGCTGTTGTGCTGACCGAATCACGCCACCCAGGTATCGCTCCTCGTCCGTCATCCTTCCCTCGCCTCGCAATGCTACCGCCTCGTCCGCCAACTCTGCCTACAGCCCTACACCTCCGCCGTTGTATCCCGCTACCTCCGCAACCGCGAGCACTTCTTCCTCCGCCAAACCCTCGCACTCCCCTTCTCCATTCCTCCCGCTTCGCAAGGCGCCATCGGCGGCGTTCAGTACGCGGACGGTAACCAGGTCGTTTCGTCGTGCGCGGCCGTCTGCGCCGTCCTTCAGGCTGAGGGCTGGCTGCTCGACTCTTCCGCACTCGAGCTCAGCGTCCTCGCAACTGGCAACGACAACCGTCGTGCCGGCGAACTGATCACGGCGCTTTTCGAGAACCCTAGCGCCATCGATGACGATGTTCCGGCGTACCTCGAACAGGACGGCGGTCTCGAGCAGGCCCTTCCGCGCATGCTCGAGATCTTCCACTCTTTCGACTTTGCCTGGCACGACTCGATTGCGCCCAACGAGCACCGCCTCAATCTCTTCGCCGAGCTCCGCTTCGACTCGTGCCTCAAGCGGGACAGCACCGGTTGTGAGACGTACGACTTCGGCGCGTTGCTTGCGCTTCTTGGCGCGGCTCGCCGCGAGCTGCAGAACCGTGGCCTGCTCAACACACCGCCGCAGCAGGAGGAAGCGAAGAAGGAGACACGCGCGATCGTCGAGACGCTCGTCGTGGAGAACCACCGGCGCGAAATCCAGTTCGCTCGGTACCAGGCGCTCAAGTCGTGGCGCAACCTCCTCGACATCGTTCTCACCAAGGCGTTCCATCTTCTGCCCGCCGACAGCCGACACTCGCTACTCCTCGATGTCATGAACGCCATCCTCCCGCCTCTGGCCGCAAGCGAAGTCGAAGCGTCGATCAGCGAGCTTCTCAGCGGTGCGGCGGTGCTGCTGGCGACGAAACTGCGCGATGAAGGTCTCGGCATTTTCTTCGTCGAATCTGGCGGGACCATGCAGTCGGTTCCTCCCGAGCGCCTGCACTCGATCCTGCGGGCGGTCCTGCAGGCGATCATCCAGCCTGGCGTCTCTCCTGTCGTTCGCGGCAACCTCTACGCCGTCCTCCTCAACTACATCCAGTACTCTGCCAAGGTCGCCACCGTCTCCCCCGCTCTCTCCCGCAACCTCGATGACGGCGCCAGCGTCGGCTCGACCACCAACGATGACCTCCTGTCCCTCGACGGCATGTCGACGATGGGCAGCACAAGCGGCCGACGATTCAGCCGCCGCAACGTCCTCGAACACGGCAACTTTGCCATCTTCGCTTCCGCGCTCGAGCGCCTGCTCCCGGTTGTCTGTCGCGACGCTGCCGTCGGACACGAGGTGTGGCGCACGGTCGCGTTCACGGTCCTCGACTCGCTTGCTGCCATCGCGGAACAGGCGCGTGCGACCAGCAAGGTCCTCGGGATTTTGACGAAGCGGGGCTACCTCCAGAACTTTGTCGCGTCGCTCAAGGATGCCGACGCAGACCTGCAGGCCACGCTTCAGCCCGACCCTCGTGAGTGTAGAATCGCTTCCTCATGATCATAGAGGGCTGACCCCTCTCGACTCAGCCTCGCTCAATGCGCTCTACGTCTATGAGGCGCAAATGTCTTTCCTCATCCGCCTCGCGTCGAGCCGAGAAGGCGCCGAGAAGCTTCTTGGCGCAGAGCTGCTCAACCGCCTCGCCGAGTGCGAGTATCTCGGCGCTCGTCCGCTTGCCGACGCGTCAGCCATGGGTACGTCGCGTTCTATCTGGCCTGTATCGCTCTCTCCCAACGACTTCTGCTCGCAGACTTCGAAGGCTTCCTCCCTCCTGCAACCGAGCGACACCACCAGCTCCTCCTCCCCACCCTCCAGCTCGTCGTCAACACCCTCGTCTCGTTCGGTTCCGAGACCTCGGTTGCGACGCGACAAGCTCTCGCCTTCATCGCCGGCCAGCGCGAGAACCTCCTCATTGCCCTCAAGGACTGCGCGGCGAATCAGACGGTGTCGCTTCTTCGCGAGGCACACCTCATCGTCACGCTTCTCAGCATTGTCCTTCCGACCGCCTCGGACGACGACCTGGTGCGTCAGTCGCGCTTCTTCAAGCGTCCCGAGACTGACGATCTCGTCCGCAGACTGCGTTGGCGTCATTCGGAGGGCTCAACTCGGCTCTCCTTGCCCTGTCCGCCAAGGTCTGCGGCTCGCAAGACTGGGTCTCTCGCGTCCTGCCCAGCAACGACGTCGAGCGCGACGAGGACCAGACGCTCGTTCTCTCACTGCGAAACAACGGCACCGTCTTCAGCGACAAGGTCGACACGCTTGTCGAGTCGCTCGAGGCGGCGCTCCTGACCTACCAGTGCGTCTCGACGTGCAAGCGGGCGGGTACAAACACGGTCCGTCCCGTCCTCCTCCCGACGCTCAAGTACGGCGAGAACAGCGCTTCGGGCCAGTCGCTCGGGTCGATGGGCGCCTTCGTCCGCGACACGACCCAGGTCCTCGAGGCACGCTTGCAGGAGCTCGATACGCTCGCTGACTTGCTCGACGGGTTCGAGGGCAAGCCGCTTGATGAGCTGGAGGAGGTTCTCGAGTTCCCGAGGGAGGAGGACGAGAGTGAGGCCGACAGGCGGGGAAAGATTGGGCAGGAGTTGCAGGCGCTTCAGGCTAAGTGCCGCCTCAAGCTGCACTCGTCCTTGCGTGCGTCTCAAATTTCTCTATCTGTCCATCAGGACATATGCTGACGCTGCCACGTTCCCGCAGACCTCCTCGAACTCGCTCTCGCGCTCTACCACCGTCACGTCACCTTCTTCCTCGACCCCGACCGCGCCTCGCAAGACGGCACGGGACGACCAGACGTCGGTCTCGGGCTCGCAGAGTCGCTCAAGGCGCGGCGCGACCCGAACGCGGCGCTCAGCATCAGCCAGTTCGACTTGCCGACGTTGCGGGAGGACTTGGCGGAGGATTTTGCGCGCGTTGCGGACAAGCTCACGGGCTTGCAGTTTGTGCGTACACCATCCATGTCTTTCTGTGTGCCGGCGCTGACTGCCGATGCGCCCGCAGAGCCAGAAGAACGTCGGTTCGTCGTGGAGACAGCGCGAGGCGTATGTCGGCGTGGTGGTGCGGCGATTGCAGGAGCTGCTCCGCCTCGGTGGTGCGGACAATGAGTGAAATACGGCGCTTGTATTGGCGTTGTGCAAGTAGTTGATCCGCTTTTACATCGACTTGAGCGAGATCTCACCGCTGCCCTCAGCTTGGTCCGGGACGAGCGAGCGGGTCTGTCTACGAGCACCCGCTTCAACCGCCCCGGCTGCTTCGTTCACAAGCCAGATAGGCTCACATTAGCTCTCGTACCGCCCGTCCAAGTCTCGCACCCTCTCGTTGGGCCGTCTCTGAGCACCACCCCGACTCGCCGCTTCATCTCCCCACCAGTCACTCTCGCCCTTCACACACCTCAGAACCCCCCAGATTCCCACAATATGGTTCCTATTCCAGTCTGGGAGCGCCCCCAAGTCAGGACCTACGACCCCGAGGCAAAGACGGACGCACCCTTGCCGACTGAGCTGCCCGCGACGGCACAATCGTCTACGAACGTCAGCGGCCGGTGGTGGAAGACTGAGCACAATGCGACTACGAGGGCGCAGTCAGGCAAGAAGGCGCCGCAGCAGCTGGATAAAGCTTGGAAGCAGCGCGAGGAGCGGAGGAAACGGGACGAGGCAATCAGAAAGCTCGAGCGGTGCGTTCTGTTCGCTGAAAGCCATCATGGCAGTACGCTGACGTTCTTCAACTCTCACAGGGAATTGAAACAGGAGAAGGAGGACGAGGCGGACCGGAAGAAGCGCATCAACCTCGAGCGCCGCGAGAAGGAGGCTGAGAAGAAGCGGCTGGCGGAGATGGCTGCGAGGGTGCGTATTGTCGTCATTTGTCCCCCTGGGCCGTGCTGACATCCGCCTTCCGACTTTGCCGCAGATGAGCGCAAAGAAGCTTCAGCGGTCCGTTTGCTTTTTCGTTCTGTTCCCGCTCTTCCGGTTCGAAACTGACAATTCGTGCATGTGCAGGATGAAGAAGCGTCTTGGGCGCACCAAGAAGGTCAATGGTTGAGCACGCCGTTCGTCCACTGTCCCCGCCCTCCTCTGCGCATCTTTCGCCACCCGTTTTCCTTGTTGTTCAGTCTTTCATTCGGGCGGCTTGACATATTGTAAGGTATCGCATCCGCATCAGCATCAGAGGGGTATCGCAGCGAGCACTGCACAGAATAAGCCGGCCTTTCTATCGTCCCACGCTTCGACCTCACACCGTACCTTCGCACCCGCGCGACCTCGTCGACTCCGCCACGGCTCCACCTGCAAACGCTACCAGGCCGACATCGGCTGCGCCTGCTGAGCCGGCTGCCACAGCCCATTGTTCTGGTTCGTCGTGCCCTGCTGCTGCGGCCTTTCTTGGACTTGCGATCCTGGCATCGTGGGCATCGTGACCTGCGCAGTAGAGATGAGCAAGGCAGACTGACGCGGCGTGGTGGACGACCTCAGTGAGTCGATGGATGAGACGAACGAGAGGAGGTTGTCGTCGACGCTTTCGAGACGGGCAGTCGCGACGGAGACGAGATTCGTCGCGGCCGATCCGAAGTCGAGAATCTCGAGATTCTTGGTGGGCGTGGTCGAGACGACGGGCGGTCGTCGGCGATGGAAACGAGGAGGACGAGTCGTCGGGCGAGAGGACAGCTGCGGCCCAGTCTTTCTGCTGGAAGGGCATCGTTGCGAGGATGATGGTGACGATCAAGGCGAGAATGATGACTGCTCAACAGTCGATGCAGGCAAAGAGGCTCGTCAGCAAGAGTTTCTCGAAAGGCGGTTCCTCCGCGACCTGCTCGACGCACCCGCCAGCAAAGCGATAATCCCCTTCTTCCTCCTTTCGAACCTGTCCATCTCGTACTGTCTCGCAAACCCATACTCATGATCCTCCTCTGCCGCCAGCTCCTCGCCCTGGATGTAGCGGAACTTGCGCTCATACGCGTCTTCCTCCAGGTCGTTGAGCAGGCTTGTCCCGCCGGTGCACTGTGGGCGCGTGCCGGACATGAAGCCGTAGCGGGAGCCGAAAAAGGGACGAGGAGGGGGTGTGGCGGGTTGCGTGGAGGAAGACCTTTTCGATCTCTCGACTTCTTGTTCTTCTTCCTCAAAGTTAGGCCCGGATGTAGCCGCATCTAACTTCAGCGCGCGGAGAGCAGGTCCGGATCGGGGGGGAGAACGCACGTCGTTGAGGTTGACACCCCCCCCCCTTGCGCTCGCTCCGTCCAGTCATCTCGTTGACAACATCGTTCTCGAAGACGTCGGGAAGAACGCCATATTGTCGTGCGTGAGGGCTTCGAACTCGGTGAACGGATCTGCGCAGCGTGGAAAGCGAAAAGCGAAAAGCGAGTCAAGAGTTGACCTTCGCAGGATGGCATTTTTTATCAGGCGCTCACTCCGAAGCGCGAAAGAACCTGCGTAGGGCCTGTGAGAACGCTCATATCAGCAAAGAGAAAGGGGTGACCGAGAAGCCGCCGCGAGTCGAGAGCGCTGTCGACGAGCGAAACGCCTCAAAGGATAACGCACGTCACGCTGTTCTTGATAATGCCGTCGGCCGCGCCCATCTCGGACGCCCGCAACAAGCCGATGAGGTCTTCGTCCTTGATGCCCGGTTCGCGGTGGCGGATGTGACGGCACATCCAGATGCGAGTCCGTTCCCGAAGAGCGTTCCCTTTCAGCCCCCTCGCGGATTCTACGGCGTGAGGTCGTCAACTCACCAACGCAAGAGACGTTCAAGCAAGGTATAAGAGAAGGAGAGGGACGCACCTCTCCATCGCCTCGCGGAAGTCCTCCATCGCGCTCGAGACATGGTACTTGACTTCGTCCGTCTCGGCCTGGGTCTCGGACAACTTGCCCTGCTTGACGAGGCCCTCGACGTCGCAGCTCCAGTCACTGAGCTGCCTGAGCCAGGTCTCGAGGCTGACGATGCCCTTGCCTGTCTGCGTTGTGAGGGCGGCGATGGCGTCGAGGTCCGCACGAAGCGAGACTTGGCCAACGTCGACCTTCGGGTCGAGCTTCACGATCTTATTGCGGAGGCTCACAATCTGCGAGGAGAAAGGCTTCAGCGGTCGAAGGCAAAGCGAGACCTGGAACAGCTCCTCTGACCTCGTCAATGTCGTTTTGTAGCGAGTCGATAGCATGCGTCAGATCGTAGAGCTGTGACAGAGCTGGTATGAGCGTCAACGTGGCCGAGCTCACGGACGCGGTACGCACCTAAGCCAGTAACGATTCCATGTCGGGCGTCGGCTTGAAGTCCTTGTCATCCTCCTGCATCTGCTGCTTGCTCTGACAACCGTCTCCCCACAAAGCACGATCAGCAGCCGCATCGGGACTCGATTGCTTCGACGGACCACTGAGCGACTCGCGACCGGGCGCAGGACCGAGGTCTATAAGCGGTTCTTGGTGCTCGTCGTCTGAGAGGTTTCCCGACGACTGTGCCGGCTTACTCGTTGTAGTGACAGAAGAGAGAGACTGGCGCGTCGCTCTTCCATCGAAAATTCGGGACGACGGCGCCGACGATGTAAAGAACGACGCGGACCGTCCGCGCGACCGCGACGTCGACTCCCTCGCCAGAGGTGGGTCGTACAGGTCGTGGCCGTCCATGGTACCCGACTGCTGACGTCGAGACGGAGGAAGAAGCAGAGAAGGGAGAAGGAGAGGGCAAGAGAGCCGGACAATCCGCGAATACGCAAAGTCCACGGACCTTCCCTTTCTCCCGACCTGTCGAAGAGGGGGACGCCGAAGCAGGGGGACAGAGTGGCAGAGGCTGGAGCGGAAGGCGACATAGGCGAAGGGCGAGGTGAACGTCTGATGCCTAAAGCGCACGCTGTGGTTGGCGTCTCAAGCTCGTCGCGGTGACGGGTCATGGGGCCAGAGCTGAACGCCGGCGACGACGCGAACAGATAGCAATGTTACAGCAACAACAGTACTGCTCGTGAGTATGACATGGTGTAGGTCGGACGATCGGAAGGCGGGAAGGAGAGGAGATGGCGCGTCTACTGGCCGCCGAGGATAAGCTGCAGAGACGGCGAGAATCAGTAGAGCTCAGGAACGAGCCATGAAAAACGCACAGATCGCAGGTCCCACAACCACCGCCGCCGCTTGTCGCCGTCAGTCTGCTCCGCCGACGTCCAACCCTTCATCTCCCGCCGACATCGCTCAGCCGCCTGCTGACTCTCCCTCAACAGCTGCTTCTTCGTTGACTTCGTGCGCGTCTGACCGTCGCTCTGCCCGTCCTCCTCATCACCCTCGCTGCCCTCCTCGAGCGCAAAGCTCGCGCGGTTCTTGACCATGCGCTCCCGCTCGCCGAGCTCCCATCCGTCCAGCTCGCTTGCAGCGCCATGCTCCTCGTCGTCCGCAACCTCGCCTCCTGACGTAAGCCCCCAATCGATCTCGAGCTCGTCCTCAGCGTCAGGACCGGCGATGGCGTGCCACGAGCATGTCGCTGGATCGAAGACCATGTCGCCGACGACCTTGGCGGTCCCGCGAGAGGCGTTGACGGCTGCACCGGGTGGTAAGTGGGTTGCTGAGGGACCCCTCGCTTTCGCCTGACCGGAGAGGGCAGCCGTTACAGGGCCGAACTGGCCGCGAGCGGGCGAACCGGCGGCAGACAAGAACGGCGAGATGAGGGCGGGTCGAGTTGACGTAGCGAGAGCCTTGTCGAACTCGCGCAGGATGGCCTCGTTGCCTTCCCATCGGTGGAGCAGCGGGTCGTAGGTCATCTCGCCTTGGACTGCACGACTCAAGATCAGCAGTCGGTTCGATGAGCAAGGTGAGCGAGGCGAGCGTACCTTTGACCGTACTTGCCCCGCCCAGATGGCGGATCAAGTGAGGTTCCCGCCGCTTCTTGAACTTCTTCTTCTCCGGCTCGCCGCGCTTCGGTTTTGCCTGAACGCTCTCGACGCTAGGGCGACCCTTGACGCCGGACGGAACAGCAGTCTTGGCCGCAGCCGCGATGTTCGAACCCTCTTTCTTGCCCCAGCTCCCGCCTCGAACCGTCGCCGTGCTTGCCCCGCTGCTCTTGCGCGACGACGGCAAGACCGTCCGCTCTCGCTCGCGCTCCTTCGAGACGGGCAAGTCATCGAACGCATCGAGCTCGGTGCCGTCGCCGTACTCGGGCGGAACTTTGCGCGCCGGGTTGAGCGGTCGAGAGAGGACGACCGACGGTGACGGAAGTCGGATGCCGGTGATGAAGGCTGATGTGGTTGGCAGACGTGGAGACGGCGACAGAGACGGTTTCGTCGGCGACGAAGGTCGGGAGATCGTGCGAATCTTCGAGGCTGTGGCAAGTGTCGGGCGCAAGAGGCGGTCCGAGGTGGAGGCAACAATCGATGGTCGGGCGGGCGTGGCACTCGAGAGAGGCGCAGAGTTCGAGTTGACGCGTTCTCGCACCCGCGAAGCGGAAGCAGCAGTCGGTGCAGCAAAAGAAGGCAGACGACCTGCGCCTGGCGATGGCGAACGAAGCGATTTCTGTCTTGAGCGCGGCCGAGTCGCGGGAGAAGGCGGCGGTGGCGGGAACGAACCGTGCGCGAGCGAAGGAGACGGTGCGAAATTCTGCAGCGATCGCTTGCGTTCGATCGTGCGAGGCGCCGAAGGAGTTGCGAGCAAGTGCTGCTGGCTCCACTTCGTGCGAAGAACCGGGCGAGCTGCGCCGGCCGAGGTGGCTGGTGTAGTCGCGATTGGCGAGCGGCTGCTCTTCGAGGTGGACATCGAAGCCGGAGGCGGTGTGTCCAGTTCGGACGGTCGAGCTCGACTAGTGCTCGCACCGCTGCGGAGGTCCGATGTCGAGCCAACCGTCCGCAAGCTGGACGTACGAGCGCGAGGACGGCCTCGACTAGCGGCGGACGGTGCGGGAGGCGGTCCTCGCCGCCGAGTCGTGCTGGCCTCGGTAGAGTGGGAAGATGCGGCAGATGGTGGACGCTCGATGTCGTGCGAGGAGGCAGATCGAACGGGCTGAGGTACCGACGAGCCTTTCGCGATCGAGGACATGGGAAGGATGGACAACCGAGTTCCGCTGGGTCCGAAGGGTCCCCTCGTCGAGCTCCTTCCCGGCGGCGGAACCTTCCGCAAGCTCGACACCGAAGGCACCTTGCCCTCGCTCATCGTCCGCCGCAGACCGCCAATCCTGCTCCTCGCTTCTCTCGCCTCCTTAGCAAGCTGGGCCTCCTTTGCCTTCGCCCCGCTGATAGTCCGCATCCGCTCGCGCATCTGCTGCGCACTCCACGCCGCATCGTCTTCCGCCAACTCGTGCCGCAGCTCATGCGCAAGGTCCGTGCTGTCGTGCTCTTCCGGCTCGCGATGGCGCTGGAGGCGTTCCTGCTCTTCGGGCGAGGTAGGCGTCGTTGCTAGTGCATGGAAGAGCAAACCACGACCGCCTCGTTCCTCGAGCTTGGCGTGCAAGATGGACTGCAAATCGACCTTCTGTGCCGACGACGGGTGGTCGGAGTCGGGCTCGCCTTCGCTCGTCGGAGGCGTGAAGACGGCAGAACGACGCTCGTTGCCGAGGAAGTAAGAGGGCAGAACCAGATCGTTGAAAAAGTCGGCGTCGTCTTCGGCGGTCGAAGATGGACCGTCGTCGTCGTCGGTCGTGGAGCGAGACGGGGTGAGCGGGCCGGGCGACGAAGGCGCGGAGGATCCGGTAGTAAGGGCGGGGTTGAGTGTAGGGACAGACAACGTAGGCGTGACCGGCGTGCGAGATGGGGGAGAGAGGGATGTGCCTTGCGGAATGGGGGAGAGCGATGCCGGCGACTCGTGCGCGCCGCCGCCCGACACGTCCGACCGCAGACTCGCTGAGCTCGTGCGGTTGTTGAGCAGCAGATTCCGCGAGAGCTTGATTTGCGAGAGCGTATCGGGGATCTCGAAGTCGTCTTCGCCGTTGTCCTCGGCGTCGGAGAACGAGGCGATGGAAATGCGCTGCTTGGCTGCGTGGTCGGGCAAGCTGCCGAGCTCGTCGTCCTCGTCGTCCTCGTCGTCAAGGCTGATGTGGCTTGCAAAACTGCCTTTCTTCGAGACGACCATGAGACCGTCGCTCGCGCTCTGGCCGGGACTGCGGAGACCCAGCGCGTCGAGACCTTCAAGATCCTGGTCCCAGTCTCCGTCGTCGACTGACTGCGCCTGGCCGTGCGGCGTCGAGCCGAGATGGTGTACTCGTCCCCGCTCAGTGCGCGAAGAGGCGGAAAGAAGGAGGGAGAGAGGCGAAGAACCGCGCATTGTCGCTGTTCTGTTCATTCGAGGCGTCGTATCGAGCGATCTGTCCCAATCCGCTTCTCGTGTGCGCGATGTTGGGACGTCATGTGACATGGTGGCCTCGGCGTCGAGCGAGAGGCCCTCCAGCAGCCCCTTCAGCGTGCCCGTGGTCGTGTTCGTCCGACTCGAATCCATCGAGGAGGCGTTTTCGTCCTCCAGCGTCGGCGGCATCTCCCGTCGCCACTCCTCGTCCAGTTGCTCGAAGAGATTTTGCGGGTCGTCAAGAAAGCTGTGTGCTTCGGTCGACGAGGCCTCAGACTCGGAAGGCGGCGAGAGGGAGAAGGACGGGTCGGGAGGCGGGGCGCAAAGCGAGCCTGAGGGGATCTCAAGATCGTCGTCCGCGTTCCAGGACTCGCTATCTTCGGCGTAAGCGCTCAAGGGGAGCATATTGGAGGACTGTCGAAGTTTGGTCGGGGGGGGGGGAGAGGAGGTTCGAAGTGGATGTTGATGAGGAGCTGACGAGATGGGCGAGTACCAGGGGTGGGCCGATCGTTCGCAATCCCTGATATACGCTGCAATCGCCCAAATGCGCATCGACCTTGTCAGCAACCCCGCGTGCAACAGCACACAGCAAGTGGGGAGGTGCGCACCTGGTGAGCCCTGAGGAGGCGTCAGATGCGCTGTTTAGGCGGTCGCAGTGACGAAGTAGCTGACAGTCACCAGGCCTGCGCAGTCAAGTGGCGATGAACGTTGACGGCGAGTGCGCCAGGCCTCATAACAAGGCGAGCAGTGATGAAGTTGAGAAAGGGGTTCGAGCGACCCCTTGTCGTTGTGACAGGTCGTCCAGCGCTCCGAAGAGCTTCAAGAGGCGCCAGAGCGCGTCCAGTCAGACACTGATCGAAGGACGCGAAATACAGCAAAGAACGAGGGCAAGCGGAGGAGAGGAAGGGTTGAGCGCGCTGTCCACGCCTTCGTAGGATGTGTAGCCTGTGTAATCCAATCACTGACAGCTCTTGAAATGTACAAATTAGCCGGCAAGGCCCAGCGAGAGACGATATCCAGAGCAGCTCCCATCGACGCAGGCGACTCGCGATGATAGGAATCGCCTCCATTCGCACGAGCGTGGCACGTGCGGTGCTTCAGTCAGCAACGGCCCAACTCAGACTGTCAGTCCTGCCGGTCCCGCCGACTTGCCGCCCCCGACGCTGACGGGCACAACCTCGTCGGCATCCTCCTCGTCCTCCTCCACGACCTGCGTGTCTTCCCTCGCTTCTGCGTCCTCAGCGTGGAGCTGAATGTCTGGCATGTCAACATCTCGGCTGTCCAGTGCTGAGTCATTGACGAGCGAGTCTTCGAGACCGTCGCCTAGGCTCTTCGGGCTAGGCGGACCGGTAGACTCGACCCGTTCTATCTTGACGGAGGGTGCGGGAGGGGCAAGCGAACCGGTAGAAGAGCCGGGAAAGGATGATGGAAGGTAAAGGCGGAGGTGCTGTTCGATGAGGTCGGAGGCGCGTTCTCGGTCGGCGGGCGAGAGGACAGCAAGCTTGAACGTCGTGCGCTGTATCCACGTCATATTCAGCTGTGAACAGAAGAGAAGTATAGCGGGAGAGCGCACCATGGCGAAGGCAACGCCGCGAGTCGTGAAGGAGAAGACGTCGCGGAACTCGGGTTGCGCTTTGCCGCAGCCAAGGGCAGTCATGCGATTCAAGGTGAGCTTCTTGACCGTCTGTGAGCAGCAGTGAAGAGATCAGCGAATGCTTCGCCACGGACGGAGGCATTCAAGAAAGGCGGGCCTCACATTCTTGTTCCTCGTCTCCACCGCTTCGCCGTCGCGCTCTGCAGCTTCGCCCTCTCCCACACCGGGCAGCACCGTTAACTCCCGTTCGATGCTCGGCTTCGCTTCAGCCATCTTCCGCCCGACAGCCTTGCCCATCGCAAATTGCCCAACCGGCAAACTGGAGCTCCTCGCCAAACCCCTTGCCACACCTGTACACCTTGCCTTACCCTCACCCGCGGCGAAACTTCGCAAATCCGCAACCGCGTCCATTCCCTCGCCGACAAAATCTCCTTCCTCGTCGAGGTCGCCAAACGCGCTGGCAACGCTCGGGGTCGGGCTAGGCGCACGACTTGTGTGTCGTCCGCGCCGAGGGTCGAGTACGAGAGAGTTTTCGTCCTCTGAGACCGGAGGGGAGTCGAGCAGCATGGAAGAACGGGAGGCGGTGCGCTGAAAGAGACGTGCGGAAGGACCGGCTGTTGAGCCTCGTCGAGCTGGTGCTGCTACGAGGGGGGGGAGGGACGACTGACGCCCCAGCGTAAGGTCTCGAGACGAACCGACGGAGGGGAGGCGCTGGTATGCGGTCGAGCGGCCAAATGCGCGAGAAGCAGGAGCGGCAGGCGGCGGAAAGGCGATGTTGGGCGGCTGTGAAGAGGTTGCGCGGACCTTCCGCGGCAAAGGTACAGGTTCGCCCTTCGCGCCAAGGAGTGAGGCGATCGCTTTGTCTTTCGCGCTTTGGCGGCGAGGCTTTTTGGCGGCAGGTGTCGGCTCGGTAGTGAGGGGAGCCGGCAAAGAGGCGGTCTTACGTAGTCGCTTAGCGAAGAGATTCTCTGATAAGGTAAGAACTGGTAAGCGCCGTCATTCGGGCAGCAAGACGCGCCGACCTACCGCGAGGAGCCGGGTCGTCCGGGCGAGGCCGACGCAGAGTTGCGCGAGCTTGCCGGCCGAGAAAGAGCGCGAGGGGCGCGCGAAGGGGTGCAGTAGACGTCGAAGCCGTAGGATAGACCTTCTCCTGGTTGGCCTCAACATCGGGATAGGCCGCGAACAGGATGACTTCCTCGCCTGTCGTTCGGGGAAAGGGTCAGTGAACGAACGCGGCCAGATAAGAACTTCCGGCGAACCCCCTGCATCAACCCGGATGCCGCACCCCTCGCTGCCTTCTCGACAGAACTTGTCCTCGAACCAGTCCACCGTCTCAGGACACCGCTCATCGATGTACACCCGCACGTCTGTTGGCGTCTCGACCTCGATCGTCTGCACATCTTCCTCCTTCGACTTCTCTTTTCCTTTCTTCCCTCCAGACGAGGGAAGCTTCCGCTCTGCAACAGGCGACTCGCCTTTCCGCCGAACCTTGACTTCGCCCTTGACCGTGATAGGCGCGCCGCGCAGCATCTCGAGACCGAGGCACATGTCTGCTCCAGATGCGATAGAACATATCGAGGAGAAGGGGTCGTCGAAAGGCGACACGGAGGACGAAGCGAGAGAAGGGGAGAGGGAGGACGAGACGGTGAAGAGGTGTGCGATGAAGGCGACACCTGGGCGCGCAGAGTCTCGTCAGCTAGTTCATTAGAGCCCTCTGAACGTCTTGCGCGCACTCACCGTGTAAAGGGAGCCGGCCCTCGCTTATCACCTTGCCTCTCCAGAGCAAGCGACAACCCGCTGGATTCGCGGCCATCCCTCCACCAGGCATCCCGCCGCTCGTTTTTGACGTGTCTTCGCACGTCAACGGAAGTCTCTGAGCAGTCGAATCGGCCGGAGAGGCTGTTGCTGGCGAAGTGTTGTCGTGTGATGTCGTGGTGGGGGAGCATAACGACAACTGAGGCTCAGAATGGCTTGCGAGCGGTACTGACGCACTCCCAGCGAGCGCCTCCGTCATCCTGAGCGCGTCAAGCAGCCAAGCGAGCTGTGATATGAGCGGTTGATGACAATCCACCCGAAGCTCAACATCTCTCGCCAAAACCATCGCTTTCCGCGCTACGACAGCGCTCTGACTGGTTGAGACTGATTGGCATGGACAAAGACTATTCCAGCAACCCTGATCGCGCCCCACGCGGGCGCGGCAGGGGTGGTGGACGCGGCGGACGGGGAGGTTCTTCTGGACGAGGTCAAGGACGGAGTCAAGCTAGTCAAAGCGAGCCTGGGTCGGTGCCGACTGGCGAGTCCCTCACTGATCTCTCAGAAATTGTGTACGGCCGAATGGATAGGCTGACCGTGTCGTTGCTACGTAGGATCCGTCTCGAAACTGAAGGCGCAGTTGAGGCAGACGAAGCGGCTGCTGGCGAGGGTGTGTGCGGGCCGCGTAAGCTTGCTCCGACCTCTGCTGACATGCTCTATCCCCGCAGGACGACCTCAACCCGGATGTTCGAGTCACGAGCGAGCGACGGCTAGTCGTCCTCGAGGCGGAGCTCGCCAAGGCTGAGCAGTCGAACAAGGAGAAGAAGATGGTGCAGCGATATCGCGGCGTCAAGTTCTTTGGTGCGCACAGGTCTTCCTCTTGCTTCGAGACTCAGCTTGACGTCTCTCCTCCGCAGAACGCCAGAAACTCCTTCGCAAAATCAAGCAGGCGAAGAAGCAGCTCGACTCTTTGCCTGGCAACGTAGACGTTGAGAAGACGCTGCTCGAAGCGCGTATCGACCTGTACTACGTCCTCGTGCGCCCAGTTCCGCTCCTCCTCGCCCTTTCTTTCGCTCACCGCGTCCATTTTACCTTGAAGCGCTACCCCAAAAGTGAGAAATACATCGCCCTCTTCCCCGACGGCACTTTCGTCCCCCACACCTCGTCAATCCCCTCCAGCGCGTCTCCCTCCGAACAAAAACGCCAGACTTTGCGACAGCACATCCGGAGACAAATCGAGAAAAGCGAGCTGAGTACTGCTCCGGAGGCTGGGAATTTGGAGATCGAGGGTGAGGAGGATGTGGGCGCTGGAGCGGGGAAGAGGGCGAGGAGTGAGGAGCAGGAGGAAGAGCGGGATGAGGAGGTGGATCTGGATGAGGCAGAGGAGAACGAGCGACCTGCCAAGAAGCAGAAGAGCTCGCAGGCGGAAGAAGCGGAAGAGGAGGCGGAGGACGACGCAGCCGGAACGGAACAGGCGGCCCCGAAGAAGTTGAACCGGAAGCAACGGAAGGTGCTGAAGCGGGCGAAGGAGTCGGGAGGAGCGGAAGCAGCGCAGGCACCTTCTCCAGCACGACCAGCTGAAAAGAATCCATCGAAGGGCGGACGGCGAAGCGTGTCATCGGCGAAGGAGGCGAAGAACCTGGCCGAGGAAGACGACTTCTTCGCTTGAGGTACTGCTTGCACTACAGATCTACATAACTTGATGAGTGTCCGTTCAGTCGAGAAGAGCTTCGACTCCTTCGCAACCCGCCGCCATCCCCATCGCGAGACCAGCGAAGAGCACGACTCCTCCGAAACGTCCGTCTGCTGCGCCGTAGGCCGTGTGCTTGGAAGCGCCCGTCAATGGATGCGAGATGAGAGCGGAGGAGATTGGAGCACAAAGGACGGCGCCCAGGCCGCGGGTGAAAGAAAGGGTCGAGAAAAGGTGCGAGGCGAGAGACGGGTCGTCGCCTAGGGGAGAGGCGCTTCAGCGTCGTCAAAGGGACAGTGCACGTTGACTCACTAACGACATTGTTGATGATCGCAGAGTACATGGAAGTCCAGCCGCCGGACGCCAGGCCCATCACGATGGAGAAGACGAGGAGAGGAGCCAGCGACGTCGCTGTGCGACGGGAGTCAGCCTTCAATGCGGCCCGGCGACAAAGGCTACGTACCGGCTACTCCCCAGAGCACGAGAACAGCGACGGACGATGCAAGCATGGTTGCGAAGCCCAGGCGGTGAGGCGAGTGCTTGTCTGAGAGGATGCCCATCCCGACGCGGGACAAGACACACGCGCCTGTACGAAGCGAACCGAAGCTCAGCAAATCACGATTACGGGCTTGACAGAGCGAGCGTACCGTTGACGCAAGCAAGAAGCGCTGAGCCTTCTGAGCCGGATAAACCAAGAGACTGCGAGAGGTAGCCGTGAATTGGGAATACGGCGAGCAATTGGGAAGGTGCACTACCGTCGCATAGGTAGGCAGGTACAGAAGCGTGATGAAGTAGCCGAACGCCTGACCGACTGTTGAGGAGAAGAGTCAGCGAAGTCGAAGCGAGAAGCGAGGGAAACAGACTCGCTGTTGGCCAAGAAGAACACCCAAAGCTTGAGGTTATTGGCCGTCTTCTTCAGCGTCACCCTCTCCTTCTGTACGACAGCCCGCTCAGCAATCTGATCCGCTGGTTCGGCCTCAGCAACATCGTCCTCCTTCTTCTGCTTCTGAGCGAGGCTCTTCGGCGGAAGCGGGAGGCGAGGGCGGACGAGCGGCACCGCTGCGCCAAGGAGAATGAAGGTCGACACGGCCTGCGTAACGCAAGAAACGGTTCAGCATGGAGACACGCCCAGGTTCCGGAGCAACTCACCAGAGCTCGCAGCGTCAAGGCGGCTCCGTACCGCTCGAGTAGCGCGTTGAGGATGAACGGCAGGACTAGTCCGCCTGCTGCAGTCCCGGCGAAGCAGACTCCGTTTGCGAAACCTCGACGTTCGACAAACCATTCTTGGAGGAAGTAGAAGGTCGAGTAGTCTATATAGTAAGGGGTTAGTTGAGTACGAGCTCGAAGCCTGCGGAAGTGAGCGCACACGCCATCGAACCGCCAATCGAGTACAGCAAGCCTTGGGTGAGCAGAAGCTGCCAGCTCTGCGCGAGGAGTAAGAGGGCTGAGCGGCGCATTGAGAGCGCGTGTAGCTGGGGCACCAGGTGCAATGCTCACCTTGCGTGCGAACGAGCTTAGCAGGAGCGAGAATGAGCACAGCACGGCACCGAGACGGATGACATGCAGGCGCCAGCGAGGTCGTGGGTTGAGCAGGACCGAGATGGGCGGACCAAGAAGGTCTGCACGACCACGAGGATTAACGCCGACCAAGCCAACGAAGCAGCACTCGGCGCACAGATGAAGCCAGAGGCGACTGTTCCTACGAGAGGTAGGAGGCTGCCCCCGGCATGTCGCCCGTTGATGCCTTCACGCTGATAGTAATCCAGGAAGACACCGTACGATGAAGGCAGTCCCCAGACGAGCGTTTCGACTGTGCAGCCTCGTTCAGCCCGCGAGTCAAGGGAATGTGGGGAGGAGAGCGTACTGGAGAAAGCGCCCAGGAGAAAGAGGTACGCCGCTCTGCCTCGATCAGGCTGCGCCAGTTGCGTCTGTTCGCGTCCGTCTGGCCCGGAAGGAGGGTAGACGTGTTGAGCCGAGTGGACTGATGAAGTTGGAAGAGGTGGACATGTCGAGCAAGAGGAGCTTGCGGAGGGCGGTGCCAGGTCTATCGGTGCTGCAGCAGTGCTGGCGAGCGTTTCTGTGCTCATGTGAGCCATTCCCCGAGCTGTGAGAACACAACGTGAAGCGTTCGAGCGGAAGAGACAGTTCGCTTCCTCCCGCATCGCCATGGCGGAGAAGTACAGTCGGTGGAGGGTGAGTGCGGCCACTCATGACATACTCAAATACTCCACGTTAATTCGGGCCCGCGCAGGACTCGGCCACGGGCGTCCAACCCTTCCTCACCCCATTGCCTGCCTCGACAGAATCGCTCGCGCCGCTCGTACAGGTCGTGACGCTGCCGTTTGCGGCGGTACTGGGAGGCTTGAGGACGCTACTGGTCGTACTGCTCTTGCTTACTCAGACTGTACTCGTTGAGGGTATCTACGGAATCCTCGTGAGTCGTCTTTTCGCTTCTTCTCACCAGCCTACAAGCTGATCGATGTTTTGCAGTGGCGTTTCCCTCCCGTACATGCGCCCTTGACAAGAGCGGCGAATGTCGGCATCGTAAGGCTGATCCTGGCTGTCCTTGGCGTTCTCTGGATCAATGTCGAGACTGTTCAGCTTCGCAAGACCGGGTAAGGTCTCTAACGCCGAACGCTGGGACCCTCAATACTGACACCGTCGATGGTCCGACAGGCGCTCGCCCCCCAAGCTACCCTTTGACCCGAAGAAGGGCGACCTCATCGTCGCGAACTCGTCGTCTTACGTCGACCTGCTCTATCTGGCTTTCCGGTGGGCTGGAGCGTCCCAGCATGTGGCGAGAACCTTGCGCTGACACTGAAGCTCGGACAGCTACAACACTTCCTTCATTCTTCCCGTCTCTTCCGCCCAAGGCAAGGTTATCGGCTGGCGTCGAGTCAGCCTCCTTGCGGCTGTCCGGGCGACGGGATCTCTGCCGCAGCCGCAAGGAGGAGCCGAAAGCCTGAGCGACGCGCTGGCGAACGCACCTGGACCCGTGGTGCTTTTCCCCGAGGTGCATTTCAAGCCGAATGACGAGCACGAGCACCGCTGACGACGATGCGTTCAGTGCACGACGTCGAACAACCGCGCGTTGCTCAAGATCCCAGATCTGGCCGCGCCGTTGAAAGGCTCGAAGGGCGGTCTCCCTCGCATCTTCGTGCTTGCGTTCAAGTTAGTCTCGTCAGCAACTCGGCAACGGACTTCCACTAACTTTCTCGTCCTGGCAGGTACCCTCAGCCGACCCGTCTCGCGCCGTCGCTCACCCACCCCATCCCCTCATCCTCCTACACCCGCCTTCCGCTCGCACACATCTACTCGCTCACCTCCCGCCTGACACCGTACACCTTCTTTGTCCGCCGGCTGCACCCTTCCGAGTCGCCGACGAGCTGGGACAGTCTCGGGGAGACGCTTGCACAGACAGGAAGGTTGAAGAAGGTGGTCGGGCTTGGGTGGGTTGAGAAAGGCGCTTTCCTCGAGTTCCGGCGAGTTAAGGGGCGGTAGGGACTCTTGCTAGCGCTTTGAGGAACAGCGAATCATGCACAATGCAAGTTCCGGAAGATAGCGAGAAAAGGAGAGAAACGGTACAACACGGTCGACGAAAGGACGGAGACTTCTGCTACCGACAACTATACACACACGGCCGCTTCAGGACTGCCCAATCTGCTGCTGCGCCTGACCCTCCTGCGCATTCGACGACGACCCAGCCGGACTCGCGAGCTCGACGATCAGTCTCACGGCACACTCGAGGAAGAGGTACGGGCTCGAGACTTCGGCCGCCGTTCTCCGCTTCGGCTTGACGCCGCCCATCGCGGCCGCGATCGCTGTTGCGGCGGCCGAGTTGGGAGTGGTCGAGAGCTCGCCGGCTTTGCGGTTGCCGAGGAGCTCGGGGTGTCGCGCGCGCAGCTCGTCGGCCGTGTTGGGCGGAAGCGAAGAGCTCAGAGGCGCCGGAGTTCCCGCCGCAGCTGCGGCGGCGACGGCGTTGAGGGCGGCGGACGAGTGCTGAGGCGGAAGCTCGATCGTGCCCGTCGGAAGGTAGGGCGACGTGAGATTCGAGGTCGTGGGCGAGACTTCCCGCGAACCTGTTCGCGGTGCGCTCGCTGACGAAGCGGCGGAGGAGGCGGGGAATGTGGCCGAGTGTGCCGCGGAAGGCGAGCGGATTGGTCGGTAGCCGAGGTTGCGGAAGTCGACAAGGTAGTTCTGGTCGTCGATTCGGTACAGCTGGAGGTCCATGCGAACCTGCATGCGTCCGTTCCTTCAAGTCAGCAAGCTTCGCCCTGGGCGGAAGCGGGCAAACAAGGAGGAAGGGCAACCGCGCACCATTACATCGTCCATCCTGCACCTCGTCTCGACGAAGTAGAGCTCGTGCGCTTTCTTGACGCGCTCCTCCTCCTCCCTTCTCCGCCTGCGCTTCTCGCTCTCCTCACCCGCGCTCCTCTCCCTCTCGCGTCCCTCCTTGCCCTCCTTCCCGCCATCCTTCCCACCACCATTCCCACCCTCCTCGTTCTCCTTCTCCTCATCCCCCTTCCTCACCCTCCACTCCATCTTCAACGCCTTGAGCGTCCGATAAATCTCCAACATGACCTCCATCGGCTCGCTCCTCGACCGAATTCCAAAATGCCACCGCTGACGCAGGCGCTTGGTAGTCGTCTGCGCGGGCTTCTCAGGTGGTGGAGGAGCGCTAGAAGGAGAAGTAGAGTTCTGCGCGCCGGCTGCGGCAGTGGGTGTGAGAGGCTGGGCGACGTTGCGCAGCGGCGAGTTGAAGCGGTGGAGGAGCGGTCGGCCCGAACCGGCTGTGAGCGCTGCGAGTTCGGGGTCGTCGAGCGGGCGGCGGAGGGACGACTCGAGGACCCGGATCGTCGTAGGCTGGGCGGCTTCGCGCAGATCGGTCGACGTGTTGCGGGGAGAGTCGCCGGCGGTGTTCGGGTCTGTTGCGGTCTTCTTGCGGTGCAGCGTGGGCTGGCGGGCGCGCGGCTGTGAAAAGAGCGTGACGGTCAGCGACGATGCGAAAGAGAGGAAGTGCGGGGGACTTACGTCGCCCGGCGGAGAGTAGAACGACTGGATCGCTTCGGCGTCGTCATAGTGCGCTATGAGGTCGACTCGTCGTCAGTGCACCGTACCACACCCCTGAACCGCGCCATTCCACAGAATCGGACATAGAAGCCGACTCACAACCCTCGACCATCCGCTTGTTATCCCTACAAAGCTGATACGCAATCCTCAACTCGCGATCCCCCCCCTCCTTCAACTTCGCCCAAACCTCCTCACTCGTCAGCTCTGGAATCTTGCCACACAAATCATCCACAATCTCCTGATCGACGACGCCCAAGCCCTCCACCCACTCGCGACGACGCTGGTGGTCCCCTGTTGGAGTGGAGCCAGCTTGCGCAACAGGCGTGAGAGGACCCATTGCGCCTGGTTCGTTACCCGTCGGAGTCTTCGGTTCGCTCCCCTCGTCGCCCACACTACTCCCTCCCGCCTCGCTCCCAGGTCCTTGGCGGCCAAAAGGATGCTCAACATGCTCATACTGATGTTTCCCGTCCGCACGTCCGTCGCTCGCTCCGTCACCCCTCGCAAGTTGCGAGAGTGGAGGAAAGAGATACGCCGAGAGGTCTTTCTGGAACCACGGGAGTTGGCGGATCTCGTGCAGCTTGATACGCTTGTTCGAGTCAACTGTGAGCATGCGAGAGAGGAGGGAGCGCGCTTCGGAGGAGAGGAACGGGGGGAGGGTGAAAATGCCGCCTGTCGAGCGTCGAGCGTAGCGAGACGCGCAAGGTCAATTGAAGGAGAAGCGATGAGAGGGGGGAAAGACGCACCGTTGATTTTCTTGAAGAGCATCGGGATGTGGTCGTCGTCGAAGGGCAGTCGGCCGCAGAGCATGACATAGAGGATGACGCCGCACGACCAGATGTCGATCTCCGGTCCCGCGTAGAGCCTGCACGTACAACCCCAGCAGGCTCGAGGTCAGCAAGTGCACGACAGGCATGCATGCGGACGAGCGCTAGGGGCTGACGCACTTTCCGCTGATAACCTCGGGCGCGGCGTAGTTGGGCGACCCGCACGACGTCTTGAGAAAGTCGCCGTCGCGCATGATGTTTGACAGCCCGAAGTCCGCGATCTTGACGTTGAGGTTCTCATCCAGGAGGAGGCTGTCCACACCTCATCAGCTTCCGCCAGCGGGGGAGGGAGGGACAGGGGGACCCACTTCTCGGGCTTGAGATCGCGATGGACGATATTATGACTGTGGCAATACTCGAGTGCACTCATGATCTGCTGGAAGAACCTGCGCGCTTCGTCTTCGGGCATCTTTCCCCGCCGGACGATGTAGTCGAACAACTCGCCCGAGAGGTACTCGATGACCATGACGATGTCCGACGGGGAGGAGATGACGTCGTAGCTGTGTGCGCATCAAGGGTGAGCACGGGGAGGGCGAGGCGGGAGGAAAGGGACGGACAGCTTGATGATGTGAGGGTGTCGGAGGAGCGAGAGGTACTGGATCTGCGGTGTCACACAGCGCGATTGTCAGTGGTTCGGCTGCTCCATGAATCTAGCGAGCCGCCACCGGCATGACGGCTGTCCGAGAAACGAGTGAACGCCGACGCACCTCCCTGTGAACGCGGTTCGACATCTCGGCCGTCGAGATCTTTCTCTTGCTGATGAACTTCATAGCGACTTTGAGTCCGGTCTTGACATGCCGTGCGACTGTGTGAAGGTCCCTCGATCAGATGTACTGCCTCGGCGAGCCTATCGCCTCGACAGGCCAGATGCGACGAGAGGAGACCTCACGCTTGACTTTGCCAAAGGAGCCCGTTCCGAGGGTGGCTGCGGGCGAGAGCTAGTGTCAGCAGTGAACACGGCAGTCTAGGTGGTCCCCCTCGTGCGGCGTGCGAGGTGTATCGACGGGAAGCGGGAGGGGGTGGGGGTGTTGCAGCTCCCAAGTCGTGCGAGAGCAGGGCGTCGACGTCGCTTGCCAGAGGCTGCCGCGGGAGATAGACGGCAGTGCGGCTCACAGATGATCTCGTATTCCTGTCCACGTCGTCCACCCGAACGAGGGTCAGCGTGATGAGCGGGTGCGGGTGAGGAGGGAGCGTACGCCGATGACGGTGGATTTCTTTGGCTGTGGTTGGGACGGAGGCTGTCCTGGGGTTGGCAGCGGTGCCCTGTGGTGCTCTTTGGGCGGCATCGCAGCGGGTGAGCGAGTTCTGAAGGGCCAACCAGCGAGAGAGCGATGAGGACCACCCCCTCACGACAGCACGCGAGTGCACTGGCAACGTCCCAGCCCGGTGCAGTAGTGTATTACTCGAGTCACTGGCACATCCGCCGATTTACTGCGTGGGTGCGCGACCTTGCTCTCCTCGTCCCAGGGCGTCATCAGCCTCGACATCGCTCCTCGCTCTCGTCGCCGGCCGCACGATTGCGCTGAGACGACTGCTTGAGCTGCTACGAGCTTCCCTGCGTGGCCCCTCCCGCTTGTCCCGCTTTCCAGCTCGTCTCGCCGTCCCCGTCCGCCAAACAACGGCGGTGCTCCTTCCCGCCAGCCTGACCAGCTTGCACCGTGGGTGCCCTTCAGGTACCGCCAGCACACGATCTCAAGCTGACCAGCCACTGCCAGCGCAGCCTCGCACATTTGGACGGGATGAGCGGACCCCCTCCGCCCCGTCCGTCAGGGACTCAAACTGGCTCGACCTCCCTCCCAAGCGGCACGAACGCCCCTCCACCTTCCGCCGTTCCCTCAACCCAACTACCCCTCCCTGCGTCGTCCAACCCGGGTACGGTCGGCTCACCCCCGAAGAAGCGCAAGTCGAGCGTCTCGGGTGCGATGCCTATCCTGGCGCCGGCTGAGCCGATTGCGAGGGATGCCGGCGAGAGGACGGACGATGGTGAGGAGGGTGAGTTGCTAAGGCGAGCGCCGCGGACTCAGGCGAATGGCACAGCGTCCTCGTCGACGCAGACGCAGGCTCAGGCCATACCGCCCGTCCAGCTACCTACCGCCGAACCGAAGAATGCAGCGCTCTCAGGTCGCCTCTCGCCCCTTCCCCTCGCGCCCCTGTCGCTACCCACCTTCCCCGTCCTCCCACCCTCCATACCCTCCCCCTCCCAAACCTTCCAAACCCCCTCCCAAGTCTCCTCCATCCTCTCCCTCCCGCCCAACCTACTCCTCCAACTCGCCCGCACCGATTCGCCGGTCGAGCAACAGGCTATAGCGGAGAAGAAGGGCGTCAAGGGGTACTTGAGCAGTATGGCTATCCCGCCGCCGAGTCCGACGACGCTTGTTACGACTTTGGTCAAGGAGGGCGGAGGGGGAGGGCTGATTGGGTGGCCGGTAGGTAAGGAGGCGAGCGAGAAGGAGGAGACTGCGGCGATCCCGACCAGCTCGGCGGGAGGTCTCTCGGCTCGGACGTCGGCGCCCTCGCCTCTTCCCGCGTACTCGCTCCCGCCCGACCTCTCTTTGACCTCGTCCTCCGCCACAACCTCTTCCGACCTCGCGACCACCACCTCTCCCGCCGCCTCGTCCCCCGCCGCTGGAGCAGGCCATCCCGCCATCCCCGTCCTCCTCGGGCAAATCTTCGCCCCACCGCCTCTCACACCAGGCGTCCTCGCTCCCATCCCCGGCACGAGCGGGATCGGTGAGATCCTCCGCGGACACGGGCCTGCGTCCGTGCGGGAGTTTGCGAGTGTCGAGGATTGGAGTTACAGGACTGCGAAGGACCAGGTGTTTTCCTCGCTCTCGACTTCCTCGGCCACTGCGGCAGCTCGACCGGCACTCACGACTTCCCCCTCCTTCACCGAGCGCGAAATCTCCTCCCTCGCGTCTCAGATCAAAGACTGGGCCTTGTCGGAACAAGAGAAGCTCATTTCGCACCAAGTCGTCGAATCGAAATCGGCCGCGGTCGTACTCGCCACTGCACACGCAACCACCTCGGGCGCAGAGAAGGAGGGAGAGGACTTGAGTGGGTATGCCGAGGTGTACAAGAAACAGCTTGATGCGCTTGCGAGTGGGTATTTTGCCCAGCTTCATCGGGATGCGTTGAAGAGGTTGACGGAGGAGAAGGTTGGGAATGTGGTGTCGAGGAGGGGGTCGGAGACCGATCGCCCGGTCGAGGCGTCGTTACCCAGCACTTCGTCCGGCGGTACCGACTCGACGATCTCGACTGTCCCGGTTCTCTCTTCGTCCCAGGCACCCACTCTCACGTCCCTCACGTCACTCACTTCCTCCCGCTCCCAAGCCGAAGCGATGCACGTCCGCGCCTCGGCCGCAGCAGCCGTCGCAGCGCAAGTAATGGCCGCTACCACGCTCGCCCGTCAAGCAGGTGAGAAACTGGCCGACTTGGGCGTGGATCCGAGGAAAGTTGTCGAGGAGGTGGAGGGATTGGTTGGGAGTCGGGAGGGACGGAGGGGAAGCGCGGGAATGGACGAGTTGGGGAAGATTCTTGAGAGGGCGGGGAGTAGGAGGGGGAGTAGGCAGCAGGAGAGGGAGGAGAAGGGGGTGGGGAAGGAGGGAGAGGCGGTCCAGCCTGTGCGACGACCGTCCGAGTCGGGGAAGAACGACGCGATGAGTATCGACGAGGTAGGTCAGCAGCAGCCTGCACCCGCCGCGACGTTCACTTCGGCAGATGCAGTGGCCTCGACGTCCGCGCAAGTCGCGGACGCTCGTCCAGCTTCGGGGGCCGACCTCGCTTCCCTCCCGACTGCGCAACGCCCGTCCCGCACATCTCCCTCGTCCAGCCGCTCCGCCTCTGTCGCTCAAGCCGCCCATCCCGCACCCATCTTCGTTGCGCCCCAGCAGCCCGCCGACCTCGCCGCGCTCGCCTCCCCCGTCAAGCGCGACTACCTCCTCGCCTACGCACACCAGCTCTACTCGACCAACCCAGCGAGCGAAGAACTGCTCCCGCTCCTTCATACGCTCGAAAACGTCCATCCCGATCATCTGCCGACGCTGCTGCTCATCAGCTGCGTCTACTATACGCGGGGCGAACTCGAGAGTAGCTTGTACTACAACAAGCGGCTGCTCGAGCATGATCCGTCCTACGTGCGTCGCGGCCTTCCCTTTGCGCTCTCATACTCTTGCAGACAGCAGCTAATTACACTTTGGTCTGCCGCGCAGGTGGAAGCGATGTCGAATATCGGGACGACGTTGCGCGCGATGGGCAAGTGGAACGAAGCGGAGGCTTGGTGGTGGAAGGCGATCAAGCTGCGTCCGACGTGCGTCCTCGTGCGCTTTACTCGCCGAGACTCTCGCTCACCTCCCTCTTCCTCCTTTCTCTTCCTTCAAGATACTGGGACGCGACAGAGAACCTTCTCGGCGTCCTCTGCAACCCAGCGACGGCCGCATCTCCCGAAGCGCTCGCCGCAGCCGGTGTCGCGCCTCCACCCATCGAGCCGCGCTACCAAGAGGCGCTCGCCCTCTGCGACTACGTCGAGTCGCAGATCTTTGCCCACGACGCGTCGCTCGCCCACCCTGCCGTCCCTCCGACGTCCGCCTACTTCGACCCTGTGCCTCACCTGCCTCGCCCGCGCACCCTTCCCTCCGTGATCCCGCAGAACCACGTTCACCGCCTGCAGAACCTCCTGTACGCCAAGGGGAACCTCCGCCTAACGACGCAGAATCCGGCGCTTGCGCAGGACGAGTACGAGAAGGCGATCGAGCTTGCACTTTCGTTGCCCAGGTGGGCGCGTCGTCTTCCTTCCCTGCATTGGCCCGTCGAAGGATGCACGACTCGCGACCTCGTCGTCGCCGCAATCGTCGTCGGCAAGATACTCGCCGCATTCGCCGAAGCAGGCACAAACCCCGTCAGCGCGCAGAAGGTCTCGCAAATGGCGCAACAGCTCGGTGTGGCGGACGAGCGCGGTAGCGTCCCGTTCGAGCGGCTTTTTCGGACGATCAAGGACGGCGGAGACGCTTACGTCCAGCGCTTGCTCGCGATGGGCGGAGGCGTGTTGCCGACCGTCTTGCTCGAGCCGCAGATGCTCGTGCAGCTGCCGGGCATGCTCTTCTCCGAGATGCGGGGGACGCTTCCGTCGCTGCTGGATCCGGCGATTGTTTCGGGCGAAGCGCACGAGGCGCGCGACCCGACGAGGCAGCAGACGGTCCAGTCGACCAATCAGACGACCTCGACTATGCTCCTCACCCTCGCGAAGGGCCTGCAAGACTCGCTCGGCCCAACTTCAGCCTCGCGGTGGACCATTGGCGGAATTCCTGCGAGCCAGAGCCTCCTCCTTCCGCTCTACTACGTCGCCCTCGCGCTCTACCCCAGCCCGTCGACCTGCAACAACCTCGGCATTCTCCTCTCGACGCTCAACACGACTACCGTCGTTGCTGGCGCCGACCCGTCTAAGGCGCCAGTCGTGGTGACCGGGCAGATGCTCGCCCTCCGGTACTACGAAGCGGGCCTCAAGCTCGACCCGAAGCACCCGCACCTCTACACCAACTACGGCTCGCTCCTCAAGGATCTCGGTAAACTGCCCGAAGCGGTCGCCATGTACCGGCGCGCCGTCGAGTTCAACCCGAGTGAGTTGCACTCTTCCGGGTCGAAGAGTAACCTGAGCTGACAGTTGCCATGCAGACTTTGACGTCGCCCTCGCCAACCTTGCGAATGCCGTCAAGGACACCGGCCAGATCCAGGAGTCAATTCCTTACTACCGCCGCGCCGTCGAGCTGAATCCGAGCTTCCCGGAGGCGATCTGCGGTCTCGTTAACGCCCTCGGCGGCGTTTGCGACTGGCAGAACCGCGGCGGAGTTGACGAGGAGTGGATCGTCGACGACAAGCTGCAGCTCCACCGCCTGAAGAAGCCGGCGAATGGGAAGCGCATCCAGGAGGGCTATCACGGCGCGATCGCCGATCTCGTGCGCAAGCAGCTCAGCGACGGGTACTCATACGGCGTCGGCTCGCTTGCAGCGTGCGGCACGGTCGAGCAGTGGATGTCCGTCATCAGCCAAGCGTTGTACGGCGTCGAGCCGGCGCAGGCGGGCGAGCTGATGAAGCCGTGGATTGCGCGACTGACCTGGCTATTCGGCAAGTACAACCGCGGAGTTTCGCTTGTCAACGAGGGCGGCTACCTCATCCGGCTCGTCGAGCGCCTCATGCGGCGGATTCAGCGGAGATGGTACCTCGCGACTTTCGGTCCCCAAGTCTTCGCCAATCCTGCGGCACCAGCGCCACAACCTATCTTCCCGAATACGAGCGACATCGCGCTCTACCGTCGCCCCATGCTCCCGCCGTCTCTCCCTGCCATCCCTGTCCCAACCGTCCTCCCCTTCCACTGCTTCACGCTTCCCGTCACAGCTCGCGAGACCCGCCTCATCTCGCACCGCACCGGTCTCCGTATCTCGCACGCGACGCTCAATCAGCCCTGGATGCCGCCCATCGTCTACCCGCCGCCTCGTCCGCCGATAGAGGGCAAGATTAATGTCGGCTATGTCTCATCCGACCTTGGGAATCACCCTCTCTCGCACCTGATGCAGAGCGTGTTCGGCTTGCACGATCTGTCGCGGTTCAATATCTTCGTCTACGCAACCTCTCCGAGCGACAAGTCGCCCTACCGCCAAAAGATCGAGGCCGAGTCGCAGCACTTCCTCGACGTCTCGCACCTCGGCACTCAGCAGATCGTCGAGCGCATCGTCCACGATCAGATCCACATTCTCATCAACCTCAGCGGCTACACGAAAGGTGCCCGCAACGAGGTCTTCGCGGCGCGCCCCTCGCCCGTCCAGATGAGCTATATGGGCTTTGCTTCGACGCTGAGCGCCGGCTGGTGTGACTACTTCATCGTCGGTGCGTGTTTTCAGACTCACGATCACCGGATTCGCGTATTGACCTGTCACCTTTGGCAGACCCAATCGTCTGCCCACCTCATCTCATCTCGGGCAACCAGTGGCGATACTACAACGGCTATACTCTGGAACGTCCGCGAAACCCGCAGCCGTTGCCGAGATCGACCGACTTCGAAGGCGATATCGACCCCGAGTCTGACAGCGACCGCTTTGTCTACACCGAGAAGCGTGAGTCGTCGGGATAGACCCGATCACGCGCGTGTACTCACTCTCCGACCCTGCAGTCATCTATCTCCCGCACTCGTACTTCGTCACCGACCACAAGCAGGCGTGGAGGGAAGATGAGACTGCTGCGCCCGTCACAACGTCTCTCGCGCCCTCCGAGGAGACGACGTGGGCGCTCGAGGAGGCGAAGCGACTGCAGATGCGCAGGCAGATGTTCCCGAACCTGCGCGACGACACCGTCATCTTTGCCAACTGGAACCAGCTCTACAAGGTGCGCCCCGCGTTTGACGGCCAGGAGCTCGCACACTGACGCATGCGCCGTGCAGATCGACCCCTTCATCTTCCGCATCTGGCTCGAGATCCTCAAGAAGCACCCGAACTCGGTCCTCTGGCTTCTTCGTTTCCCCGCGCCTGGCGAGGCCCACCTTAAGGAAACAGCGTTACGCTGGGCGGGCAAGGAGGTGGCCGACCGCGTCATCTTCACCGACGTCGCAAACAAGAACGACCACATCCATCGCGGTCGGATCGCTGATCTCTTCCTCGATACGACCGAGGTGCGTCGCGCTCCGCCTGCTCCAAGGAGTCGAGCTAACCGGTCTCTCTCGTAGTGCAATGCGCACACGACCGCCGCCGACATCCTCTGGTCTGGCACGCCCATCCTCACCTTCCCTCGGCACGCCCACAAGATGTGCTCCCGAGTTGCCGCATCGATCGCCATGGCCACCGGCTTCGGACCGCAGATGATCGTCAACAACGAGCACGAGTATGAACGTCGCGCTCTCGAGCTCGCCGCGGGTCTCGTCTACGATGTCACCCCCGCCGACCCGTCAAAGCCGCCAACGACCCTCGAAGGCCGGGAGCAGCGCCGCTCGAAGGGTGAGTTGGCGGAGCTCCGCAAGAAACTCTTCCTTACGCGCGAGCAGAGTCCGCTGTTCGACACGAAGCGCTGGGTTCGCAACCTTGAGAAGGTGTGTCCAAGATCTTGCTAAGCGTGTTTGGCGAGCTCGCTGATCGGCTTTCGCTGCAGGGTTTGGTCGAAGCCTGGACGCGCTGGGTCCAAGGCACCGAGTTTGAGGACGCCCCGGAATGGCCCGCAGGCCCCGGCAGGGCGAGCGCTGCCATCTTCATCCCGGACGACGTGGACGACACGAACCTCGAGTCTCGCAAGCCTTACTTCTGATACCCTCTCCTTCTCCCGTTTATACCTTCTTGCAGCTGCCGTACATAGCAACTCGTACATAGCCTCTCGTCGTTCCTTCGCAACTCGCACTGCGCATGTCATGTCTTACACAGACTGAGTGGGTGCGGCCGTCGCTGACCCCATCATTGTTGCGCCGATGTTCGCTGACTGCATGGCGATGCTGTTGAGGTCGTGAAGCTCGGCGGACGTCCTAGTTGATGGAATGGTGGGCGAAGTGAGAGGGGAGAGGTTCGACGAAATTGCGGAGGCAGACAAGACGGAGTTGTTCGCGGTCGACGACATGCCGGCACTCGTCTTGATGAGCCCGTCGTGGGTGTCGTTCTAAGCGGAGTTGCCCTTGACGGATCCGCGGTCGACGTTTCCGAGGGGCGAAGGGAAACCCAACCCGCGCGCGATGAAGTAGTAGAGGTACAGGAGGGCGATGCAGACCCAGTAGACGATGAGGACAGGGATATAGATACTGGGATGGGCGAGATGGTCAGCTGTGTCGTGAGAAGCAGAAGAGGAGGGCGAAATGCTCCGTCTGCGCTTGCTCCTTGGCGTGCTCAATCCAGTCCGCCTGGCTCTCTTGAAGGTCGTTCGAAGTCGGCCCCATCGCAGCCGCAAGAGCAGTCAAGTCCGTCCCGTCTGCCGCCTTTGCATGCTTCTCGGTAAGAAGGCTCGACTTCTGCTTCTCGAGGTCGTCGGCTTCGTCCGAGTCGGTCGAGATGTCGGACAGGGCGGCGTTATTGGCGAGGCCGTGGTAGGCGTGCGAGCGGGACAAGTGGCAAGACTTGCCGACCTCGTACAATCCCGAGGAAGGACCGGCAGGTTTTGCAGAACGGCGAGGCTGCTTCTGCCAAAGTTGCGGTTATGGGGGAGACTCATCAGTTAGCCATGCTCGTGGCCAGAGCAAACTCACGATGGCGTGCGAAAGGAGCGAGCCGAGCGCCCACGAGCCCGTCCGGGTGTCCTTCGCCTTCTTGACATGGTTTTCGGCGAGGCCGATCGTCTGGATGACCGCGTCGAGCTCGGTGAAGGGGTTCTCCAAGGCCTAGCGACCAGCGTACGACGACAGCTGCAGGATTAGTCTGGTAAGCGCGAGAACAAGCTGGGAAGGTCAAGCGAAACTCAACGTTGACTGTCGCCAATGTCGACGACTTGGGTTCCGTCTCGGCCTTCTCCAGCGTCTTACGGACGTCAACAGCCTTCCACCTCGGTTGCTCGTCCTTCATTCGCTTCATCAGCGCCTCGCCAGCCGACCCATCGTCGATAGCCCGCTTCTCCTCGTTCGCGCGGTCCTCCACGAAGTCCAGCAAAGACGTGAACGTCCAGTTGAGCGTCTCAAGGTGCTTCTCCGCTCCCTTCAAGTCGCGTGGCGACAAGACGCGCCTCGTCTCCAGACTGTCGAGCCGTGTCGCTATGCCGCAGACTGCGCGGTAATGAACAAGCAAATCTTTGCCTGCCTGCGCGACCATCGCCGCGTGCTTGATCGCCTCTTTCTGTTCTTGTTTCGACGAACGCGGCGGCTCAGTCTTGCGGTCTTTGAAGAGAGTCGAGACGGCGTATTGAATGCCTGTCAAGCGGTGTCGCTGGAGAGCGACGAGCTCGACGTCGTCAAAGAGGTCGTCGACTGCTTCTTGTGCCTTGTCGAGCTGCGTGAAGGTAGGTCAGAGCGGAGCAAGACGAGGGAAGGCGAGCGAGAGAACTCACGTCCTCCAGGAAAGTTGCGGAGGTGTCGGCCGTCGACGTCTTCCTGCGTAGTCGAGTTGTTGCTGTAGGTGGCTTGTAGGGGACGATCAATGACGGCTGCCTCGGCCGGATCGCGCTCTAAGGACGCTGTGCGAACACACCAAAGTCAGCCAGAGCACCCGGCTCAACAAGAAACACGAAAGTCGGCGCACCGTACTCTTCCACGACGGCATCTTCTGTTGTTCTCCCTCAGACTCATCCTCCGATCCGTGTACATGCCCCTGGGAACGGGTGTCCGGACCATACGCCTCCTCGACTTCCCGCTCAATTTTCTTCCCGATCCTGGCAGTCTTGCCAACTTGTCCAGCAATGTACTCCGCTCCATTTGCACAATGCTCCAACGCATCAAGACCGTGTTCGGTTCGTACGAAAATGGATTCAGGAAGGTGATTTGGGTGAGAGGAGGGTCGGGAGGCGCGAGAAGATGGTCGTGATGACGGCGGCGGGTCGTATGGCTGGGCGGGCATCTTCGGGGACTGTACGACGCCAAGATGAGCGGCGTTACGGGTCGTACGAGAATGAAGGTGAAGAAGAGGAGTAACAGGCGAGCAAAGCTCTTGCGGAAAATCCCCGGACGGGTTCTCCGGGCGCGAGCTGACTCAACGGTGCAAGACAGCGGTCAAGCGCCGCTCTGAGGAGACATCGGAGGTGTACAGACTGCAAGCAAGCTCAACGAAGGAGTTGTTGCCTTGTACAACTCCTCCCTCCAGGTCGACACCGCCTCTTCGACTCAGACCGCTCTCGCGCTCGACAAACAATGCTTAGAACGCAATGTTCGCTGCTCGAGCCCGCTAAGAGACTCCGCTGGATTCGACCACCGCGCTCGCGAGGCCTGGCAACCCCTGCTGCTGCCACTCTACCACTCCGGATCGGTGTCGTTGGAGGAGGACCAGCAGGCTTCTATGCGGCAGGGCGGTTGCTGAGCGTGGCAGACAACGCACGAGTTGACTTGTTCGAGCTGCTTCCCACGCCATTCGGCCTGGCGCGGTATGGTGTCGCGCCTGATCATCCCGAAGTCAAGGTGCGCCTCTCTCCTCACGCGATGAAGCCTTTCGCAGCGCAAATTTGGCTGATCCTTTCGCATAACCCCATAGAACTGTGAACACAAATTCGAGGAGACCGCACGCGACCCCCGGTTTCGCTTCTTCGGCAATGTCCAGGTCTGCGGCACCCAGGGATCCTCCGAGTCGACTGTCCTCTCCGTCCCGAACACGACTCCTTCCTCCCTCGCCGTTCCCATACCCCTCGACAAGCTACGGGAACACTATGACGCAATCCTCCTGACGTATGGCGCCTCTCTCGACCGACCGCTCGGCATCCCAGGCGAAGACACGCTGAACAATGTCCTGTCGACGCGGACATTCGTCAATTGGTACAACGGCCATCCCTACCACTCTTCACTCCTCGCACCCCTGATCGACCTCTCCAACCTCGAGCACGCCACGATCATCGGTCAGGGAAACGTCGCTCTCGATGTTGCCCGTGTCCTCCTGAAGGACGTCGATGCGTTGCGCGAGTACGACGTGCCAGACCATGTACTCGCCGAACTTGCACGGAGCCGGGTCAAGCGTGTCGACATCGTCGGCCGACGAGGCCCCCTCCAGCTCGCCGCAACTACGAGAGAACTGCGCGAGATGCTCAACCTCCCCGGCGTAGGCTTCGACATTGACTCGCAGACCCTTTCTGACGCCGTGCGAGATGTCGAGGCGTATCCGAAGATGGAAGGCGCGAGGGCGAAAAAGCGCACGATGGGATTGCTGGTGGGCGGGAGCAAGACGCTGCTTGCAGAGGCGAGCAAAAGCTGGAGCCTGCAGTTCCTGCAGAGTCCCGTCGAGCTTTTGCCTTTGCCGGCGGAAGGCGCGACGGCACCTTCCGCGCTCGAAGGGATTGCCTCTCCTCAGTCCATCGGTGCCGTCCGCTACACCTTTAACGAACTCGTCTCTCCCGCCTCCTCTTCCTCCGCCGACCCCTCCCAGTTCTCCGCCCGCGCAACTTCCGAGACCCGCATCGCATCAACCGACATCCTCTTCAAATCCGTCGGCTACCGCTCGATTGGCCTCCCCGGTCTCCCGTTCGACGAAAGACGAGGGATTGTCCGAAACGAACAGGGACGAGTCGTAGACGAGCAGCGGAAGCGGATGGAGGGACTGTATACCTCTGGATGGCTCGCGCGGGGTCCAACAGGCGTGATCGCGACCACCATGTTCGATGCTTTCGCTACGGCCGACTTGGTCGCGCAAGACTTGGCGCAGGCGGCGCAAGCGGGTCAGGTGGAGGGGAAGCCCGAGTTTCGCATAGACAAGTACAGCGGAGGGAAGAAAGTCGTGTCGTGGGAGGACTGGGAGGTGATTGACCGCATTGAGCGGGAGAGAGGGAGGGAGAAGGGGAAGTTGAGGGAGAAGATGATCTCGGTTGAGGAGATGCTCGAGGTCGTCGGGTAGCACGCAACTAGACCGCGATGTGAAGAGTAAAAACGATGCGATTGCGAGGCTTAGGGGGCGGGCCACAAACTGCCGTCCGGACCTTCCATCGCCCCACCAGGCCCAGTCCCCCTCCTCCGGCTCGGCAACTCATAGTAATCCGTCCGCGCGCTCTTGTCAATCACCTCACCTTCATCCTCGCCCTCTTCCTCTTCGTCCTCTGCGTTCGGGTCGAGGTACTTGTCCAGCTCGGATTTGGGCACCGCAGCGCTCTTCCCGTCAGACGAGACCTTCATGTCTTTCATCATGCGCGAGATCGAGTCGGCCTTCTGCGCCTCCTTCTTGCGTTCCTGCGGGCGCAGGGCGGGATGAGTTGAGGTTGCGGATGGGTAGGAACTGAGACGCACCCGCTCAACCACGATCTTCTCCAGCGCTGGCTTGTAGTCCTTCTCGTACTCGTCGCGAGCCTCCTGCACTGCGTCGAACAGCTCATCCATGCCTTCGCCCGTCATCGCTGACACGCCGACAGCCTGTGCGGAAGGACAGCTCCAAAAATCAGCGGTTTGCGCCAGACGACCTTCGCAGGAGGCCGACAACGTAGCGCAGTACGCACCCTGAGATGCTTGTAAAACTCGTCCAACACCAAACTCATCGAGTTCATCAGACTGTCCATGTACGCTGGCCCGTCTTCCTCTCCATGCGTCTGGCGGCGCTCGAGCAGCGCTTCCTGGAACGCCTCAAAGTCGCGCATCCATTCAAGCGCGAAGTCGTGAGGTTGGACATCAGTCTTGTTGAAGACGAGGAGGAAGGGGAGGCGGGTTTTGTAAAGGATGCTGTGGATCGCATCCGCAACTTGTCAATCAGAACCACATCTACTCGCGCAGCAGACTTGCGTGTGGGCGACTCACGAGCAGGCATAGAGCATGTTACTCATGAAGGTTGCGGGAGCTGTCGTGCGAGGCGTGTCGATGATGTATACGACGACGGTAGGGAGGGCAGAGGCGAGCGCGTCGGTGATGATGGAGCCCGAAGCTGACCATGTGAAGATCTCGATCTGTCCAGGCGTATCGAGGAGGACGTAGCTGGCGAAGGAGAATCAGCAGGAGGTTGTCGGAGGACGCAACACCTGAACTCACTCGACCGACTGCGCGCGGTTCTCGACATGACCGAGAACCTGGTCGAACTTGGTCGTGAAGAGGTTGAGAGCCGTCATGATTCCGCCGTTCGGGCCAAGGTTGTACCTGCGAGAGTGCGGCAGAGCGTCAGAAGAGGCCTCTCTCGACACGTGGCGGCTTTTCAGCCAGGAGAGTTTCGCCGACTCACTGCTTCATGACCTCGGCGTAGTCGACGGTGTCGCGGATGTCGATGTTGGCGTCGAAGGGCAGGTGCATGACGGCCGGGTCGAGGTTGAGGACGTAAGGAGGCTGGTTCTTCGAGTGCAGGTACGAGTTGACCCGCTGCATGAAAGTGGCTGTGACGATAGAGACACAGTGTCAGCGTACGGTTTCCGCACACCGCAGAGGGAGGTTTCGAGGAATGTCCAAGTCGCCTCCATCCGATGCGACGCTCGTTCCGCACGCCTGAACTCACTCTTGCCCGACCCAGCCATTCCAATGACAATCATCGCCGTCGCACGCGGGCTCTCCTTCCCCTTGCCCTTGTCTGCGGTGGACGCCATCGTCTCGGACAGAGCTTCGGTAAGCGGTGTGGGCGGCAGGTGAAGCGAATGGGGCGAGCTGGGCGTCGGACGGAGGCTTTTTCGAGTCTGTTCGAGCGTTGTGAGCTGGTCAGCGACTCCTCAGCGCGTGAGAAGCGAGATGGACAGCAGCCAACGTCTTCATCGCTTTCGAAACGAAATTCAACTCCGTCCACACCGCTCTCTCGCCTGCTGAAGGCGCTGACCAGGCTTGCTGCGCTATTCGGAGGTCCCAGGATACCCACACGAAGTCACAACGTTCGCCGAGCTCTTGTCGCCGTACCCCCCCTCGCCCTCAATTCGCGACCTTGGCCCGTACGCCAACAGCTTGTATTGGCGTAGGATACGTCTACGTGCGTCTTTTCGCTCCGCAAGAACGCTGCGGGAGCTGACTGCTCATCTCTTCCCAGCGACATCGCCCTCGCTGCCTCCTCACCCTCTCCTATCCCCTCTCATCCCTCTCGATCCCTTTGTCGTACAGTCACGATGTCCATGTCCGCCCAAAAGCGCGTCCGGGGCGTGACCGTTTACCGGCCAATCATCTACGGCAACTCGACCGTCCTCTTGACGGAGGAAGAGCGCGTCGGAACGGATCACACACATCGTTGGACGGTCGGAGTGCGGAGCGCGGCTTCGCAGCCGTACCCGAATCAGCATCCGAACCAGCAAATTGGTGGAGCGGATGACTTGAGGTGAGCAGCCTGCGACCGGATGCGAAGACTAGGTCGGATAAACTAACTCTCTTCCGTTCCCGTGCTCTTGCGTGACCTCGCAGCTACATGATCAAGAAGGTTACCTTCAAGCTGTACGAGACGTACAAAAACCCTCTACGATGTAGGGGAACCAGCTCTGCGTGGGTGAGCCGCCGCTGACCTCGCTGACTCCCGCAGCTATCGAGCAACCGCCATTCGAGGTGACCGAGACAGGCTGGGGCGAGTTCGACATCATCATCAAAGTCTTCTTCGCGCCTGAATCGAACGAAAAGCCCCTCACCTTCAACCACCACCTCAAGCTGCACCCCTGGCCCGTCGATCCGATCCTCTACTCTCAACCCACCTCTACCGGCGAATCCGTCCTCGCAGAAGAAGGCCAGCCTCCGCCTCCTCCCCCCGTTCTCAGCCCCGTCCATTCGTGGCAGTACGAAGAAGTCGTCTTCACCGAGCCGACCGAAGCGTTTTACGCAACCCTGATCGAACACAAGCCCACTCCCTTGCCGCGGACGAACCGGCACCCCAAGTTGTTGACGCACCCGCTGAGTGCGGGAGGGAATATCGGAGAGTTTTCGCAGGAGATGGAGGCGGAGGAGGGGAGGAGGCTCGACAAGGCGAGGGAAAAGACGCTCGAACAGATTGAGGAGTTGCGGAAACAGCTCGTCGAATATGAGGTCGAGTTGCAGGGTGCGTCCCCTCCTCGTTATCCAGTCGTAACGTGCTGAGCTGCTTGATGCGCAGGGATGAAGAAGGAAGTCGACGAGATCCAGCGAGAGCAGGCTGCTGCCACCGCCGCTTAGTGTCCAAGCAGTACCCAGCAATCTGATTGCGGTTCTTCTTTTCCGCCGCACTGCTGCGTGCTCTCACATCTTCTTTCGCGGCTGAACAGGGAGGAAGAGGGACGAGGCCAGAGCGTCCGGATTGTCCCTGGACCAACCACTCTCCCTCCTCTCGCCTCCTCGCCTCCTCGTCTCTCTCGCCTTCCCACACTGACCACCATGTTCAGCGCTCCCTCGCTCGTGCTTCCCGCCTCGCTGCAAGCGCCGCCCGTTGACTCCACCGCAGGCACTGCTCCCGCGCGTCCTCCCTCTGCTGCCTCGAACGCTTCGTCCGACGGAATGGCTCGCGCTACTGATGAAAGACCGACGGCGAAGGAGGTGTGAAGGAAGTCAGTGTGGATGACTTGACTCGTGAGGTGTGTTCCCATCCTCCCTCGCTCTTCCAACGCAACTGACCCCCCCCCCCCGGTCTTCGCAGCTCTCCGACTTGTCCGAGCTAATCTCGACGCTCTCAAGCGACTTGCCACCCTCCTCAGCCTGCGCGACCACACCATCTCTCTCGGACTGTCCTGCCCGTCTTCCGACCTTTCCTCCCTGGCCTCACAGACGAGACAGCCCTCGGTTCCTCCCTCCTGAACCTCCACAGCGCGACGCACACAACCTCCCTGCGCCTCTCACGCCTCACCCACCCTCGCCCAACTCGGCTCCCTCGCGCTTACCTCCCCTCCCGAGTCCATCCAGCCAACCGAATCCCTCACCTCGAGCAATGTGCCCTCATTGAGCGGATCCACACATGCGCGTGGGGAGAGGTGGATGCGAGGGAGAGCGGGCGGAGGAGGGTGGAGGAGAGGGTCAGGAAGGAGAATCTCGGTTTTGGGGGAGGAGGGGGTTCGTCGAGATGGCCGTGAGGACGGCTTTCGTGGGTGCGCAGAGGAGGGTCGGGGAGTTGGATGTGCGTGCGTGTTCATTTTCACTGGAAAGACGTCGGTCAGCGATACGGGGGGATGATGAGGACCGCTGGACGAGGTGCAGACGAATCGCTCTCCCCACCCATCTCGCAAGACCTCTGCTCCTCCGCGACAGGCTCTCGCTTCTGACATTGTGTGCGTGCTCTCTCGCGCGGCATCCACAGTCTGGCGAGGATCGAGGAGAAGCGCGGGTTGAGACACGACTCGATCGGCGTTCGAGATCGCAATTAGAAGAAGAAGGTTCTCCGACGGAACTTGGTGGCCCGCGTGGCTGGAGCGTGCGTGACGGAGGGGATGCCGGTGAGCAGTGCCGCGTCGTCGATGGAGCAGCCGTGAGAGGAGGAGGGCGAGCGGAGAGCGGAGGGGAGAGGCAGGACCCGCTTTTGGGAAGGTCGCCCTCCGCGCACGAGACGGGTTCCGACCCTGTCAAGCGCCCGTCTCCTGAGCCGGACTCGTCGATACGGTGGCAGTCTTACCCCTGCTGTACTGCAAGGTTGCATTGCACGTCGCAGTAAGCGCCAGAGAGTTGCCTCCAACCTTAGCCTGAGGCCCGCTCGAGGCAAGAGTTGGCTGCCGTCGACTCGCTCACAGGGACTCGTGCTGGTCACTGTGGACTACTGTCAGGCTATCGCGGCACACACGACTGCACACACGCTCTGTGCGAACCCGGTCACCCCGTCGCGTCCCTTCTCCGACCCTGACAGACCGCCCGCATCCGCACAGCGACTCACTCGCACCCGACGAGCCCTAGGCGCACGCACAGACTGGCACTGGCACTGGACACTTAGACACCGTGAGCACACTCTCACTCCTCCCGCAACAGCCGCGGACACAGAGCGAGGCGCATTCGCTCGCTCGCGCACACATCCACTCCGACTGACCCTCGTTGCTCGCGCGCGCAGGGAAGACAGACGGGCTGAGCGGGACACAGAGCAGGCTGACACGCCCAGCGCATGTCGCCAGGGCTCGCTCACCCTCTTCCAAACGCGCTCCTCTACGACCGCGACTTGATCGGGTCCCCTCCTCCGTCCACCACGAACCCGCCCGCGTCCCTCGGTGGCTTCCTCGGCAGAGTCTCGCTGTACGGCGCGAGTAGTGCAAGGGTGAACGGTCAGGCGGGCGCAGCGGGAAGAGCAGGCGCGAATCTTGCGTCGTCCTCCACTTCGCCTTCCGCGGCCGCGGCACCTCACTCCTTCGTCGCGACAACGGCGGCCCAAGTCGCTTCCGGCGTGACCGTCCCTGCTATGCACGCGTCGGCGAGTCCACCCCGGGCCGCGCCTTCGGCCCATCCACCCGCCTACCTCTCCTCCTCATCCGCCTCGCAACCCTACACGCGCGAATTCCCACCCCCTCTCGCCCCTCGACACTGGACAGTCCTGAAAGAAGTCGGAGACGGGTCGTTCGGGACTGTCTGGCTCGCAGACTGGCATTCCCCGCTCAACTTGCCGCCCGGGACACAGCCGCCTGGTCCGTCGAGCAGGCCCGAGTACAAGGGGAAACAGCTTGTGGCGATCAAGCGGATGAAGAAGGCGTTCGAGGGAGGGTGGGACGAGTGCTTGAAGCTCAAGGAGCTCAAGGTGTGTAGTGAGCGAGTTTCGGCGCGAGGTGTTGCATTCGCTAACTCCTTCCTCGCGCAGTCCCTGCGACAAATACCGATGCACCCGAACATCATCCCTCTCTACGACGCCTTCCTCCTCCCCTCGACGCGCGAGCTCTACTTCGTCTTCGAATGCATGGAGGGCAACCTCTACCAGCTCACGAAGTCCCGCAAAGGCCGGCCGCTCGCGTCGGGTCTGACCGCCTCGATCTTCTACCAAATCCTTTGCGGTCTCCGATTTATCCACGCGCATGGGTACTTCCACCGCGACCTCAAACCCGAAAACCTCCTCATCACGACCACCGGACTCGCCGACTACCCCTGCTCCTCGCTCTTCGCCCTCCCCGCCGCACCACCGGAAAAGGACGTCATAGTGGTCGTCAAACTGGCCGATTTCGGTCTCGCGCGCGAAATCGCGTCGAAACCGCCGTACACGGAATACGTCTCGACGAGGTGGTACCGCGCTCCGGAGGTTCTCCTCCGCTCGAGGGACTATTCCGTCCCGGTCGACATGTGGGCACTGGGAACGATCCTCGTCGAAGTCCTCACGCTCAAACCGATTTTCCCGGGCGATAGCGAGGTTGACCAGGTGTACAAGATTTGTGAGGTGCTTGGAGATCCGAGTAGTGAATATGGAGTCGATGAGCGAGGGCGGATACGAGGAGGAGGAGGATGGACGAGGGGAGTGAAGATGGCCAAGGACGTGGGGTTTGCGTTTCCCAAGGTGCGTTGACGCGCCGAACGTTCGCTCGCAGGTCTCGCCGGCTGACACGCGTGACTCGGCAGGTCCCGCCACGGAACTTTGCGTCGCTGTTCGACCCGAACACTGTGCCGGTCCAGCTCATCGACTGCATCGCCGATTTGCTACGCTACGAGCCGAAAGCGCGACTAACGGCCCATCAATGTCTCGACCACGCCTACTTCCGCGACGTCGCCTACCGTTTCGCGCCTCAACCTGCTCCTCCATCCGTTCCTGTCCAGCAACTCCCGACTCCCGCTCCCTCACACGGCTCGACGACCTCCTACAGCTCGACGCACGGCGGGTCATCTTCCCTCTCCGTCTCGACCACGGGCCTCTCGACCAAAGCCGGCATGTCACTCGCTTCTCCGCGCGACCTCCCACCCTCACATACCTACTCTCACGGCTCCGCACCCTCCTTCGAGCTCCCTTACCCCTCAGATACGACCGCGCAAGCCCTTCCGCCCCCCGACCACTTCTCGACCTCTCACCACTGCCATCGCACCTTCTCCATCAGCTCAGGCGCCTCGTCAGGGGGGGCTTTGTCGAATTACCCGATACAAGTTGGGCAGGGAGGTGCAACAAGTCTGGCGGGCCTGCCGACGGATCAGCAGTCGGTTTTGTCGATGCCTTCGCCTGCGATCGCTGGATCTGTGTGGAGCGGACAGGAGGGGACGTACGGCGCGAACGGAGCGGCGCAGGGTGGGTTGAGGCCTGTCGTGCCGGCTGGACTGGCGCGGAGAGGGTCCATTGCTCCCTCGATTGCACCGTCGACGTACTACGACGGGTCTATCTTCGAGGGTATGGCACCCACACGCGCGTCGAGTATCATGTCGTTCCCGATCGGCTACTCGGGCAGCGGCGCGGACCCCTCCTCCTCGTCCGCCTTCCCCAGTCTCTCGCCTCAGCAAAGCCGTGTCGACGGGTCGAATCTCAACGGGCTTGGCGTCAACTCGTACCGTCCCTCTTCGCCTACCAGCTCAATCTACTCCCAGCCCAGTTACTCGAGCCAACCACTGCGCTCCACCGGCCCGATCCAGTTCGGGACGACCTCGCTCAATCCGCTCAAGCGCTCGCCTTCGAATGCGTCAATTTCGAACGCCTCTATGTCGAGCGCGTCGCATGGGACTGCTTCAGGCGTTCCTCCGCCCGCTGCACCTCTTGCGACCGCCGGCACGATCGACCCGAAGAAGGCGAAGAAAGAAGCGGAGCGAGTAGCGCGCGAGCAAGAGAAGGCCGCCCGTATCGCCAAGGAACAAGCGGCGCGCGACCGTGCTCGCGCGGTGTTGAAGAAGAAGACGCAGTTGAAGGAAGCGGCGGACCCGTTGCACAATTTCGCGCAGGGCAAGAACGGACAGGCGCAGGGGACGCTGGCGTCTTCTGCGGCGTCGATCAGCTCTGCAGCGTCGTTTGTCGACAAGGGGAAGGGGAGGGCGTTGCCGAGCGACTGGATGGTCCAGCAGCGGATGCCGCAGATCATCGAGCATACGAGCAAGCTTGCCGTCTCTGGTCCAGGAATCGATCCGTACGCGACGGGACAGGTTGGTGCAGCAGGAGCAGGAGCAGGAGCGGGTCCGTCGGGATTCGCGTCGTCTTTCGCCTCGATGCGCAAGGTGCGGAAACGCAAAGATGACGACGATGTGCACTCGATCTCGTCGAACGAGACGGGCCATTCGGCTCAGTGGCCGTTCCCCTACACCAGTCGTGGGCGGACGTTCTCGATCTCGTCCAAAGCGACTTCGGCGTCCGACCCCGAACGGCGGCATCAGCGCGACTTGCTCGAGCTCGGCGACCCGCTTGCGCGCGTCTCGAGCATCTCGTCGCTCCCTGGCCCGTCTGGCTCGGCGATGGCAAGATCAGGCGGAGTTGGCAGCGGCGCGATGCACCGCTTCCCATCGTACGGGCATTATACGGCGCCTTCGACAGGTCACTCGTCGCTCGATGCCAACATCATCGCTGCCATGCAGGGTCACGGCATGTCGTCCGCGACAGACTTGCCGTCGTGGCAACCGACCGCGGCTCGGAGTACGGACGTCCTTTCGCAGCACCGCTCAGAGTCTCGCTCCCGTCTCGCCTCGCCTTCCGACACGCGCTACAATCCTTACATGGTCCCTCCCTCGCACTCTCAGCACGCACCACGATCACCCGGTCCTACTCTCCCTCCCATCCAGTCCTTCGATGCGCCGCCGCGCTCGACACCAGCTGCGATGCCTTCCTACTTCTCGTCGTTCGGATCGGCGACGCAGAACGGAGGATCAGGAGGTGAAACGAACGGCTTCTCGCCAACCGGAGGCGTCTACCAGCTGCCCTACCTGCCGTCGATGGACACGGAGCCGTTGCCTCCCGCTGCGAACGAAGGCACCGCAGGACAAGGAGGCATGCTCAGCCCGACATCGACGACCTTCCCTTACTCGACTTCAGACCGTTCGCCTCCGCCACAGCCGCAAGGACCGCCTGTCCCTCACCACGTCGCCACAGGATAGCATTGACGGACTGGCCGTCGCAGCCCGTCGAAGATCCCGCCCGCCAACGCTCCCTCCCCTGCTCGCCACTGACTCTTCCGCCGCCTTTCACGCCATCCTTGCACTCCCCTCGTCTCCATACGTCTGTGAACTCCTTAGTAACGTCTGTATGCCGTCAGCCATGTTGGACCCCTCCTCACCCTCGCACTCGCATGTCCTCGTCTTCTGCCTCATCCCTCGCATTCATCTGTCATTGCAACGGCGTCGTATGCTCACCATCGTCCCCGGGAGGCTGCCAGGACTCTGTGAAGCTCGGCTCGCTGATTCGACAACCCTGCACAGCCCCGCCTTCATCTCTTCGACTTCGCATCCTTCACTGCTTGCTTCAACACGCTCGTGCTGGCTCTTGATTGGCTTTAATTGCTCGCTATGAAGCTGAAGGAGCTCGAGGCAGGTGCGTGCGGCCTCCACAATGTCCCCGCGCCGCGTCACGCTGACCTCGTCTCGCCGTGTTCTTGCCACTTTCTCTGGTTCACACAGAATTGCAGCCGCTGAAAGGTTTTGGTCAGTGCTTTGAATTCTTCACCTGCTACGCTTCGGCTCATCAAACACTCCAACAGAGGTGCCAAAGCGCGAGTTTGAGCAATATGTTACTTCCGCCCACCTCGCCTCGCGCATGATTTACACAGCTGCGACCTCATTTGACGACATTGACGAGAAAGATATTCTGGATCTGGGCTGCGGATGTGCGATCTTGAGCATCGCGAGCGTGATGATGGGTGCGGAGTGCGTCCCGTTCTCCTCTCCTTTCATCTCGTTCTCGAGCTGTCCGGTGGCCTTGCTACCTGCAGCTCCGTCACGTCGGTCGACATCGACTCCGACGCATTGTCAATCGCACGAGATAATGTCGCAAGCGTCGAGATGGAGGAGCACGTCGAGTTCATCCACGCGGAAATCGCACCAGGTGGCTCGAAGCCGACGAGCGGGGACGTACCGGTGTTCGACCCGAATGCTCTGGGGAAGAAGTTCGATACGGTCGTCATGAAGTGAGTGCGCCGACTCGCATGCAACGCATCTCTTTCTAACGGCTTTGCTCCGAAAGCCCGCCTTTCGGGTCCTGGAAGAAGGGCATTGACATGGTATTCCTTGAGACGGCATGTCAGGTGCGTCGGTGGCGTCGTATCTGCCGGCTAGGCTTGTTTCGTGGATGCCCCGGCCGTGAGACGAGGACGCCTGACGAACTCTCGCTGCTCGCAGCTCGCCGAGCACGCCGTCTACTCGCTCAACAAGACCAGCACACGAGATTTCATCCAGCGAAAAGCGAAGGCGTTCGGGTTTGAGGGGACGGTCATTGCGGAGATGCGGGTGAGTTCACCTCCTTCCCCTCGTTGGGCGGCCTGTCCAGCTCACGAAGTCTCCGCGTCGACAGTACGACCTGCCGAAAACGATGGCGTTCCACAAGCAGAAGAGCGTCGACATGTGCACCTAATTTCCCTCGCCTTGCTCGACTCCGCTGACTCCTCCATTCCCACGCAGCGAGGTCGACATGTGGCGGTTCGAGCGGATACAGAAGTAGATGAGTTGGTATCAGCTCTATCGTATTCATACGCATCGCATCGTTCTCGGGGCGCCGGTCTAACGCTTCGAGAGGCTCGTCGGGTATCGCAAGACGCTAGGTATCTACGCTCCGCCGCATCTATCGCTTCATCTTCTCACCCCGTTCGAGCATCCACCTCCACACCTCTCCCGCGCTCGCAAACCCTCCCTCCATTGCCTCGACCCGAATCTTCCTCGACTTTGGGCCTGCCTTCTTCGCGTTTCCCTTCCTCCCTTCCTTCCCACTGCGCAGTCCCCATCGCTCCAGACACTTCTCTAACTCTTCCTCGACACCCCTGAGCCATTCCCAGGCTTTCCGCTCCTCTTCCTGCTCTTTGAGAAAGAGCGAGTGGTTCCGCCCGCCTGGAAGGTACGAAGCCGGCATCGTGCGGGCCTTCCGATTGGGTGCGATGGGTGAAAGAGGGAGAGAAGAAGAGGAAGCGATGGAGGAGATGCGCCGGGCGGGCTTGCGGGGGCAGGGTGCTGGTCGAGCGGGAGAGGAGGGGAAGACATGCGAGGTGGACTTGGTGGCGAGGGCGGCGGGCGGTCGAAGCTTTTTGTCATGAATAAGCTTGTGAGCGAGGTAGTAGAGCCACTACATGCCGATATCGTCAGTTTCTCCCAGTCTGATTCTGCGGATGAAGGAGGTTTGTGACGCACCAGCACGTTCGTCCTCGCATGCTCTCCCTCCCACTCCCCTCCCTCGCACTCCACAACCTCCCTCATCCACCTATACACATCGAACTGCAAATCCCCCTCGCCCTGGAAAATGCAATCGTCTGAGAAGGGGTCGGCGGCGATGCGGTTGGCGGGGAAGGTGCAGCGGGAGAGGGTGAAGTCGATCAGGGTGGCACGGATTGAGGGCGGAGAGGAGAGGAAGGGAAGGATGGGAAGGCCAGCGTTGCTGGACTCGTGTGTCGAGGAGGGAGGGTCGGAGAGGCGCAATGAGGCGAGCCGGCGAGGCATGTCCGCAGACGATGGAGAAATGGTTCGTATGAGGATGTTGCCCCAATGCAAGTCGCGGTGCTGTGAAGCCAACAGGTGTCGTCAACAGATGCCCGAGCGCCAATAGCGAAGCTAGTGAAACCGGGTCCTTTACGCACCTCAAAACCTTTCTTCTCCTCCGCGTCCCCCAGCGTCTGCGTCACCTGCGCCAGCACATTCGCTGCGTCTCTCCACGTCTTGAGCTTGTACGTCTCAAGATCGGATCCGGCGTGCGAGAGGAGGATGAGTGCGTAGAGCTGAGACGAGGGGAGGACGTCTGCGGATCATTCGTTCAGTCAAAAGCTTGCGAGAGACGAAGAAGAACGAGACCAACGTGGTCGAATCTGCTCGGCGCTTGGCGGGTACTGCGCCGCTTTGTATTCGTCCCAAGAGGCAAGCAACTCTTGCGGGTATGATCCTTGTACGAGGAACGCTCTGCAACGATAAGGACCTCGTTAGTCGTCGACGTGCTCAAGCAGAGGAAATGCGGCGCACCCCTTGAACTTCACGAAGCGCTCCAGGCCATCTTCCCCTCCGAGCGCCCGACTCACCTCGATCTCGCGCATGACCGCTGCCCAGTCGCTCATGTACGGCAACTCCTTTCCTTCCTGCAACGAAGCCTTCGCTGACGTCGCATCAGCCGGAGCGACCGGGATGATCTTGACCACCAGATCCTCTCCTCCTCCCGCATCCGTCACAAATACCTCCGAGTACGACGCCTCTCCAATCTTGCGCCATAGCGGGAAGGGAGTCGAAGAGAAAGGCGGGGAAGGAGGAGAGGAGATGAAGGATGTGAAGGAGACGATTGTTGGGTAGAGGAGGTGAGGGAGGAGAGGGGCGATGGACCGTGGAGATGGGTGCGTTGAGGGTAAGGGGAGGCGACGGGAAAACAGTACGGAGGGTTGGACTGATCGTCGACGAGTCTTGGGCGCGAGCAGCTCGAGGTCGGCAAGCGGGACAATCTCGGAAGCGACAGTCGGAGGTCCCGCTCCGGCTGTCGCTCGGGCAAGCGCAACAGAAGACGTCGACAATGATGTCAAGGCGTTGGAGGAGACGGCAGATGTTGGCGAAGGGGGCGAATCCTCGCTGTCATCCGCGATGACCAGCCTGCGTCTGGCTATCTTGCCCACTCGCTTGAGGGGAGCGACGGCGTCCTCTGATTCCTCCGCCGCGCTTGCGACCGGGTGCTCGAGCGTTTTCGGCGCGACAGCGATTGCAGGCTGAATGGACGCCTTGGCTGGCTGTCGTCCCTGCAGGCTGAGCGGGACGCGCTGACCAGCAGGCTGCTTCGGCGGTACCTCGTCAACCGGCTTCTTCGTAGATGGCAGGCGGCCCGGAGGGCCACGCGATGACGCAGACGAATTCTCCTTGTCGGTGAAGTCTGTCTGTCGGCGAGAGGGAAATTGCGAAGGTCGGGCGGATGGTCGTCGAGAAGATGAAGGCGCTTCGATGACGACCTCGATGGACACCTTCTTCGCCCGACCCGCTGGTACCGTCTTCTTTACCGCAGGTCCCGAGAGGGCCGGCTCATCGTCTTCGCTGGTGCTGCTCGAACTCCCACTCTCGCTCGAATCGTTCCTCGCCCCTCCCGTCGTCGGTCCAGCCGGACTCGTACTCGATCCGCCGATTGCTAATCGCTTGTTGATGACGTTGGTCTTGCGTTTGCCGTACGAGCGGAACCTCTGGGTCGAGCCGCCCAAGGGCATGTTGGGTGAAGGGAGGGTGGGGTCGACGGACGGAGTGAGGCTCTAGCGTTGGCGGCGGCGAGTATAGCAGCAGTCAGAGAGAGTTTTCAGAATCTTCCACGCTGTATAAAGCCAGACAGAGCGAGGTGAGCTGGTTGTCGTCGTTCAAGTCGCGAACCGATGAAGTCGATGACCTCAAGCTCCTCCCGCTCACGCGCGGTTTCGATAGGAGCCTCAGGATAAGGACATACAGCTATGCAGACTGTCACACAACCTATACCAACCGAAACGGCCACTCCCGCGCTGCCCGCGTCGCTCACTCTTCGCCCCACCTCGTCCTTGACATCCTCCTTCCTCTTCCCCTCGGTTTGGTCGTTCCAGCCGTTCTTCACACAGCAACCGAACCCTCAGACCTACGCACACCAGCTAGCGCTCTGGACGCAGCTCGTCTTGACATGGTGTCGCTTCACCCGGACTTGGAGGGTCGACTTGAGCCACGAGACGTGCGAGAAGGAGCCGTTCCGCAATGCGGCGATTAAGCGTGTGTCAACGAGCTCACAGTCGCCGGCATCCGACCCCTCGCTGACCTTCAGCACTCACCTTGACAGGCCAACTCCCCCTCCCCTTCCTCCGACTAATCGTCGAATCCCTCGTCTCTGCCGGTTCCGCTGAATATGACCTGAAACCGACAAAGAACAGGCCTGCGACGGGCGCCTGGATATATTGGAAGCGGCCGGAGGAATGGGCGCAGGTTATCTACGATTGGGTGCGTCGCATCGTTCGCGCGGGTTTGGCTGGCTTCCTCAAGATGGAGGCTCATCGCTAGTGTGGCGGAAACTGCGCGGCACAGGTCAAGGAGACGGGCCAGACGAACTCGATTATGACGTTCTACGAGTTGACGGAAGGAGGGGATCTCAACCACACGATCGGTGCGTCCCGCTGTTGCGCTCCCTCGTTTCCGGCGTAGCGAAGTAGCTGAATAATATGGACTCCTTGCAGAGTTCCACCGCCTCCCCACCCCGATCTTGCGAAAAGCCCTCGACATCCTCATCAAGCAAGGGAAGGCCCAGGTGCTCAAGGGTACAGGGGCGGAAGAGGGCGGAGAGGGCGTCAAATTCGTCTAGGGTTGCGAGACTCGGAGCGAAGAGCAGTGGTAGACTCGCTCATGTTGTTGTAACCGGTATTCGAGCTGCCTCCCTAACCTGCGATTCAAGCTCCAGTCAGCTGCGTCTTCTGCTTTGCCCTCGCTCGATTGCGCGGCACTAGGCAGATTTGTATAACACCCGCCATGCGTAATCTGTACAACAAGGAAATAGGGTATGTCCAAAAGAGTGTATGTCGATGATATTGCCTCACTTCCCTTGTCTCCTCCTCCGTTGCTCAGCAAGTTCCCTTCGCCTCGTGCCGTCTGTTCAAGCGAATGTCGGTCCAGGGAGCACAAGGGAAAGAAACGGAAGACGCACCTCCTGGCATCGCTCCGCTTGAACTTCGCGCCGCACTTCCTGCAGTCGAAGGGCCTGTCCCGTCAGCTAATCAGCACTCGCTCACACAGCGGAGAACGAGAGAGCAAGAAGAACGCACATCTCACCCGTTTGTTTCCTGAAATGCGTGACCATGTCATTCAGCCTCGCAAACGCCGTTGCGCAGATCCCGCAGACATACTTCTTCGGCAGGACGCTGCCTGTTGTAGGTAAGGTTGAGGTCGAGCCGGCGCGCGAGACTGGCAAGGACGTTGTCGAGGAGGAGGGAGGGGGAGAGTCGAAGGGGATCGTGAGCTGTGAGAGGCGGGAGGTCAAGGCGAGAGGAGAAGGTCGAGGAGCGGGAGGCTGCGCTGTATTCGTCGAGGGTTGCGGGGCGGTGCGATAGGCGGCAAGGGAGCTCGAGCTCGACGCTCGAGGCAGACGAGGCCGATGCGGAGTCGCCGTTCCCAAAGAGGGACGAGCGGTTGAGGCGAGGACGCCGTTCGAGGGGATATGCGGCTGGACAGGCGGACAATAGACGAGCCGGTAGTCTAATTGAGGGTAGGGGAACGGAGGAAGCGCGAGGAACAGGCTGTGAGGCTGTTCAGCGGTCGAAGGGAAGTGACCTACGCCGCTCGACACGCGCCGAGGCATGACTGCTACTCCTCCTGTTACGGCGGCAGGTAGAGCAGGCAGATGATACTCTTGAAAAGCGAGCGGAGGACGCTGTCGGGCTGAGGGGAGCGAGAGGGAGGAAATGGCGCCGACTGAGGCTGGCGAGTCGAACGGAGTCGTCGTTGAAGGTTGTCTGGCAGAGCTGGGTCCGGGCAGGGGGGGGGGGATTGGTCGGTTCGCCGGATCTGAAGACGGGAACAGGCTCAACGAGGCTGCATGTCGGAGCGTCGAAGTCGCTGCTGGTTTCGTCGACGGCGTTGAAGGTTGCACTTCGCCGACTTCGTCCATGAGCGGGCGTATGCTCGGTAGTTGCGGTTGTGATGTATCAGCTCGTGCTGCCCTGCTAGTGTCAGTCGGGGGCGGCGTCGACATTATCATCGCGTGACTGGTCGTCTGGTCGGTCAAGGTGAGAGAGACGAGTCGGCGACACACTTCGGAACAGTGTCAGGCCCGTTGCAACAACACGAGCGCGCAGATCGCAACGCGAAGTTCGTGCGCCGTGGTGTTGCTGCACCCAACAAGGACAGACTCGAAAGCTTGAGCGAGAGTCCGTGCCGCCGTTTCTTCGGATTCGGAGAGGAGGAGCCGTTCTTCGCAAGCGAGCTAAGCGTCGATCAAAGTTCAGTCCCTATCGGTCGGACAAAGGATGAGGGGACGTCGAGTCGAGGTCGGCAAATGGGCGAAGAGGCGGCTAGAGGGCGCAAGTGCTGCCAGTGGCGAGTCTTGTCGCACTATCGCTGCTCACTGCCGTATAGATCAGGTGAAATTGCCTCCTTGAAACGCTGCTTCGCTGAAGGATACGGAAGCCGCATCGGCAAGGAATGACAGGAGACTCGCTGATTGCGCGGCCACCTCCGGCCGTCCGTCACATCTGCCAGCGCTAGCGCGCTAGAAAAAGCGACGCAACGCGAGCAGGATCGTCCTGCAGCGGCGGTACGAGACGAGACCGCGTCGACAGCGACCGCCGAATACGAGGCAGAGGTTCACGGTCCGGCGGAGGGGAGCATTCTCAAGCAATAGCAGTATCTGATCTCTTGTCATCGGTTGCCTGTAGATTGCGAAGGCTCAGTCAGCGTTGCTGCATGTGCTTTCGAGGAGAAAGGACAACCCCAGTCGGCAGAGACAGGGTGTGAGCCCCGACGAAGGAATAGGACGCGCCTCGACATGCAGACCCTTGCAGAAAAGCCCATCGTCTTGCTCCTGCGGATTCAAAGCCAGCACAACGAGGAATCGAAGCAGCCTCCTCCTCACCGCAGCGGAGTCCGTTCAGCCCGTCAAACATGGCGCGGCCAGTCGTCCAGTCCTGTGTGGGGCTCAGAGATGCTCAGAACTCATCTCGTCTGCTAGACGAGCCCGTCGCAGGGTGTCCCGAAGGAGGATTGAGAGTCGGTCCTAAATTGATGAGCGGGTTTGGGGGTAAAGACGACGATGGGACGGCTCGAGACGCAGCACACGATCCTCTTCAGGTGTCGTAGAAGCAGTGCAGCACACCTGCCGGCCCTGCGAAATGACAGAAAATGGTGGCGGAAGAGACAGAGGAGAGCGACTTCACGAGGGGGCTGTCTGTCCGACCAAGTCCCCAAGCTCTCCAGAGTTCGGAGTAGAAAGCGCGAATAAGAGAATAGCAAACGCCTTCGGCAGCATAACTTCTCCATCCCCTCACGCCGCGGCTTCGACCTCCATCCTCGCATCGCCCTGGACCCGCTCAAACCCCGTTCCTCGCTCGTCCTCGTCGTTCAGTCCCACAAAGGTTCCTCGACCTGACAGCGCATCGATAATGAACGTGTCGCTGACGAGCAAGTCGCCTCGATCGGCTGCTGGACCGCCGTTGACGAGTGCGGGAGGGTCGGCGGCGAAGCTGTAGCGCTTTGCGGGCGGGATGCCGGGTGCGCGGTCGTCGTCGCGTGAAAGGTCTTCGTTGTAGAGCTCGGCACATTGGTTGGCGCAGAGGGTGGCGCGGGTCTTCCGAGTGCGAAGGACGGGTTCGGGGGGGACGTCCTGCAGAAAGGCGCCATATCAGAAAAAAGCTCGCCGACCAGACACGGAACGAACGCACAGCAAGCGGCTTGACCTCCTCAATCCGCAAGCTCACTCCGTCATGCCCATTCCCCCAACTCCTGCTCCGAATTCCCTGTCTCTCGATCCCCTCATATCTCACCAGCGCCGGCACGACCCCCAACTTGACACACAACGCCTTGGGGACGCCTTTCACATCCCCATCCGCCGGCGGGAGGACGATGCGATCTTCACCCGGAATCCTCGCGCGACGAATCGCATCCGCCCCTGCACCTTTCTCACCCGCTTGAACGCGCCGCTCGCGCCTCGTTACCCTCAGCCATCCCGAGTGCAGCAGCATCGCAAGGACGTCCGAGTCGTCCGTGTAGATGTCTGTACCCCAGACTTCGCGCTTGCGTATCGAGGGGAGGTCGGCGAGTTGAGATGGGAGGAGGAGCGGGGTGGTGGAGAGCGTGAAGGGGAGGGGTTCGCCGTTGTAGGCTGAGGGGGGCCCGATGTCGAAGACGACGGGGTGGAGGTCGATAGGCGGGACGGAGCAAAGTGATTGGATGGGCGGTTCGGCTGCTGGGGGTGTGGAAAATCGATGTGGGCCGAGGATCCAGGTAGTCGGTACGACGACCTCGACGTAGCCTCCTACCCCTCGCGCAAGAATTTCACCATCAAGCAACTTCGCCGGCGAGACGAGCGCATCGTACAGAAACCGTCCAAGGAACCTCCTCTCCCCCTCGACCTCCTGAAGCGCGTTTGTTGCCCATTCGTCCACCGCTCCATTCAAGATCTCGACAACAGGCGGGTGGATCATCGCTTTCCGCAGCTCAATGTGCGTAAAGAGCGGCGGCGCAAGCGGAGGAGGCGTGACGCTCTTTTGCCGACGAGCGGGAGGGACAGTCGCTTGTTGCTGTTCCGAAGCGTCGCTTCGTCGACGCTTGGCCGCATGACCGTTGATGCCGGGAGCGACCGGCAGAGCGTGCGAAGGCGTCTGAGCGACGGAAGACGGCGGCTGCTGGACGTTCCGGGCGCCGCCGTAAGGATCGAGAGCAGGCGGAGGAGGATAACGCTGTGATTGTTGCTGGTGCTGATGTTGCTGAGGCGCCTTCCCAGCCACACCACCTTTCACGCCGGCCACAGCGGGTCCTCCTCGCGCAGTTCCAACAGTCGGCGCAGCGGGCGCACTAACCGAAGTCGTCGCGCCAGGCCTGCTGCTCGCCGCCTTTCTCCCACCAGCTTGCTGCGCCTGCTGTTGCTGCTGAGCCGCCAAGACCTGCTGAACCTGCTGCGCTGCTTGCGCTTGCCACGGATACGGCTGTCCAGCCGCCGACGATCCCGTCGCTCCTTGACCCGCTCCAGTCGTCGCTGCGCCCGTCGTCCGTCCACCTGCCGCACCAGAAACAGCCGGTCGTCCATACATCCCCGCTCCTCCCAGCCCAAGCGCAGGGAACAGGCTCTTCTTGACCTCGACGGCCGCCGCATCGCGCTGGTGCTGCTGCGGAATCTGGACGTTCGGGCCTGCTGCATGTGCTTTGGCGGTCGCAGGTGTCGCAGTGCCGGACGTCGCGCCATAAGTGGTCGAGGGAGAGTAGGGGTTCTCGCGGGCGAAGGCGGAGGGGAGAGGCGGATACGACGAACGAGCTGCGCCGAGTGCAGAGGACGGAGTTGGCTCGCCTGCTGCTTTTGTTGGAGGTGCGGCATTCGCAGCGGATGAGGCGACGTAAGCTGGGAGGGTCGTTCCGGGCTGAGTTGCCGGCGGTGCGTCCCGTTGCCGCTGCATCTGCGGGCTCTTCTGCATCCCGTCGACCACTCCTCCAACGGTCGAAGCAGGCGGCAAGACGGGCGGCTGAGGGGGCGACCCAGCTCGACCCGCAGCCGACGCCCCTCCGGCACTCGTGAGGGGCGAATAAGCCGAAACGGGCCTGTCGCGCGGTGGGCCGGACAGCATTGACGAGACGGACATGGGGTTTCCCGCTGTTCGTCCCGCCGGTGCGCCAGCAGACAACGTAGGCGGGCCGGATTGGTTTGGGGGCGGAGGGGAAGTGGCCGATCCTGGCGTCCCTGTTGCTGCTGGTGGCAGAGGCGATGTGAGGCTCGGCAAGGGACGCTGAGCGGGACCAGAAGAGGATGTGGCGCAGAGGCCGCTTGCTGGACCGGGGATGATGGGCGGAGTTGGCGTCGTGTGGGTGCTTGGCGCGGCGGAGCTGGCTGGCGCGAGGTTGGGCGAGCGGGGCGGCATGGCGCCGTATGGTGAGACTGCACAACACGTGCTCCTTGTCAGGCTGCGTCTCGAAGGATTGAAAGAGAGAAGAGACAAGGAAGCGAACACTCACCGCTCCCAGCGCCAAACCGCTTCTGCTCGCCGCCCGCTCCTCTCGCTTGTACCCCGCTCAATCCCAACGGTGTTCCAGCTCCTCCAACAATACCCACAGGCGACCCGGCCTTGCCTACGCTCGCAGGTCCAGCCGGCGAGGCGGCTCCTCCAGCCGGGCTCGAGTTGGCGGGCGAGGGAGCGAACGAGTGAATGCCGGGAAGCTGGCGGACGGGCATCGAATTTGGGAAGAGCGATTTCTCTGCTGCTGCGAGCGAGGCGGATGGCAAGACTGCGTGCACGAGTGTGAATGTATGCAGAGCGAACGAGGACGAGGAGGTGAAGGTGGACGACCACGCACACGAGCGGACTGGTGGGGCATGCAGCTGCTTGTGGGCATCTGATGCATGCACCAGAGCAAGTGTCAGCCCTGCCGAGCTCGTCGTCACTGAGTCTGCTGTCGAGTGAGCGCACCGTTTGAAGCGGGCGCTGGATGAGCTGGCTGCGCCGGCGGAGCTGGTTGCTGCGCGGGCTGCTGCTGCTGTGCGCCCTGTTGTGCCCCATCCATGCTGTCAGGCAGCTCAGCGTGCGGTCGAAGCGAAAGACGCGAAGTCGACGAGCGTGAGAGCAAGCGGACCGGGACAAGGTTGAATATCTCGACAACAACGAACGGCGAAGCAGAGCACGCAGCGTGACAGGCTAGCAATCAAAGGACAGTACAACCGCATCCGATCGTGCTCGAACGAGGTTGCGAGGCTGCAGAAAAGTACCGTCGCTCATTTACCCGTCTATGCCGCCGCGTTCTTGCCGTCCGCCTTGCCCGTCGCCGCGCTACGGACCTCCTCGAGCACCTTCTTCTTCCGCTGTGCCGAGTCGAGCTGGCCCTCGGCCTCGGCGCGCTCGACGTCGCCCTGCAACTCCTGCGCGAGCTTGTCTGCGAGCGCCTTGACCATGCCAGCTCCTTGAGCGGCCGTGACCTTGGCCTTCGCGACGTCGCGACCGAGCTTGTACTCGCGCATCTCGGCCTCGGAAACGAGATTCTTGCCCCACCCGACGGGCCTGTACGTCCAGTACTGCGCCTTCATGCCGACGCCGGGCATGGCCTGCGATTCGAGGTACGCAAACCAAGCCTGGACGATCCGCTCGTCGCCGTCGTAAACCTTAATCGCGCGCTTGTGCGTCCGGCGCCAAAAGTTCTGCTGGCTCTTCTTGTGCGCGAACGGACTCCGCACGACCGTGCGCAGCCACACCCGCGTCGGGAGGTACGTCGCGCCCGAAGTTGGGAGGCCAAGTGCGCGTGCGGCGCGCAGGGCAAAGTTGGTGAAGAAGGTGAGGTCGTCGCGCGACTGGGTGTAGGAGCGCAGGTGCAGGGTCCCGACGTGCACGCCTAGCGTCGGTTTCAGCGGGACGTGGTGCTCCCAGACGGGTGTTGGGTCGGTCGAATTGGGATCCCACTCGGTGTTGGCGGCCGCGGGCGATGAAGGGGAGTGAGTGGACGAGGTCGAGGGTTGTGGTGCGGGAGACGGCGAGGCGGAAGAAGCGGAGGAGCTTCTTGCGTGTAATAAACATCGTCAGCGACACTTTTCCATGCTCACACAGCCGCCCGGGAGACCTGCAGACTCACGTTGACGGGGTCGAAGCAGGAGGAGGCGGAGAGGGAGGGGGAGCGGCGGCGGCAGAGTCTGCCTGCGTAGAAACGGCGCGCACTCCCCTGTACGAGTGCGCGAGAGCTGTTCGTGCACGTGCAAGCATCCTGTCCCGCCCGTGAGCGTCTGGCGAGCGACGAGCGATGAGGAGACCTGCTCGACCCGGTCCTCTCACCACCACATCACACGAGGGACAGCCAGGGAGCGCTCTGGGACAGTTAGCGTGCGTACTGACGATTTTCTGATGAGTCTGCCAAGCCGCGCACCCGCTCATACGCCTGTTCGCCCGCTTGCAGGTCCTCTTCCCTTCCATCCCGTTACAAACGCCCTCTCTCGCACACATCGCCAAGCCAGGCCTCGCAAGAGTTTTGAAGTAGCCCACAAAAGCCCAGTCGACCTCTCGCACCGCGCCGCCTTCTTCCGGACACCCTGCACCCCCTCATTCTCCCGCCCACCATGCTTCCCTTTGACCTGTGCACTCGGCTGAGCAACGCCTCGATGGCGCGCCATCGCTGGGTTCCTATCGCGCCGACACGGCAACACCTCTCGATCCTCTCCCTCCTCCTCGCACACGGCTTCATCTCGTCCGTCTCGTACGGCTCGACCAACACCTCACCCGTCTCCCCGCCCGACCCCTCTTCGTACATTTCCGCACGGCCGAGCGAGAGGCGCGTTTGGGCCGAACTCAAGTACAGGAACGACCGACCCGTCCTGCGCAAGATGAGCCTCGTCTCGATGCCGAGTCGGAAGGTCGTCCTCGACAAGGACGAGATCAGGCGTTTCATCAAGGGCTCGCGTGTCAAGTTTGTTCGCGGATTGTCGCTTGGAGAGTTGGCGGTCGTCGCCAACGAGCAGGGTGTGTTTGAGGGACGGGACGCTATCAGGCAGGGACTCGGCGGGGAGGTTATTGCGCGTGTGGGTTGAGCAGAAGGGGACGCCTGGGTTCTTTCGTCTGTAGCTCTTCTTCGCAACGCTCGCATGCATACTCTATCGACTTGCATCCCGCTTGCGACTTTGTGGGCTGCCCTTCCACGTCGAGGCATCGAAGGCGAGGTTGACTTTCTACGTTATGACTGTCTTGTCTTCCGCTCGCGCTTGCTCTCGTTTGGAGATGAGAAGCACCAGGTCGCATTGCTTGTCGAGCGACTGCTCCATTACCGGTTGAAGATCAGCTCGACCTCGTCGATGGCAGGTCCCTCGTGCGGCACGGTGGGCACCGGTCCCTCCTCATCGCCTTCCCGTAATGCGCTGTTGTCGGACGGTCCGCAAGTGCCGTCGTCGTCGCGATCGAAGATGACTGGTCGGAGAGCGGGCGAGATGGGGCCGGTGCTCGAGCGACGGCGCGAAAGGCGAGGCGAGTTGGGAACGCGCGAGGCGGCGCGCTCCTCTTCAAGCGCCGAGATCGTTTCGGGTCTGCGGGAGGAACAAGCAAATCAGTACGACGGAGGAAGCCATGTCAGGAGAGTGCAAACTGACGAGATGTGCTCCCACTCGTGCCGCATCGCCTGCTCGTTCAGCACCTCGCCTCCGTCATCGTTGAGCGTGCCCGTCGCGCCCGGCTCGTCGAGGCCGAAACGCATGAAGCCCCACCCTCCTACGCTCTCCGAATCGGAGACGTCGTCCGATTCGCCGTCGTAACCTTCGAGACCAAGACGCTCCCACGCCGCATCGGAAGCTCCAAGCGGATCATTGAGCCAGTCGAGCAGGTCATCGTGATCGACCTGAATCGCTGGGCTAGAGTTCGATTGCGACTTTGGCGCGAGAGGCGTGCTCGTGCCGGGCAAACCGACGCTCCCCGTCGGCGTGTAAGCGGATGCTCCGTTCGCGTCGTCAACTGCGCGAGAGCCGTGAGAGGGGTCGCCGCCTGCAGCGAGGAGGTCGTCCACCTCGTAGCCGGACAGGTCATCATTCGGGTCGATCGCGCCGTACGCCAATTGAAGCGGTAGCGTCGCATCGACGTCGATAGAAGAGAGGGCCCGTGGAGGAGGGAAGACATCGTCGAGTGCGGAAGGATCGGGGGGAGGGCCATGAGGCGACAGCGGCGGGAGGGGAACGGAGGCGACCGGTCCAGGGTTGAAGTCGGGCGACGGGTCGTTGGCGTTCTCCGGGACGCACGATGAACGACGGTGCAGGCCGGGAGCGTGCTTGCTGTAGTGCTTCGTGTTGAAGAACCGGACCAGCGAGCGGAGCGCTTGCTCGTGAGGCTGTGGAGTCGCGGGCAAGTCAGCCTCGCACCGCTTCGAACGGGTGCAGTTCAAACGTACCAGCGACTCTTCGACGTCCGCATCGACATCGATGCCGGCGAGCCACTCGTCTCGCAAATCAGGTCGGCAGTGCAGGTAGATCGCCGTGATGACTTTCATACTCGCTGTGAAAGCACCGCATTAGTGACGAACGGAGCGGATGTTTGGGTATGAGCGTGAACGCACATTGCCGCCACTTACGCCCGCAGTACGGCACCTGGCTCTTGATGACCTTGAGGACGTACAGCTGGAGCGTCGGATGCGCGACCTTGAGGATTCGCTTTAGAATGGCCTGCACATACAAGATCAGCCGAGAAGCGGTCGAGTACGCGAGTAGGGGGACGCACTGAGCTCTTGTACTGGACCATCAGCAGCACGCGGTGCGTCTTGCGCTTCGTCAGCTTCTGCAAGATGTGAACGAAGTTGATCGTCGAGAAGAAGTTGCGCCACGAGTAGTCGGAGATAATCTCGACGTCTTCGCCTTCGACGTCGTGAGCCATAGCTGCGCCATTCGGGACTGAGTCGGTCGGGGATGGGGACGACGGCGAGCGAAGGCGGTTGCCGGGCGGTGGGAGAGACAGCATGGCGTCTTCCGGTCGCGGAGAGGCGGAAGATGGGTTGATGTGGTCGTTGCAGAACTTGAAGAAGCTGCGAGGGAGGAGTTAGCTCAGACTGGTCTCTCGAGCGGGGACACTTCGAAGACACACTTGTAGTCAGGCTTCTCGTGCTTGATGCGCACGAGCGTCGAGACCTCTTGCATGCCGAACATCTTGAGGATGAGGAGGAGGCAATTCGAGTCGACGAGGAGCTGCGAGAAGTAGTGGAATTTCATGACGTCTGCGAATGAGGAACGGGGTTCAGCGACTGGGCTCGAGAAAGTCAGGTAGATCGAACAAGACGCACGAGACGCCTTGAACCACTTGAGTGTGAGGATGAGGATTGCCGAAACCGCCTTGGACGTGATCTCGCGATGCCGCAGGATGTCGATGTCTTCCAGACTGAGATCAGGAGGCGGGTCTGCAACGGAAGCTCGCATTAGCCGTGCTTGAGCGCATGGATAAAAGGCCAGGGCGTACCGCTCGAAGTCGGCTCCGGCGCGTTCTGGTTCGGATTCGACAGGTTCTGGTTCGCCGTGACAGTCGCGAGGAGCAGCTTGAGGAGCACGATGACGGCGCTCTGGAGATGCGGAAGCGTCTGGCGCTGAGTGCGGGTGCCCAGGCGTTAGTTTGCGCCGAGTCCGACATGCACGCAGACGACGCACGTAGATAATCTCGATCCGTTCGAGCCGCTTGACGTCCACTCGCCGCTCCTCAAGCTCCTTCCGCTTCTTCTCATCCGGCTCAATCTCGATCTCCTTCTTGATGCTCCGCGCCAAGTTCCGCAAGACCGTCAGCGGGTCCATCGGATCTTCGTCCTCGTCTTCGTCGTCACTCGCGACCGCCACGTCGTCCGTGATCGGCGAGCCGATGCCGCCAGACCCGTCGGAGAGCGTACTGTGCGATTTCGTCCTCGACTTCGACCTCGCCGACCCGGTCGCCAGCTCTTCCAGCCGCCGGCCGAGCGCCATCGCTTTGCGCCTCATTTCTCTCCCCTCCTTCGTCTCCTTGTTCTCCTGCTCCTTCGCCGCCTTCCTCCGTCTCTCCTCCTCTTTCACCACCGCCTCGCGCTCAACCTGCTCAGCGCGTGTCAAACCCATCTCCTCCCCCCTGAAGTCCTCCCTCACCTTCCAAGCCTGCCACAACTCGGTACTAACTCTCAAATTTCGGCGATAGAGCTCGCCCGCCTCCTCAACCGCACGAGGAACGGCTCGACCGCGCTTCGCGTTGGCGGGAGCGAAAGGAAGGGGGAAAGGTCGAGTCTGGTCCGTCTGGAACTGCTGCTTCTTCGGTTTGCCTAGGACGAGACCGTTGCCGAGTTGGCCGCCTTGCTGCTGCCCCTGCTGCTGCTGAGGCGATTGCTGCTGCAGGCCCCCGAACGGACCGTTGAGTTGCGGAGGCGGACTAGGCGCGGGTGTCGGCGGTTGAACGGGCCAAGCGGCAGGTGGAGGAGGCGGGAGATTTGACGGCAAGCTTGGGTCGTGGTTGGCGTTGATGTGGTAGGAGAAGGTCGGGCGGACGGGAACGGGTGCGGCGGCGGCGGAGAGGCGGTCGAGGGTAGTCGGGTTGTTCGAGAGAGCTTGAAGAGGAGGAGGGAGAGGGAGAAGCGAGCCTGCTGGTGGAGGAGTGTAGGAAGGATATTTGGCGAGCGTCTCGTTGCGGAAGGCGAGGAGGTCCGGAGGCGTCGCCTTGGTCCAAGGTCCTGTTGGCGCAGTGGACGGCGTCAGTCGTGCCTTCGGGACGAGAATGCGAAGTTCCGCGCACGGTAATCAGGTCTGTCTCCCGGCTCGTCCTTCGGCAAACCCTCAACTTCGCGAACGAGCGTTTTAACTCTCGCCACATCCTTCAAACCGCCAAGTGTGCACAGCATCGACTTCCATAACAGAAGGAGGAGCTGCATCGGAGCTCGTCAGTTGGAGTTCCCGGGAAACGGAAGTGGAGACGCGGACTCGCCTTCTTGACGGGGTAACCCTTGGCATTCTTCTCGCGGAGCCCGGCGACTTGATTGTACAGGTAGACCGGCATAGGCGGATCCAGAGTCACTGCGTTCAGAGTGATGTGTCATCACGTCAATATGACGTTCACATGCGGAGGAGCGTCAGACGAAGACGCCAGATTGCGCCGACTCACTCAGCTCCTCGCCCCAGTTATCGTCGCCCCTGGCGCACTCGACCATGAAATACAGCACCGCGAGCAAGATCGCCAACTCGGCATTGATTCCGTCCAACCTGTCCTGCCGCTCCTTCTCCCGCTGCTCGTCCGATGCGCGTTCTTCCTGCGTTCGCGCGGGCGGACTGAGGCGGATCTTCGGCGGGCGGGCGCGCAGAACTGGACGGTTCAGTTGGACGCGGTGAAGGGCGTGCGAGTCGGATTCTTCCCCTTCGCCTGCTCCACCCGGTCCGTCAGCTTCTTCCTCATCGCTCGTCCCGTCGTCTGCACGTCCGCTATTCGCGGCTGCTCCGCCGATAACTCCGCCGAGTACAAGGCTTGAAATGTCTTCCCACTCTCGTCCAGTCCGCTTCAATGCCTCCCAGACTTTGCCCAGCGCACCTGTCTCCCGCAAGACTCGGCAGTTCGTCAGGACGAGGTGAAGGTGGTGTTCGGGCGAAGTGGAGGTCGTGGGAGAGAAGGTGCCGTGTGCGATGTGGAGAAGGTGGCGAGCGGCGGTGTAGCGAGTCGGGTGCGAGGAGGATGAGGAAAGGAGAGTGGTGAGGAGGGTCGAGATGTACGCTTGTTGAGCCGCAGGAGGAGACTTGGTGAATTCTGCAGGGATTTCCGCGTCAATCAAGCTCTTCGAAGGCAATCTTATTCGCGCAGGCGTCCATACGGACGGCGCGCAACGCAACATTCGTCTCAAGGACTGGCCAACTCACCCTGCTCTCCCTTCCAGCCTTCGTCGCTCGTCCTCCAGCTCTCTATGTGCTCGAGTACCTGCGGGATCTCTACGTAGCTGTAGAATTCCTCGAGCTCGCTGAGGAGGTCGGCGGTGTCGGGCGGTGGGGAGGGAAAGGTATAGACGAGTTGTTTTGGGCGGGGAAGCGACGTCGGCGAGGCTGTGAGGATACGCATATGTCAGCTACGAAGAGCAATCTAGCCAGCAAGACTTTGCAAGCGACTCACCAACTCCACCGGGATCTGCGCCAGCAGGACTCGGTCCTGCACCTGCGCCGTTGTCAAGCTGAGGTCGGTCCATCCCAGCCGATACCATTGAGGCGTACGACTGCTGGCCCTGTCCAGCTGAGCCGTTCCCCTGTCCTTGGAACATGCTGTCGCCAATTGATGAAGTCGCGCCGGGGTCTGAGAGTTCCCTAACGATACCTGGGCGGCGTCTGCGCGGCAAGTGAGTGTTGAAGCGCTCGCGTTCCTGGTCGACGGCCTGCTGGCGGTCGAGTTCGCGGAGTGAGGTGAGGCTGGCTGTTGGCGGGGAGGAAGGGGAGGCGAGGGGACGAAGAGAAGAGGCAGACGGAGAAGGTGGAGTCGGCTGATGGACCATACGCTCGCCGAGCACTGGTCAAGTCTGTCAGGCCGCAACAAGGTCGGCGCAGAGGTCGTCGCGAAGGGAAGACCAGCGAGGACGACGAGGACGAGGAGGTGCTTGCGGCCGTCTTTGGGCTATACGGCTTGCTGATCGTTTTGATAGGGATTACTAAGCGCTACTTAATCAGCGAATCTCTGAAAGATGCTCGAAGTCGACTGGCAGTCCCCCCTCGACCTCCTCGACCCAGGTCTCGCTTCGCCTGTTCGCTCGCTCCTCGCTTTACGAGGCTAGCTAGTCTTGTTATGCTTCTATCGACACGCAGGCTACTATGGCTGCTATTCGCTATCTCTCCCGGGGCCCTCGCCCTCTCCCAGGATCCTCTCCCCACCTCCGTCCGCGAGGAAGGACGATGCGCGATGAGGGACTCGTGCGGGCGCAAGAGCGTCTTCTCGGGCGAGATACCGTGCCCAGACAACAGGCCAGCAGTTGCGGTGCGTCCAGTCTAACCTTTACTTGATAACCACTGCTGACCTTCTTCGCGAATAGCATGACGACGACTTCGCTTACAAGGCTCTTCTGGCGGGCATCTGCGGAGAAGACTTCCCGACCACAACGTGTTGTACGACGGGACAGTTGGAGACGCTGCAGGCGAACCTGGCGCAGGCAGATCCGCTCATTTCAGCGTGTGCGTCCTCTTCGACCTGTCTTGCGGAGACCCGATCGATGGTGGCTCTGCTGGCGACGTGAGGCACAGAACTAACTTAGATGCTCACCCAGGCCCCGCCTGTCGCCTGAATTTCCGCCGCTTCTTCTGCTCCTTCACCTGCTCGCCCGACCAATCCCTCTTTCTCACCGTCACCTCGACCCAAATGCTTAAGAAGGACGGCGAGGACCGCGAAGCTGTCAAGAGTGTTGAGTTTGCCGTCGCAGAAGAGTTCGGGAAGGGGTTCTTTGACGCATGCAAGGACGTCAAGTTTGGCGCGACAAACGGGTTCGCAATGGATTTGATTGGAGGTGCGCCGTCGAACTCGCTCACCGTGCACAGCTTGGGCTGACCTCGGCTTCGCAGGCGGTGCAAAGGACTGGCTGTCGTTCCTCCGCTACATGGGCCAGGAGCGCGCACTCGGGTCCCCCTTCCAAATCGATATCCGCTCTCCCGACTCTTCCCCCTCGCAAAACACTACCCTCTCACCTCCTACGCCCTTAAACGCACCCGCAGAATCCTGTTCCTCAACCTCCCTCACATCTCGCTGCGCATGCCCCGACTGTCCAGCGATCTGCGCCTCGCTTCCACTGCTCCTCTCGCCTAGCGAGAAATGGGAGCGAAGATGTCGCGTCGGGAAGATGGACTGCTTCCCCTTTGCCTTGCTCATCGTCTATGCGGTTGCGGTTCTTGCGGTCGTCTTCGGCGGAATCGGGAGGGAGGTCCGGCGGATGATGGGCGCGAAGGGCGGAGCGATCAGGCTAGGAGACGACGAGAGCGATGAAGGAATTGGCGAAACTGAAGCGCTCTTGACTCGCCTGGTCCGTCGCCTCGACCCCTCGCACCTCTTTGCGCCCGCCTCGATCGGCCGGCCGAGACGCTCGACCTTGAACGGCTCCGACATCGACTACTTGGCATCGCCCTTGCCTCTTGACTCTGCGCCGAGGAACGATGACCTCCTCTCTGCAGCCGAGTACGACCCTTCGCCTGCTCCTCTCGCGTCGAGCTCCCCTCCCCTCTCTCGCTCGACGCCTCGTACGGGCGACTCGTCTGCCGGCTCGAGTAGCACTCGCGCACGAGGCGGAACAGTCGGGAGCGGGTCATCCCGCTCGCTGCGCCACGACGAGTCCTCCCGCTCGCAATCGCAGCGATTCTCCTCGCAAGGCGCCTCACTCCTCGACGGGGCAGCCGACTCTTCCGCCCTTCTCCAGCCCCGCTCGTACCCGCTCAACACATTCCTCTCCCGCGCCTTCTACCGCGTCGGATACTTTTGCTCGACGCACCCTTTCCTCGTTCTCGCCATTGGCCTCGCCGTTTGCGGCTCAGCAAACGCAGGATGGGCGAGATTCGCGATTGAGAAAGATCCCGTCGAGCTGTGGGTCCCGAAAGGAAGCCAGATTAGGCGGGAGAAGGAGAAGTTCGACAAGGCGTTCGGGCCGTTTTACCGGACGGAGCAGATCTTCTTTTCGGTTGCGCCGCCGGTCAGGCTGAGGCTGGTGGATGGAAGGGAGGAAGAGGAAGAAGAGGAGGTGCAGGAGTGGACGCCTATCGACGAGCCAGTTCTTTCGTGGCCGGTCCTGCAGTACATCCTCGATGTCGAGACTCACATCCGGACGCTCGCCTCGTCAACATCAGGCCTAACCCTCAAAGACGTCTGCTTTGCGCCGACGACATCGGCGGAAGACGGCAAGACCGCCTTGTCGGTTGAAGAGTGCGTCGTCCAGTCGCCACTCGGATACTTCCAGAACTCGCTCGAGGGCGTCACGGAGGACTCGTGGGCTGCACAGCTCGATTCTTGCTCATCGAGTCCGGCTTCCTGCCTTCCGCCTTTCGGACAGCCACTCAATTGGAAACTCGTCCTCGGTGGCGTGCCCGGAGGAGCAGCAACGCACGACGCGAGGGCGGTCATCATGACATACGTCGTCCGCAATTCGCTCGATCCGGTCGAAGTCGCTCGTGCGGAAGAGTGGGAAACCGCGCTGCGAGACTACCTCCGCCAGCTTGCGGACCCGCAAGGCGAGGCTCGTCGCGACTACGGACTCAAGGTCTCGTGGAGCGTGGGCACCAGCCTCGAGGAAGAGCTCAACGCCGCGACGAACACGGACATCTCGATCGTCGTCGCCTCGTACCTCTTGATGTTCGCTTACGTCGTCGTTTCGCTCGGCGGTAGCGCGACGGAGCTTGTCAAAGTCCTCGGCAGGATCGCCCTCCTTGTCGGCGCGGCTCTCGTGCGTCTCGTCAGATGGGTGGCAAAGAAGGCGAAGGCGCTGAGCGGGCGAAGGGGAGTCAAGCTGCCTGACAACGAAGCAGAGGAGGACACAGGCACGCCGGGAAGGTTCAGAACGGCAGATGCGGCGATGTTGGATGGCTTCGGCTCGACGACTCGTCCCAGGAAGGACAGCCTCGTCGCTTACTTCAAGAAGCAAGTCCTCGTCGACACGAAGTTTCTGCTCGGTGCGTCCCGTCTACTCTCCCCCAAGCTTTGGCTGAACTTGCCGCTCGCCAGGTCTTTGGGGTATCCTGATTGTCCTGCTGAGCGTCTCGACTTCGGTTGCGCTCTGTTCGGCCGGCGGCGTCAAAACCACGCTCATCATCGCCGAGGTCATTCCGTTCCTCGTTCTCGCAATCGGGTGCGTCGGCTCGGAAGTAGTCTCGCAATACACGCCTGACGATTCTCTCCTGCAGTGTCGACAACGTCTTCCTCCTCAGCCACGAGCTGGACCAGCAGAACGTCCGGTCACACCGCGAGAACTCACTCATTATGCCGGGCGAAGACTACGAGGACGATGTTATTGCCGAGCCCTCCCTGCCTGCCGAAGAGCGAGTGGCGCGCGCTTTGGGCCGGATGGGACCGGGCATCCTCCTCAGCGCTAGCTGTCAGACGCTGGCCTTCAGCCTGGGTGCTCTCGTCGGCAGTGCGTGGCTCGTAGGAACCGTCACTCCTCACGTTGGAAGGACTGACCGAATTCTCTTCGCAGTGCCGGCCGTTCGCAACTTTGCCGTTTACGCTGCATTGGCGGTCCTCCTCAACGCGCTCCTCCAAGTCACCGTCTTCGTCGCCGCTATGGCTATCGACCTGCGACGTGTCGAATCGAACAGGATTGACTGGTATATTCCACGCTCATCTCGTCCTGTCGCTTGACTGACCCGCCTGGCTTTGGCAGCTTCCCCTGTATCAAGGTCTCGAGCATCTCCACAACAGAGCATACCGCTCATCCGACTGAGAGCTTCCTCGCCCGCTTCGTTCGCACCGTGTACACGCCGACTCTGCTCCGTCGACCCGTCAAGTACCTCGTCCTGATACTCTTCTCGGGCTTGTTCGTCCTCTCGTGGATCGGAGCGCGACACATCGACCTGGGTCTCGGTGCGCAGACTACAGCCTCTGCTCGCGCCAAGTTGCTGACGAAATCCGTCTCGCGGTGCAGACCAGCGCCTTGCGCTCCCCAGGTCCTCCTACCTCGTCGACTTCTTCAACGCGGTTGACGAATACCTCGACGTCGGACCGCCGGTCTATTTCGTTGTCGAGAACCTGAATGTCACCTCGCTGCCGAACGTTCGCCACCTTTGCGGCCGGTTCTCGACCTGCGACCAATTCTCGCTCTCCAATTCTCTCGAGGCCGAGAGGAAGCGTCCCGAGGTGTCTTACTTAGCAGAACCACCGTGAGTACGTTCATTCGGGCTGACTTGATGCACATGGGTGAACGTTTTCTCGCCGACAGCGCCGTATGGGTCGACGATTTCGTCCAATGGCTCAACCCCCTACTCGAAGACTGCTGCCGCGTAAAGCGACGCAGCCCGAACGAGTTCTGCGGGCCGAACGACTCGGAGTCGCTCTGCAAGCCATGCTTCGAGGGCCGCGAGCCACCTTGGAACACGTCGCGTACGCTTCGCCTCTTTCGCCTTATCCGCGCGTCCCCTGACGTCCACATCTGATGCAGTCGAAGGTCTACCCGAAGATGGCGAGCTAATGCGCTATATCGAGCATTGGCTCGAGTCGCCGACCGACGAAGCCTGTCCCTTGGGGGGGAAAGCGGGCTATTCCTCCGCGCTCGCCATCTCCAAAGACGGCGAGAACGTCGATCTTTCTCACTTCCGCACCTATCACACGCCTCTCAAGACGCAGGCCGACTTCATCGACGCCCTCGCCGCCGCCCGTCGCATCGCCGCCGACCTCGCCAAGCGGACCGGCGCCCGAGTCTTCCCCTACAGCCTTTTCTACGTCTTCTTCTCGTCCTACGACACCATCCGTTCGACCTCGGGGATGATCCTCTTCATAGCCCTCGCCGCCGTCTTTGCGGTCACCGCCGCACTCCTCGGCTCGCTTCGCACAGCAAGCGTCGTCATTTGCACGGTCTTCCTGTCCCTCATTTCCGTCCTCGGCGCGATGGGCGTGTGGGGAGTGTCCCTGAACCCGCTATCGCTCGTCAATCTCGTCATAGCGATCGGCATAGCGGTCGAGTTCTGCGCACACATCGCCCGCGCGTTTGTCGGCGCGTTGGGCGGCGGTCTCCCGCGAAGCCATCCGCAGGCGCAGCGCGACAGAGATGAACGAGCGCGGATCGCACTCGAGGATGTCGGCGCCTCCGTCATGAGCGGAATTGGCGCGACGAAGTTGATCGGCATCTCGGTCCTCTGGCTGACACGATCTGCCTTGCTCAAGGTGCGTGCAGCGGCGAGCATCCGCTTCGACTTATTTGGCTAATAAATCGCGCCGCAGACCTACTACGCGCGGATCTGGCTCGCCCTCATCGTCTCGAGCGCGATCCACGGCCTCGTCTTCCTGCCCGTCGCGCTTAGTTTATGGGGCTCGCAAGGTTCGTCAAACTGCGTCGGAACGTGCTTGCGGGCTTTAAGCTCATGTTGTCGTCTGACAGGCTACGCCCTTACGGCCGAAGAAGGTGACGGTGCATGGATCGCTACTTCCGTCGAGCGTCGCTATCAAGACCGTCCTTTCGGTATGCTGCGCTCGCATCTATATGAGCTCGGGGACAGTGAAGCTGACAGCTTTGCGGCACAGTCGACGACGACGCGAGCAGCGGCGATGGCGAGTATTAAGACCTTCGCCGACCTCGCGTGCATGTTGTGCGAGAATCGCAATCAATGGCATTCCACATGCATCCCTTCACTTCGCGTTGGGGAACACGAGTCCCGGCGCATACGAATTGCCCCCCACGTTGATAGTTCCCTTCAAAGACGCTTCTTGGGCCTGCTTCGTCTTCTTCTCCGCCGCCTCTTTCGCCGCTGCCGCCTCCTTGATGTTGCGGGCCTTGGTGGCGGCATCGCGCTCCCTTTTGGCGATTGCATCGAGTCGCTTGTGTTCCAAGGCAGGGACAATGATACGTTCGCCAGGCTGTTGAACCTCCCACCCGGGGAAGAATTTCGACGTAATCTTCTTGTTGCCGATCTTCGACTTCTCGAACGCCGTGCACGAGAGCTGAGGACAGGCGAATCGAGTCAGCTCGACGAATCTGCGGCGTAGAGCGCGAAAGTGCGGCTCACCCAGGTCCAGAGGAGCTGCGTGTCAATGCCGACCTTGTCCTCGCGAGACATCGATCGCTCCTTGGTCTGCTTTTTGGCCAGCGCGTCGACTGCGCAAGAAACCCGGACGTCGATACGGAGAGTCGGGTACGGAAGAGAGAACGGTTCGAAGCGCACCTTCGCGAGCATGCGGTACACTTGCGCCGGCGAGAAACGAGATCGAGAGGCTCATGTGGTCAATCCAGCTGCTGACTTGGTAGGGGCATCTGCAGGACGGCGGATGTTAGCTAGCGGTGCGGCCGCGGAGAGCAAAAAGACGAACCCGGCGGGAATGGCGATGAAGTCGCCCTCGTACTGGTACAACGGATAAGGCTTGATGCCGTACTTCGTCCACAACGCTGACCGCATCCTTTTCGTGAGGTACAGCTGGGGGTTGATGAGGGGGTCGTCGCGAGTCTGCTTGAGCTTCTCGATAGGGATGTTCGGGTTCTGGTCGTGAATGAGGTCCCAGCAGTAGTCGCGCAGCTGGTTCGAGACACTGTAAGTCAGCCAAGCGTGTGAACACCTTATAGCGAGCTTGCGCACCTTGGGAACGTCTTCGGGTCGCCACACGTCGTAACGGATGCGGAGCATCTTGCCCGATTCCGGGTCGCAGCCGCCCCAGAACATGAAATGTCCCTCGTCGACGTTCGACACTGCGAAGGGAGGGTGTGAGCTTCTGAGTGCGTGTCGAAGAGTGGGTCGACGCACGATGCAGGCGGGTCGTCGCTGTGGCCGCATTCGTGTCCCACGACGCCGTCAGCTTGATGTTGATGTCCGGTTGAGAGGCGTTGGTCGGTGCATGAGCGAGGCAGTTGAGGACGCCATCGGGGTGCATGACGTTCGAGATCGGAAGCACGGCGAGGAACTGTCGAACGACGAGAAGGCGTCAGATTCAAGCCGCTCAGGCCTTTCGACTACGACGCACGGCATCACGAAGCTCCTTGAAGTCCGTCTGCCATTGACGCTCGTTCGGGAAGTCCTGTCAAAGAAGCCGGTCAGCTCGAGCCGTAGATAGAAACGAGAGCGAGACGAACTTTGGTGCGGAAGGTCGGCTTGTAGTCCGACTTGTCGTCCGCCCGCGTGTAGCCATCTGTTCGATACTGGCCGAAGAACGAGCCGACGGTCGACTCGGAGACCTTGGTCCAGTCGGTGTTGTCGATGAGCTCGACCTTGAGATCGCCAAAGTTCTCCTTGAAGTACCGCGGCGTCCATTTGGCGAGGTCGCCGAACTGGCAGCGACGGAGGAGGATGGGGAAGCGGTTGCGCCAGAGCTCGTAAAACATCGAGTCCTCGAGCTGTTTGAGCCAGATGATGTAGCAGTTGTGCGTGTTGGCGTCGTAATCCTTCAGGTTGGAAGGGAACGAGAACTTCTTCTCGAGGTACGTGCCGACGTCGGTGCCTGGCGACTTGATGTGGTTCTTCGATGCCCAGAGCCGCACCTCCCTGTACAGCGGTTCGAGCTCGTCGGCATCGTAGCGGACGAACGAGCGGAAGCACGAGACGTCGTGATCCTCGGCGGCGGTCGCGTCCTTGCCGCGTTTCTTGGCAACGCACTTCTTGCGCCGTTGGATGTCGACCTGCGACGTGATGTAGCTAGAGTCGGTCTCGATGCGCTGGAGGGCGTCCATACAGTCGAGACAGACCATGCGGCCGCAGATGTGGCAGATGTACGACCCGCTGAGGCAGATCGACTGGCAGGTATTGCAGATGTCGGGCACGCTGAGGTCGAGACGGCGTCGCATCGGCGCAGGGTTGGTCAACTTGGCGAGGTCGACTTCGCGCTTGAGCGTCTTGGCGAGATCCGGTGCGATCCAGGTCTTGAGGAGCGAGACGAAGTTCTTGTCCATTGGCGCCGTGTAAGCCGCCTTGTACACGGGTTCGTCGTGCGGCTCTTTGCTCGAAGCGAAATCCGACGCGACAATGCGGCCTCGCGCATCGAGTCCGAACCAACGACGTCCCTGGAACGAGCAACCATGACCAGGACCGCGGGCAATGCACTGCCAGCAGCGGATCTGGCCCTCGAGGCGCTTGGCCAGACAGGTCGACGACTGCAACTCGAGAGAGACCGCAGAACCAAAGCTGCCGTCGCTCGGAGCAGGCGTGGCAGACCCGCTCGCGGTGGCAGAGGACTCGCGCGCCTTCTTCTTGGTGGGTTGAGCGCCATCGTCTTCGAGAGCGCGAGTACGCTTCGCCGTCGGGACATCTCGTGCGCGCGGTGGGTCATCCTGCGGCATCGGGGCGAAGAACTGCACGTCTTCATCGCTATCATACGTCGGGCCGCCTTCTCCCGACCCCGAGCGCGGCTTCACCGGCGAACGAGGCTGGGCGTGACCGGCGGACGGCACCGGCCTCTTCGGAAGCGGCTCGGTCGTCTCTGGCAAGTCTCTGACGTCGACGTCGCGGGGGAGGTAGTGAGGCGGGAGCTCAAGGAGGTCGACGAAGGCAGGATGCGGTTCCATGTAGGCGGGCAGCGCATTCTGCAAGTCGTCGGGGAGGAGAGCTAGAGGAGAGCAATGAGTCAGGACGGTCAGCAATGACCTGGCATCTCCGGTCGGCAACGCACAGAGAGCCAGCTGCTTGTTGAAGCGAGACTGAACAACTTTGACGGTCTTCGGGGTGACTTCGACAACCGGCACCGAGCCGTCGCTCGCATCGGCATTCTCGCCAGCATCCTGGTCGGCATCGGCAGCGCTAGCACCGGCCTGATCGGAAGCAGGCGACCCGGATGCGGGCTGGACGGTGCGGAGGGCAGATTTGGGCGGTCGACCGCGGCGCGGGGCAGGACCATCTGGAACGACCTTCGCCGTCTTCGCTTTGCCCTTGCCCTTCCCCTTGCTCGAAGGCGGAGGAGTCGCCGTCGCCGCCCTCTCGCTGTGGATCTCGGCCAGCTTGGTGCGAATGCGAGCTTGACGAGCGTCTTCGCGCTTTCTGCTTGCGTCTACTTCCGCGGCCGTGGCGAAGTAGCCCCCGTCGGTATCGGGAACGAGATACGCTTCGGGGTCATCGCCTCGCTTGCTGCGAACCCAAGATTCCTCCAGCTTCTCGGGCGGAAAGTTGAGGAAGTGGAATGGGTTTGTCGATGTTGAGGCGACGGGAACGAGGGCGGTGTTGGCGAAGGTGTAGGCGGAGAAGGGATGGGCAAGCTCGATGGCGGCAGCCGGCTTTTGTGCGGACGCGGTACTCGAGGCAGCTGCCGCAGCGAGGTTGGCGGACTCAGAAGCCGCGACTGATACGGCGGGGGAGGCTTGTCGTAGTTTGGGCGAGGCAAAGGGAGTCTCGGATTCGGAGCTGCCGCCTGCAGAGGCGAGAGCGTCGGCCGTTCCTGCAACCTCCTCCTCTGTCGCGACGATCGATTCGACAGAGTCCTTCTTCGTTGGAGTAACATCAGCGAGCGTGGGCTCGTCCGGCTTGAGCGGTCCATCGCCAAAGCCTTTCTCCTCGGCAAGTCCCTCCGTCGAGCGCAAGTCATCGCCGGGTTCGACGCCCTCCATCGTCGTAGGCTCCTGCATTTCTTCCTTTGCTGTAGCCTCCTTCAGTTCCCCTTCGCCTGCGACACCGTCAATTGACATCGCCTCGCCCTGCGCCGAATCAGCCTGAGGCGGGGCGAAGGAAGAGGAGGCGACAGCCTCGGGGAGGGTGGTCGGCCGCGCGGGTGCTTGCGCAAGGTGTTCTGAGGCTTGCGAGTGGCCTTGCAAGGTGAACCTGGCTGTTGGGGGGGGAGTTGGTGCCGAGTCGACGGGTCCGAGCGAAGTCGAGTCGTCGGCGATGCCAGCGGCTGTCGCGCGCAACACAGTCAGTTTCTGCGGGTTGTAGTGCAAACAAGAAGTTGTATGCTGCAACGCACGCTGCTCGGGATGCTGTGTAGCGGTCGCTGCGGAGGGAGGCGACCCCGACTCCATTACTGCGAGCGGCGGAAGACGACAGGCGTTGACGGGACTGCGTGCGCCTCTCTGTAGCCTGCAATACGGGCACTCTGACGCTGGCAAGAGCGTAGCAGGCGAGAGCGAGTGTGCGTTGCGAGAGCAAGGAGGCGACAGCCAGTCTCCTCGCCAATGCGTGGGCCAGCGATTTGCGTACTCTCCCTTGTAGACGCACAATGCTGCTATACACAGCCTCACAGGACAGCTAAAAAGTCATGGCGAGCGCCGCAGAAGGAACGAAATCATCCTGGACGACCGTCAACCTCGAAGCCGACCGTCCTCTGGCGAGCGGGCCACTCCGCTTCCGTAAAACGATGGACGCATTGACGGCTGCATCGTGCAAGGGATCAGTGTGCACGAAGGATGACACGGGAGGAGGAAGCGCAGCACATCTCGGAATCCCTCTTCATAAGTCTCGCCCTTCGCTCCGACAAACTCGTACTGCTCACCCGTCTCGCCCCCATCCCGTCGACCCTCTCCCTTTGCAGCCCGTAATCTCCGCCTGCCCATGCCGGCTGGACCTCGTCAGACTCGCTCGTTACGGGACCCCTCCCAGCGCCTCGGGAAGCATTCTAGCGGGATCGTAACCGTAATTGTCGACCCGCGCGACGAAGCGACGGTCCGAGTCGAAGAGAGTGTAGTCGGTGGGCAGGTCGAGAAGGAAGGAGTAGACATCGCGGTAGGTGTAGCGGTGAGCGGAGAGGTCCTCCGAGGTTTGCGCGACCTGGATGTCTCGTACGACGTGCTAGGTCGCAGTTTCGGGTCAGCGTTGACTGTCTTCGTATGAAAAGCGGACATAGTACCTGGAAAGTCCCGTTGTCTGCGTAGTATTGCTCATTCGCGAAATGCGCAACCGTCGACGCCCTCACGAACCTGCTTCCGGACCCAGCCACGAACCTCGAGACGACCTTGACCTCCCTCGCAGCCTTGACGACAGTCTTGAGAGTCGTATTGTCGATCGAGGGAAAGATGCCCGAGAACATCAGTGACGAAGGCGGGATCTGGTGCAGGAGGAGACGGCCCGGTCGTGCGGACGGGCGGGTCGGTCTTGTCGAGGACGACGTGCAAGGCGCTCGTAACGAACTTGAAAAGGCGGTTGTTAAAGGTATATCTCGCGCGTAAAAGCTAGGGTGTCCCCAGTTGTCGTGGACGCCACGGTCTTTGCCTTGTCCGAGGACCGAGAACTCGAAACGATGCTTCTTCCCATCGCATAGTCTGCATGACCGTCGTCAGCTCAAGACCATTGAGAGCGTGAGTGTTTGCGCAGGAAGCCAGGTAGGGAGTTGCATTAACAAAGAAAGACGGGATGTCGAAGGCTCGAGGCGAGGCGAGCGGGCGGCAAAGTAGCGGGTTCGTGCGGCCGGTGTAGATGACCGGGAAGGGGTAGACAACGCCGGCTGAAGCCACCGCATGCCAGCAGAGCGGAAGGAGATGGGAATGAGGTGACGCGCCGAGCAAACCGTCAATCCGAACCTGCACTTCGCGATACGGGCCTCTGCCGATCAAGCCGGCGTTTGGGAGGTACTTCATTCCCGGGTCGAGCGGATTGGTGTAGTAGGACTCCTGTATTGCCGAAGGTAATCAGTGTCGGACGACGGAATGAGGGCGAGGTACGCAAATGCACTTCTTCCGCTGCGCCCGTTGCGATCACTTCCAGCCATGCTTCCGCCGCGTTGATAGGCACCTCGACTTCTACGTTCGAGTCTTCGGGGTAGACGAGCATCTGCGAGCCGGTCGTGCTAAAGGTCGTGAGGGGAAGAATGAGGTCTGCTGAGCGAGGTCGGGGAAAGTCGGTTGTTGGCTGCGTTGAACGTGACGGAGAGCGTGGTACAGATTATCCCGGTGTACTGCTCGTTCGCAATGTTGTTGAGCGCGAAGATGAGTGGGCCTGCTGCAATAGGAACCAGGACGTCTTGTCTTGCGAAATCCTTGGAAGAGTTGGATCACGCACTTTCGGCGAAGAGCGGTGCGATGCGAGTCACGTCCGTCCCGTGCGTCCAGATGATTTCACCCCTCGTCGGTTCCGCCGTGCTCGTACGCCAGATTGTCGAGAGGAAAGCTAAGCAATTCCCGGCGAGACAAACGCTCAAGCTCGCTCACTTTCGACAGGTGCGAGGCTCAGGTGATGTTAGACGGTCAAACTGAGTGCCGTGCGAGGCGACCGTAAGGTTCAGGATGATGCTGACTGCGTCCGCTGCAAGGGAGGCGCATTCTCGCGAGCTTGGCGGGATGTTAGTCGACGATAGCAGGTTGGTCTGCCGGTCGGACAAGTCTAGCATCGTTCCAGGAGAGTAGCTGCGAGAGGAGACGCGCAGTAGGATTTGGCAAATTCATGTTCGAGGAGCTCGGAAGGTGCACTTCCTGCCGCCGACCGGGACTATCGGGGGATGGAAATGCTGAACCTGCAAGTTCCCAAGGGGTTACCCAGGCTCCTCACGAGACTCTGTGCTGTTACTCAAGACCGCCTGACGGTGCCAGAGCTGCTTGTCCTCGAGCTTGAGACCTTCGGAGGTTGTCGACTGATGATAATCCTGATTCCGGAGAAAGGGGTATTGAGCGTCGGTGACGGACTCGGATGCGGTTGTCAGGGTCAGAGCGAAGGATAGCAACGAGCAGTCGAGCCAGATGAGGTGCGAGAGGAGTGTGAGGTCGATGTAACCCCGTTGCGAATGGGGGCACGGTGTGAGGGAGCACTCGGCGCCCCTGGAGGTGAGAGTCGGGAAGAGCAGCTGGAGGGCGCCTGGTCACGTCTGGCGAGTTGCCGCGACAGGCGCAGCGACACGCCGGGCAAGGTTAGTGTCCGGAGAGGGGCAGGAGACGGAGGAGGATTGGGGAGGAAAGGGGGAACGTACGGGCAGTCGACGAGGTGGGGAGCGGCGAGCCGGACGACCTCGCGTGACCTCTCGTGACTCTCGTAGCCTCGTGCACTTCATCGCTGCCTTGTTACGCTCGTATAGCGCCCCCAGCGATGGCTCAGTCTAGCCACCGCGTCCTGTCGGAACACCCACTCAACTCGGAACCGCCCACCTCCTCGCTCGTCGGGTCCTTCCTCACCCCGACCTCGTCCATCTACAGCCGGAACCACGGCGAGATACGCTCGCTGCCTGACGACTACGCGCTCGGCATCTCCTCTCAAGTCGGAGGCATCTCGACGACCGTCTCTTCCGTCTCGCTCGCCGATCTCAAGGCGCTTCCGAAGGAGGATGTCGTGACCGTGTTGGCGTGCGCTGGGAATCGGAGGATAGAGATGGACGAGGAGAAGGAGGTCGAGGGCTTGAAGTGGGGAGGAAGTGCGATAGCGAACTGTCACTTCGGAGGTGAGTCGCCCCTAACCCTTCACTCTTTCCGAGAAGCATCGTTGACGTCCGTCACGTTCCTCACGTTCCTCACGCAGGGACGCTTCTCCGGGATCTTTTGTCCAGAGCAGGAATCTCGCTCGACGACTTGCGGGCCAAAAATCTGGCGGAGAAGCTGCACATCCACTTCGAGTCAGACCAGGAGTGCCAGGACGACAATATCTACGCAGCGTCGCTCCCGCTCGAGATGGCATTGTGCACTCCTGTCCATCTCGGGACCTCCATCCTGGCGCGCTGACTGGTCGTCGTCCTGCAGAGATCCTGAACGTCCGACTTTGCTCGCGTACGAGATGAACCATTCGCCGCTGACGAAGCCTCATGGCGCGCCACTGCGCCTCGTCGTTCCCGGCATCATCGGCGCGCGGAGCGTCAAGTGGCTCGAGCGGATCATAATTCGTGACCATGAGGTGCGGACGTGACCTTCCCTTGTGTCAGTGCTTCTGCTGATGCTCGACCTCGTGCAGAGCGAGAACTTCTACCAAAAAAGCGACTGTGCGTCGTATAACCTGCTGCTTCTGCTTACTCAAGTTCTGACATTCACCCGCGCAGACAAGGTTCTCCCTTCCGAAGCGACGCCAGAGACGAAGGCCGATTTCCTCAAGCAAACGCCCGCCTTGATGTGCGTATTTTTCATACCGCCTTTCCGCGAAAGCGCCGTGACACCAGTATTGACACCGCACGGGCAACAGGGACTTCCCGCTGAACAGCGAGATCTGCCAGCCGGAAGAACATGCCGTCGTGGACATCTCGCTGCCAGACCCGACCGTCACGGTGAAAGGCTACGCTATCGGTGCACACGGTGCGCTACTTGCCTTGGTTCCAAGACGACGTGGATCTGACTCTCGTTGCTGCCGCAGGCGTACCGATCGCCTCCGTTCATGTCGCTTTGGTCCCGCTTCCTTTGACCGACTCATCCGACGTTGCGGACACTCCCTCGGTCTCCGTTCCCGAGATTGCCTCCTCGGAACTCTGCAAGATCCGCCTCGCAGCCTCGAACCTCCCTTCCTCCGCCTGGTCCTCCGCCTCTCTCGACGCCGGTCCCCCCTCTTTACCTGCGTCGTCCTCTTCAGCAAAACACGCCAAGCATTGGGCTTGGACGCTCTTCTCTGCCACCCTCCCCATCCACTCCTCACTTGTCAAACTTGCCGAACTAGGCGTTGGCGGATCAGGGACCCAAGTTGCGGCCGTTTCGTATGCGGTCGATGTGGAGGGGAAGAAGCAGGAGTTGCAGACTGAGTGGAATCTGAGGGGTGTTGCGGAGGCGAGCTGGAGCGTGAGGAGGTTCAGGGTTAGGAAGGCGGTCGGTTGAGGGTCGGTCGTGACTGGGCGCGGGACTATAGCATAGGGGAGACTGATGCTCGCACTCTGATTCTGTAGCGACGCGTATTGTGAGCTGTGTGATAGTGTTGATCTGCCTCGGGAGAAGCGAGAGATTCGAGAAGGCTGAATCGCCTTTCCATTTCCAGCTACCCCTCTTTCGCTGCCCGGTTCCACCCCTCCATATACGCTGTCCGCAACGGATTCAGCTGTGCGTCCTCCTCGTCATTCAGCTCGCCGTTCGCGCCTCGCCGTCCTTCGTTCAGCCAGTCGTCGACGTCATCTTCGTCGAGCGAGTCGTCCGAGTCGGCATGAAACCTGAGACGGACACGAGTATTGTCAGCGGCGTCTGAGGAGCAAAGCCGGCTCGTACGCACATGTAGTTGCTCAAAGCCGAGTCGACGCCCAACGCGCCCTTCAACAGCTCGCCCGTCTTCTCGGGCCGCTTCGCGTCGAGCTCCATCTTCTGCTCGCGTCGTTCCGCAGCTTTGCGCGCTCGTTCGGCCGCTTGTCGTTGTAGCGAGAGCGATTCTTCGAGGGAAAGCGAGTTCGGAGAATTGGACTGCGGCCGGACTAGGTCAACGAAAGGGCAGCCGGAGGAGGGGGACCGCACGCACCAGCACCTGTGCAGCTATCCGTCGCTTAACGCTGGACGAAGTAGCCTCTTCCGCTGCACCATTCTCAACGATACCCTCCATTTCTCCCCGCCCATCTCGCTCGTCCTCCTCCTTCTTGACCTGGCGCTCCTCCTCCGACTCGAGATGCGTCGACGCGAGCTCTTGCTTGATCTGCGACATGCTTTGCAGGTCGTGGAGGCGGGATCGGATGCGTTCTTGTTGGTTTCGCAGGCGTGAGTCGCCGCCTGGGAGGTTAGCGAAGGTATCGCTGTGCATGCGCAAGAGGTCAGCGCAAGGTATATTACACTAGCACCTCTCGCGCAACTTACGGACTGTCCAAGAGCCGTGCATTTCGCTCAAACAACTCCGAAAGCTGCTCGATCGACAACTCCCTGAGATCTCGCTCTTTCCCCGCGGTACTCTTGCGCCAGAAGGGGCTCTTCCGCTCGCCTCTGACCGTCCGCGCCTGCACACGCAATTCAGAGAAGTTCCTGGGCGGGATGCGGCGAGCCGAAGGTCCCGAAGTCGAGAGAGGATTCGGAGGTGCGGCAGACGATGATGACGGCACGGGTGGGAGCGAGTCGCATTTGGCGGGTCGTGGGAGGTGCAAGCCGTGCATGGCAGCGTCCGTGAGCCTCTTTAAGCGGTGGCGAGCGAGGATGGTGAGGTGACGAACTGCATCAGTTTGGAGTTACCTTGTCCAGCGACCACTTACCGCTCGAGCTCGCAGCGGCTTTCGTGACACGCTCAAACGCTCGCTGGAATCTGCCTTGGGCGACCACATGTTGTCCCGTCCGCGCCGTTCCCTCCGGTCACCTCGCCTGTCCTCCTCGTCGGCACTGACCTCGGACAGGAAGATGGGCGCCGTGCGATCCACGACGCAGAACTTATTGCAGGGACCCCTTGTGTCACGTTCGAAGGTAGGCGGAGTATCAGGTCTCACGGTTTGCGGCGCTACTGCCTCGAGTCCACTCGTCCACTCGTCCATCCAGACCTCTTGCTGTTGTCCAGTCAGCCCTCCTCTGGGCTGACCTTGCTTTCTGCTGTATCCCCGAGATTGTTCGCTGTCGCAGATCACGTGTACGGCGTCCTTGAGCTGTTGAGCTCGCTTCGTTCGCTTCTTCCGCCATTTCTGACCGGGACTTTTCGCTGCTCCTGCAATGCTTGTAAGAGTCGCCAACGTCGAGTCCGCCGATTTTGTTCGTTCGACGACAGTCATCAAAGAGGCAACTACCCGTCTGGCTGGGCGTCCGCCCGTGAACGTTGTGGCGAAGGAAGACGGAATCCGCAGCATCAGTCAAGACCAGCTTCCCGTAGCCGCTTTGGCGTGTCGCTACAGACGAAGTACTTCCTGAAGTACGCACCACGCCTTCTGTACTGCAAATGACGAAGGAAGCTGTCGCCTTGCTGTCGCTCGTCTTCCTCCCCTTGAACAGCCTCTCACTTCGTTGTGCTCTTTTCGCTTTGCTGATATATGTCAGGGTTATCGACTCTCGACCCAACACTCCCAAAGCCTCCTCAGCTCCCGTTAATCCCTCGTTTCGCTGCCCTCGACTCCTCTTCTCCTGCATCGCCCCACAACGCCGATATCGACGCCCACACGTGGCGAACAGCGAGCAAGCCAATGGCAGACGCACCGCTGCCTCTCGAGCATCCCGCAGATGAGTTCCCACCAACTTACGACGCGTTTCGCGCGGCGGAGCCGAACAATCCTCGTTTCGCGAGGTGGGGAGGATGGATCGAAAAGCGCGCACAGGAGCGGCGGGAAGAGCGACTGGCTGAACGAGAAGCGGGCGCAGCGCTGCCCACGAGCTGGAACTTGCCGGACGACGAGCCGCAGGACTGTCGGTGGGATCTGAGGGCGCGATGGAAGGACAATGAGGCAGAGAAGCGGCTTTCGAGGGAGAGCGTGTTGCAGGTCGTCAATGCCGACGTAACAAGTGCACCGACGGCGTCGTCGAGCCAGGCGGGACTCAGGAGGACGAAGAGCTCGTCGTCGTCCGCTTCGACTTCTCGTTCGAAGCTGACGAGAAACGTCGAGATGCACCGTGTCGGGTCCCGCTTCGGCTGCGGGATACCCGAGCGACCACTATGTGCCTGTGTGCTGCCCGGCGGAGGCGCATCGAACGGGGCTGAGCGGTAGGTCGCGCTTGAATCGCCTGGACAGTCCTGTTCTGGTCGACTAACGCCCACTTGGCTACCCGCAGCTTCGTCCTGCTTGGCACGCATACCGGTACGCGCTTAAAATCTGTAGTGCGATAGATCGCCGCTGATGGAGACAATCCGAACAGGCATCTACCTCCTCGACAACCGCCCTACCTCCGCCTCCATCCCTCTTTCGACGGCCACTTCTTCCGCCGACGCCCACATCCTTCCGCTATGGACAGGTCTCGGCATTCGCCACCTCGAGGTATACGCAGAGCCTGTGACCGGCAAAGGCTCGCCTCAAGGCCTTGTTCTCGGGCTAGTCGAGGAGGATGGCGCGCCAGGCTTGAGGATGTGGACGCTGGCGAGCATCCTCAACCTGGTCAAATGGCGAGTATACGACCAGGTGCTACCCCTTTGCATGTCGCGGCGGGGAAATCTGGCTCATCAAGGCTTCCATCTCGCAGAACTCGGTCTCCCTTTCCCTCGGATCGCGCGCCAGCAAGAGGAGTGACGACCGACACTCCTCTTCCCTCACCTACGCGAAGTCCTTCGTTAACTCGACCTCGCCGAAGAGTCGGAAAGACAAGAGTCTCGCCTCCCCTCTCCAGCCCACGGCACATACACATAACGACTCGAGCGAACCTGGCTACCTCTTCGTCGAGACGAGCGCACCTCCAGACGTGAGGGTTGATTCGCCTACCACGTCTCTTCGCTCACTTGAGAGACTCTCGCTTGCCGACCCGCCGAGCGTCTCGCAACCTCCGCCTCTTTCCGACGCAGAACGTCTCGCTACTCCGCTCGACTGGGCTCGCTCATCTGTACCGCTCCCTTTACCGGCAGGAGGCGGCGAGATCCTCTTCTTCCAGCTCAGCCGGTCGCCTGATCCCGCTCCTTCGAACGACGAAGCCGACTCGCCCGACTCGAGTGACGCCTACGAGGACGATCCGACAGCCTCCCGCCGTCGAAAAACGAAGCAGAACGAGCGCCAGAGACTTTTCCTCTTCGTTGCGACGCCGAAATCCATCTTTCTCTACGAGAGCCGGCCGAGCGGGAGGCGGAGCTGGACGCTCACTAAGGAGTACTTCGTACGTCTCGACGCTCACAACGAAGTGTACAGAACTGACGCTCTCTGGCGCAGGCCCCGTCGGCACCTCGCTTTCTCCGCCTCATCCGCGCAACCGGCCAAACACTTCCCCCGCCCTCAGCCTCCGCTTCGCTCGCTTCCACGCTTTACTCACCCGACCTCGCCCTCCTCGTCGGTCTTTCGCATCACAGCGTTCTCATCCGACTTTGCGACTCGAGCGTCACCAAACTCTCACTTCCTTTCTCAGCCACGACGACCGGCTCTCGCAGCCGCTCTTCCTCCAACACCTCGCTCGCCTCGCTCTCCCCTACACACCGAAAGTCGCCTTCGCTCGTCCCGCTCCTCAAGGAACTCAAGGACCACCCGGTCGTCGCGAAGGTCGCCCGATTCGTCGAGGGCGAGAAGGGCGTACCCGCGGGTATGAGGGGTGCGGACGGGCCGATCCCGAAGGGTAAGCGGGTGAAGGAAGAGGAAGGAGGACTCGCGGCCAGTGCGAGTCTGTCGGCGTCTTCGCAGGGAAAGTGGGTAGGCTGCGGGGACATCCAAGTCGAGACCGGCAGACAAAGGAAGCGGCGCTTCCTCCTGCTCACGAAGGGCACGTCGACGTATCTTGTTGCGTCGCCCCTGCACCTCGTCCCGCCAGTCTCGCCCAGCACCGCTCATTCAGCTCCTCACCTCGTTCCCCTCCATACCTTCCACTGGCCGACACTAGGCTCGTCGCCGGCTTCTACCCTAGCGCACCTCACCGCGCTCGTTTCACGCGTCGACAACGACTCGAGCTTCTCGCATCTCACGCTGATTGGCTTCAGTGCGACCGGCCTCAGCGTCCAGGAGCACCTCATTTCGCACACTGCCATCGAGGCCGTCTTCGCCACCTCCCCCGTCGCCACTTCTCACAATTCGACTTTCGCTCAGCTCATCGTTCCTCTCGACACCCTTCCCGCTCACTCTATCGACGAGGACGACGATCAGGACTTGAGCGACTCGGCGACTCTCGACTTTGGACGGGAGACTGGCTGGTTGTGCGCGACGCGGAGTGACGGATTTGGCGAGCGGTCGGCTAGCGTAGCGAGAGGAGGATACTTGTGGACGAGGGCGCAGGGAGAGTACGTGGTCAAACGGGTCGGGGTGAAGTTGTAGATCTTCGTGTGCTGCAGGCAGCCTTCACAGTATGAGAAAGAGGCAGAGAGAGAGCCTCGCGAGTAGACCAATGCCATCGGCTCGTTGAAGAGAAGCACGAGAGGCAAGTAAGCAAGCTCTCCTCAACGGCAGACGCGCGAATCATCTTTTCTGAACTCCCGCTTCGCATTCCACGCAGAAACCGCGATCCAAAGGTGCGTCAAAAGGAGAGGAGAACGCGACTTGTTCGGCCCGCACTTCATCGGCTCCTCGAGAAGACCGGCTTAGCGACCGAAGAGGATACCGTCGAAGCGCTGCTTGAACCAGGCCTGCGCACGCGGTAACAGTCAGAACGGGAGGAAGGCAGGAGAAATTCATGAGACGAACCATCGTCTCCTCGCGCTTGACGCGGTGCGAGAAGCCGACGCGCGAGGTGCAGTGCTTGCGGCGCGCGACACGACCACCAGGTCGGCCCATGACGACGTCTGTTTCGTGGGGAAAATTAGGCGGACTGTCAGTACAGCTGTGTTGGGTACTTAGAAGGGCTGCTCTGCAGCATCCTCCCTCGCACTTCCGCTTTGACCAAGTCCAATCGTCTCCGCCTCCGAACTGTCGATCACTCCTTCGCCGTCGTCTCACCACGCTCGAGTACGCGTGCAGTTCGCTCAACATCCGCCACCTCCTTCTCTCCGCATCCTTCTACCCCCCCCCCCCCCGCGTCGCCCAACTCGCGGCCCTCCCCTCGCACCGGCCCATCTCCGCAAGCCATAGTCAACGAACGTAAACGCACAGAAGTCCATGCCGAAGATACTGCGAGGCGGGAGAGGCGTCAGTACGTGTGAATCTGCAGAGAGAGCGAAACAGCGCGAAAACTCACCCGATTCCGGGGTCGTACTTGATGCCCAAGTCGATGTGCTCGGCAATGCCGAACCCAAAGTTGCCAGTCTCGGAGAAGTTGCGCTTCCTGAGCTCGTACTCCTTGACCTTGAGGCCACGCTCGAGGATCTCCTCGGCCTTGGGGCCACGGATCGTAACGTGGACAGCGATCTTCTCGTTACGGCGGATACCAAAGTGGCGGACCGTGTACCGCGCCTTGGAGGTGACGGGCGTCTGACCGGTGAGCTGCTCAAGGACCTTGGCCGCACGGGTCAAGCTATAGACAACGAGTACAAGGTCAGCCGGCTTCTACGAACGCTCCAGACGTGGCGTGAAACGCACCGGTCACCACTCTCGCCAACAGAGATGTCTAAAGCGCAGAGTTGCCCCCCGGTCGACGTAGGCGTGATAAGAGAGGTTGGGAAGAGGTGGAAGTTCGGGGACACGGAGGCGTTTCGGGCGGCGGAGAGTCGGGTACGAGAGTGCAGGGTGCAGTAGTCGACAGAGAATAGTGTGAGGGCATCGATGAGCGTAGGCAGGAGGTAATCGGGATTGTCGGCGAATGGGAAGGCGAGGAGGAGGTAGGCGGTGTTGGCGTGCAGCGAGCAAGGCAGATCCTGGTCAGCGCGCGGTTCCAAGAACTTCCACATAAACTCCTCTCCCTCCTGCACGCACTCCCAAGCTCCCCAGCCCGCGCCGACGTCCCATCGCCTGACGAGCTATGCTCCCGCAAGTCCGCATCCACCCCTGCTCACGGCCCGAAGGGAGCGCAGACTGACTGATGACCAACTTCTCAATGCGCAACTCGCGCATGGGGTTCTGAGCAGCGGCCTTGGCGTCCGACATGGTTGCTGAGCGGTGTGGATGGCGAGGCGAGCGAAAAGACGGCGAGGCGATGGGCGGGCGCGGTTCAAGGGCGGGCGCGGCGGGGCGGCGGGGTGCGAGTGGTCAGTGCTGGTGTGTAGCGCACTCTGCAAGCGCACTCACGCGATTCGGTTGGTCGGGGGCGAGCAAGAGCTGGAGGACAAGCTCGAGCGGCCACAAGCTCACGAGGAGACGACTCGCCAGCCGCGCTCGCACGCTTCCTTGCGCCCGTTTGGCGGTGTCATACTGCTCTTGCATCTTCACAATGACTACTGCCAACTCGAGCGAACCCGCTCGTACCGATGCAAGGCGTCTTGGCGTCCTCGCTGCCCTCCTCGATCTCGCCAGCGCCGCCAGCGCCGTCACACACCTCGCGCGGCTGCATAGACGGGTGAATGGTGTAGGATGGTGCCGAATGGACGCTTCAGCGAGTCGAGCGAGCCCGGCAGTGCCGATGCAACGGCGGCAGCACGCTCCTTCCTCCTCGACACTCGGACACGTCGCTCTCCTCGCTTCGCACGTCCACGGAAGGGCTTCCTTGACTTGCCAGGCGCCCAGAGTCACCCTACTCTGCCTGCTGCGGCGTTTTCTGACCTCGCGAGGCGAGCGGGGGACGCCATCAACCTCCTCGCCCAAGTCGCGCCCACTTCACTCTCCGTGCCCAGCACCGCACGCGCCTGGTGCGCTGGCGGCTCAGTCCGGTGACGGCCTCAACCGCTCTGCCGATTCGTCGAGGCGAGCATACGGTACTTGCTGCGCCGTCCTTCCCTCGACGGCTTCGACCCGGCGTGCTCCTGCGCCAGATGTGACAAGCCACGACACGCTACCTTGGTACGATGCGCTCGCCTGCTTCTTCGGGCATTCCAAATGCGTATGGGGGCGGAGCCGCGCGCTAAAACGCCTCATCTGAGCGAGGTCGGGTTCCTCCCACCTTCTCCGGCCGGCTGTCCCCTTCCTCATCTCGCGGTGTCGGTTGCACCAGTACAGCGGCTACCACTCGCGCCGGATGAACAGGCTTCCGAGATCGCATCGAGCAATTGTCCATACTGTCGCCCACCCCGCTCGTTCCGTTGCGGGGATCCCGCGCTCCAGGTCTACTCAGCTTCTTCGCTGCTACGATTCTGCTCGCCCGCTCTCGCAGGCTCGCCAAACTATGAAAGGCCTCCAGTTGGCTTTCCTCGCAACCCTCCCGGGGGTAAGCGTCCATGCCAACCCTTTCCGCGCGCGCAACTTTGGCAACGACAAGGGCAACTCCGCATCGACACCCTGGCCTGCCATTCCCGACCCTCAGTCGGACACCAAGCCCGACGGTCCTGTCAAGGTCTACCCTGTGTCGGTAAACAAGGGCTTGACGAGCGAGCACGCCAGCGCGTCCGTCTCGCTCAAGAATGAAGGGGACCTCTTCACTCGCAAGTCTAGCTCTCTCGTGCTCTTTCTGCACGTCGAAAGGTCACAGTCGTCTCCTTTCGCAGTCGACTACGGCCGCGACGTTGGTAGTTGCCCGTTCTACGAGGTCACAGCATTCGGAAGCCCATACGCGCAGCTCGAGGTCAAGTACGCCGAAGCTTTCAAGTCCGTTCTACCTCCTACTCCATCCCTTCTCGAGGCTGACGATTAAGTCAACTACTCCGACGGTCCCTTCCCCTTCTCGAACGGCCTCTCGTCCGAATTCCGCGTCGAGACGCTCAACGTCACCAAGGCGGGCGAGCTCGCCTCTTTCTTCATTCAGGGATTGCAGAGGTGGGAATCGGTCAAGCTTATCAAAGGACAGGACGTCGAGATCCAGAGTGCTGGGTTCACCTCGAGCGTTGATGAGGCGCCCGTGAGTTCGCATCCGTGGTCCACTCTAATCGCCTTTCTAGAGACTGATCATAGTCCACTCGTCTTGCAGATCACCGCCAAGCCGGGCTACCTCGCCTCGTCCAACTCGAATGTGACGGACATCTGGAATCCTGCACCTCGCACGCGCCAACTCGCATTCTTTCCGCCCAACTCCCAGCCCTCAACCTGGGAAGTCGACTCGAAGAAGGGCGTCTACAACCGTGATCAGAAGCCTGCAACGATCGTCAAGGGCGCTAATGCGAGAAGAATTACACGCTCGCTTTCGATGCTAACATCGACTACGGAGGTATCGGATGGCGTCTTGACACCGAGATTGATGACATCTTCGCCGGGGGACCGTATTGTGAGGCCAAGGAGGAGGACAAGCGCAGATTACCTCAAGCTGACCTTCTCCTTCGCTTGCGCACTCCGCAGTCGTCCTCACCAGCAGCTACTCCGAAGGCTCGTTCGTCAATTACAACCACTCGTTCGTTCCGCCCAACACGCTCGTGCTCGGTCGCGGCTGGTCTTTTCAGAACTAGATGACGTTGACGGGATGGCACTTGGACTCGTTCCCTGTTGGCTTCGTAAGCCGGCTCTCCTCAACACGCGCCCGTCTCCTGCAGCTCCTCGACTGACCCCCTCCCTCTCTTGCAGGACGTGACCGAGAAGACCTGGCACAATATCGAGACCGACTCTCCCGGCGACGGCAACCACACCGTCCGTCTTGACGGCAAGCAGATCGCGCACTTCAACCTCAGCGCCTACAACGTCGGTGTTCGCTGCCCTACTTTCCCCCCTGCGCTTGCTACTCGTTCGCCCTCGGCCCGTGGCTGGACCAGGCAGCGTGGTAGGGCAACGTCAACGTCACGCTCGCGTCGGGCCAGAACTGGTACTCGAGCCCGATGACGAGCGAGGACATCAAGGTCGAGTACGGTGCCCCGACCAACGACATCACCGTCTGCTCCGACGCCGGCAAACGCGACAGGTATTCGTGGCTCGGCGCTCGCCAATCTCGGCTCGCTCAGTCGAGGCTGTCGGCGAGTTCGAGTACATCTCGGGCTCCGCCGGGCAGGCCTTCGCCCGCCAGATCGCCTCGGGAGAGGTTCCTTTTAACATGCTCTCCTCGCAACTCGACCCGCTCAGCTTTCAGGGTCGCATTGAATCGCTTGACTTGATCCTCGTCGACTGGGACTCGACTACCACTACTGGCATAAGTGCATTCTCCTCCGCCCTCCGCTCGTCCCACCATCAATTCGACCGCGCTCAACATCATCGCGCTCGAGGAGGTGGTCGAGATGGGCTCGCACCTCGTTTGCTACCTTCAAAGTCGCGCCTATCTCGGGCTGGAAGGACGATTGGGTCGAGGGACGCGTTCGTAAGTCGTTTGTGGCCTCAATGTTGCCTAGCGACGAACGCTACCCTCGCCTGGGTCGCGCAGCGACTCCTCACGGCCTCATCTACACCGCCTGGGGCTACGACTCGGCGAGCCAGCTTCAGATGGAAGTCACGGCGCCCAAGGGCACGACTGGCACCGACAAGCCGCCATTCGGGGGCTCGTTCTCCGTCAACGGCAAGGCGGGCCAGTCGGGCACGGTCAAGGTCGAGGGTGGAAAGGGCAAGGTCACGATCGTCCAGCAGTAGACGGTTTTGGACTGGAGAGAGGGACGTGAGGTATACCTCGAAAAGTGTTTCGACTTTTAAAGGCGTCTGCAATACCAGTTACTCTCGCTCGCGAAAGTTCTCGCTGACTCCGCTTGATCCGAGAGACTCGCTCGTTGCCCCTGACTACAAGCTAGGGAATAAGTGTGGAGAGACCGAGTCGAGTGCGCAAGCCTTCGAGCTGCATGAAGAAGCGAGTCAGTACACTTCGCACGCCAAAAGATTGGCGGTACTCACGATCTTCTTGACCCGCTCGACTCGCTCGCCGCTCCCCTTCGCGCCTTTGACGTTCCCTACCGCATATGGCTCCTCGACGACCACCTCGTCCATGACGACGATACTCTTGCCCGCCCATCGCACCGGCAGCGTCTTTGCGAACGCATCAAAGAGCGCCTGCGCCTCGGACGAGACGTCTTGGCCAATTCGGGCGCGGGAAGAGCGGTCTGATGCAACTGCGCGGTCGATGCGAGATTCAAGGTCGGCTTGGGAGGTCGAGATTGGCGGGAGAGCGGTTGTGAGAGAGGGAAGAGCGATCGAGGCGGCAGAAGAAGAGGGGAGGACCGAGACAGACGTGATTTGCGAAGTGCGGAGGAAGTGGACTGTCCGTCGAGGCGCGCTCGACGGCTGAGGAGTCGACGGTCGAGCGGCCGTGTCTGGGGGAGTCGAAGCGAGAACGAGAAAGGACGAGTCGTAGGTGAAGAGGGCGCCCTCCAGATCTCGCTGCGGCACGTCGCCTGTCGCTGCGACTGTAACCCTAATGGGCGTGTTCAGCAGCGTCGAGAGGTCTGGCACGGATGAGGTGGAGGAAGGAGGTGCGGGCGAAGAGGATGGAGAGGGTGTCGCTTTGCGAGCGGGTGCGCCGCCTGCAGACGTTTTTGCAAGTGCTGGAGAAGCGGTACGGGCCGTCATCGTGTCCTACGAGCTCGGAAGTCGACTCGGGGTGATGGTGGGGAGGAGAGTGGGAGGTTGTCCTCGACCTGGCGTGCGTCTGGCCGGCTTCTGGGGGAATCGTGCACACCGATCGTAGCTGGATCGCACAGACAGGCAGCTGCAGCTGTCCGAGAGGACACGAGGAGGAGGCGATTCGTGACTACAAGTGGAGCGATGCAGACTTTGTATTCCTTTGCAATACAAACCGCCTTCGCTCTTTGTCGTCTTCCTCACTCCTTCGACACAAGCTGAGGCTGCTCAAACGATGCCAGACAGACTCACTGACATCGCAGCTGGCTTCTGGACCCTCCGTCGCTCTCCCGCGCTGCCTGCGCCGGCATCCATTTCCGCTCGTCGTCTCAACAACAGCTTCGCTCGCAGCACTCGCCGCGCAAGATCGCGGGAACGAGCGCAGCAGCGGGAGCCAGTTCGCTGATTGACGCCTCCACAAAGCTTGCAGCGGGCCGGGGTCGCGCCGCGCTGGGACTGGCATGCTGCTCTCTGCGGACGGCGCTATCTCTGGCCTCGCTGGGTCGCTCTCCTTCCGCTATGCCTGCTTGATGCCTCGCACATAGTCGTTCGAACGGCCTCGCCAAGCGAATGACCGCAGTGAGGGGCGAGGCGAACGCGGACGCTCCTTCCTCCTCACGCGACTCGATCGCAGCTTCGTCGACCGGAACTCTCGCCCTCACAGTCTCCTCTGCCAATTCGGCAGATGATGCCGAGTGCGAGGATGGCTGGGATGGAGCGACCGAGCCTCTTCTCGCTCGCGATTAGGCCGCCTTAGAGGCGGTTCTTGACGATGAGAAGGCGCTGACGGCCGCGCAGCGACCGCCAAGTCGATGGCGTACAGTATTGCGTCTCGCAGGAGCAACTCTCGTCGTTGGCACGCTCGTTGGAGCCAGCGCCATTTTCATCCGCGTCCTTCTACGACAACAACGCGCCACGGTTCCTTCCGTCGTCCTGCCACCTGTACTCGACTCGACCGAAGCATCCACCCTTACATATACTCAGCAATATCTACTCAACGCTTCAAACGCGAATGTCGACGTCATTCCCCTCCCTTCGACACTATACGACCCGGTTCTCCGCGCCAAACTGCTCGAATACACCTCATCGACCGCAGGCTGGACGCCCCGGTGCATCGAGCGCCACATCGCATCAGGTGTTCTCTGCGACAAGCTGTCAGGACGTTGGAAGGATGAGCCACGGAAGCTGGACGTGATCTGGACTGGGGTGAACGGGAGCAGGGCGGAGTTGATGGCGGACTGGCGGAATAAGGTTGCGGCCGACGCGGAGTGGCGGATAAGGCTGAGCCGAGCGTTGCAAGCTGGTGCGGCATCGGTCGTCAAGCATTTCCGGCGAGTTCCGCTCACTGGCTTGCTGCCGTCTCGCGCTGACACCGCTTCCTTCGCAGCGAGCATGACGAGCTGCGCTATTCGTGGCACTCTGCTATCGCTTCCCAACTGTTCCCCATTCACGCCTCACCACGTTGTTGGCGACACACCCGACTACTTGCCCGTCGCTCCGCCCGCAATCGACGCCGCTTCTTCCGCAAACGCAACTCGCTTCGTCCAGAATCCGCACTGGCTCGACTTACCGAAAATTGAGCTGTCCGAGCCTGTTTCGACGGCTCGCTCACCTCCACGAGGGCCGTCGATCCTCGTCCACCCGCACGGCGAACTTTTCAAGAGCTCGCAGCTTGATGATGATCAGGCGCAAGCTGCAGAGTGGCGTTCATCAGTTGTACCCCGCTTCAACGGGTGCGGTCAGCAGGCATTTGCGCAAGATCTTCGAGCGGACCTCCGCGTCTACGACAGTCTCGCGATCGAAAGCCAGCCGCCCAACCTCCCCTCGACCGCGCAGACCGCGCTCTGCCTCCATTATGACCTCTTGCTCATGCGCGTGTGCCGCAAGATCGCTATCGTTCTCTCGCCTCTGCTGACTTCGTCGCACGACAGAACCTCGCCTTTACCGACCTCACCTCGCTCCTCAGCGGACCTGTCTTTCGCATGCAACGTGACTTGCTCGTCGGTGGCGCCGCTCCACTTCGTCAACGGACGATCCGGACGGAGAGTGGAAAGACCTCGGGTATAGCAGCTGGCTGCTAAGTGCGTTGGCATCCTCCCACCGTCCTCTCGCCTTTGCTCTCCACAGCTAATGTGTCCTGATACAGTGACGCTTCGGCGAGCGAAAGAGGCATTACCTCGTGCACGTCGCTGAGGCGATCTCGATTCCGCCCTTGCGAGAAGTGCAGCAAATCTTCCACAAAGAGCTTTCGGCGGTACGTTGCTCTTTGCTCCTCCTTTTTTCGATCTACACGTCGGCAGTCACCCGCACAGACTGCCGAAGCACCCTTTCGAGGCGAGGCGCCGAATGAGGTGCAGCCAATCGAGCGGCTTCGCGAGGCGCTGTGCGTAGAAGGTCGTCTCCTCTTCGCCAATTCCGCGCTGATCAAGGGCTTCGCAAAGCATCTGGTCAGTCCTCGTCACTCGCTCGGACGTTGACCACTCCTGCACCTACTCGACCAGCGAACGCCGCACTCTCCTCGCCACCTCGCGCGTCCATGCCGCCGACGCGCCTCAGCTCCCACTCATCTCTGCTCCACGACGTCGACGGGACACCATTCATGCGCTGGCAGACGACCACGCCAACGTCGGCCTTCCCAACCCGCTCGAACCGGCGATCGAGTTCTCCTCGCACGACGGCTACGCCTTCCTCGGCCTTGAACCAAATATGAACTTCGTCTATCCGTCAAGCGAGTGGCCCGCTTCGCCAAAAAGTGCGTTCCTTTTCTCCCTTGACAAGCTTCACTCCTGACCTACTTTCTCTTTCAGGTCGCCGCGCTCATCCAGTGGCACTCTTACACCCTCGGCTCCTCCCCCTCATCCTTCCAATCCATCCGCTACGCCGGACCCAGCCTCTCAACCGCCTAGACCAGCTCGTTCATCCTCCCTCCGGCTCCGCTCCTCCCGCCTTCGTCGCTCTCAACGACGATATAGCAGCGACTTCAAGCGATGCGCTTCACGATATCGATCAGAGGCTGAAGAAGTGGTTAGAGGGAACTTGGCCGGAGAAGAGCCCGTGGGAGCGGTAGACTGTCTAGACCGTTTGTTGTACTTATCCTTGCACTGCAGTTCCTACTTGAGCCATTCGCCCTTGCGAGTCGCCTTGGCGACCTCCGACTCTGCCGTGTTCTCGAAGTACCTGCCTATGGAGCGCAACAAGTCAGCAAGTGGCTAACAGAAGAGGCGCGGGACGACGCACGGTAGACATTCTCGTAATTTTCCGGCAAGCTTGACGTCGCCTTGACAGACGGCCTGTCCAACAGCCTGTCACACCAAGCTTTGAACTCAGGTCCGACGTCCTCAGGCTTGAACCCGCGGTGCCTCTCGAGCAGAGTGAACCTTGCGACCCAAGGTCCGAGGACGCAGTCGACCCATCCGAACTTGTCGCCTCGAGCCCACTCGCCGCCCTTGACGAACCATTGCTCGTGGACGTCCCTCAAAGCCTTGACAAACGCCTCGTGGCCCTCCTTCTGCTTGTCGGCCTCCTGAGCCTGTACGTAGCGGTAGAAGGCGGGGACGACGACGTTCGAGATCTGCTGGCAGGCGAGGCGGACGCGGCCAAGCTCGTGAGGTTCGCGCGGGCGGATGGCAGAGTCGGGGAAGGCGTCGTCAAGGTACTCGAGGAGGACAAGCGACTCATAGAGCGCCTTGTTGTCGTGCTCTTCATGTTGCATCATTCATTAGCGGTGATCTTCAAAGAAAGCGGGCGACTGACCGAGAGCCGGGACGAGTCCTTTCGGGTTGATCTTGAGGAAGTGCGGCTCTTTCTTGTAAGGGTTCACCTCTCTGTATTCGTAAGGGATGCCTTTCTCCTCGAGCGCGATCCAAACGCGCTGGACAAAGGGCTGCGACAACGAACGAGGGTCGGCGGAGGTCACAGCGTGAGAGCGAGGGTTAGCGGAGGGTCAGCGGAAGTCGCAAGGAGAGACAGGAGTTCGTTCGCTCACGCAGAACCATCCCTGTAAAACAACACCGTCGGCTATGAGCTAGAAAGAGTAGCGAAAGGCTGGCGCACGGCATGGAAGACGAGGTCGTGTGGAGACGAGTGGCTTTGAACCGTTTGCTCCGCCGCTCCCGTCGCGTGAGGCGGGTCAATCGTGTCGGGCATACTTTTGTGGAGAGCCTGGTGGAACTGACGGGTCGGAACAGTCGTACGAAGGGGTTGCTGTCGAGCATCGAGCAGTCGCGATGAGGTCAGCCGAAGGAGGTGGAGGTGATCTCGCAGGACGGGAGAAGCGGGTCTGGCGGGTGTGAGCGGCTCACTCTGGAGTAGCTGAGCACAGTACTGGCCCACTTCGGTTGAGCAAATCGAACTGCGAGCGACGCAGATATGCGACAGAGGGGACTCGCAGGTTGGAGCGACAACGACGCTACACATGCTCGCCGAGGACCCGTTCGACCTGCTGGACCTGTTTTCAGCTGCCTCGACCTCCTCTGCTCACCCAGTCGCGATCCCCGCCGCCTCCCTCGCCTTGATTGGACCACTCGCAGACTCGTCGCTCTACCACCTCGCGCTGAACCATCTGCGGGCTGGAGAGGCGCCAGACTACTTGTTGGACAACGGAGACGTGCTGAGCGAAAAGGCGTGTGGGAAAAAGAGGGAGTACGAGGTCGAGGCGGACGGTGAGGCGGAGGAGCAAGGAGATGGTCCTTCGCGGAGCGCACCGAAACAGTCCCGCCGCGTCCTAATTCTCACACCGGAACGGGACGCATTGCGGGAAGCGTTGGTGAGGCATCCAGACGTCTCGCTGTTCGGGATGCGGCGAGACGGCGAGACGACTCGTCTTCTCGACATGATTGATATTCGGTGCGTCCGCTTTCCTTACCTCTTCCGCCAGATTCCTGACACCACAACGTTGCACAGCTACCTGCCGACGTCTGCTCATCTCACCTACTTCCTCTCGACCGCCTACGTCTCGTCAGACCCCGCCGCCCAAGATGCCTACGCCGCTTACGCCGAAACAGGCGCGAAGAGCCGCCTCGACTCCAGCTGCTTGCCGTACGCCCCAACGCTAGTCATTCTGCACAACTCTTCGGAGTATCTGAATGAACCGGCGAATGCGAGGTGCCTACCTCCGTCCGGCTTCGCTGCCCCTGAACTTGCTGAAACAGCTTCGCTTGCAGTGCTGGCGCTGCCGCCTACGGCTCAATCCTCGCTCACTTCGTCTCTGCCTTCTCTGGCTTGAGCTCACCGTGCGCGAAGCTAGAAATGCTCGTAGTCGGCACCTCGCTCACCGATTTGTTTGTCGCTACAGACCGCCTCGTTTCGTCCTCTTCGACCCCCTCGCATCGCTCCTTTCAGCCCATGTTCTCCCAGCACACCTTCGAAGTAGTCGACGAGGCAAGAAGCGCTCCCATAGTGCGCATGAGACGGGCAACGGTGCTGATCCCGAGACAGAGGACCGCGACATGATCCCGCTGCGCAGGATCATCGCGCGATTTTTCGACTGGTTGGGCGAGGCGGAAGAGTGTGAGCTGCTCATCACCTCGGTTCCCACCGTCGCTGACCCAGCTTGGACCCCAGTGCCCTCCCTCGGCCCGGCGTATCAAGGTCGAGAAACGCACGCGTTTCTCCTCACCTGCCGCCCTTCGCCGCGAACCGCAACTCGCTTGTCACCGAAGCAAGCGCAGTCGATCGGCCTTGAATACCGATTGCACCGACTTGGCGACGATGATCCGGATGGAGAGGAGGAAGGCAGCGTGCGCATCGAGGTCGTAGTCTGAAACGTGCACCCCCACTACTGCGACAGAGTATGCTGCGAACGAGTTGCGATTGCGAATGGGAAGCCTGCATCAGATGCGACGAGAGAGAGGGAAGGACAACAGGTACAACAGGGACATGCGGTGGTGAGGGAGGGGCGATGCATAGGATCTATCGTGCGAGATGCTGCTGAGATGCCAAGGATGGGGGTGAACGAGAGAAACAAGAAACCCGCCTCCTTACATCCTCCTCCGTTCGTCAAACTCGTAGCGTTGACTGCCAGACGCGCGCCGCCTGATCGAGTTGAGCCGGTCGTTACGCCGGCGCCAGCTGTTGATTGCGTCAATGGTGTGGGGATGCTGGGTGACGAGGACGCGGTAGGCGTCCCGCGCTTCCTCCGGTTCGAGGTCGACCAGCTCGCCTCGCGCCTCGAGCGCCGCCCTCAACCTTTCATCGTCGTCCACCTCGATCCCCTCCTTCTTGCGAATGTGCTCCGCGTACGCCTTAGAGATGCGGACAGACCCTTCCTCCGTAAGCGTCTCGAGTGCCGAGTTGAGTGCCGCGAGCGTGCGGTTGAACGGGTGCCACAGCATCTCGGTGTGCTTGCGGAAGCCGGCGTCGAGAGCATCGGCGAAACCAAGGCGAGGCGCTTCTTCGGGTTCGGTCTCCTGGCCCTCGACGACATCCTCTGTCGCCGAGGTCGCCTGCTGTTCGGGGACATCGGTGCGGGTCGCCTGAGTCTCCGCCTTGCGAAAGTCGTTCTCGTCCGCGAAAGAGAGGCGGAAGGATTGGCCGAAGGTGCGGTCGTCGAGGAGGGCGTCGATGTCGATAGCCTCAGGTGGCTCGTCGTCAGGTCGTCGGCGAACCGCCCAGCGGCGCGCAGACGTGCGACCGAAAGCGGACGCGCGGGTGACAGAGGCGAGCTCCTGGGCGAACGCCGCCGTCTGGTCCTCCAAGTCGAAGCCGGCCTTGACACCGTCGGGCGCAAAAGGTCGGCAGAGGACGTGCTCGACGATCCAAAAAGCGCGCTCGAGCTGCAAGTCCTGGATGAACCACATCGCGAGGTTGTTCCAGTTCGTCGAGTCGAAGGCGAACCCTTGCCGTGCGAGCGTGCGCCACGTCGTCTCGATTAACTCGTGGTCGCCCGCGCGACTCGCCGAGTCGAGGAAGATAGACAACGGGTTCCGGAGGATGGAGGCTTGGGCGGGGTCGACTCGCTCCTCCACCACTTCGACGGCTTCGGCGCCCTCTTTCACCTCGGACGGCGGGACCATGCGACGCCGCATGCGAACGAAACGTTGACGCACGGCGGCGTAGACGACTTGAAAAATTTCGTAGAGCTTAGTGATCGTGTCCTCGGCCATGTCGCCCGACGACGACAGCTCCTTGTTCCGTAGCGTGCCCATGAGAATTGTGTAGAGCCGGATGCGGGACACGACGAGGTTGGAGGCACCGCGAGATCCGCCGCTGTTCTGGAAGAGATAGTCGATAAGCTGCTGCGCCTCGTCCGCCTCACCGTGTCGCGCAAACTCGGCGAGAATCGGCCAATAGATCGTCTCGAGCGCCCGAAGCGTCGCAGCGGGCTTGTCGAGTGCGACTGGCTGCGGCGTCGACGACGGTACGTTGTTCTGCTTGAGAAAGTACCGCGTCTCCATGACGAGCGCATAGAGCGCCCGCGGGTCGACATGGTCCCCTTGCTCCCGCAAGCTCGAGACCTTGGCGGCGACAAGGAGTGCTAGCGTATGCGACCCCGGCTGCATGCCGCGTACCCGCATCTCGGTCAACATCGCGTCCGCCTTCTCGCGCTGACCGGCGCGCAAGTAGCCGGCCATCATCGACGTGAAGATGACCTGGTCGGGCTCGATCACCTCGGTGCCAATCGGCCGGTGCGGTGACAACTGCCGACGGTCGAGGATGAGGAAGAGATCTTCCGCCTCGTCCATCAGGCCGGCGTTGCACAGGCTCTGCAAGACGAGTGTGTAGGTCGACTTGTTGGGTCGGACGCCGCGAGCGATGAGGTCGCGAAAGAGCTCGAGGACGAGAGTGGCGGGCGTAGCAGCGAGGATGCAGGCGCGGAGCATGACGTTGTAGACGACCGTGTCGGGCTGGAGAGTACGGTCCGCGTTGAGTTGGAGGTGACGGTACAGCGCGAACGCAGTCGTCCACTGGCCGTTGTTGACGTAGGCGGACAGAAGGATCGTCCAAGTTTCGAGGTTGGGGCTGCACCCTGCACGCCGCATGTCGCGGATGATCTCCTCGATACTTGACGTGTCCCGCTCGGTCTGTAACGCCTTTGTGAGGGCGTTCCAGCTTGACGTCGTGGGGTGGGCATGCGGAAAGTCGCCCTCCGACAACTGCGTGAAGAGCTCGTACGTCGATTTGACGTCGCCTCGCCGTGCGAACCCGTACATGAGCGCATTGATCGTGGCGAGCGGGACGACGAGGCCGGCCTGAAGCATCTCGCTGACAACCTTGAGCGCGCCCTCGACGTCGTTGACCTTGAGATGCGCGAGCGCCATCTGACCACGCAGACGATACTGCTGCCACGCAGTCGCGTCCGCCTGCGGACTCTGCTCAAAGACCTCCTTGGCCTCCTCGAGCCGGAAACGCGACGCCTTGGCTCGCAGCCGTCGCACGGAGAGCTTGAGCGTCTCCTTATCGTCCACGCCGGCGCCTTCGAGGCTCTCGAGCAGGCGGTCTGCGATCTCGGCGCGACCCTGATCCGACGCAAGTTTGGCGAGCACGTCGAAGGCGTTCTTGGCGAGTGCGTTCATGACGGGCGCGGTGGCGTAGGCGGGGTCGTCGGGGAACGATTCAGCGGCCTTGGCGTCGGACGCGAGGGACTTGGCAAGCGCCTCGAGTTCGGTCGTGAGCCGATTCGCGTCCTCGTACAGCCGTTGCTGGGTCAAGCCGTGTACGAGAGGCGTCATCGTGCGGATCTTCTCCTGCTCGTCGAGGCGGTCCGTCAATCGCTCCGATTGAAGCTCGTCCAGCGGCTTGTCGATGACCTTCCATATCTGCAGCGCCTGCAACGCCGAACCCGATCTCGCGAGGTGCCGTACGAGGTGCGTGCCGAGGTTGATCGGGTCGAAGCCAAGACCTAATCGCAGTTCGTCAGGGTGCGCGTTCGCAACCTCCTCCTCGAACCACCGCTCCGGCTCGGGGTCCAGCCGCGCCAGGACTTTGCCGTACCGCCGTCGAAGGATGTCGTTCCAAGCCTTCTGCTTCCGCTCAGTGTCGGCGGACGGGAAGTGCTCGGGAGGAAGGAGGAGGTCGAGGATCTGATCAACACGGTGGGTATGGAGGAGGCGGAGAGCGGTGATGGAGCATGCATGGGACATTGCGGGTTGTGGCGCGCGAAGCCAGGCTTCGAAGAGATAGACGAGTGCTGTTTTCGCCTGTTCAATCTGTCGATGCAGCTTGTTGGCGTACTCGGGCTTGTCGAACGTTGGTAGAGGGTCGATGCGGAGCCGAAAAAGCTGCGATATCGACTGGCTCAACTCGTCTGCGCCCGGCTTGCCCATCTGTTCGATCGCCACGCTGATAGCTTCGACGTCGTCTGAGAGACACGCGATGTCGACCCGCGCCAACGCTGCCTGCCGGCTCGCCGAGACAAGACCGCCCTCCTTCGAATCCATCGGTGGCAGAGTCGCCATGACCATCCGCATCACCTCCGCCGCTGCATGCCGCAACTCGCCAAACTCATCCTCTTCAGGCGCGATCCCCTCGTCTCGCAAGCCGGGAAAAATCTTGTGAGGCGAAGGCGGGCGGACAGCTCGGATGACTCGGCCGATTGACGCGACGAGCCGGACCCGCTGCTGCAAAGCGAGGGCGTTGATGAAGTCGGCATCTTGCGCGGCTTCGGCCAGCGGTTCGAGGGCAGCGCGAGCCTCGTCGTGCGCCAAGTCCCGGATTGGTTTTCTTCGCTGGGTGGCGGCGGAGGGTGTTCGAGAAGGGGGACTCGTCGGGCCGCGAGGCGAGGGAAGTATCCGAACGTCGAAACCGAGCGCTTCGCGGTTGAGGAGCTCGCGAAGGCGGTCTGTCGCGGAGGATTGGGCTGTCGGACCCATTGTGGGTCGTGATGGCGAGTCTGCGCAACGTCGTTAGGGTATTACTAATATTCTGAACGTTGAAAAAGGTGCTCACGGCCGTCTGAACCGCTCGGTGCACTCGCAAATCCTGATCCGTCTCCTTCAGGTCTTCGCTCCATCGCAACACCGACCGCATCTGCCTCCAATCGCCTCTCCGCGGCCTCGCCTGCTGTCGCACTCGTCGAACTTGCCCGACACCGCAAACAACTATGCCGCACCCTTCCGCACATGCACTTTCCGCTGCCTATTCGAGCCATACTTCGTCGCAACCCGCCTGCAGCTATCGTCGCTCGGCTGGGTAGTAGTGGCGGGGAGTAGGAGCGAATAGAAGGGCGCCAGGATCGAACGTCGAAGGGTTCGAGTTGGGGTTTTGGAGGAGGCGGAGGAGAAGCAGGGAAGGACGAATGGCGCCAATCGGGCTGGAACTGCGGTGTCGAGTCAAGGACCCAAGACGAGGGCGCTTCGAGCTGTAGAGGGGGTAGTGCTGGACCTGGCGGCTTCTCTGGGAGCGATCGCGAGAAGAAGCCGAATCCTCCACGGTGTCGAGAGAGGTGCGGCGGCAGTGGCAGTGGCGGTTGCGCCTGAGCCGTGGACGCAAGGTCCGTCGCTGTGCTGTACGGTGCTGCATCTGGCGGAGCGGATCGGGCTTTTGCTGGTGTGTGAGACCGGCGCGAGCAGCAGCAGGCGCGAGGGACAGAGGGTGCTCGTCGCAGGGCGGGCGAGACCAGTCGGGTCATGCCTCCGTGGCCGCACCAGTCTATGAACGAGTCTGCCGTGTCAGCTCGCGCCCCTCACAGGTGCCACAATGCCGCGATGAGCGCACCTCGTCTCTTGAGATCAGACGACGGCGACGAGCTCGTGCGACTTGCGTGGGGGGCTTCCTGGGGTATTGCAGCGGTCTGAAGCCAGCTAGCAGCCTCTCTGAGCCCCTCGAGCGGCAGATGGAGCGAGACGGAGAGTGTTCGAGGTCGACCCTCCTCCTCAAGAAGCTGGCACAGGTTGACGACCTCCATCTCGCTCGCTCTCGCGCCAGACTCGCTCGTACAGCGTCGGAATCCGCCCAAGATGGCAGAACAACCCCTTGAAGGCGCCGCACCGAACCTGCTCGTCCTGGGACCCGTCAGCGCCCTCGTCTTTGGCTTCACATCGGGCCTCGTCTCGTCGAGCAAGCTCGCATCGAAGCAGTTCCTCGCAGAGAACGCGCACAGGCTGCCGACTACCGTGCAGGGGTGCGTCCAGCTTCCTCCGCCTCGAGTTGTAGTCCCTGTCGCTCACCTCGCCTCCTTCTGACGCTCGCAGCTGGTACTTCTACCAGAAGACCAAAAACTACCGCGTCCTGTTCGCCGGACTGAAAGGCGGTCTCAAGACGGGAGCACGGCTGGGGTTGTGGACAGGCGCATTCCTCGGATTGGAGCAGGCGGTTGACGCAGGTCTGCGGCAAGGGCTCGTGCTCGCTGGACGGAGAGCAGACGAATTGCGAACGACGTGGGCGGCGGGAGGAGTCGCGGGATTGGGGATGGCTGGAGCAACAAACTGGTTCTGTGCGTTTGCGTCCTTCGTCCTTCTGCTCGTCCTGCGCACGCGACTTATTCGTCGCATAGACCGGTTATCCCGCGCTTCGTCTGGTCGACGATACTTCTACGGACTGGCATTGGGCGCTATCGCAGGCGGAACAATTGATATGCGGGATTGGATGAGGGAGCGGTTAGCGAAGGAGGCTTGATGGAGCGGCAGTCTTCGAAGACGGGCCGTACGCTCTGACAGCTCAATTCCCCAACGGAAGAGCTTGTCAGTCTTTTGGAGAAGGACTGCGCGGGAGAGGTGTGTCTTTTTCGTCGGGTCGTCAAATCTCCAGCGCTGAAATCGCGTCCAGCAGTCCACACCCTCCTCTACTCGCCGCCCATCGGCGACAGTCGATATACCCACGCAACACTCGATACACATCCAACCCATCCAACCCATCCACCGACCACGGCTCAGTCGTGCGGCTCCGCAGAACATTCTGATTCGCATCTCGACCTCGATACCCTTTTCCCGACGGATGCCGGCGCTGTTGGGGCGCCTGTCGCACGGTAAAAGGTCAAGCACTGCATTGTAAGTCTATCGCCACTGTCAACATCGCAGTCGCGCGAGATGCGGAGGGGTGAGCGCGAGAGAGAGGATCTCTGGCAAGGAATGCGAGTTTCTCGCCCGTTCGCCCTGCGCCGCTGTTCTCGCTCGTTGGCCACGACGGCACTGTCATTTTCTTCACGGCGAGTGTGAAAGAGGGGCGCTGGCTGGTGTAAAGGGACGAGGATGGCTCGATCGCCCTTCGCTGTTCCCAACAAGTCGCTTTCGCTCGTGCTCCTCGTTCTCTTTCTCGACCAAGCCCGCTACTGCACTCGCAGACGTCTCTCACACCTTGATCAGGCGCTATCCAGCCCGTTGCAGCCAGTCCCAGCGCTCGCTCAACTCCCCAACTCCGCCCGTCCCTCTCAACCCGCTTCCACACCGCTCGTCTGCGCGCAAAGACACCCTCGTGCAGCTCACAGCACCCGATAGAGTGCGTTGCGCGTCTTACTCTACCCGCCAGCCCTCTCGAGCGCGCCACCGGCTCCACTTCACCTACCACGCTCGACTGTCAGGTCACCTTCACATGCCGCTGGGAGGCGCAGGACGCGCTCACTGATACGCACAGCTCGCGAAACAGCTCCGCATACCCCTCTCCAACTTCTTGCACCGTCCCACACCTCGCAACCCGGCAACCATGGCAATTGACGCTGCACCCGCCGTTCCCGGCCAGAAGAAGCAGATCCAGTGGTCCAACATCGCCCTCGGCGCTATCATGAACATGTTCGAGGTGCGCCTCGCTCCCTGCCCTTCTCGCGGAGGACGGAGGACGTTCGTCTCGGAAGTTCACGCTGACCCGGCTAACTCGCTACTCGTTGTGACGGAACGCAGGCCACGACGCTCGGACAGCCGCTCGAGGTCGTCAAGACGCAGATGGCGTCGGCGCGCGGGGACACAATGGGTCAGGCCTTGCGGACCGTCTGGTCGCGCGGAGGTGTTCTCGGATGTGCGTTCCCGCGCTACTTTCTGCTTGCTTTGCCGTTCAGGTGGCGTCGCTGGCATTCCTGAGCGCTATATCGTACAGTCTACCAAGGCCTGATCCCCTGGGCCTGGATCGAAGCCTCGACAAAGGGCGCCGTCCTCCTCTTCGCCGCGGCAGAAATCGAGGGCGTCGCCATGACTGCCGGTATCGGACCTGCGGCGGCTGGATTGCTTGGTGGAATGGGTGGTGGTGTCGCGCAGGCTTACGCGACTGTCGGTGCGTCGATTTTCCCTCGTTCGCCAGTTGCGACTGCGTTTCTGCTTCGGTGCGGCTTGCTTACGAGGTCTTCTCGCGCATACAGGTTTCTGCACGTGCATGAAGACTGCCGAGATCACGAGGAGCAAGTTGGCCGTCGGCGGGCAGAACCCTCCCTCGACGTGCGTTCCCTTCCTTCTCCTTGCACGCCACTCCTCAGCCTAACTCTTTCTCCTGCAGCTGGCAGCTCTTTGCGGAGAAGTGGCGCAAGGAGGGTCTGAGGGGTATCAACAAGGGTGTCAACGCTGTTGCGCTCCGTCAGATGACCAATTGGGGTTCGCGGTGCGTCTCGCTCCAACATCTTGCTGTTTTTGACGAGCGCACTCAGCACGCTCGCGGCCGCTCGAAGTGTCGAGAGGCTTACGCTGACGGAATCTCCCGCCTCACAGTATGGGATTCGCCCGTCTCGCCGAAGGCGCAATCCGCGACGCGCGCGGTATCCCCGAGGACAAGAAGCTCGGCGCGCTCGACCGTATCGCTGCTTCGACTGTTGGTGGTGCGCTCGGATGCTGGAACCAGCCTATCGAAGTCGTTCGCGTTGAGGTGAGTCTGGCTCGCGGGCTTGACGGACCTCCCCTGCCTCGAAAGGCCAGGTCGTCTAACTGCGTTTGAGCCTCGCTGACGCATGTCATACGCAGATGCAATCGATGGCCCAGGGCGCCTCGTCCGACCCCTCGCGCCCCGCCAAGCCGACGATCGCCAACACCCTCGCGTACATCTACCGCGAGAACGGCATCAAGGGTCTTTACAGGGGTGTCACCCCTCGCATCGGACTCGGTATCTGGCAGACGGTGCGTTCCTCGCCATTCTTCTCGTGACATCTCGAGGGGCGAAGCTGACGAGCGCATGGAGGACAGGTCTGCATGGTCTCGTTCGCCGACGTCGTCAAGGACTGGCTCGCCGCGAACAAGAAGTAGACGCCTCAGCACCCTTATCCCGACCAAAAAGACCTTCGTCTCCGCCGTCTGTTGTGTTCTCCCTCCCTCCGTCTCTCTCCTTTCCCAGGGCTCCCTCTCTCGGTCGTTCGTTTCCGTGGCTCCGTTCCGCGTCTATGCAGTCGCACATAGAGCAGCTTTCTCTTCAGTCTAGCCGCGCAGGGAAGTTGGGTATGAGAGGAAGAGAACACCACGCGACGGGAAGGGCGGGTCGACCTCGGCCGACTTGTCCTCGCCTTTACCCTTCACTTCACCTGGACGATCCGGCGCCTTACGGCAGTCTCAACACAAATAAGAGAGCCTATCGCCTGCCCGACAAAGCCCCATCGCCGCTCCTGCCCTCCTCACTGCGCTATCTCTTCACCCTTATCGCGCCGCAATCACCGCTTCGCAGAACTGGCATGGTGGACGTTGGGTCGTTGCCGAGTGTCAAGGTGTCACAAAGGGCGTCGAATGCGTGTTCGGAGTGCTCGAGGAGGGTAAGTGCAGCTGGTTCGTCTCGTTAAGGACGTGGGACGTGTGGCAGTTCGCAGGTGGCGGCGCCTTGGACTCCGAGCTATGAGCGTCTGAATTGACGAGTGCTCGCACCAATCCCCTCCTTTCGACACTGAAACGATCCGTTCGTTTTCTCCCGTTCGCACCGCAGAAAACAAGATGGTTCGTCGTCTACCATCCATACGTCGTCCTCTGCCTCGCACTGACTGCAGACCCGTCGCAGTGACAAGGATGTACCGTGCGGGCAGTGTACGAAGCGAGGGAAAGCGCACCTCTGTCACCGCGTTCCGCATGTCCGGCCAAAAGACGCAAAGATGTACGCTCGTAGGCTACCCCAGCCCTCTTTTCTCTTGGCACGCCCCCTCACGCTCGGTAAGCTGACGTTATCACCCGCAGGCTGCGCCAGTCGATGTCGCTCAACTCGACGCCGCCACCCACGCCCCCGCTTCCCTCTGTGTCGCCACCCAACCCAGATCTACCGCACCTCTCGCCTCCCGAATACCCTCGTCCCCATCTTTCCGGCTCGCTCGCTGTCTCGGCGATCGCGGAAGTCGACGCGATGCGCACGATCATCGACGGTTTGCGGACGAGACTTGCGGGACTCGAAAAGATACTTGCGACGGTACCCGCCGGTAACGATGGAACAATTGCCGTTCCGTCTCAAGCCACGCATGAATTAGGCGGGTGTGGCGCCCTCGGTCCAGCGTCCGGTTTCGCAGGCCCTGCTTTGTCGACTCAACACCTCACCGACTACGCCCTTGCTTCGCCTTACGCCTACCTTCCATATCATCCGGCGCCCTCTCCCTTCCATTCAGCGCCATCATGGTCGTCAGATCGCTCTGCGTCAAGCAATGTGCTCCAGCCTTCAACGCTCTCGTCCTCGAGTACTGCGACCCGATCCGCCGCCACAGCCAGTGTCGATGCTACAGCTCTCACTCATTCGCCTAACCTGAGCCACCTACGCCCCCAGCTGCGCGAAGAAGAGCTCGCGGCGAGTTTGAGCCTGGAATGGATGGTCCGTCTCTTTTGTCCGCTTCTCCTGCCGGCCTAGCGAACTGTTTGCTTCCTACGCAGGCGCTCGGCCGTACAAATGCGGCTGGTCTCTCGCAGCGCTCGCCGCAAGCTGCCACGGTGCGCATGCGAGACGTATCGGATACTTGAGAAGGTCGAGGCTAACTTGCCGGTCTTCCTCCATCTCGCAGACCGCACTCGGCGGGCCCGCGAGCGACATACCCTTCTCGATATTCCCTCCAATATCCAGCGCAACTCCCGCCCATCCCCTCGACCACTTCCCTACTCCCGCCTCGCTCGCGGGGATTCTTCCGTCAGACGACGAGATCAAGCGCATCGCTCACCACGCTCTCGACTGGACGAACTGGCTTCATGCTGCGATTCACGGTCCGACGTTCCGAGCGGAAGTGCAGAAGTTCCTCGAGGCGCAGCGGGAAGCACGTGTCGAAAAGGCGGATCCTGCCTGGCTTGCTTTGCTCTTCGCTCAGCTGTGTTGCGGCGTCAAGCATATGACGGAGGAACATCTCAAGGTGTTAGGGACGTCTGGATTGAACCAGCGTGAGTCCTCAGCAGCGAAGATAGACTCTTTCGAGTTGACTTTTTTCCCTGCTCAGACGAAGCGGACGCTTGGTCGAAGCAATACCTCGAAGCTGCTCTCGCATGTCTCTACCGAAGCCACTTCCTCGTCAACCGTCAGCTGCACGCCGTACAAGCCATCGTCGTCCTCGTCGTCGGCTGTCAAGACGGCAATCCTTCCAACCTATTCCCGACGCTCCTTTCGCTCGGTGTCGCCCTCGCGCAAGATTTGGGTTTGCATCGTCTACCTCCCGACGAAGAATTTGCGGCTTCGATTGCAGGGATGCCCAAGTCGGCGCGAGCAAGGCTTCTCGTTGACTTCGAGACGAAGAAGAGGGTCTTCTGGTCGCTCGCGTGCCAAGACTGGTTCAACGTGCGTGCGAGGTCGCCGCCCACCCTTGAAGCGATACTGACGACCCTGCTCAGATCGTCTACCGCCGAACGACGGCAATCCAGCCGACGCAGGTCACAACGCCTCTGCCTTCCAACGCTCACGACGAGTGCGTCAGCACTTCGCGATGCGTAGAGGCGACGATAACGCTTGTGGGTTTCACAGAGACTTGTTGACCGGCACGCTGATCAATCGGTCGCCAACCGAATACACCGTCGCCGGCATGATGCTCGTTTGGATTCAAGTCGCCCGTCTCATCCAACGAGTCTTCCAGCACATCGACGAGAGCCCAAACCCATCCTACGTCGTCGTACTCGATCTCGACGAGCAACTGAAGCGGCTGCTCGCCAACGCTCCCCCCTGGCTCACCTCGAACGCCGTCGAGGATCCGAGCCTCCCGCCGTACGCTGACTGGATGCGCACGACTTTTGTCATTTCCAGCTCGCACAAGACGTTGACGCTCCATCGCAACTTCTTCCGACGCTTTGAGCCGTCTCGGCGGCGGACGCTCGAGGCGAGTCGAGCAATCTTGAGAGAAGCGACGAAGGTCGCCGATACGAGGATGTGGACGGTACCCGTGAGTTCAGCAGTAGATCGAAGACTTGATGGTACTGATTCGTTCGGACGAACAGTACCATATCAGCGCAGCTGCATCGTTAGTCTGCCTCGACCTCTTCCAGCGCATCTCGCCGCCCGCCATCCTCGTCGCCGAGCGAGAAGAGGTCGTCTCTGCGCTACACGCTTTGCGTGGCATGTCGTCGTTCTCAGCCATCGCAAGTCGCGGTGCAGCCTTGCTGTCGAGCCTCTTGCTCGAGGAGAGCAGGCTGCCCCCGATCGTGGTGCCTGCGCGACAAGCGAACGAGGGCGAGGAGCGACCGTCGAAGAAGCAGCGAACCAACTCAGCACCGACACCAGCGACGGCGGATACAGCGCAGACGCCAAATCCCGCACCCGCCGTCTCATCTGCCGCGCTCGCTCACCTCGTCGCGACTCCTCCTGCTCCGCCATTCCCGTTACCATCCAGCATCGCCGTCGCATTACCTTCGCCGACATTGCAACCTACCCCGTACCCTTCCGTCTCGTTCCCGCCTACACAAACGGGTTTCGAGCCGAACATGCTCGGACTCTTCGACAACCTGCCACCTTCGTTCACGAGCGCGTTCCTCGAGGCAGGTTTTGATCCGCTAGATGGTGGATGGGAAGTATAGGCTGGGCAGTAGCAGGTTGAAAATGCAGAATGGAGTTGTGAGGACAAGCTGTCGAACGTGATTGGTCGCGACCGACAGCGCTGCGACCATCGTGAGTACGAGGGGATGCCGATATAACTGTATTGCTGCTAGAGGTACACGTCACGAGGTAGTGGTCGAGTATCGGAAGAGGGAGTTCCAGGCGCGGGTGATGGTGCGGGTGAGGAATGCTGGGCGGGTCGAGGAGAAGGCGCGGGGGTAGGCGTAGAAATTGAACGTGTTCTCCCTGCTTGCTGGGCCGCCTCGGCGGCGTCCGCTTCTTGCAATACTGGGGAAGAGGATCAGCGTCTCCTACTGCAGTTCGAACAGAAACTCCAGGCCCACCTGCATCCCAGTCCGTCTCGTCCTGATGTTCCTGATACTCCTTGCCCTTCTTGCCAAACAGCATCTCACTCCAGGTCGTCTGCACCTTGACACTCGATTCCGCATGGACGACCTCCTTCCCAGCTCCACGCCCGAGTCCGACCAGCTCCAGCTCGCGCTCAATCTCCTCCTGTTCTGCTTCCGATAGTGCCCGTCCTTCCTGAGTCCGCAAACGGGCGAGAAGAGATTCGAGGAGCGAGATTTGGGCACGAAGCCGCGCTCCTTCCCGTTCCCGCGCAACGCGATGATAGGAAAGGTTTAAGGCGGTGGAAGAGAGGAGAGACACGAGTATAAAGGGGTATATCGCGGCGGACGTGAAGAAAGGCGGGCGTTCTGTCGGCGGTAGGCGAGGAGTAGGAGGCGGGGGAAAGGCGGACGAGCTGGCGCTTCTGGACGATGTGGCGGGTCGGCGCCCGGTTCTAACAGCTAGTCTGCCTGTTGTCGCAGCTCTTCGTAGCATCGCGTGAAGTGGACGAGGAGAAGGCGTCCTCATCTCTTTCTTTCCCTCCTCATCTCTCGACTTCGGGTCAACAGCAGTGGGAGACAGCTGACAGAGCTCAAACATTTGGTAGACACGGCTCATGTCGTCTAGGCGCATCCCCAGCGATGCAAATCACTTACAGCTACAACAACAGAGACGGGTTCACGACAGCGACGACGCCACTGCGCGACGCCTTAGTCCTCCTTCTGCTTGACCTGGTCGCCCTTCTCGACCGCTTTCTTCGCCTTGACCGCTCGTCGAGTCGGTATGCGGACGCCTTGCTTAGCGAAGCATTGCGAGGGAGGCGTTGGACCTGTTCGATGCGGAATGAGCTGCCTGCCGGGAGAGAATGGATGAGACGTCCGTATCCAACATCCCCGTGAATTGCTTCGCGGTGACGAGCTGGAACTCGTCTGTCAAGACAGCAACGCTCGACTGGCTACCTGACCCGTGCATTGACTGTGCGAAGCGATTGCACACAGCTCAGCTGCCGAAGAAATCGGAGCGAGAATCGACGGGACGTACCGCAAGTCGACGAGTCGCAACCTTAAGCGAAACGCTCCTTCTGTCCGAACACTCGAATCAGGAAGTGCGAAGTATACGCCCTTCTTGCCGTCGAGATCGCGAAACTTGTACGCCTTCGTATGAAGGGTTCCGATGAGATTTGGCAGAGGCGCACCGTCCGTCTCGCCATCCTCGCTCAATGAGTTGTTCGGCGGAGAGGGACGCGGCCGTTTCGAGGCGGAAGAGGAAGAGGTGATAGTGGGAGAGGACCGTTTGTTGCAAGGTGGCGAGGGCTGAGCAGGAGGCGACTGGGAGGGCGAAAGTCGGAGGGCGGGAAGCCCTGCTGCTGGTCGCGCAGGACTGTCTGCGCCGGCTGGACGCGCTGGTTCTTCAGCAGACGAGAGCAACCTCGAGAGGCTCATCTTATGCGAATCTCGCATCGTGAGAGAGGGCGAAGGCGTGTCGCAGTGGAAGTGCTGCAAAGGCGAGCGGGTCGAGGTGGACGACGAAATGCGCAAGCTGGGCATTCGAGCTGGGCGGGAGGTAGCAGACTTGTACTGCTGAACCAGGTTCGCACCGTCAAAGCCGTTGGGTCCGCGCAGGTCGGCAGCGAGAACAAGGAATGTCGGGTCGATGCCTCTGCGGACAGCGAAAGTCAGCAGACGGACGGGTGTAGCTTGATTCGGACGCCACAGATTTGACACCCACTTCTCGTCATGACATTGCATCCGTAACCGACAGCTTGACGATGATGGACGGAGAGATAGGTCATCGTTCCTGCCCAGCGAGGTGCAAGAAGAAGACGGCTTCGCGAGAACTGCTCGTCCAGCCTGAATCTTGTCCCCGAAGCCGCACACCCGCGCTCGTACAGGTTGATGAGCGACCATACGAGTGTAGATACTGCGCGGGAGGAGAGGTCAGCGCGCACAGATGGAGGATAAGGAGAAGGCGTGAACGAACCGTCCGCTGGGAGGTCCGGCGGCAGGCGGCGGCACAGGCTCGTTCATTGAGTCGTCAACAAAGCAGAGGCATGGAATGAGACCAAGCGTGCGGGCGGCGAGCACGACTTGCCGCGAATTCGAGCAGCTAAACCGCAATCGAGATTATCGCGCAGTCCGAGTAGCTGCGCCGGAGGTATGGATGTGCGTCCGTCTGACAGACAGCGTCCGTAGTTGCACCGTAGGCATCTGTTGAGTCCGGAGGTGGAGGCGCCCAAGCGCTCCAGCTTCGAGCGAACAGGATGCCGCGGCGGCTCGCAGACCGCCGAGCGTGCCGCGAAAAAGTTGATCAAGGTCGGCACGCGAGCCGAGTCGGCCGATACGAAAGCAGCAGTCCAAACAGTTCCAGAGCAAGCCGCAAGGCTGGCGTCGCCTTGCTTGAAAAGTCCCTGCTTGGAAGGAGGTAGTTCAGCGAGGAAGAGCAGCGGCGTGTCTGCACATTCGTAATCATGCGGATGCTTCGGCTCCAACGTCAGGTCGGTCAATGCAGCTTGTGTGGTTGAATCGCATGCCTGGCGCGCTCGGATCGCGGTGCCGTCGCGAAATGATAAGGATATCTGCTCGTCGGTCGTTGCCGCGGCTTTCTTTCTACAGCTTCGACAGCTTGCCCTGCTCGATCTGCGCGTAGAGTCAGGTTGAGTCCATTGCAAAGAATAATCCGAAGTAGGAGGGAAAAAGTGAGCACACCTGAAGAACCTTGCGGAAACCCTGGCTGAGGTCGCGCTTTAAGTCCTCAAAGTCCTCGAGACCGATAGAGAGGCGGACTACGCGGCAAAATACATCAGCTCAATTTGTGAGGATTGTCAAAAGCGGTCGAAGGACGAAAGTTGAAGACATACTGAGTCGCGGGTCTGCGTTCGGGTCGGACAGGCTTCGCTGCTCGATGAGCGACTCGACGCCACCGAGAGACGTAGCAGGCTGTCGAGGATCCATCATTGTCAGCCCTGATTGGCGAAACGCTGAGGACCCTAACTGTACGCACAACGAAAAACTTGAGCGAGTGCGGCAAGTGCGTCGCATACTCGGGCTTCTTCAGGAGCATCCCAAACGTCGCCGGACCCTTCTCCATCTGCTTTCGCTCGCCCAACAACTCCGCCCTGTCCTCCTGCAAGCTCGTATGCCAGACTTTCTCGACAACGCCGCCTGGACCGTCGAGGTCCGAGCCTGACTCGGCGCGGGTGAGCGAGGCGAGCCATTGTGCGAGAGCGGTGGCGGTGGCGGATTGGCGGTTGACGCGGACGGTGAGGGTGCGGAGCGAGCGGAGGAGGAGCCAGGTGTCGAGGGAGCCGATATTCGAGCCAGTGTAGGTGCGGTCGTGCCAACTGCCGAGGGAACGTAACCATCAGAACCAAATCTCGCAACCTGGAGCCGATTAGCGAGTGCAAGGAACGCAGCACTTACAGCTTGAGCCAGTCTTCCTTGTTCCGAACGCTGACGGTTCCGCACAAGGTGTCCGAGTGGCCAGCAAAGTACTTCGTTCCGCTGTCTGTGGACGTCAAGAGCAGTGATGAACATTTGTGCAAATTCTTGAGCTTCAGCAAGACTCACGCATAACAACGTCTGCACCCCACTTGAAGGGGTTCTGGAGAGGCGGCGGAGCGAAGGTCGCGTCGACACCGACAGTGCCGCCAACTGCGCGAACTCGCTTTGCGTCTGGAAAAGAGTATGACGATCAGGGCTGAGGCTCGAAGGGCGCATGCGATCGTAAGGACGTACAAGCGGCAATCGAGCGCGACTCGCCGGTCGGGTTCAGCGGCGTCTCGATCCAGCACAAGAGCTTCTTCCCGCTTGGGTACTCGTCGTCGAGCTTGATGACGGTCTGCCATTCGATTCCAGAAGTGAGCCCCTGCGTACGCTTGAAAAGAGGCCTCGCGCGACTCACCACCTGGTCCTCTCCTCGCAATCGCCGGTAGATCTCGAGCGATGTATGGCAGCCGTGGTAACCCTCAGTGATGGCAATCACGTCGGGGCGGACCAGCAAGAGGACGGCGAAGAAGGCGGAGATGCCAGAGGGATAGACGACGGTGGGCTGGCCGATGATGGAGGAGAGGACGCGCTCGACGCGGGTGAGGGTTGGCTGAGTGTACCTGTGGACTCACAGCGTCAGCGCGAGACGGTTCGAGAGGAGCAAGGAGGGGGTTTGTTTAGCCTCACCTCGAGTAGATGTCCCTCGACGGCTCAGACGCGTCCCACTTGTCCGAGTAGTAGCCCTCCGGCCTGCGGGCGATCTCTTCGGGCGAAGGATGGCGGAAAGTCGTAGTCATCCTGCACGGAGAACCCGTCACTCTCCGCAGGACAACGAGCAGAAGGCGATTCGAATGAGACGCACGAGATATTGGCCGCGACTTCCGGTCCGCTCAGATCCGAATCCTGATGGATGGAGCGGGTTGCGAAGCCTGCTTTTGCGTCCGGTGCCATCGCGAGAGAGTGTGCAACGTCGGTCGAGGAGAAGCGGGGGTTTCGGGAGGTGAGGGCGCGCGAGGACGCAGCGGGAAGCCGGTGAGGCGTCGGAAAGGGTGTCTGGCAGTCTCTAGCAGTAGTCTTAAGCTGTTCAGCAAGCCCCAGCAATGAGCGAACGAGTCATTCTTCTCCAAGAAGCGACAAAGTCGGGTTGCGTTGTTCGTCTCACCGCTCATCGCTCGTGCTGCTGCAGGACGCTAACAGAAGGGGCTCTTGAGGCTACTGCACCGGCCCACCATGTCCAGGTGCGCTGCCCTATCGTCTCCTCGTCGCTTGGGCCCCACCGCTCAACTCCTTCTCTTGCACACAGCGACGACGCCCCCGCGGACCCGCTAGCGACGCTGCATATGCAGGATGAGCCGCAAAAACACGTCTTGCGTCCGCGGATAAGCGATCCCTGGGCAGACAAGGCGGCTCTCGCCGAACCTTTCTCGCCTGGATGGGACAGCGCTCGGGGCCCTCTGGTGGGTACTGAGGGGGAGGAAGGCGCTGGGCAGAAGGAGAAGCACGAAGAGAGGCAAACGGATAAGAAAGTTAGGTCGCAGGACGGCGACGATGGCCCTTCGACCGCAGAAGACGACTCTTTCACACACCCTTCCTCTCCTCCAAGCACCTCTCGTTCTTCCGCGCTCAACCCGTCAGCTGCTTCCTGGACTCCATCAACGTCTACCCATCTCACATCCGCACCTATCTCGATGCCAGCCGAGACAGCGTCTCGCTCGCCTTGCCGCACCCGCTCGACTTCTGCCTCGAACTGCACCGAAGCCGCATCTTCCGTCACACCAAAGGGTGTCCCTTCGCCCCTTGCACGAAGGACGGAGACGGCATCACCGGACTCGGTTCCTGTCGAGCGGGATGGGCGGGCGCACCCCGTCCGTGCGGCTTCCACCGCCTCAAGCTCGAAAGGCTATGAGCCGACCGTCTTGCGGAACCTTATTTCGACAGCGTGTCAGAGCGGCGATCTCGAGCGTCTCGTCTCGCTCATGTCGAGGTCTGGAAGCGAAGCGGCGGACGGCTCGAACCGATTCACCCTTGCGAACCAGACGAGTCTACATAATGGCTTGGTGCCGCTGCATTACGCTGCACAGCGAGGACATGTGGACGTCGTAAAATGGCTCATTGAGGAGTGCGGAGCGATGCCAGAGCTCGAGGACGGCGATGGAGAGGTACGTTCCAGCTCTTTCAGGTCGGCTGCGCTCGCAAGCTAATTACGCTTGCGACCAGACTCCGCTGCACAAGGCGGCTCATTCCGGCCATCTCGAAGTCTGTCGTTTTCTCATCTCGCGGGAGGTCGATGTTGGTGCGACCGATTCGGACGGCTGGACGGTGTGTCGACTCGTTCCGAAGTACCACATTGTCCGCTGACCAGCTCTCCGCAGGCGCTACACAACGCCTGTTCTCGCGGGTGGCTCGACATCGTGCGACTCCTCCTCGAAGCCGGCGCAGACGTTGACTACCCAAGCCGACACGGCTACACCCCCCTCATGAACGCCGCCTCGAAAGGCCAGCTCCCGCTCGTCCAGTACCTTCTCAAGCAAGGCGCCGATCCGCTTCGTCGCAATACGTACGGCGAGACGGCTTTCGACCTCGCGGCATCGGTCTTCGAGATCCAGATTTGCTCGGTACTTGCTGCGGCAGAAGCAGCCCGCATTACCGCCGACGAATCGTTTGAACGAGTCTACAACCCGCTCGAGTTTCATTCGACTGTCCCTGTCATCCTTCACGAGAACCAGCGCCTCGCGCTTCCCTCCCTCAAGAACCTGTCGACACTCGCGCCAGGCGGCCTGAAATGGACGGCGATGGCGCTCAGCCGGAACGACGGACGAGCGGCGTACACGCTGCCGCCGCAGCTGGGTGCATCCGCCAGGCCTGAGCTCCCTTGCTTCCGGTCGGAAGTCCGCTTGCCCATCGTTGGGGAAGAGAGCGAGCTCGTCTTGCCGCCGCCGCGAGAGGTCAGGAGCGGAGGAAGGGTGATAATGGACCGGCCGAGCGAGTCGAGTACGCTTAAGACGGCCGAGCATCGGCCAAAAACTCCCCGTCGCGCGTCCAGTAGCGCTGCTTCATCCCTTACCGCCGTCCTCGCCTCCTCCCCCGATCCCGCCAGTCCATCCGCGCCCTCAACGTCAACTGCCTCAGGCAAGCAATCAGCCTGGATCTGGCTCTCGAACTGGGTCGTCGACACCACCGCCTCGTCTGGCTCACCCATTGACGGCTGGTCGTACGCCACTTCATTCGACGCGCCCAACATCGAATGGGCGCCTGAGCCGCCTCACGAAGTCCGACGAGCGCTAGAGGGAGGCGCGAACCTCGCGACACTTGGCGGTGGGAAAAAGTGGGTTAGGCGAAGGATGTGGGTGAGGGTGATGCGGCGGCGACTCGACTTGCCGGACTGGGGGTTTGCCGACCAGCCGCCGTTCCCTCGACGGGATGACGAGCATGGCGCCGCGGCAAAGTCGGACGACTATCGCTCGCGGGCACAGTTCCTTGCGGGCGTGACTGGCGAGACGCAGTCGAGCAGTGCTGAAGGGTACGAGCGGACGGAGCTGAGGAAGATAGTAGCACGTCTGGAGCGGGCTGCGGACGAACTGAGACGGGGTATGACGAATGACCAGGACGATGAGAGGCGGCGGGCGGCACAGGACGACCTCGAGGTCTTCCTTCAGCAACTCGCTCTCGTCAAGTCGCAGCTTGGAGGCGAAGGAGACGAGGAAGACGGTGCGTACAGCCTGAGGAGATCGGCAGCTGAGCGCTGACATCGCGTTCCTTCGCAGACTCGGACGACGAGTTTGTTTACTCCGGTCGAGACGCGGACGGCGACGACGACGCTCGCTCAGTATGGACCACGACGCGGCCTGCGAGTATAGCCTCCAGGCACGCTTCGACGTCTCGCAACGACTACTTCGTTCAGCCAGTCCTTCCTTCTGCCGCCTCATCGGCTTCCGTCACCTCGCCTCGACCCGTCCTCACGCCTCAACTCGCACCCGACTTCCGCATTCCGACGAACGAGACGTCGGCTAGCATTCGCTCCCAGTTCTCACCTGCATTTCATCAGCGTCCGCTTCGTCCAGCGTGGGAGCCGGATCAGGCGGCGGCGGAGTGCCGTCGGTGCGGCAAGTCGTTCAGCTTCTTCAACCGCAAGCATCACTGCCGGCGCTGCGGTCTCGTTGTCTGCGCCGCCTGTTCCCGCCACGACGACGAGCTCAACCCGTACACAGTCGCGATCGAGCCGGGTGCGCTCGTCGAGACCGAGTTACCGTGGCTTTCCGGTACACTTCAGCGCTACCGCACCTGCGACGATTGTCATGCTGCCCTGTCGCTTCCTTCCGGTGTCGGAGCAACCTCTTTCCTGTCCCCTCAGTCGTTCTTCCCGCCTTCGCCCTCCCTCGGCTCTGTCACGCCTAGCGAGGCGGCAGCTTCCGACGCGAGCGACCTTGTCGAGTGTCCCGTTTGCGGCACTGGCCTGGGCGGCATCGGCGACAAGGTGCAGCAGGAGGCTCATGTCCGGGACTGCCTCGAACGGGGTGGAGGATCGATCGCGTCTGGTCGCTACCTCGGTGCGTTCGTTTGTGCCTGAGCACCCCACTTGCGCTGACGCTCTTCGACCGCTCCTCTCGCAGTCTTTACGCTTCCGCCGGGTCCGTTGGTGGGCGAAGAGTGCGGCGTTTGTTGGACCGAGTTCGAGGTGAGTGCCGTTCGGCCGACTCGATCTCGTCTCTGACGCTTCTCCTCGCAGGTCGGCGACAAGATGGCCCGTATGGTCTGCCTATGCACCTTTCACGAGGACTGCCTCAGCGGCTGGCTCGCTCGGGGCCACTCTTGCCCCATCCACGCCGCCCGCGAGTAACCTCCCACAACTCGATACCCTCCTCGCATTGCATTGCTACCCGTTCAGTCATCCTCAACGGTGCGCCTCCGTCGCTCTCTCTCTCTCTCTCTCTGCTGGCGTCTTCCGATTTCGCTCCGACGACGGAGCCGAACGCCCAAAACTTGGGAAGGTCACGGGTGAAATGGACGTCACCTCGTCGCCGAGGGAGCTGGCGTCTCACAAGTCACAGCGACTGAGCAAGTGCAAGCTGTCCGTCGACCGAGGGAGTCGATCACCATGACGAAAGTTGGGTGACGGGGGGTTGTCCTCTTTGCTTCCTCCGCCTTGCTTCTCTGCTGCACGCTTGTGCTTTCTCCGCAGCTCATACCCTTTGCCCTCGACGCCTCGCGACACTTCAACACCATGGCTCTTCGTTCTGGCAACGAGTACAAGCTAGACGAGCTGCTCGCGGAGGTGCCGAAAGTCCGCATCTTTCTACGTCCCATCGCGCCGGTACGTCACGTTCCTCTTTCTGCATAATCTCTAGAGCATCAGGCTAATGAGCAACCTACCGCTCTAAACTTTTGTGACACCGACACTCGACGTTCTCCGCCCTCTCTTGTCGTCGTCTTCCTCCGTCAGCCTGCCGCTCTCGGTCTGGCGGGCTTCGCCAGTTCGACCTGGATCACTGCATCGTGGATCGCCGGATGGTGGGGAGACGAGGATTCCCCCGGCGCTTTGTATGTCTTCGTTTCTCCCGCCTCTCTGTGCATCCTGGGCCGACACTGGCGCGCTTCCAGCGCCCAGGGATGCTCAGTGGCTCTTCTTCGTCACAGATTGAGATCTTAGAGTGATTGGGAGAATGCAGATCAGGCGAGAACTGACGCTCTGAGGTCTTCCTCCTCTCCCCCAGCTTCCCTTTCGTCCTCTTTTTCGGCGGCGTCTGCCAACTGATCGCAGGACTCATGGGCTTCCCCGCGCGAGACGTACTCGTTACAGTAATCAATACTATGGCGCGTTGCCCTCAATGCCTTACTGACGCACGTACACAACCGGAATCGCCGCTGATACCTTCTACATTGCTTGCGTTCCGGCAGTGGGGCGCCTTCTGGGTTGCACAAGGCCTGGCATTCTACCTAATGGTGTGTCCAATGTCGCCCGTTACTAGAGAAACCCCGTCACTGACGTCCTACGGATCGTGGGCCGCCGGCGTCGTCCCTTCGCACTCCATCTACACCCACTGGCCTGAGCTTGCCAGCTGGTTCGTTCCGCTTGCGGTCTTTACCTGGGCTGGAGTACGTGTAATGCTTTCACATGCGACGGGTAGAGGATTGACCGCCATTCGCAGGCCATCGCCTCCTTCGCTCGTGATCTGATCCTCGCCCTCACCCTCACCTTTCTGGCGACTGGTTCTACGATCGCCTGGTGCGTGCCGTTAATTCGAATTTGATGGCGTAGTGGACCTGACACGGTAAGTTGATCGGACGGGACTTCGCAGCTGCCTCTTCTCCTTCTCCGAGCCGGGTGTTCGCCATGGCATGAAGGCTGCGGCGTACTTCTGGATTCTGAGTTCTATCTTTGCGTGAGTTCGTTGCTTGCCTGCCCTCACTGCGTCGCTACATGTCGTCCTCGTCACGACTGCGTCTTCCCCTTATGCTCCTTCCATGCGGCCGCTTATGACGCAGTGGCTGACTTGCCCCTTCACGCAGTGCTTGGCGCGTCTTCGTTTACCTCCAAGAAGAAGCCTGGGGTGCGAAGAACCCGGTCGTCAAGAACGCCTTCCCCGTCTTCCGCTTCGGCACCGAGAAGCGAGCGCCTCTCGTCGTTCCCGGTCTTGGCGAGCCCGGCGTCAAGCGCGGTATGCCGGGCGTCATCTAAGTCGGTTCGACTTGCATGCCAAACCGACGTTCCCTTCGCGCTTGACTCCGCTTTCTCCGTTGTACATACTCTCCTCTCCTCGCGGCTGAAATCTGTATATAGCGCGTACACGTTCCCCAGCCATTCTATTAGCTCTACAAACCTAATTGTCCCTTCATTGCTCCCCTCACAAACCCATCCCGGCGCTATATCGTTCCGCAACCCGAATCGCATCCGCAACTACTGCTCCAGCCGTGATTGACAGTGGGTAAGCAGGACCTCGGACGATGAGAGGCGAGGAAGAGTAGCGGCGGTGCAAATGGCGAGGGAGATGTGGGAACCGGAGAGGGAAGCGTAGGGGCGCGCGTGGGCGAACCTGCGAGAGGAGTCAGCCACGACCTAAGAGCGAGAAGGCGGGCACTGACTTCTCCAGCCCACACTTCATTGTCCCCGTCGAGCGGTCGAGCTGCCCGACGTAGCGCAAGACCTTCCCCTCGCCCTCCGCCTCCCGCCGCAACCGCTCAAAGTCCTCGTCTTGCGCCGCTAAGCCTTTCACGAATGCGACAGGATCGGCTTCATCTAGCAAGCTCGACGGAACGAGCGACTGCATCTTGATCGAGGCGTAGCCGTCGGGAAGGTCGGCGGATGAGGGGGTGGCGAGACGGGCGAGGATGATGAGCTTGCGAACGACGTCACGGCCAGAAAGGTCGTTCGCCGGGTAAGGTTCCTAGATCGAGCCAGGGATGTCAATAAGGACGCGATCCGCGAGCAAAAGCGTCGTCAGGCTCACTGTATGCCCATGCTTCCAAGCGTCCCGCACCAACTCGCTAAACCGCACAGGCTCCTTCGGCGCCTCGACAGCCGAGTACTGGTTGAAAAGGTACGACAGCGTCCCGCTCAGCACCGCCTCAACCTTGACAACCTCATCGCCAGTCGCGGCCAGATCTCGTACAGTGGTCAAGACCGGCAAGCCCGCTCCGCATATCGTCTCGTAGGAGCACAGCCCTGCGCCGGCCTGCCGCAGAGCCGATTAGATATCGTCTGCAGCGAAGCGGCGGAGGAAAAGGCCCGCTTGTTGGGCGTAAAGACGGAGAGAAAGGAAGAGATGGCTCGAGGGTAGAGACTGGCGACGAGGTCGGATGACGTGCAGTCGACGAGGATGATGTGTTGTGAAGTCGCGCGGGAGATTCCGACGAGGAGGTCGACTAGGCGTGAAGTGTCGACCGGACAGTAGCTTGCTTTAAGGGAAGTGGGAGGGAGCGGTGAGGAGGATGGCGGAAGGAGCGAGAGTAAGGCCTCGACATTCAACTGACTCCCTGACTTCAGGAGTACGGTATGCTTGGAATGGGATAGCAAGACGATATCGAAGACTTCCCGTAGGGATGGGGAGAGCATGAGGCGGGCGACCTTCTTTCCGACGAGTCCCGCGCCGATGAGCGCCACGTCGACCTTGGCCACTGCAAACTGGAAAGTTCAGCGTGTATTTTAGAGCATAGGGGGTCCACGCACTTGTTCGTTGAGCGAGACCATTCGGACTTCGAGGCAGGTCGAGAGAGCCGACAAAAGAGCGTAGCGGAGCGAAACTTAGAGCAGGCGAGGTGCACAGAGACCCTGAAAGGCCTCACGTGCACTTTTCAGAACGGTATAGAGCTGTTATGAGCCACATTAGCTTGTAAGAGATGAAGAGGAGACGAGGCGGTGAAGGTGGGTGAGTGGGAGAGGTCGACTCGTTGAGCAAGGCCGACAGCAGCGGCAAGGAGATCAACGAGCAGTCTGAACGAGTCGCAGCGCTGCCAAAGTGGCCAACTCGAGCGATGGTGAACGGCGAAAGGAGCATCAACCTCTCTTCTCGCCCACGACTATCTCGCACGCCTGCTGTTGCACCATGAGCCCGCTTTGAGCCTCGACAGACTCGCACGACAGATATAGGAATGCTGGCAAGGCGGCTCGCCCAACTTGCGGAGCTCTGCCTAGCCGCATCGCTCGCAGAGCTCGCAGACGCTCAGGTCTTGAGGGCGACTCGGTTGCGGTCCTGCCTCGGCGGAGGGATACTAGTGGCGCCAGAGGACAGCCAGCTCACCTTCACCAACCTCTACGCCCAGTTCCACCAGGGCCAGACGCACGTGGGAGAGCATGTTGGCGGCATCAACCTCCAGTCCCTTCCCGAGCCGATCTTCAATCAGGAGGGCGCGATCCTGACGGGAACGGGCGACGTGCTGAGGGTCGTTTTGACTGGAACGACGGTGGCCGAGGCGCAGGGTTACAGCAACGACACGGGGTACCTCTCGACCCTCGTCGTCGACAACCAGGTCCTCTCGTTCGATGTCTTCAACAACAAGAGTGCGCTGTGTTCGGCGGTGCGCACGAACGAGGGCACGACGGGGACTACGACGAACGGTTCGTCAACGGTCCAGGAATCAGGGTGTCCGTACAGCGGAGACATCGGTCTCGGCTTCGTCGTCCCGCTCGCCAGCTCGTACCCCTTGACGACCATCACGACCAACCTCGTCGCCCTCGACCCGTCTCAGGATGCACTCCACCTTGCCTGCTACGACCTATCTTTCACGCCCTACTATCCCGACTACTTTGCTTACCCCCTCGTCCGATACCGTGCGTTCGCTGGCTCCTTTTCTCCAACTCTTCTCCCCTGATCACGTCTTCCATAGTCATCATCGGCCTGCTCGCGCTGTACCTCCTCCTCTACTCAATCGCCCGCCTCTACGCCTCCTACACGACTTACCGCCAAGACAACGAAGCACACCTGGCCTCGTCGCTCACCCTCAAGCTCACTTCACGCGACGCCGTCTCTTCCCGGCGCGCCGCCTTCCGCTCGATCTGGTTCGGCGCGTGGGCGGGCAAGCAGGTCGTTGCGAGCGGGAGCTTGAGGCGGTATGTCACGCCCGAGTTGAGGGAGTTATTCACGCTTCTTGCGTGGTTCTCGCTTGTCGGGACTGTCGCGGTGGACTGGCCGGGCTTTGCCTGTACGTTAGGTCTCTCCGATGTCACCGGGAGACAGACTGACTCTTCGCCTCGCAGACCCCGTCTTCAAGCAAGCCGCCTGGACCGCGCTCGTCTACAACAACTCCCTGACTTTCACCTCGCCCCCCGCACCCGTCCTTCCCGAGAACAGCACTCTCCCGCCCGCCTTCGCAACACAGATGAACGACATCACCTCGCCTCTCTACCTCGACGCCTCCCTCCCCAACGTCCTCCTCGACCTCGACCCTGAAAGCGACGGCATCGAGCGCTGGGCTCGGATGGTCGGCGTGCGGCACCAGGACCTTTGGAGCGTGTGCGCGTTCACGTTCTTCGCGATGTGCGCGGGCGTGATTGGCGCCCATGCGGTTTGGTACGCCTTGGCGGCGGCGTTGGATGCGGTCGTGCCGACTCGGCGGGCCCGAGCCGAGCAGCGTCTTGCTGCTGAGGACAAGAACGGTGTAGACGGAGACGAAGGGCTGCAGAAGGAGGCGGGTACGCACGGGAGCTACGGCGCTGGCAGGCGCTCGGAAGGTTCGATGAGGCGGTTCATGGGCGATGTCGAGTTTATCGACGACGAGTATCTGGAGGAGCAGGGCGAGATTGGGCGCGACAGGACGGACGAGCTCTACACGACATGGCGACTCCATCTCGCCAGTCTCGAAGGCAACCTTGTCCGCGTCCTCCTCTTCTTCCATCTCCCGCTCTGCCTCTTTTCTGCCTACCAATGTACTCTTCACGCCACTTCGCCGACCTCGACCTTCGCCCTCGCTGTCGTCACCTTCGCCGTCGCCTGCGTCCTCGTCCCGCTTTGGCTCATGTGGCAGGTGCACATCAAGCCTGTCCGCGAGCTCTACACGCACCTTCCGACCCTCCTCGCCCTCGGCCCGCTCTACAACACTTACGCAGACGAATGTGTCCTCTTCCCCGCCGTCACGTTCGGGTACAACCTGATCGTCGGCATCGTTATTGGCGTCGTACAGGGAACAGGCACAGCCCAGGCCGCCGTCATCCTCATCTGCGAAGTTGCGCATACGCTCATCACCTCGCTGTGGCTGCCGTGGGGCGACCATTCGGCAATGGGTCCGCTCGCCTTCCTCTTCTCCCTAGCGCGAATTATCATCGCCGTCCTCCTCGTTGTTCTCTCGCCAACAGTCAACGTCTCGCCCTCAGCCGCCTCGTGGCTCACCTACATCGTCTTCCTCGTCGAGGGACTCGTCCTCCTCCTCTTGATCTGGGTCATCGCGTTCAAGTTCCTCGAAGTCGTCGTGCGAGTCGTCGGAGGTGTGCCATTCGACGAGTCTCGCAGTTCGCGAGGAGGAGGCTTCTTCGGCGCGATGCGCAAGCTCGAACGGAGGAGCGGAGGCGGGGGCGGCAAGAAGCGGAGGCGAGGTGATCCTGCGGCGAGGACACAGGCGGCGCGGCAGCGTGCAGCGGAGGAGCGGCGGAGACGCAACCTTCACCGCGAGCGCTTTGCAGGCGGGACGCTGGGCGGCGTGAGCGATGCGTCAAGCGTCGGCACGCGGACGTACATGCTTCCGAGCGCGACGAGGATGGCGGGACACCCCGGCGCTGCAGGCTCGACGCTCTCGCTTCACGGCAATTCGCCCTTCCCGTCGAGCGGACTCGTCGACGATGACGGATTCATCATGTCCGCTATGTCGTCGCACGGTTGGGCTTCAGCGTCTGAGACTTCGTCGGCGAGACTTGGGTTCGTCAAGCCGGGTCACTACGCCAGCAGCGGTGCGGGAGGACCAATCTTGAGGTCGGGTCCTCAGCACTGGGGTAGCCAGGTCAACGTCGCTTCGGCGGCCTCACCAGCGTCTGCCGTCGTTGTAGCCGCATCGCCTCTCGCGGTGACTTCGCCCTCGCCGGCAAGCGGCTCAGGCTTTCAGCGCGTCGGCGGCGGCCGAGCGACGCACAACAACCCTTACCAGCTTGCAGCAGGCGAGACTGCCTATCCACCGTACCCCGCGTCGTCAGCCGACATGTACGGTCCGCGCCGTCACTCTCCCTCCGCCGACCTCGCTCTCGCGCGACAGACCTCGCCTATGGCAGACGGCGGTCCAGCCCAGCGCCAGCCCTCTCGTCCTTCTCTCACGCTTCCGTCGACTTCCGCGCTCCTCTCGAACTCGGTCTCTCCCGGCGGCCGCCTCGACGACGAACACAACCGTCGCCTCTCCACCCGCGTCCGAGCACGCCGAGCACGCCAAGGCGGTTTCTTCGGCCGGTTCAAGCGGCAGAGGGTGCAGTACAGCGACGACGAGTATACGGATGAGACGGACGAGACGGATGAGGACGAGCCGCGTGTTGCGAGGAGAGGAGGCGGTGGCGTGTTTGCTGCGTTGCGTGGGAACGGCCGCAGGGGGCGGAGAGGAGGAGGGGGAGACGAGAGCGAGATGGTCGAGACTGGGTTCGGAGGCGAGGAAGAACCGCCCTTCGATTCCGTACCCGGCGACTCCGGGGAGAAAGGGTTCTCGGTCGTTCGCAAACCTCGTCCTCGACCCGCCCAACCCGTAACCCAACCTTCCGACACCCCTCGCTCGACGGATCTCGCGCAACGCGAGCCGCTCCTCCCGAGCAGAGGAGGTCGACCCGACTCGGCTGCTTCGACGACTGAGCCACCTCACGTGTCGGTGGAGGCGCCCAGTCGACCTGGTTCGTTGCGAGGTGAGGAGATAGGCGAGGCGTGGGAAGCGGTGGACGACCGGGAGCGGTAAGCGGACTTGGGGATTATCCTCGCGTATTGTACTCGGTAGCATCCTCTCTTCGTGCTCGATAGACACTCATTCCAGACTGTTGATGGGGCTTTAGCTTCTGTACACTACACCGACTCTGGCCGCGCGATTTCAGTCGTCCGAGAGCGAGATGACGGCCTTTCCAAAGTTCCTGCCCTCGAGCATATCGGCGAACGCCTCTCCCTGGTCGATCCCCTTCGTGATGTGCTCTTTGATCCTGTCGTCCAATGTGCACGTCAGTCCAGCGAGCGCAGGAGGGAAGAGGGCCAGAGGGGAAACGCACTTGATCTCGCCTGACTTGACGAGGCCCGGCATGACGCGGTCGAACTCGGTCGTGTCGTGGTTCGAAACGATGAAGCCTGTGTTGTCACGCACAATCTCCATCAGCACACCTTTTCTTTTTTTTTCTTTTCTCGGATGGATGAACACGCGAGGACTCGCCCTCCCACTTCAAACTCTTGGTCACAACCTGGAACGTCTGCGTCAAGCCGTAGTGTTGGTCGCGCGGCTTGTTGTACTGCGAGATCGACCCGCAAGCGATGATGCGTCCTTTGGGCTTGATGGTAGCGAGAACGGTGTCGAGAGTCTCGCCGCCGACGTTGTCCCTACACAGGAAGAGTTTAGTGGGAAGGGAGAGGAGAGAGGGAGAGGGAGAGGGAGGGAACGGACCAGTAGATGTCGGGCGGGTGCTGCTCGAGGATCTCTTGCGTCGAGTCGGTCTTGTCTGTCGCCCAGTCCATGAACATGCATCAGCCAGGTCCTTCGCTTCGAGAGGGCCAACCGAAAAGACCTGGGGGAGCAGCGCGGGGACTCACAGTTGAAAGCGACGTCGAACCCGATTTCCTTGAGGAACGCGACCTTCTCGTCCGATCCTGCCGAGCCGACGACGAACAGCCCGTCGCGCTTGGCGAGTTGGCCTACGATCTGGCCCACAGCGCCCGAGGCGGCCGAGACTGTGCGCGGGCTGGATCAATGGAAGCGAAGAGAGGCAGGGCGGGGCAAGCGACCCACCGAAGATGGTCTCCCCCTTCTTTGGTTTTCCGATATCGTACAACCCAACCCACGCCGTCGCACCCGGCATCCCGCAAGCACCCAACAACGTAGTCCACGGCAGTCCCTCCTTGTTCTCGACCACCTTCCCGAGAAGCTTGACCATCTTTCCGGGGACGACGGCGTACTCGGACGCGTCGAAGCGGCCTTTGTAGATCTGTCCGGGCTGGATGGAGGGCTCGTCGGAGCGAACGACGACGCCGATGGCGAGGGTCGTCAAGGGCTTGCCGAGCTCGAAGGGCTCGTTGTACGACTTGAGTTTCGGGTCGCGCATCCTGCACAAGCGGAGAAGGCGCGCTGAGCAACAGTGGGATCTCTGGTTGCGACTACGGTGCGCACCTGCCGCGCATGTACGGGTCGAGGGAGACGGCCTGTAGCCGCCTGTGTCAACACTCGCCGCCGAGAGAAGAGGGCAGACCGGGCGAACCGGGCGAACCGGGCACGCACCTTGTTCTGAACGAGGATGCCGCCGTCGAGAGGGACCTTGTCGATGTCGATGTCGTCCACGCGGCGGATGAGCGTCTCGCCGGGGACGGGTGCGCCCGTGGGCGGCTTTGCGTACACGAGGGAGGCGTTGTGAACCATGACGGAGCGGGGAAAGCGGGGGGAGCGGAGGCTGTTACGGGAGTAGCAGGGGTGTGTGAAGCGGGTCGAGCAGGCGTGTGTGAAGCGTGTGTGAGGCGTGTGTGAGGCGACAGCGAGGGCGACGACGGCGTGCTGATGAGTGAGCGAGTCGAGTTCGGAGTCGAGTTCGGCGCGGAGACCGACGACGCTCCCGGACAAGGCCACTCCCGACTGCCGGCCACGCTCAGCCCCGTCGACAGCCGTGGACAGCCATCGACAGCCATGGACAGGTGTGGACACCGATGGAATGGACAGTTGCAGTCGATTCGCCACTCAGGCCCACCTCGAGCGCGAGCGGCGGCGTGCGAGCGGGCGAGGCTGGCTCGTCGAGGTCCCCGCCGATGATGTCGTCGTTGTTGTCGACAGCCACTGCTCACCACGCTCGGCGACACGCGCACCACGTCTGCACGCCGCTGCGACACTCTGCCACACCCTGCACACCCCCGCCAGCGCCCCTCGAACGACCCGCTCCGCCGTCGTCGTCGCCTCGCCAGCCTCCTCGCTCGCCGACGATGCCCGGCTCGACCCACTCGTCTCCACGAGCACGGCGACCGGCACGACCGTTGTCACTCTCCATGTCGATTCCACCCGTACCCGTGCCCAACTCGCTCGCCCAGCCTTCCCTGCCGTTGACGACGTCGCACGCCGAGGAGGATCCCGACCTGTTCGAGCAGTACTCGCCGACGAGGGAGCGCACGGCCGCGTACTTCCGTCAAGCGGTCAACGAGGTCCAGAGCGTGTTGTATGGCGGAAAGGGGCGCGACAGGGACGAGATTGCGAGGGTTGTCGGCGAGCTGTACGACGGCGGCGCGAGTGAGTCCCCGCCCCCCCCCCCCCTTTGCACTCTCCCTGACGGTCTCCGGGCTGATCGAGTATGCCGCGTACAGTCTTTGAGAACCCCTTGACACTCGCACGGGGCAAAGAAGCGATCGCCGACATGTTTGCCCTCCTCGCCCTCGTGCCGGGCACAATGTGGAGCGAGATGGGCGACCTGACCGAGTCGCGCTCGGCGTACGACGGGAACTGCCTGATGGTCTTTACTCACACATTGCACATCTCGCTCCTCCCCTCGCTCGACTCGGAGAATGCGCCGCGGGTCGGTGGAGGAGCGGCAAGTGCGACTCCCTCGATGAGGCGGAGCTACTCGTTCTTCTCCCTCCCTTCAACTCCCTACCCTCAAACGCCCTCCTCCGCCTACCCATCCTGCCCGCCCGAAACCCCGGCAAACGCAACCGCCCACCCAGGAATTTTCTCCAGGACCCACCCGGCCTTTTCCGCACGCGACCGCTGGCCTTCAACTTCGCTCCTCTCCGCCTTGAGTCCCCGAACGATCGCGTCGGCATTGACCACGCTGCATCTCAAGCTCCACACGCGGCTGCTCTTCAATGAAGAAGGGCGGATCATCGCGCATGAGGATCTGTGGGGACTGAAGGAACTTGTCGAGGGCGTCTTTCCCATCGCCGGTCACTTGTACGCCGTCAATCGACAAGGGATTGGCTGGCTTGCGGGACTCGCGAGTCGCACGTTGTTGAGGAAACAGTCGGCGCCGAGCGAGGGCAAGGACGAAGAGGCGCGGTTGATTGGGACCAGGAGCGACGCAGCGAAGGGTTGGTCGTTTCGCACGCCGCCGCCTCAGCTGAGCGGGTCGGGCAAGGCGCCATACGGCGCTGGAGCGGTGCAGGACGGGTTTGCGGTCCTGAGGCGCGACGAGCAGGCGCTCGGAGCGAGTGCGTTAGGGTTGGATGTCGCGCCTGTCCCGACGACGATGGACGAGTTGGACAGCGGCGGAGAGTGACTCGTCGTTGTTCCTCTATTGCGTTGATTGTAGCCCCCTCTCTCTCTCTAGCTCACTGTTGTCATTCATCCCTTCGATCTCACTCGTCGCGTCCTCGACCGACTTCGAGCTCTCCCTGACCAAGTCCCGCTCCTCGCTCACACACAACCACGCTCACTCGTTGGTTGGAACTCGTTGGGCTTGCCTGTGCACGCTATGGACTCGCTTGGCTCGCTCAACACGGCTCTCCCGCCGAACGAGCAGGCAGAGGCGCTTCTCGCTTCCTCGTTCCGTCAGGCCGCACTGTCCATCACTGCGCTGTTCAAGCAAGGCAAGAAGGCTACTAGCAAGGGTATGTGCACTCTCCGCAGCCCCAGTCAGTCCGAGCAGGCTAGCCAACCAACCGAGCTGACTCGAACCCTCCTCCTCCCGCTCATCTTCGTGTGAACACCCGCTCTCGCACCGCACACAGCATTCATCGCAGGCCAACGGCAAGCACTGCAAGAAGTCCTCGAGTTCCTCCAAGCTATCCTTGAGAACTCGAATAGGAATGCGGGTGCCGGTGTGCAGGGAGTTGCTTCGCTCGCGGGAGGAGGACGGGCGGTTGGACCGGTCGACGTTGCGCGGTTGATCAACTTTATCTGCGTGCGTTCGAGTCCTTCATCAGATGTGCCGAGGTGCGGGCTGACGAGACGATTCCGGCGTGCAGGCCCGGCAAGAAGCGCTCAAGGCGGAGGAGGAGGACCGCGACGAAGACGAGGCGAATCCGCCTTCTTCTGCTTCTGCAGCGGGTCCCTCGTGCGTGCCTACTCGCCGCGCAGCGTCCGAAGCGCCTGCGCCGCCCTCTCCTTTGCGTCCCCGCGTTGCCTTCGGTCCTCGCGCCTCAACTTCCGCTTCCTCCGCTCTCCCTCCTCGCCCTGCATCAGCACACGCCCGCTCGTACTCTACGGGAATGTCGACGTCCTCCTCCGCTCCCGCTTCTCCACCCTCGTCTACGTTCTCCCCGCCCTTCACGCGCCACACTTCCATCTTCCAACCTCACGCCTCCACCTCCGCTTCCTCCGGTCCGCCTTCGACTTCCTTCGCACCTCCAGCCCTCTCCCTCGCTCCTCCCTCGCCCTCCCCTCTCGGTCCCTCTCCAATCCCCACTTTCCTCTCCGCTCCGACGAGCCAGCCGACCCCGATTGCGCGAGAGCGTCCTGGCCGTGCGTTGAGGTCGCGCAACTCGAGCCGTGGCGGGAGTGCGAGCGTGGGTGGGAGCAAATCGGCGAGCGGGACGAGTACGCCTGTCCCTGCATCCGGTGCGGGTTCGGGCGCGGGTGTTGGCGGAGCGGAAGATGAAGAGGAGATCGAGCACCTCGGCGCGGGGATCAAGCGGCGGTGGACTTCTTCTGCCGGTGAAGGGCTGGCGGGCTCAGTCGTCGAGCTCTCTCCTCCTCCGCCCGAAGCAGGCGAGGGTGGGATGGACGTCGAGCCGATGGCTGGTATGGAGGGTTGGGATGGGCGCGGCGAGAGACCGCTCAAAAGGGTCACGAGGACGCCGAGGAATAGCGGGATGGGAGGCGCGGGGACGCCGCTGAGTCTTGATGAGGCGGATGGGGGCCAGCAGCAGCGGTGAGGGGGACGAGGAGTTCTTGGGCGTAGGAGTGTGGCGTCGGCTCGAGCATTGTGCATGTCGTGTGGGTTATCGTCGTCTAGCATGTCATAGCAGCAACCCTTGCATCGTCTCGTCGAAGTCGTCCTCGACTGCAGCTTCTTCCGTCCGACTTCGCTTCCTCGCCCGACTCTCTTGCTACTTCGTTCTCTGCGACGTGTGCAGTACGTCGGAGACGTGCAGGATGTCCAAGCAAGTCCGCCGCAGCCTAATTTGGAGCGAGCCGAGCAACTCCGCGCCGCTTCGTCCGTGTTGCCCAACGACGAGCTCGTCTTGCCCTCGCACTCGCTTCGTACGGCTTACTTGTACGGTTTACTTGCTACATGCACACGCTAGTTAGACTGGTCTGAGTTTGTTCAATTGCTTGTGCGATCCCTGCCGCTCCGTGACTCCCCAATATCAGTGCGTTCTCTTCCCCCCGTTCAGCCATCGCATCCCCGCCCGCTGACACCGCTCGATGTGACACGCAGTGTGCTCATCCAACGCTGCCGACTTTCTGCGAGCTCTGCCCAAAGTGCGCGCACATCGACTCACTGGTGTGAGCATCGCTGACTATCACTATCTTCGACCTCCAGTGCGAACACCATATCCATATCGAGGGAACCCTCGAACCAAAGATGCTCTTCGCTCTCGCCGAGCGACACGACATTACCCTCGACTCGTCCATGTACAGCACCATCCCCGCGCTCGAAGAGCGGTTCGTTCCCTCCTCCCTCCTCCTCCCGATTCTCGCTGATCAAGTGATTCGCGCGCAGATACCGCAACTTTGCCAACTTAGACGACTTCCTCGCCTACTTCAACAAAGCGATGGAGGCCCTCATAGACGAAGAGGACTTTGCCGCCCTCGCCTTCGCCTACATGCGGCGCGTTCATGCGGACGGACTCGTACACGCCGAGATCTTCTTTGACCCGCAGGCGCACACGGGAAGGGGAGTCGCGTTGAATGTGGTTGCGAACGGGTTGAAGAAGGGTTTGAAGCAGGTGTGTTGAGACGTGGGCTTCCCTTCGTCCAGCTGTACCGACGCGCCCTGTTTACCCGCAGGGCGAACTCGAGTTTGGCATCTCGACAGAACTCATCATGTGCTTCGTCAAGCACTTGTCCGTCGAGTCGGCGCTGGAAGCCGTCGCCGAGATGAAGCCTTTTGTCGAGAAGGGAGACGTAATCGGACTCGGAGCGGACTCGTCGGAGAAGGGCAACCCTCGTACGCTCAGTCGTTCGTTCTCGTGTGCAGTCGAGGCTGACAATCGCGCGCGCAGCCTCGAAATTTGCTGCCGTCTATTCCCTCGCTCGCGAACTGCATTTCCCGCGCCTCACGATGCACTCCGGTGAAGAAGGCCCGGCTGACTGGGTCCGCCAAACCGTCTTTGACCTCGGCATCAACCGCGTCGATCACGGATTCCACGCGGCGGACGACGAGGAGTTGTTGGAGGAACTCGCGAGGCGCGAGACGTTCCTTACGCTGTGCCCGTTGTCGAATGTGCGGTTGCAGGTCACGCCTGAGGGAGTGCACCAGAGTCCAATTCCGCTGTTGTTGGAGAAGGGGGTCAAGTTCAGCCTCAATTCGGACGACCCGGCGTACTTCGGCGGTCCGTCCTCTTTCCTCCTCCTCTCTCTCTCCTCCGCCCAGTGCTGACTTTGACGCGACGGTCAGGCTACATCCTCGACAACTACCAGGCCGTACACGCCGCCTTCGAATTCCCCAAGTCGACCTGGCGCCGGATCGCACAGAACGGAATCGACGGATCGTGGTGCTCGGACGCGCGGAAGGCGGAATTGTCGGAGCAGTTGAGAGAGGTTATGCAGCAATGGGAAGGGAAGGAAATTTAGAGGAGGGGCGGTTGCTATCCTGCATTCACCGCATAGACTTGAGATCGGAATAGACGGCTTGATATCCCTCTCGAGCGAGTTAGTGCACTGAGAGGGGAACGACGGATGCGAGTATGCATTTCAGACTTGGCGACGACGTGAAGGACCGGAAAAGAACCGCTGGACGACTGCGCGAGACGAGGGTTAGCGAGCGCCATAGAGGAAGGAAGGATTGGGGACTCACTCCACACTTGCGCCGCACTCATGCCGATCATCAACGCGCTCTCCATCATCGAGAACGTCAGGATCCGCCACTCGGTTGACCGCACGGTCGACACCTGCGCGAGCGAGGTCAGCGGCGACAGCGAGATGAGGGCGGAGATGGACACACATTCCGGTTCTCCCGCGTCCTGAAGTACTTCTGCGTTCGCTGGATGTTGCTCAAACTCCCACTGAGCTTGTAGATGCTCTCCTCCAACGCGCTCGTCTGCTCCGTCAACGCCGTCGGTTTAGCGGGCGCGACGGGCCGTGGTTCCGATTCGACCATAATATCAAAGTCGACGAGCTTTTCCGAGAAGGACGAGATGTCATTGTTGAAGCAGAACGAGTACTCGCCCACGTGGTGGGCCGTGAAGATGTAGTCGCCTTGTCGCTCGCGCTGGCCTTCGATCACGATCGTGTCCGTTGGGTCTGTCACCATCCAGTCGATATCGAATGAGCCGCCAGATTGTACCTGCGGGCGAAGAACAGGTCAGCACGCGGAGGTTGGGGTAACAAGTCGCTCGGAAGGAAGGGCGGTGGGGGCAGGAGCAAAGCGTACGGCGAAGTAGAATCCGACCTGCGCAGGTCGAAAGTCAGCTCCGGTTTGCATTGAACAGCTCACACGGACGCACCTTCTCGCCCGCCTTGTCCACCGCCGCGTAGAAACACGTCCGCTGGTTCGCCTCGATGGTGGTCGTCAATGCCGAGCCCGCCGCTCTTGGCAGTGCCGACAGTAGTGACATTAAGAGTGCTGACAATGCGAAGAGCATCGCTGCTGGTCGTCTGGGTGAGAAAGAGGGGGCCAGGCGGGGAGGAGACTCGTGCAGGGTGACGGGGAGGTGAGGGAAAAGTATCGCTCGTCGGCTGTAGTTCGACGCTGCTCAGACTGAATCTACAGTAGCGTCCAGCGTAGTAGCAGCTTCCAGAGGCGGGAAAGCGGGCGAGGGAGCGGTGCGGGCAAGGCGAATGAGGGAAAGAGACGCAACAGCACGTCGTCAGCTCCTTTTTGAGGGAAAGCAGGGAAACTCTGATGCATGGTAGACTCTCTCTGAGCACTGTAGCTTCTGAACGAGCCCTTTCAAGGCGTTGCCAGCGTTGTTCTCATCCGTGCGACGCCCTCGACACCCTCACAACTCGCTCGGTTCGTTCCGAGGGCCCTTGCTACTACTTGAACACTCTTCAGTGTCGTACAGAGCTGCCAAGTTCGCCCCAGGCCCGCGCCGCCGCCGGCTTCTCCCATTCGCGCCTCATCGCGGCATCGCGGAAGGTCAACCTTCCACGAACGCTTTGACAACGGCGGCGGCACCACTGGACTGGGACTGGACACGCCAATGCCGCCCGTAGCTGGGCCGTCGACGCAGGCGCGCGCGACGCAGTCACTCCCGCAAGCGACAAACGCGCTCCTCCACACTCTCGCGCCGATACACTCTGAGCACTTCCCGCGCCTCCAGCACGCCGTGCAGCCCGACACGAGTGACATTGCGACGCATGAGCAGAAGCAGGATGCCGAGCAGAAGATCGCGCTGCTCAAGAGCGTGCTCGGCGGATGGATGCAGGGCGTCGAGGCGAATCTCGAGGGACGTCAAGGTGCGCGAGTCCTCTATTTTGCGCACGATGAAGCTGACAAGTACTCTCACAGATCCGGCAGCAGCCTCCGAGAATCTGGTCGCGCTCGCCTCGACAATTCCCGGCTCCTTTTCCGGCATCAAAGCGAAACCTCGCTTCCTCCTCTACACCTCTCGCTCGTCCCCCTTCTTGACCGCCCGGGCCCCCCCATCACCATCCCTCGTCAACGGTTCGCCGCGCAAGGACGCAGCGAAGAACGGCCCGTTGCTTCAGCCGGCCGCAGGTGTCGACGGCATCTACCCGGAAGAAGACCTCGCGACGTTTCTCGTCTGCCGAAGTCTGAGCGTCTCGAGTCGTCTCCAAGCAGCTCTCTTCGACCCCGCTATCGAAGCTTCGACTGACGAGACGGTCCGAAAGGTCGCGCAGGAAAGGGCGGTCGCATTGCGCGAGCTCGAATCGCTCGTGCAGGGCATCGTCGAGGTGCTGTGCGAGAGCGCGGTCAGGGTCGAGTGGCGCGCTGGAGTTGCGAAGGACGACGTCAAGAGCGGCGGAGTGGGAAAGGCGAAGGAGATTGTCGAGGAGCTTATCCGGCTCATTCGCACTCTCCTCCCAAAGTCTGCCAGTGACGAACAGTCCTACCCTCGAACTTTCACCCTCTTCGAATCCTCCCGCGCCTACCAACCTTCTCTGCGCTCCCCTTCGAAAGCCGGCACATCCGACGATGCTACCCCTCATCGACCCTCCCTCACCGTCAAGACGCCCCTCCAAGCCGTCTCCCTCGTCCTCGTCTCGCTTCGCATGCTTCTCGCCGTCACCGCCTCAACAGCCTATCTCGCTGAGTACCACCACGCTGCCCTCAACCTCCTGCTCACGAGCTGGCCCGTTGTCGGCTCACTCCGCCCAGCCAAGAACGACTCGATGTCGCTCTCCCGCAAGTGCAAAGAGCGAGCGGGCGAAGAGATCGACGTTGCCGACCTGCGAAGGCGACTCGCCGTGGAGTGGCTCGCATGCGTTCGCTCGGTCCTGGAGCGGTCGCACGACGTTTTCACGCTTGTCGAGGTCGAGGCGACAAGCGTCCGCGTCCTTGGCGAGCTTAGCGAAGCGATGCGGCATCCGCGCAGCGCTGGCGAGGCGGGACTTTCGGCCGAACGGCTTGAGGTCATGCTCGCCGGGGACCTCGCCCTGATGTGGAAGGCTGTTACGAACGTGATGAGCGCGACAGGTTATTGTGGCGGCTTCGACAGTCTGCAGCAGAACGTCGCCGGTTTGTTCGCAGCGGAAGGCGCGCACCTCGTCGACGCTTTTCTCGGCAAAGATGTGGCATCGATGGAGCGGAAGACCGCTGTCGCACTCGTCTTGGGTCTCGCTGTCATCCTCGAGCCGGCCGAATCCTCCGAATCCACTCCCTCCCTTCTCGAAACCCTCCCGCCTTCAGCCTTGTCCGCGCTTGTGCAGCACGTCGCACGACTAGGCCCGGAACCCATTCACGTCTGCCCCGACTCGCTTGCCGCCGTCTCGCGAACCGTCAACCTCGCCTTAGCCGCGCTCAAGAACGAGATGGTTGACCGGAAGCCCCGTCTCGACGGCGTAGGTATGGACGAGGAACCCGCTCGCAAGCGTCGAAGGCTCGGCGACATGGCCGCTGCGCCAGATCCATATATGGATGTGGATTTGCCTTCCCGGCTGACAGGAAGACCATCTGCTGAAGTCGTAGCACGGCTTATGCAGGCGGCGAAGAGTCGAATCTCAGGGCCTCTCGGCTTGGACGCGGCCAAGATTTTCGATGGAGCGGACGAAGCAGCGGAGCATACCGCCGTTCGCCTAATCTCATCCCTGCACAAATCGACTACCGCCCTCGCCCTCGAAATGATCCGTACAATCGGCCTTCTTAGCTGCGCCCAGAGCGGAAGCCTCGACTTCGCATCCTGCGACGACAGCGCCGACACCCCTCTCGCGCCATCATGCGCGTGCTGCGACTCGCTAACAACGCCCACCGACGAATCCAGCCCCCGCGCCGACCTCCGCATTCTCACGCGTGAACCGCTCGAGGCGTTCGCTCAAGTCGCTCCCGCCATCCTCGTCGCCGCCGCCAAAGACGACAGGTTGCGACTTGCGGTCCTGAACGCGGCAGCTCGTTTGCTCCGGCACACGCGTGTCGAGCATGCGTCGCTTGCGGGTGAGAAGGATAGGTTGTTTGTGGCAGTCCAGTGCGAGCTTGAAGGCTCGTCTCGCAGCGGGCGCACGGCGGCAGGGTGAGCAGTTATAAATTTTCTCGTTCCCGACCCCTCGTACTGACCTTGCCTGTCGCAGTCATGTGCTCGTCGCCGTCGCTCAGGCGAGGCAGGAATCCGATGCAGGCGACTTCCTCCTCCGCGACCTCTTCAAGCCGGTCGACAGCCTGATCGCGGGGGTAGATCCATGTCTCACCGAGACGGCCCTCCAACTCGTCGGCTCTCTAGCGAGGTGGGTTCTGATACTCCCTTATGGCTGCAAGGGCCTCGTCTTGACGGAGACCTCGTCTCGCAGGGCCGCCGAACCGCAAGGTCTGCTCGAATGCGAGAGCCTGGCGCGACTTCTCCGTTTGCTCGGCCACCGCAACAGCTTCATCAAGTCTCTCGCCAAGCTTCAGATCACCCAGGTTGCCTCTCATCGAGGCATCAAGCCCTACGCTCTTGTCCAGCCGCACTTTGCGACCCTCAGTCCCGCCCTCCTCTCGTCGACAACGACCCTCACGGCAGCCCTCGAGGTCTTCCATCAATCTCGGGAGTCGCTCCTCCGCATCACCCGCGAGCACACGATTCCCGGCATCATCCTGCACGACAAGCAAGCGCTTCTCCGCCAAGTCGCTGAAGCTTCGCGAACGACTATCCCCGAGATGCTCTGCGACCCGCCAGTTGCGTCGGCCGTCCTTGCGCATCTGTACATGCAGCCGGACGACCAGCGCCAGCAAGGTCTGAAGGTGCTCATGCGCGAGTGTCGCGGCGTGGTCCTCGCCAAGCTGCTCGAGTCGATCAACATCCCGCTCGTGTATAAGCTCGCGCTTGAGCTCGGAGACGAGGATCAGATGGTTGCCGCGCAGGTGCGTCCTGACCGTCCTGCTTTCGAAGAGGCGAGATCGACCGTTGTATCTCGTCTAGGCTGAACGCGCTCTCAAGGCCATTGAGCGAGCGCGCCTCGGTCACGCTGCCAGCGCGCACATCGACCCGGCGCATGTGCTCAAAAACGCGATCGTCGGCATCCTGTCGCATATGAACCGAGGCTTGCATGAAGCCGGTCATCAGCGACCACTTCGCGAAAAGCAGAAGATCATTCGCAGTCTGGACGCCATCACGCGCATGGTCGGCCGAGCCATCGCTGGGTTCTCTCCGCAGGTGCGCTACCTTGCGTCTCCTCGTCCTGCGGCACGGCTAAAGCTCTCAGTATTGCAGATCATGGCGACGCTGCAGACCGCGCTCGAGCTGCCCGGCCTTCGACTCGTTACTCTCGACGCCTTCCGATCATTCCTCCAATCGCTCAAATTCAGCGACATCGGCGCCTTCATCGGCCCGACGACGGCGGCGTTTGTCCGCCTTTGGCCGGACCTGACGAATCTCGAGCGAGCGTCGGCGGCCAAGACCATCCACTACCTCGTCGTCGAAAATGTCGACAGTCTCTCGCAGCATGTCAAGGACGTTGCCGACCTGAGCGGCATCCCGGAGCTTGCGCAGGCGGACGGACGCCTTCAGACCGCTCGTCGCGGATGGTCGCTCTTCGACTGGCTGCGTCACCTTCTCGACCGCATCGCGAGCGAAAACGATGTCGTCACGCTCCAGGCCCTGCGCGAGCTCAAGGTGGTGCTCGCGAAGAACGTCGCATCGGTCCAGGCGCTGGCGACTGGCGACACCTTCGACCCTGAGATCGGCCGGCTCGTCTCCGTCTTGTTGTCCGCCGCGGTCAAGGACAGCCCAGAGAACGAGTCGATCCGAAACGTCGCATTCGAATGCATAGGAATCCTCGGCGCCGTCGACCCCGACCGATTCGAGCTGCCATCAGTGGAACCACCGCCCGTCGTTCTCGAGAACTTTGACGACCGCAGCGAAGCTATCGACTTCGCAATTCGCCTCCTCGAGGACCTCCTCGTCGGCGCGTACCGCAGCACGAACGATACCAAGCACCAGGAGATGCTCGCCTACGCAATCCAAGAGCTTTTGCGTTTCTGCGGCTTCACAGAAGACCTTATCATCTCGCCACAAATTGCGGCGGACGTCGACCCGCTCACGCTTCACCGGTGGCAGAAGCTTCCGAAGACGGTCATCGAGGCGTGCGCTCCGCTGCTCAGCACGCGCTTCTCGCTCGCCAACGATCGCGCAATGCAACCCGCGACCTTCCCAATTTACCTGTCGACGACCGTCTACCGGGATTGGATTCGAGCTTTCGCCAACGAGCTGCTCAAAGGCGTTCGGGGCGAGACGGCCGGGCACGTGTTCGGCGCGTTCTCCGGCCTCTTGCATCTAGAAGACACCGCCGTCGCCCAGCACCTTCTCCCGCACCTCGTTCTGCACGTCGTCATCTGCGGCTCCGACGAAGATCGTATGAACATCAAAAAGGAGATGGAGACGGTTCTGACCGACCAGGTTTCGCCCACGCACACCTTGTCGGAGAACAGCCGGTTGCTCGCCGCACAAGTGCGCCCGGCAATACAATCTCCGATTCACACGAAAGGCTGACGGTGCTTGCACACAGACGGTCTTCTCCCTCATGGACCACGTCAGCCGCTGGATCACGCTCGCCAGGAAATGTCTCGCCGATGCCAAAGCGATCCGCAAGAAGACAAAAAGCAAGCCGGCGCCCGTCGAGTCTAAGATCACGCAGCAGCTCGGCGACGTCGAAGGCATTCTCCAGGACATCCCGCATATCCTCGTCGGCCAGGCCGCGCTGACTTGCAAGGCGTACGCTCGTTCGCTCCTCAATTTCGAGTCGCACATAGTCGCACAACGGGCGCAGAAGGGCTCTGACGTCGACAAGGACCTTCAAGTCTACTACGAGAACCTACACGAGTGCTACGCCCACCTCGACGAGCCCGACGGCATGGAAGGCATCTCGACCAAGATCCTTTCGCCGAGCATCCTCCACCAGATCCGCGAGCACGAAAGTACCGGTCGATGGACGTCGGCGCAGAGCTGCTGGGAGGTCAAGCTTCAGCAGAAGCCGGACGAGCCGGGCAATCATGTCGGTCTGCTCCGCTGCCTTCGTAACCTCGGCCATTACGGTGAGTGACGCTTCTGCGCTTTACGAACGAGGTCTGCCTGACGCTGGCTGGTCCCAGACTCGATGCGAACGCACATTGCCGGCCTGCTGCACGGTCGCGGCGACGAGGTTGACTGGGAGCGCATTCTTGCGCCCTTCAACATCGAGGCGTCGCTCTTCGTCGGCGACTGGGACGCTGTCGAAGACGTCCTCGAGGTCCCAGGCGTCGAAGGTGCTGAGGCAGCGTTCGGTCGTGTCTTGTCCGCCATTCGCCATGGTGACCGCGACCTCGTCGAGCGTGCCTTCTACGACGCACGCGAACAGCTCGGCGGACCGCTCGTCGCTGCAGGTCGGGAGTCCTATCGCCGCGTCTACGACTCGGTGGTACATCTTCACATCCTCGACGAGCTCAGCTTGATCAACGAGCTGCAGGTCCGGAGCACGAAGGAGCTTCCCGCCTGCGTCGAGACGCTCAAGAATCGCCTGGACGCGACCTCACCGTCCTTCCGGGCTCGCGAGCCTATCCTCAACCTCCGCCGTACCGCCCTACGCCTCACTCTTCCGCATGAGCAGGCCGCGAAGACGGAAATCGGGAATCTGTGGCTCGAGACGTCGAAAATTGCCCGCAAAGCCGGTCACTTCCAGACAGCATACAGCGCAATCCTGCAGGCTCGCGACTATGACGCCGAGTACACATTCCTACAGAGCGCCAAGCTCTTCAAAGCGAACGACCAGCCGTTCAAGGCAATCCAGGAGCTCGACAACCGCTTGAAGCCGATTCTCGCCCGCTTCAACGAAAGGGACCCCAATGACCCTCTCATCTCGCACGACAAGCCTGGACCCATCGCCAAGGTGAGCCTTCTGGCTGTCCTCGCTCGGGCTCCTCCAGACTGACGTTCGTCTTGCAGGCCGCCCTGCGGCGAGCCCGGTGGATGCAAGAGGCAGGGCGTCTCGACCAAAACGAAGTGGTCTCGCTATTCAACGAGGCGAGTGCACTCGCCCCGAACTGGGAGACGGCGTACTTCCACCTCGGCCGATTCTGGGACCGGATGGCGCAGGAGAAGGAGAAGAAGCAGCCGAAACACAAGCAAGGTCGCTACACAAGGTCAGTCCATCCCGGATCCTCCTCTCCGAGCGACCATTGACGCTTTTCGTCCCGCAGTGACATCGCCGGGTACCGCTGCCAGGTCGTCAAGCTCTACGTCAGGTCGCTCGCTTGCGGGACGAAGTACATCTACCAGGCGCTCCCGCGTACCTTGACCATCTGGCTCGAGATGGGTGAGCGACCGGCCCTGGTTGAGCACTCCAAGAACCGCAAATCGAAGTGAGTGCACTTGCCACGTCTCGTAGACCTGATGCTGACCCGTGATCACGCCAGCCCGCAAACCGCGCTTGACGGTGAAGACCACGACCTCCTCAAGTACTTCACCCGCTGCAACGGATACATCCGCAAGGCCGCCGTTCAGCAGCCGTTGCCCGCCTACCTCGTCGGCTGTTCTTCTCACATTCTGAATTGACGTTGCTGACGCCTGCTCTTCATGCAGTGGCTGACTGTCCTTCCGCAACTCGTCTCGAGGATCCTGCACGCCAATGAGGCGCTTTACGACGTACTCGAGCAGGTCTTGCTCAAGGTCCTGTCGACCTTCCCGCATCACGGCTTCTGGGCGATGGCTTCGGGCGCCAAGTCGAACACGAACCGTCGCTCGCGGCGTAATATGCGCATCTTTCAAAAGGCCAAGGTCCGACGACACGTTCCCCTCTTCCGAGCCGCAGCGTACTGACTCTCGACAAATTCACAGGAAATGGCAGCCGCGAAGCAGGCATCGGACGTCGGCGCCATCGTCGATGAAGGTCTCCGCCTGGTCGACCAGTTGCTCGTGCTCTGCAACTTCCCGATCAATGGCAAGGTCGACACGCTGAGCCTGAAGAAGACGTTCCCTCAGCTCTACAAGACGGCGCCGTGCAAGCTCATCATCCCCCTGCAGAGCTCGCTCACGGTCTCGCTGCCGTTCGACGCCTCGCAAGCGGCCGCGCACACCCCTTTCCCGGATAGTCTGCCTGTCTTCCAAGGTACATGCGCTCGCTGCAGACGCTTCTTCTCGATCGCCGACGGTTTTTCACGCAGACTTCGACGACCAAATCGTCGTGATGAGCTCGTTGCAGAAGCCGCGCAAGATCACCGTGCGAGGCGATGACGGTCAAATATACTCGTTCCTCTGCAAGCCGAAGGACGACTTGCGCAAGGACGCTCGTCTGATGGAGTTTAATGCGATGATCATCAAGCTTCTCAAGAAGGACTCCGACGCGCGTAGCCGCAAGCTCAGTGCGCTCAAAATGTTTCCTACACACAGCTTCAGCCGCTGACTTCCTGTCGTCTTAGACATCCGCACGTATTCCGTCGTACCTCTCAATGAAGAATGCGGTCTCATCGAATGGGTTCCGCACACGGTTGTTCTGCGAGGCCTCCTCAACAAGTCTTACTTGTCGCGCGGAATCGCTTCCTGGGTGCGTTTTGCGATCGACCGCCGACTCTCGCCGTCAGCTGACCCCTCTTTGGCCGCAGAGTCCGGAGCTCAAGCGGATTTTCGACGGCATCCGTGACGATCAGAAGCGGATTGGCGAGCGGTTCGACAAGGAAGTCTTGAGCATGTGCGTAGTTCTCGTTCCCTTTCCCTTACTCCATCGTGACGCCGTTTGCGCAGGTTCCCGCCCGTCTTCCACGACTGGTTCCTCGAGACCTTCCCCGAGCCGTCGGCCTGGCATCGCGCTCGTCTCGCCTACTCGCGCACGGCTGCCGTCATCTCGATGGTTGGCTTCGTCCTCGGGTGCGTCGGCGGTTTTCCTCAAGCGTTTGAATCGCCTGCTGACGTCGCTTTATACGCGCAGACTGGGCGACCGTCACTGCGAGAACATCCTCCTCGACGCGACCACCGGCGAGACGGTCCAAGTCGACTTTAACTGTCTCTTCGACAAGGTGCGTTTGCCTGTGCTTTCTCGCGTTGAGTTCGTGCCCTGATGCGTCCTCTCGCAGGGCCGCACCTTCGAGGTCCCGGAGAAGGTGCCGTTCAGGCTCACGCAGAACATCATCGACGGCATGGGTGTAACCGGCTTCGAAGGCGAGTTCAGGTATCCGCTGACTGCAAGACTTCGAGCTGACGCTGTCTCCGGCTTGTCAGGCGTCTACCGCCGCGCATGCGAGATCACCCTTCGCATCCTTCGCGGAAACAGGGATAGTCTCCGCTCCGTCCTCGAGACTTTCCTGCACGATCCGCTGGTCGAATGGGTGTATGTCAGCAAGAAGGCAAGTCGCGGCGCTCTTAGCCATGCGCAAACAGAGGAGGCTGACTCTCTCTACCTCGCAGCAACGCGAAGCCGGCACAGGTCCCGAACAAACTCGCGCAAGGGCGCTCGAAGCTCTCGAGCCGATCGACAACAAGCTGCTCGGGCTGCAGGTCACGTCCGACCCCGAGTCGATCGGCGTCAAGGAGGTCAGCGTCGAGGAGCAGGTCGAGAGACTGATCCGCGAGGCGAGGGACTCGAAGAACCTCGGAGCGATGTATGTTGGGTGAGCGCAACGTTTCCCCGTCCTCGCGCAGGCCGATGCTGACACTTCTTCGCCTTGACAGGTGGTGCGCGTGGTACTGATCTGTTTCGCAAGTCGTTCGCATTCCGCAGCTCTGCATGATACGCGTTGTTGTAGCAATACCTGCACACTAGTCCGCTTTCGCATCGCCTCCAGAATTGCCCATCCCTTCAGAGAGCAGAAAGCAAGCAAGTCGAACAGATCAGAGCCTCGCAGAGCATGCACGAGTTGTACAAAAGGATACCTTGCAAATGGGCAGGGAACAAGAGGGACATCATGCGTCAACCTCCATCTCGCTCGCGCCCGCGCCGCTGCCTTCGGGACCTGTCGCAAGACCGCCTGACAAAGGAACAACCTCCTCCGCTACGATGAGCTTCTTGACCTCTACGGACATGACTAGGGTCAGTGAGATGCCTTCAAGAGGCGCAAAAGCGAGGTGCACGCACCCTCCTTGGTCCACGCCGTGACCCCTCGCCTCCACTTGTAGTTGCGCTCCTTCGTGACCTTCTCGTTCGGGGTGCGGTAGTTCCGCAGGTAATCCGTCTTCGCCTTGCCCGTGTACTTGCCCTCGACCTGCTCGCCCTCGATAACGCAAACATCGACGTTCGAGCCGGACCCCAAGTCGTTCCAGATACCCGCTTCGATCGCCTCGCTCACGACGTCGATTGCCTCCTGGCGAGTCATGTTGGGTTTCCAATACGTCTCGAAGACTGCCATCGCTGCGAGAGAGCCGGAACCCATCGTCACGTAGGGGAGCTTGTCGGTCGAGCCGTGGGGAGCGACGGTGTAGAGGTGAGGGCCGGTAGGGTCGATGCCGCCAAGGACGAGCGCCGCGCCGACTTGCCCCTGGTATCTGTGCGGAACAAGCTTGGTCAGTGTACCATTTGACGGAAGAACGGGGTGCACAGGCGAGACGAACTGGAAGAGGTACTGCTTGAGCATCGTCATTGCGGTCGCTACGAGCGGTGGTCGCCCGGTCGAGAGCTCGTGAAGCTTGATGTTGGAGCTAATCATGTTGGTGGTGCTGTTGAGACGTTCCGAAGGGTCAGCAGGGCTTGCGCAGACGAACCCGGCTCCTCATCAGTTCGGGAGAGGATGAGGGAGCGTACAACTCGGTGTCAGCCGCAGTACCCGCGCCGCAGCAACGGATGTGCTCAGAGATGTAGTGAATCTGTTCAGACGGACGCAACACGGTCAACAGACCAGTCCTTCGCACCTCGCCCTCGACCGCGTAATCGGGATGATGTCGTGAGAGTGAGCGGCAGCGCACCTTCTCGCAGTTCTTGTCTGCAACGATGGGGCCCTCTGTCGCACGTGTGTCTGCGCCCAAGACGATGCCCGACTCGTACACAACGCCGACGATGGTGGTGCCGGTCGAGGTGGCCTTGGGGAGGTGCAGGTTGCGCTGGCCGAGGACGCGGTTGCGCAGGGCGTTCTCGAAGGAGAAGCCTGCGTTCGAATCTGTCAAGGCAGCCATTTCCAGGGGGTGTGAGAGCGTGTAGAGGGGGGTCAAGACGGTGAGATGACGAGGAGAGGGTTGGCTGAGGACCACTCGCTCGACCGCGGCTAGTCACGCTCAGACTGCTCGAAGCGACTCTGACGCCGACTCGCTCGGCCGTCCAGCTGTCCCCGCCAACACTCGTCCCGCCCTCGTTCCCCGCTCGCATTCTCGCCCACTCCCCTCGACGACTCTCGACATACCCTTCATCGACTGCTACGACTGCTACGCTGGCGGGCGACTCCGAGTACGAGTTACGAGGTCCATCGGAGCTCTCGCAGGCCCGCAGGCCACGATTAAAACGCTTGAAAGCGTTGACGTGGACGCGGGACCTCTCGCCAAGTTCGACGGGGACTGGGGCCAGAGGGGAACGGCGGCGCTTGTCGATGGCGTATTGACGCTGGCGTCTTCGGCCTCACCGAGCAGTTCGAGCCTTACATCGTCGGGGCAGACTATCATCGAGGCGATGCGCGCAATGATCGTAGCCCATTTGCGAGGGCAGGTGAATACATTCGTAGGATACGGACAGCCTGGGATAGGTGCGCACACTTCTTCGCACTTCGGAGGGGCGCCACTCGCCTCAAACCGAGCAGGCAGATCGATCTTCCTCCGCATACTGCTCGCCCTCTGCTTCGAGATACGCCTCTCCCTCATCTTCGGCGCCGTCAATGAATCCTCACCCATCCTCTTCCCTCTACATGAATGACGGCGTCTTCGAGCTCCCTCACGAGAAAGTCAAGCGATGTACCTTCAACCAGCCACCGATCATCCTCCTCGACGCGGCGGAGAAAGAGCCGGTCCATTCAACATGGTATACCAACAAGCGGTTCACGGTCTTCCTATCCACGAGTCCTGCCGAATTTCGATACTCGGAGCTCGTAAATCGCCGTCCGACAACTTCATGAACTTTTCGCCGTGGCATCGCCACGAGCTTGTTCATTTCCTGTACGTTTGGCCGTTTCTGCCGAACGGACCGGTACTATACTGACCTGTTCGTTGTCTCGCTCAGCCTCGCCACCTCTCGCATGGCCGCCAATCCTCCCGCTCAGAAAAGCCCATGCACCCTCGCCTCCTACGTCTTCCCTGCCTCGCACGGCGTCGACAGCTCGTCCTACATCCTCGCAGCCTCGGATCATGAAGGCAGCTTGATTCCAGCTCTCACTCTTCCGATCCCGAAGCTCGTCTCCTCTCCCCCCTCACGTCCGACGTCCTTGAGTACTGGAACCGCGCCAACAGCCTTGGCCAGTACGAACCCCTGCTTGGTCCTCGCATCCGCATGGTCATCACTGATGGCGTTAAGGAACATGGAGGTCTCATCGGCGATGGCATCAAGCGTGTCGCGCTGGATTCCGTCATCCAGACGCTCTCGGATGCGAGCACGGCACTCTCGGCGGGCACGCCGGTGCCGGCGATATCTCCGAGGGTCGGCTTTCACAATGTTTTCTACGAGATGCGCACGCAGCTCCTCAGCCAAGACCAGCCCGCCGTCACGCTCATCATCCCCTCGGCTGAGCTGCAGAAGCTCTTCCTCGACGGTGGCCCCAAACTCGAGAAGATCGAGCGCGAGCGGCTCTTCGTCCAGCTGTGCAGTCACCGTTCGCTCTTCAGCTACACCTGCGAACCGAATGACGCTCAATCACATTGCGCTCTTCTGCTTCATCTTGAACAACCTCCAAATTCCGCCTCTTCCATTGTCACTGTTCGACCCGCTCCGTGACCTGCCCATGATTGCACTTGCTCCGCCTTGGTCTTTCTCCAAATCACAATCTTGAACACCCGCGATTGCCCCGCCAGTGGCGTCGAGAACACCAAGAAGGTAGTTGTCGTTGAGGTGTGCAGGTCTTGGTGGAAATTGTTTCGTCCTCTGCTCGAAGACGGAGAAGACGGCCTTGTCGCTTGTCAAGTTGATCAAGGCCAAGATGGAGGAGTCGGCCGACCCGAGAAAGCTCAGCACCTGGCTTGCCGCACGCCATCGCGGACGACGACATGCTGAGAAGTGTTGAAGGTCACGTTGTGCATTTCCACATTCTCTTTCTGCCCCAGTTTGCACTGCTGATTGCCAGCATACGCAGGTTCGACAGAGTCCTCCGTTCCGGCAGACCGGCTTCAAGGGAAGTGAAGACACCGCGAGAGCGACGGCGTTGAGTGCCAAGTTGAAGTTGCGCGAGTCTGTCCGCATGCCGACTCCGCCAGGGAGCCAAAAAAGCCTTCAGACGTTGTTTCGAGTGGCACGACAGATCCCCGCTAGTCCTACGATGCGGGACACGGCGAACCTGGTTTCGCAGTGGGAGGGGGCGATTGGATCTAGCTACGTTGGTGAACGGACAGTCCAGCTTCTTCTGTCGATGCGAGCCTCTATCAACACTCCCAGCCAGGACTGCACCGCTCTGAGCGAGAGCAGTGAACGGCGAGAGGGAGCCTGTCGCTCTCGCTCGACCACGAACCTCGTCCCGCTTACGCCGGCTCAAATTGACCAGCTTTAGCATCGAGATAGGCTATGCAGTCATCCTGGAAGTGCGTAGCAGCCGCCCGGTCCCACCCTGACGTTCGCTGACCGTTCCCGCTGTCATCTCTCAACCCCACTCCGCCTCATCACTCCCCTCGACCACGACACCTACTGGTCTTCCCGTGTGCTATTGATGCTTCTTTGACTGCCACTGCCCGCCTGTGACCGTCCAACCTCGAATCATCGCCTTATCACTCCGGCTTGTATCCACTGCGCCCACCTCCTTTCATATGCCCGACCCCTCCTCCTTCTTGAACGCCCCCCAGATCCTTCGCGACGTCCCTTCAGACCGTCGCAGGCCAAGCCGCCTCGACTGTCCACGGCGCGACGCAGAACATTGACTTCAACACGACCGGGAAGAACTTGTCGAAGGGGTTTGCGACGTTTAGCCAGACTGTGAGGGAGAAGGCCGGACAGGTCAACGAGGATGATGTGACTGAGTTGCCTCAGGGTGCGTAAAGGGGCTCTCAAGATGTTTCCGCGAAACCCCCTGGCCCACTTCGCCTCCCGCAGAATACCTCGACCTCGAGCGCCGCGTCGACGGTCTCCGCCTCGCACACCAGAAGCTCCTCCGCGTCGCGAAAGCCTACGAGGGACACTACGACTACCCCGTCAACCTCGGCGAGTCAGCAACCGAGATTGGAGGCAGCTTGGCGCACAACTTGAGTGCTTGGGCGGCCGCGGCCACGAAGGGTTCGTTGCGCGGCGAATACGCTCGCAAGCGATGCGGCAACGATCGCCTGAACCTCGTGCTGACGGTGGCTCCCTGCTCGTGTAGGTACTCACCTCCCTCAGCCTCAAGTTGCCGAGGTGCGTCTCCTCATTCACGTTGATGAGCCCCCGCAACGGAAATAAGCTGACCTCAGTCTCTCGCTCGGTACTTCGCCCGCCCGCAGAAGCCGGTCGAAGTGCAAAAGACCCTCCCGCACGCTCTCTCGCGCGCCGCCGCCTCCGGAGCCGTCGAAGTCGGCCCCGGCCGCCTTTCGAACGTGCTCAAGACGTATGCGGTCACGCAGGACAAGGTCGGCACGGCGAGGACGCGGATGGACGAGGACATCAGGTGCGTGCGCAGGGTTGATGAGCGGTCGATTACCCGCTTCGAGAGCTAGTTGCTGATCGGGTCGTTCGGCGATTCGTACAGCAAGAATTTCCTTCAGCCGTGGTCTGCGACCCTCAACTCGTCGATTCAGGCGGCGATGAAGGCGATGCAGAACGTTACCAAGGCGAGGTGCGCTGGCGATCCGTCTTCCCAGAAGCGCTCGATACACAACACCGTGTCAGGCACTGATGAGTTCCGCCCGACGTATTCGTACAGGGTCTCGCTTGATGCGACGCGCGCGCAGTTCAAGAACGCGACGGGACAGAAGCAGGAGCAGTCTCGCATGGAGGGTGCGTCCGAAGTAACTCCTGACCCTCCACACATTCTAGCTCACAGTCGTCTCGTACACGCACAGTCGAGGCGGCCGAGGAGCACCTCGTCGAAGCGACCGAGCAAGCCATCAATCTCATGCGCTCCGTCCTCGAGAACCCGGAGCCGATTAAGAACATCCACGCACTCCTCAAAGCGCAGCAAACCTTCTACGCTGAGGCGAGTGAGGCGCTTGCGAGCGTGTTGGGCGAAGTTGAGGAGGCAGGGACGCAGGCTGAGGCCGAGTGGAGGTGCGTCTCCTTTGCGGACCAGCGGAATGCGCGCCATTCGAACAGAATCGACTGTCGATGTGCTCGCTGCATCCCTGTACGATCTGGAGACAGTCACTGACGCTTCTTTCGTTCGTTTGAGCCAGGAAGTCGCGCGACCAGTAGATCCGCCCTTGCTCCGTTCCGTCTGTCGTCTCCCGCGGTACCTTCGTCCCTCTGCAGTAGATTCGCTCGTTCAATGGACTCTGTGCAACGCCGTGAGCGCGCATCATGGGGGCGACTACATTTGGCTCGCACTCCCTGCACCGCTCCGCCAGACGACGCGACGGCTCTGCCGCACTCGCTCTCGCTCACACCGCGCTGGCTGGACTGTGACTGGCGTGCTGGGCTGCAATGGCTGAGAACGGAGCTCGCGCGGCAAAGACGCGCTCGAGGAAGGGATGCTTGACTTGTACGTCCCGTCTGCCCATCCTCATCGCTTCGAGGCAGAAGCTGACCGTGTCGCCCTCTGTTGACCCTGTCGACCCTCTCAACTGTCTTGAATCTGTCCTCTAACCCCCGACCGCCCGCAATAAGGCCGCTGCCGTCACAAAAAGTGCGACGAGACGCACCTCCCTGAACACGGCGGATCCTGCAAGCGATGCTTCGACGGAAGCTGGGTATGCCAATGGCCTGTGGCGGGCGGCGGGAACTTGCGAACGTTCGTGCGTGGAGCGGCGAAGGAGAAGAGGGAGACAAATGGACCTGCGAGTGTCGGGAGACGGGAGAGGGAGAGGGCGTTGGTTACGAAGAAGGGCGAGAGGAGGGACAGTATGGCGGACGGTCAGGAGGACGTGATCAGTGGCTCGGCGGTCGATGGCACGTCTGCGGCTTCGACTTCGTCCTTGTCGCCGATTGCCTCGACTTCCCTCCCTCCGATATCTCGCCAATCTTTCGCTCAACCGGCGTACCCCAACTTTTTCGCGCCAATGCCCGCCTTCTCCATGCCCCTACCGAGTATGTCGCCAAGCGGTTATCCCGTCTCCACCATCGCCCAACCCTATCGCGCAACATCTGCTCCCCTCGCCGCCCTCTACAACCCAGCCACCTCGCCTCCCTCGCTCGCCAATCCCGCCGCAACACTCGCACTCGAAACGAATGACCTCTCGCACTTCTTTCAATCGCTCGACGCCGAATTTGCTAAATGGGACGGAGTTGAGGGGGATCCGCTCATAAGCCCTGCCGGTCCTGCGGGTCCTGCGGCGAACCTGGCAGCCTTATCGATGCCTCCCATTGTGGCTGGCGTAGGACTCGACGGGAAGAGCGGCGCGGGCGGTGCGGACGTTGCGGGCCGCAGGAGACGCCTTCACTGTCTCGACTTCAGCAATACCTCCACTTCGGACGGTCCAGCATCGGCCGCACAGATCGACGACTCGGAGCCGACGTCCGTCCATCAAGACTACAATACCTTCAACAGCGGATTCTTTCGCTCGCTCCCGAGACCTCTGCGCGACATCGTCGTCCAAAAAGTCCACAACGTCGTCACGACGACGGAGCTGGGCCGGAATGCGGCGATGGCCATCGTCATGCTCTACCGGCTACGATTACAGCAACAGCAGCGTCCGCCAGAACAGGCGGACTCGACTTCGGCGCACAGCGCTTCAAACGAGGAGCAACAGGCTCGCCTTCTCGCTCAGTCGAATCACTACTTTCAGCGCGCACTCGAGCACCTGCAAACGCCGATTCCGCTCGAAGCCAAGATGGTCGCCATGCTCGACTTGCAGACTTTCCAGTTTGACCAGTTTGGCGCGGCGGCAGCGAACGCGATGCTTCTCCTCGGCGAAGTTTGGATCAACGAGGCGCTCGGCTCGCAGCCCACGCTCGACTTGTCGGCCATGCGAGACCCAGCGAACGCTCTCCTCACGGCTATCGCCTGCACCGACTGCCTGCGGTGCATTTCGATCCCCGGCCGACGCACCATTTTCTCCTTCCCCGACTTACCAGGCGACCCCTCGAACGGCACACCATCAGCCGTCGTCTCGGATGTCTCAGCGCACAAGCTCAACGTCGACACCCACCTCGGCCTACCGGTCGGCCTACTCCTCTGCGTCGCAGCGACGACGAACCTCTCGTGCGATATGGAGGCGCTGCCGGATGAGCTTGTGCGCGTCAAAGCGGATGCGATCGAGGCGGCGATCAGAGGGTGGAGACCGCCTCCGCCGTCGCAGCACGAGCTGGCGGAACCCGTCTCTTTCCACGACAAAGCGAGCACGGCGGAAATGTGGCGATATGTGCGTCGCCAACTCCTTTGCAGGTTTCCGTCCGTTGACTCTGCTGAAACAACAGGCCACGCTCGTCTTCCTCTACCAAGCCGTTCATCGACGAGGTCCGCTCAATTGCGTAATCCGCGAGGCATCGCAGCAGATCATCTCGATTGGCTCTCGCATGCTCCAGCCCAACCGCCCGAGCCCTTCCTCCCATCGCGCCGCTCCCTCCGCCCCTCCTTCCGCCGCAGAGTCGCCTCAATCCGCCGCTCCGGGCTCACCGCACGACTCGCCCTTATACGACGACTACCTCTCCGCTCCCTCGACCCGCGCAGTCCCTTGGCTTCTAGCAGGCACCTGCGCCCTCACGCCCTCCGACCGCGCATTGTGCCGTCAAGGGATGCTAGAATGCGGCAAACAACTCGCGTATCAGGACGACGTTGCGACACTCGAGAGGATTTGGGAGGTCGTCGATGAGCAGGGGTGGGGAGTCGAGTGGAGGGCGTTGTTGCAGAGTGAGGGGAGGGCGGTGGCGTTTCTGTAAGTGCGCGAATGGGGTGGAGTATGTAGTTTGTTGTCGGAAGTACGAGCTTTGCGGGACCAGGACTTTCGACCAATGCCGAGCGAACGGAACGAGATTCAGTACGAGCTGTCTTCCTGCGCATCCTGCCAGTTCCCACGGCCTCTCCATTCCCTCATCTCCCACTGTTTTACTGCAGCTGCGAGAAGCAATCAGTGAGCGGGAACAAGCGAGGAAGTGAACGACCGCAAAACTCACATCCTTGACCTTCTTGATCGCCTGCACGAGATCGCTCTTGAGGTCCTCGAGCTCCTCGACACCAGTTGAGAGGCGCACTACAAGGCGAAGAGTTAGCGGGCGAGCGGGAAGAAGGAGGACAAGGAGGACGCACGGAGACGAGGGTCGCGTTCCGCGTCGGAAACGATGCGTTGCTCGATGAGGGACTCGACGCCACCGAAGAGGTGGCGTGCTGTAACGAGCGCAACATGGATTGGTGTAAGGGAGAGGGGAACTCCTGGAGAAGGAGGAAGGGAGGACGCACGACAAAGTACATGAGCTCCTCAGAGAACTTATCCACCTGCTTCCTCTCCTTCAACAAAACCGAAAAACAAGCCAATACGTCCTCAAGCTGTTGTCCGGCCCAAGCAACTCTGCAGCGTCCTTCTGCAAACTCGCATGCGAGCCATGCGGCGAAAGCGGTTGCGCTGCGTGATTGGCGTTGTATGTGGAGGGGTAGGGTGCGGAGAGAGCGGAGGAGGAACCACGAGTCGAGTGGGCCCGCATCGCTGCCTGTTGCCATGCCGTCTTCCCAGCTGCGTCGCAGTGAGCAACGTCAACTATGGGTACGGAGAAAGGGATCGATAGCCCGGACGTAGTCACGTACGGCTTGACCCAGTCTGCCTTGTCGCGGACGCTGACCGTGCCAATCAAGGGGTCCGAGTGCCCGGCAAAGTACTTCGTGCCGCTGTATGCGGTTGCACGAGCCACTTGTTTGTACCGCGCAGGCAAGAATGGCTAGAACAAGGACGCACGCATGACGATGTCTGCGCCCCGTTTGAACGGGTCCGAAAGAGGAGGAGGAGCGAAATTCGAGTCAACGCCGGCGACTCCGCCAACCGCGCGAGTCTTCTTGGCGTCTGAGCAAGAAGGATGATAGTGATTCACGCCGCTCGACGAGGGAGAGAGAAAAGATGAGCGCACTCTTGGCGATTGAGCGTGATTCGCCGAACGGGTTCAGAGGCGTCTCAACCCAGCAAAGGAGCTTCCTCCCCCTCGGGTATTCGCCGTCGAGTTTAATGACGGTCTGCTTGAAAGCAAGATGAGCCAGCCTTCCCGACAAGTGCAAAGGAACGACCGCATCGAACGCACGACTTGGTCCTCTCCCTTCGTCCGCCTGTGCAAGTCGCTACCGACATGCGAGCCATTGTAGCCGTCGGTGATGGCAATCACATCAGGGTGGACATGAAGGAGGATGGCCAAGAACGCGGCGATTCCAGAGGGGTAGACGACGGCAGGGTGACCGATTACGGCAGCTAGGACGTGCTCCGCGCGGGGCGTGATGGGCGTGGCCTACCTGTAGGTGTGCGGTGTCAGTAGAAGAGAGGAAGGCGGGGAGGGGGAGAATGCGCACCTCGAGTAGATATGGCGCGAAGGCTTTGCGGGGTCCCAATTTTGTCGCAGTAGCCGTCGTCGACCGCCGCGATCTGCTCGAGCGTCGGGTGACGGAACGTTGTCGAGGTACTGCGGGCGGGACCACATCCCGGTGAGTCTGCGCTGGCAAAAGTTGCGAGGAAGCGGGGACGGACCTGATCGCTGGAGCGACCCCCGGCCCGCTCAAGTACTGGTGCGGGGATAGCCTGCGTCGCGAGTCCAGCTTGGGAGTGTGAAGCCCTGACAGCGTCAGAACAGGAAGAGAGAGAAAGAGGAGAGAAAAGCGAGACGAAGAACTGGCGAGGTTGATTCGCTTCGCAGGGCCAGCGTCGCCTGGACTGTCGAAGAATGGCCCGATTAGCTGTTGTTGAACAGAGCAAAACGCCACAAGACAGCGCAGGGGAGGAGAAGGGACTTGCGACGAGCGTCCACCGGCGGACTCGTCGGACACCGGCGCTTCATCGTATCGAGTCCCGCTGCTCACCGCTCTCTTGCTCTCCAGCTTGGCCTGCGTGCATGTTCCGCAGCCCACTCGCGCGTCTACGCTCAGCCACAGCCAGCCGAATCGCTGCGATGGCCGCAGCTCCACTGGTTGTGTCTGTCTCGCTCGCACCGTCACCCACCGCAGACGGGCAGACTGGACGGTCAGATGCGACAGACAAGGCTCACCATAAGCCTAACGGAGGCTTCGTGAATCCGTGGAAGTCTTTCAAAGTGCGCCTGCCGAGGTTGACCTCGTTGCTCGTTGCATAACTGATGAAGATTTGTCGGTGGGTGTACGGCGCGTAGGACCCCGGAAGAGGTGCGCGGCGATTCTTCATGGAATCTTTGTGTCACTTGCAAATGCTGATCGAGCGATTGTGTTGCGCAGGACCGTTGACCTTGTTCAACGCCTGGAAGAGCTGGGAAAGTCACCCCGTGCGTCCTCCTTTCCGAGCCACTCCTCTCAAGATCATCGTTGAACAGCTCTCTACAGGTTCCGCCGCCCGAGAAGCTCCCCCGCCTCGCGCCACCAACTTTCACCCCTCCCTCCTCGCTCTCAGCCTCCGAAAAAGACGCCTGGTACGCCGACCTAAAAGCGACATGGCTTGGTCACGCATGCTTCCTCGTCGAATTTCCTGCGCCGCCTGGGCAGAATGGGGACGAGGACGGCAAGAAGAGGGGGTTTAGGGTGTTGCTGGATCCGGTTTGGAGTCATAGGTGCTCACCTAGCCAACGTAAGTGTTAAGCGCCCTATCTTGGGCCATCGAGACACTGAGCTCGGTGCTCTCGCAGTAATCGGACCCGCTCGCGTTACCAAGCCGCCCATCCCGCTCGAGGAGATCCCGCACGTCGACGCTGTCGTAATCTCGCACAACCACTGTACAATTTCCTCTCTCTCCCCTCGCGCTCAATGTCGCACTAACTCACACCCTTGCAGACGACCACCTTGACATCGCGACTCTGAAGCACCTCTACTCCGCCCAACCACACGGAACGCTCCATTTTTTCCTCCCCCTGGGCAACAAATCCTGGATGGAGAAGACGATCGGAATCAAGTCGAGTGAAGTGACCGAGTTGGATTGGTGGGAGGAGAGGGTAGTCAGGTTGGATGAGAAGGAGACGGGGGCGGAGGGGGAGGGGGAGAAATTGAGGGTTGTGTGCACGCCTTGTCAGCATGTGCGTGTCGGATTCGCTGTTGTATGCGTCTCCTTGCTGACTCGCCCGTTCGCGCAGTTCACCGGCCGCAGCTTGACAGACGTGAGCACCAAATTCTATTGCATTTGCTCTTCTCGCCGCGTACCTGACTCGCCCGTGCTCTCGCTCGCAGCGCAACGACACGCTGTGGGCATCCTGGTGCATTGAAAGCAGCACAGGCGGGAAGATCTGGTTTGGCGGTTCGTTCCCCCTTGCTCCTCCTCCTCCTCTCCTTGGCGCCCCCCCCCTCCCACTGACGTTCGCAACACGCAGGCGACACCGGCTACCGAACCGTCCCCCGCGGCGTCGACGCTGAAGGACTCGAAAAGTACGACACGTGCCCTGCTTTTGCGGAGATTGGGAAGAGGGAGGGACCGATGGATATGAGCTTCATTCCGATAGGCGCTTATCAACCTCGTGCGTGCTTTTTCGACCGTCTCTGTGGTTCTTCTCTTGCTGACCTGGCTGTGTGTACAGGCTGGCTCTTCAGCAGCGTCCGTCCTCTCCCTCTTCGCTCGCTCGCCCGCTTCCTCTAGCTGACCTTCTCGCTCGCGCAGGTCCACTGCTCACCCGAAGACTCGGTCGAATTGCACCAACACGTGCGGAGCAAGAAATCTATTGGTGCGTCGCGCCTGCTGCCTTTCATTGCGGCATGCTTGACTGACCGTCGCTTGTTGCGTTTCGCAGGCATGCATTGGGCGACTTGGGTGCGTCTCTCTGCCCGTTCTCCTTCAAACCTTGCCTAACAGTCTCGCCTTCGCGTCCTCAGATGCTCACCCCCGAAGAAGTACGCCTCCAACCCATCCAACCCCTCCTCCCCTCCCTACTCTCGCTGAACGCCCCTTTTCCCCGCAGATGACCGAACCCCCTCGCCGTCTCCGCTCAGCATGTGAGAAATACGGGATCAAGGAGGACGAGTTTGGGGTTACGGATATTGGAGAGACGGTGCGGGTTAAGGTGGAGCGGAGGGAGAAGCAGACTTAAGCGTGCGAGTGATGGGTTAGAGGAAGTGATTGGGAGGGTTAGAGTCTCTTTTCATGTTGTTACGCATTCGTTCACCGGTCTCCTCTCGGCGGTGTGTGAATATGCGAGACTGGGAGAGTGGAATGTCAACGACAGGGAAACGAGCAAGACGGGGACGAGGGACACGCATGCGAGGGGAAAGCTACAACAAGACGAGGCGGGACGAGACTCATACAAGCTCGAGACGAGAAAGGACACAATAAAACCCGAACAGAACTGCCGCCCCTCACGACCCATCCTTGTCGGCTCCGAAACGGCGATACTCGACCAACCGACAATCGCTCGTCGAGTCCTTCCCCAGCCCGACCGGTCCATCCTCGCGTTTGTTCCCAGCCACAGTCGATGCGCTCCGCCTACCAGCCGCCGAAAAGCGCGGCGTACTCGACCCGCTCGCTTCTCCTCCCTCCGCCTTCTCTTTCCCCTTCCCCTTCGCATTCTTCTCCTCCCCGACCGTAGGCTGTTCGAAAGCAATCCTGTACCACCCCCCACTATGCGTGATAGCAATCAACTGGCTTTCAGTCTTCTTCTTTCGCGCCTCTGGAGGGGGTTGAGATGAGGAGGGAGTATGGGAAGTTGCCCCACTGGGGATGGGACGGGAGGGTGAAGGGTGCGTGCGGAGGGTTTCTTGCTCGTGTGTCGAGGCTGGGCGGGCGCGAGCAGGCTGGGCGGAGGAGGAAGGAGGGGCGGATGAGGAAGTCGAGGTGCGGCGGTTCGACGAGTCGACTGACGGCGCGGGGTCGGGCGCGGGAGCGCCCTCCTCCCCCTCAACTTCGGCCTCAACCCACGCACAAAGACACACGTCATCCTCCACCGTCAACGGCGGCACGCGTCCTTCTCCCTCCTTCGGAGCAGGCGTGAACGGCGTCGCAGGGTAGGGCGAGGGGTTGGAGAGGGAGAATGGGAGGCGAGAAGCGGGGGGAGCGGGAGGAGGGAGGCGGAATTGAGAGTGCGACCATTCGGAGGAGAAGTATTTCGGGAGGTAGGGCTTGAGAAGGGAGAGTTGCTTCTGTCGAGGAGTGCTGCAAGGTTGCGTAATTGGCCTTCGCTGAACAAACGGGCTCAAGGAGAGAAAGCTGTGCGCACGAAGACCCGCTGTCGGTCCCTCGCTCAGCCTGGCTCCCCTCGCTTGTCCGCTTCAAGTCCCACACATGCACCGTGCCCTTATCACTACTAACCGCGACCGCTCCCCCATCCGCTCGAAGACTGATTCCAAAGATCTGCGCCCAGTCAGTACCTCTTCGGAGCTCTTTGACGAGGTAGCTTGTTTGTGCGTCCCAGACGCGGACGAGCGTGCCTTTTGAGCTGGAGGAGGCGATGAGTGAGCCATCGGGTGTTGTGGAGAGGGCGGAGAGGGCAGTAGTGTGCGCTAATATGATAGAGACGGATGGGTAGGGGGCGGAAGTGGGGTCGTGAGAAGGGGGAGGCGGGAGAGGTGGCATGAGAGGGTCGAGGGGAGGGAGGCGGACGACTTGAATCTGGCCAGGTTGGCGGCCGGGGAAGGCAAGGAGGGTCGCGCCGGGATCCGTAGCGAGAGCAACGAGGCCTGTAGTAGAGAACAAGTGGGTGAGCGGAAGGAAAAGAGTGAATGCGTGCCGTGCGTACCTTTCGGGTTCTCGGTCGTCTCGTACACACCCTCCCTCCAGATACCTGTCGCTCCTCCGCCAAGCACAAAGACGAGTACCCTACGCTTGAGAGCAACGACGAGCCTGTCCCTCCTCGCGGCGAGTCCTAGGACTTCCTCCCTGAATTCGAGCTCAGCAACCGCCTGCTTCGCCTTGCCGTCCCAGAACACGACCTTATTCGGCGGATAGAGCGGAGAAGGAGGACCACCGACGAGGAAGAGGAGGTTGGTTCGAACGAGAGGGAGGACGATCTTGAGGGACGAGTCGGGGAGATCTGCCAGCGAGGCGGACCGAAGGTGAGTCCAGCATGACGAGGGAAGCTGTGGAAGCGTACGCACCTCTCCTAGCCACGACCTCGAGCGGGTTGGTGCGGTAGACGACCCATCCGCGTGTGGTCGAGGTTGCGAAGAGGGATCCGTCGCTGTTGAGGTGGACGGCGGTGACGGGCGAGGGTTCCTCATCGCTGAGAGTATGCGCTGGTAGGTGCAGAGCCATGCATGAGCCGCTCTTAGCGTGACTGAGCCAGAGCAAAGGCGGTGGCAGAGAAGGGGAAAGGGTTGGCGCTGTCCGCAACACCCGCTCGAGCTGGACTGGCTGGACCGTGTCGTACTGCACTGCTACAGGGTCGTACTGTACGCCATCACAAGTCTCGCTACGCGCCTCGTCGCTGTCTCCGACCTTCATCACTCGACAACCCCACATCTCGACAACAACATGGGACGACCAAAGCTGACTCGTTACGGGACGCTGGGAAGTTGACTGTTGCCGCTGACTGTCTGTGCCGCAGTCCATGACCTGGCGAGGACGACGGCTGCCAACTGACACAGCGGCTTATGGCGGCTACGCGGGATTCCGCTGCTGCTCGTCGAGTCGGCTCAGACGCTCCTCTTGCTTCACTCTGACCTCCCACCCGAGTCGACGAATCACACGGACGAAGCGCCATCTGCCTCCCAGCGCCATCACTGTCGCCTTCCACCCTCCGCCCACGGAATCATGCACATCCCCGCCAAACACACCGAGCGTAGCATGCGCGCCATGCGCACTCTGATCCGCCGAAACCCTCTGGGAATCCTCACGACCGGCCTCGCCCATCCCGACTACCCCTTCCTCCAATCCTCGCACATCCCGTTCATCCTCGTCGCGCCAGAGGACGAGTCATCGCCCGACTTGGGTGTATTGAGGGCTCACATGGCGCGTGCCAATCCTCAAGCAAAGGCAATGATCGCCTCTGCAAAGAAAGACCCGTCGAGCGGGACCTACGCCGTCGAACAAGAAGTTCTTGTCCTATTCACCGCAGACCCACACGGCTACGTGTCGCCGAGCTGGTACACCGAGACCAAACCCGCGACGGGAAAAGTCGTCCCCACATGGGACTACTGCGCAGTACAAGTCTACGGGAAGGCGACGGTCTTCGCGGACCCAGCGGACGAACGGACGAGCAAGTATCTACAAGGCCAGATGGAAGAGTTGACGGAGCTGAGCGAGGCGAGTGTTGGCAAGACTGGCGACGGAGCATGGAAAATATCGGACGCGCCGGAGCGGTACATTGAGCTGCACAAGAAGGCGGTCGTGGGCGTCGAGGTTCGGATTGACCGTATCGAGGGACGGACAAAGATGAGCCAGGACGAGTCGCCGAAGGACGTCGAGGGCGTAGTAGCTGGATTCAGGAGTTTGCGGACCGAGGCGGGCGAGAAGATGGCTCAAGGTGTGCGGCGTGCGGCGGACGACGCGGTGGCTGCTAAGGCAGCGGAGTAGCTGGCTACGCTTGTACATTCTGATGTAAGTTATGGAGCATCACTCGAAGTTGAGTTGCGACCTGATCAATGCGGCTGCACATTCACCGCCAATTCCTCCGCCAACTTTGCGACCAGCACGCTCCAAGCCCTCGCCATCGTCTCCTAGCTTCGCAACCTCGACCCCCAACGCATTCACATCATGCCACAACCTCCTGACCCTCTCGAACCGGGCGATCGACATGCTTCTCGCCCTTGCGGTCAGCACTCGATTTTCCCTTGTAATCGAGCGGCGATTCCTCGCCACTGTCCTCGATAGTCGATGCGAAGACCTCGTCTCCGGACTCAAGGGCTCGTTCGGCGGTCTTCGTTTCCTTGCGAACCGACTTCTCAGCAGCGCTCGCTTCAGTGCGATTAATCTGCTCGGCGGAGCTGTTGCTCGACGCGGCGCCAACTTGCTTCATGAGCATGGCGGCAATGACCTTCGGGTCGTATCCAGCTTGAGCCAGAATGTTGCGGAACTCGCTCGCAACCTCCTGCGCCGTAGCGGGCTTCTCTTCGGGCTTTCCGGACTCAGCCTTCGGCGAGTCAGCCGTCGTTTCAGCGGACGCAGTGCGGCAGGACGGCTGCAGCCTCGCCTCGACCCTCTCGGAGCGTCTTCACGCCCTCAAGGACTCTCTTGGCGAGAGTAGACGCAATCTTCTCATTGCGCTCATCGTTGCCATTCTTGGTACGGACGGATGGGACCGGACCAGACATTGCAATGGATTTGGAGGGGGTAAAGGCCTTAAAAACGTCGTCGAGGTTGCGAGTCTCGACGGCTACGATGTGCTACTAACGAGCCTGCTGACGTTAAGGGGGTGTCTTGGGCGCTGAGCAGACGGTGTATCGCGGCAGCAGTTGCAGCTATACGAGCCAAGTGTTAGAGTACTCTCTAGGGAACAAAACGAGGGAGAGAGAGAGAGAGCGCCATAAAGTGGTGAGGGGTCCTGAGCGGGATGTGACGAGGAAGTGAAGGAGTCCTGAGCGGGATGAGTTGGAGAAGAAAGGGAAAGATCGTGGGGAGCGAGAGAACCGAGTCGCATCCTGACAATCTGCCGCATCTGCCGCGCCGGTCTCTCTCGTCTCCCTCGACAAGCGGTCGTTTCTACGTAGGGTTAGGCTATCAGAACATCTACATCTAGCTCGCCCGCGTTTGCACCTTCGATCTTCAGTTCAGGCAGGAGGGCGACCTACGCAGTGGACGGAAGGCCACTCTTGACGACGACGACAAACCGACCACTCGCGCCTGAGGGATCCTGCGGAGCATGCGGCTTGTCTGGGCGGATTCCGGTCGGTCGCTCAACATCACGCTGACCAGCGCTCTTGCTGCTCGTGCCCAGCGAGGGTATCGAGCTTGCGGAAGTCGGGAAACAGAAGGAGGAGGAGACTTGGGCGAAGAGGAACCTCGTAGCGTTCCGCCTAAGTTCGGTGAACCTTTTTATCCTGCAAGAAGTGTATTCTCCAGGATCTCAACCGCCAGGGCGTGAGAGAGCGAGAACCTGCCAGTCAAAGGACTTCGCTCAACTGGTTCAACGAGGACAGCTCGCTCGCCAGTGCTCACACGCCGTGCTGCTGACTGAAGAGGACACGAGCATTGCTACAAAGCTCGTCGCTCGCTACCGAACCCCCCAGCGAGCCGCCCAACCTCTTCGCCGTCCGCCCTCGTCCTCATCAACCTCACCCCTCGAAGCGACGACGAGCGATGGCACTCTCGTCGCGTTATACGACCGCGACAGCCTTTCTCGAGCACGCCTCGACCGCAGAATCCTTCTCGTACACGGTCTCGACCTCTGCGCCAATCGACGAGTCGGCCCCTCCTCCAACTCTCGCACAGGAAGACCACGCCCTCGCGACCTCGACATGGTTCCCAACCGCCGACGAGGGCGGGCAGTCGAATGGGTTTGTGCTCTCGAGGATCGTGGAGGATGCCTATACACTCGAGTTGCGGTGGTGTGCGTTCAGCCGGGCGGCCAGGCAGGAGGAGATGGACTCGATGGACCAGGACAGCGCGACAAACGCCTTTGAGGACCTCGACAGGCACCCTGGCACACTCCCACCAGTCCGCTTTACTTTTCCCTCGCGAATCGTACCGACCCCATTGTTCGTCGTGACCGCCTCCTCTGCGACCGACAAGCAACTCCAGATCTACTGCCTCACCGAAGCGGGATATCTCTACATCCTCACTTTCCCCCTCTCGAGTTTGTTCTATGCGGCAGAAGGACTGGGCGAAGGCGAGTGGAGCGACGAGTACAGGGTCGAGAGTCTCGAGGGACGGACGCCGGTCCTCATGCAAGGTGTAGACGAGGGGAGGGTCGTGGTGGGCTGTGCGGACGGCTTTGCTGTCTGTTTCGAGCTCGCGGAAGGAAACGGTCAGCTGCTCGCCCAGTTTCGCTGCGACTCACACGCTCACGCCTTTCCTCCAGACGCAGGACTGCTCGAGACGGAACTCCGCATGCCCTCGTCCTTCTCCGTCCGCTCGCTCATCCCCTCCTTCTCGACCCGAAACCTCGCCTCGCCAACGAAAGGCACCTTCCAGTCCGCCTCCTCTCTCGCCGCGCCCAACCAGCTCATCTCAGTCGCCTGCGCCTCGTCAGCGACCGATGCCGACAGCCCGTCATCTACGTTCGCCTTTGGCGTCACTCGGGACCGCAAGTTGCGCATTTGGAATCTGGAAACAGGCGCATGCTTCCGAGCCATCGACCTCCCACGCGCCAAGTCTTCCTCAACCGCCCTCACTCTCGCGTCGTCAAACCCGTCTATCGACTTGCCTCAAGCCTCGCGCAACGGTTCTCTCCTCTCTCCCGCACCGCAGACGCTCGTCAAGCTCGTCCACGGATCCGATTCAACCTCCTACCCCGCCTATCTCGCCCTCTTCAGCCCTGCGACCAGTGCCTCACCCGCCGCCTTCATCCTCTACGGCCTCGCGACGGACGCTTCGTCAGGCGAACTGAGCGAGCTCGAGCCTGTTGCGGAGCGGACGTGCCCGTCTGGCTCAATCGATAGTCTCGTCGACTTTGGGATTGCGAGGATGGACTTGTCTGGCGATGCGAGTTGGACGTTATGGACTTGCTGGGACGAAGGAGGGGAGACGGAGATCCGCACGATTGGCGTCGGTGAACTCGATGCGCAGGCTGTCGAGACGGTTGAGGACGAGTGGGTTGTGGTTGAGCGAGGGACGGCGGCTATGACGGCGACGTGGACCGCAGCCTACTTCGATGACCAGCTGCGCGACTCGCCCGTTTCTGTCGCCGACATTTTTCTCCGCCATATCTCCTTCCCCTGCCGATACCCTCCCGCGACACTCGACCACGCCCTGCAGCAGTACGAGGAGCTAATTCTCTCGGAGCTCGACTCCGACGGCGTGCCAGCGCCAACGCAGTTCGGTCTCGAGTATGCGACGCAGCTCGAGCGCGCAGCAGCCATCGTCGGGTCGACCGTTGTCCTTCAGCAAAGTCCGCAGACAGGCGCCTTCCTCCACGACGAGTACAACAAGCAGCTCAAGATCGAGTGGCTGCGGTTCATTGCCATGCTCAATGAATCGCGCTCTGTCGCGCTGTACCCAACTTGCCTTGCCCTCGACGAGGACCGAGGAATCGCCGCCGTCTTCGGGCGGGACAGCGTCACGATGCCGATCGTCCGCGAGGCAGTCCACACGCTTCGCAGCTTGTCGACGCCTCAGCAAGTTGTTGCTGCACAAACCGAGCCCGAAACCCTCCTCGACCTGCCACCCACCCTTTCAGCCGACTACACCCTGCGCTCCGACGTCCTCCCGCTCCTCGCCATCATCCGCGACCTCCAGTCTCGCCTCTCGACCAACGACCTGCGCACACTCGAGTCGCTTCTTCTGCAGCAGATCAGGGCGCCATTCACGGCCGACGTGGAGGACACCGCGCTCAACCTGTTCGAGAACGCGCTCGAATCGGCTCTCCCGGACGACAGCGTGATGCAGATCGTCGCCGCTTTGGAGGGTCTCGACAGCTCCGAGCGGGCAGTCGACACCTTCCTTCGCCTCCTGACGAGCGAGCAGCTCTCGCCAATCGCGGCGAGTGCGGCGGACGAACAGCTTGCGACGGACTTGGCGAACGCTCTCCTCGCCGATGCGCTGTCGACGAGCATTGAAGCGCGCTATGATCTCGCGAAGGGCCTTGTCGCGGTCTTGCTCGTTGTCTGGGCAGGCGAGGACGAGGATGCGGTCGAGGCAGATGTCGGCGTTGCCCCCCCGCCTCAGGAGCGCCTCTTCGCCCGACTCGACCAGACGACCGCAGCGGCTTTCACGACTCTGCACGCCTTGGCAGCGATGCAATGGATTGCATCGGAATTCGCCTCGCCCAGCGCCGAAGCGCTTGCCGCCGTGCAGATGCAGCTCGGCTCGTCAGGCGACGATGGCGTTCTCGAGCGCTTCGGCGAGCTGCGGATGAAGGATCGCGATGGAGCGGATGTCATTCCTGTGCCAACGCACGGCCTTCTCTCGGCCGTCCTCCGCACGCCCGACTTCGCCGCTTCACTCCTCCCCGCTTCACGCTCCTCTCTTCCCGTCGCCCTCGCCTTCTCAGCAGTAGGCGTCTTCCGCGCCTTCGGCAGTTTCCCCTCATCAACTGCAACTCAGCCCGAGTCGTCGACTGCCGCGACAGTCATCGGCATGAGGCTACAACAACTCGCCTTGCCGGCACAAGCAGCGGAATGGGTTGAGTTGTGGCCGGAGACGGCCGGGATGAGCTACGTGCGTGGGAGGGCCATGCTGGACTTGCTCGATGGCGACGGCGCGAGCGAGGCTCTGCAGAAGGCGGCAAGCGGTCTTTGTGCGTTCACTGCGCGTCCGTTACACGCAGAGCCACTGACTAAGGCATTCGCAGACGGAGTAGATCTGGTCGAGGACGACGACTCGGCCGCAGCCTTGCTGGCCGTCTTGCCTAGCGAAGTCGGATCTTCGCTCGCCCGCTTCTACCAGCATGTCGTCTCGCTGTTCGCGCCGACCTCGTTCGACGGCGCCATCGCACGCTTCGCGCAGCTCGCTCTCGACGCGCTGACTGCGGAAGGCCTGCACGATGAGGTCGCAGAGAAGGAGCTGTGGATCAAGCTGTTCCGCAGCTACGCCACACTAGGAGACTACGCGAAGGCTTACGAGGTCGTCATGGCCGCGCCTTATCACGAGACGTGCGTCCAGCTCTAGGCCTTCTCGCATCATCTCGTCTGACCCGCTCACTCGCAGCCAAATGACCTGCCTTGCGCACTTCATCTCGGTCGTCTGCGAGAACGGCGCTGCTTCGCTCCTTACGACTTTCTCATTCTCTGGCCTCGAAGCCGACCTCGAGCATAACCTCGCCTTCCGCGCCCGCAACTCGGACCCGCTCGCTCGTCCCAACTACTACCGCGTCTTGTACGCCTACCACACCGCCAAGGGCGACTACCGAAGCGGTGCGTCCGCCCTATTTCTTCATACCGAGTCGACCCTGACAAGGCACTCTTGCAGCCGGCACCGTCATGTACCAGCAAGGCCGACGATTTGGCGAGCTCAGCACGAAGCAGCCCGGCATGTACCGCGATATCGCAACGCTTCAGTGCCAGAGCTACCTCGCAGCGACGAATGCCCTCTCGCTCGTCGCGCGGCAACACGCCTGGGTCGCGGTTGTCGTGGACGAAGCTTCCGAGCGGGTGCGGGCGACAGCCCTTTCACTGCTTTCGTTCCTAAGCTGACTCGCCTCTGCAGGGCCACAAGCGTCGGAAGCTCGCCTACCACACTCCTGAGGACGAATTCGAGCCATCTATTACTTCTCGGCAGTTGGAAGTGTTGGACGTCAACGACATCCGCAAGGAGTACTGCGTCGCCCTATCTCGCCTCCAGCTATCGACTGAGTTTCCCGAGCTCGAGCGAACAAGTGGGTCTTCGGCCTCCCATACGTCAGATACAACCCCTTACACTCGTGTTCGCTCAGACTTCGACCTCGACCCCGACTCGGTCGTCGCCCTTTTCTCACAAATCGGCAACTTTGAACAGGCGTTCTGGGCAGGGCGAGTGCTCGATGTCGACCTCTCCTCGCTCTTCGAGGTCATTACCGAACGCTGCGTCACTTTGACGCAAAACCCTGAAGGGTGCGTTTGCCGCTTGTGGAGACCTCGCGAGTCTTACTGACTTTCGCCACCGCCCAGCGCGGAGGATGCAAGCTGGGTTGCCATGTCGACCGAGGCAGCAACCTGGGAAGGCTCGCTCTCGAGCAAGGCCTGGCGACTGCTTGAGCGGCATCTCGAGCGACACGATCGCGACGTCGGCCAGCGATATCGCCTCGTCGTGCTCGAACGGACGTTGGCGCTCAACCGCGATGGCAAGGTTCCCTTGTTCTTGGCCGAGCACATCAAGCGGCGCGACTTGGCCGCTCTTCTCCGCCCGCTCATCAAGTACGACCGATTGGATGAAGCGTTCGCGTTCAGCTTGGAGGCGCTCAAGGTGCGTCTCAGACGAGCTCAAACTCGTTACAGTGCTGACTTCCTTTCGAACAGTCTGCCCCGTCACCTTCCACTCCTTTCTCAACGACCGAGCCCTGGTCGTTGTACGACCTGCTCCTGTCCATTCCCTTCGGCGACTCGGCATCCTTGTCGGACGACGTACTCAAGCAGCGGCAAGTCGAGCTTCGCGAAGCGGTAGATGCGCGATTGGCGGCGCTGGACAAGGCGGACAAGCAGGTGCGAAAAGCATGAGCAGTACAGGGAGCTTGCATGCAAAGCAGGTCCATGATTTCTCAGCTCGCTCGCAACTCGGAGAGACTGCTGCGACTGCTTATACTTCTCGACGTGTCTACAATTCCTCACCCTCGTTCATTCCGCACTTCCGTTGACCTGCTGTGCCTGAGCCTGTGCCGCCCGTGCTGCTGCTTGCTGAGCCGCCGCCGCCTGAGCCTGAGCCTGTAGCAGCTCGCGTTGCCGCTGCTGGAGCATTTGCAGCTGTTCGGGCGTGAGCTGCGGTGTTTGGCCATTCGGAAGCTGTTGCATCTGGATAGACGGTGTACCGTTGACGCCGAGCTGAGCGTGCGCGCCGGACGGCGAGCCTGGGAGTGCGGCGGAAGTGCCGTTCGGCGAGGCATGCGCGGCCGCTTGAGCGGCCATGAGCTGAGGGTGACGACCTTGTTGACCGGGCGGACCTTGTTGCTGAAGACGTTGTTGCTGCTGCTGCTGAGCGGCAGCCTGCGCGGCCGCCTGCTGCTGGCGGAGGCGGATCTTCTGCTGGTCCTGCTCGGCGCGAAAGACGGACCATTCCATCGGCGACCAGGTTGGCCGGGGCGGCAGATTGTGCGACTCGTGCATGCCCATGTTGACTCGGCGAGGGAAGCCGCCGGCTGCGCAGCGGAGAGTGAAAGTTAGGGATCGAGCAACGACAACTGTGAAGAGGTGACACGCACTGTTCTGCTTGCTCGCCGCCAGCTCACGCTTCTTTTGCGCTCGCTTCATCGCCTCCATGATCGCCGCATGCCGCGCTTTCTTTTTGCTGCCGTCCCCGATGATTGGCAAGGGCTTGCCGGTCTTGTCGACGGGCGGCATCCAGTCAGGTGGCGGACGAACGATCTCGGTGCCGTCAGGCAAGGTCTTCTTGCTGCCGGGTCCGACGAGCCTGTCCCACCGATCGTAGACGTCCCAGGCTTCGCGAAGATCTGGCGCAGAGCGGTGCGTGGCGAGGTTAAAGACATGCGAGATGAGGTTCCAGTTGAACCCGTACTGCTTCTGCAGGGCGAGAAGCATGGCGTCTTCCTCCGGCAGCCAGAGAAGCGTAGTTGCGCGCAGCTCTGCGTTCGGCAGCTCAGCCGGCTTCTGCAGGACGTCGCCGAGGACGGCGTCCTTCGGTCTGCGACCGGCGAAGAGGGCGGATGCCGAAGTCGGCGCCGTCTCCCGCGAATCGATTGGCTCCTTGATGTCCTCGATGAAAGTACCTGTGCCAGGAGCCCAGTGCTCCTTGTCGAGTCGCGTCTTGCTCGGCTCGAGGGTCCCGACGAGGAGCGGCTTGCTCTCGAGCAAGCGAGTGACGTGTGCAAGTCGACCTGCCCATGCGGATGAGTCTTCCACGCGGCGGTCGAGCGAGGGGTCGCTCGCAACGGTGAAGTCGGAGTAGAGCGGAAGGTCGGGGAAGAGGTTGGCAAAGTCGTACGCGAGGAAGGGGTTCTCGTTGAGGGGTAGGCTTGCCGCTTCGACTGCGGCTTCTTGCAAAGCGGCAAGGAGGAGCGGGTCGACAACGGTGTCATCGTGCGGGGCATCGAAGATCGGTCGGCGGAAAGTTATGAGATTCTGGACGTGACGGGCCTGCGCATCCGCCCGCTCGGCGGCGAGATGCTGCGCCTGCGAGCGAGACATGCCGGATAACGACGGTGCAGGCGTCGCTTCGCTGCCGGCACTCCCACGAGCCTTGCCTGCTCCGGGCGGCGCATTCGCGACAGGCACGACTGGGTTCGCCGGGGTCGACTTGCTCGTCGAGTTGTCGGTCGAGATCGCTGCCGTAGCCTGAGCGGGCGCAGGCGCCGCATCATCCCCTTCGCCGTCCGCATCCTCTTTGCCATTTGCATCGACGTCCTCCGACATCTCGCGCTCCTTGCCCTTGCCCTTGTCCGCCTTGTTCCCCTTCGCTCTCTCCGCATCCTGGTCGTCCGCTTCAACCTCCATCTTCTCCTCATTCGGCATCTCTCCCCGCAACCGTGCCTCGGCCTCCTCGTCGCTCAATCGCCGTGGTTCCCGCACCTGCACTCGCAGCGCCGGCCGGTCGTCCTCTGACGCTCGAACGTACGCGCGACATGCGCGAGCGAGCTTGTATGCCGTCGCAGCCTTCCAACGTGTCTCCTGGCGGAAGTCGATCTGCATCCATCGCTGTGCACGAACGGATCATCAGGTTGTTGCATCAGAGAACGTGAGTCGAGAGAGACGCACCATCTCGTCAAGCACATGATCCCAGTGGGCCTTCGGCACAACCCCCGTCCTCTGCTTCTTCGGTTGCTTAAAACTCCACTTCTTCTCCGCCTTGAGCTGCTCAATCCGCTCAAACGCCCGAATGGACCGCATCTCGTCCGTCCCGACCTGCCACTCGTGCGTCGTGAGCGCGTTGTGCACCCGCTTGCCCGGTCCAAGGAAGGTCTTTGCGCCCATATGCTGAGCGCGGACGTGCAGCTTGTAGAGGTCGGGCTGAATGAGCTGAGAGGACGAAGAGGGCGCCGTTGATTTGGACGCCTTCTTGTTGTTTGAACGGAGGAGGAGAGAGGTGTTGAGGCGGCGGCGAAGAATGTCGTGAGGAACGGGAGGGAGAGTCGATGCGTAGTCAGAGGAGATCTCCTCGATGCCGAAAAGCGAGGTGTATGGCGGGACAGGGACGAAGGGTGGTCGAGCAACGCCAGCTACTGGCGGAGTCGTGGCGGAGGGGGGCTGCTGCGTAGCTTGCAGAAGGTAGGGAGAGACGGCGGCTGGTTGTTGGGAGGTTGAGGGTGTAGGTGAAGGCGAGACGGCGGTAGAAGCAGGTGCGGAGGGAGCGGTAAGGGAAATCTGCGGTTGCGGGGTTGTCGGTGCAGTTTCGGTTCCAGCTCGTCCAGCAGTTCCCTTCGCTGCGCCTGACGTCGTAACTGACACGCCTGGAGGCGCGAGAGCCCCCGCGACAGCCATCTCCTCGTCCTCTTCCTCCTCGCCTTCCGCATCCTCATCCGAATCGTTCACCACATCGCTACTAGGTGGAGGTTTGACTGGCGTTGCGAGAATTGCTGGCCGAGCGCTTGTTGTCCGCGAAGGAGGCGGAGGACTCGGAGAAAGGTGAGGCAAGGAGATATCGAGTTGCTGAAGACTGCGCGGATAAACAGCGTAAGCTGCCGAGGAGCTGGTTCACCGGGAAATGCGACGCACCTTTTCGCGTCGCTGAAGCGTTGCCTGAACTGCTCGAGCCCCTGAGTCAATGCTTCACCACGATCAGAACCGTCTGCCAGCTTTCGCCGTTTCCGCCCTCTCAGGCCAGCCTCGAACTCGACAGACCGCCCCTTGTCCTGCACCGCGACCAGCAAGTCTGCCAGCTGTACATCCCGAGTTGACGCAAGCGCACTGTAAGTTCCACGAAAGCGAGACGAGCAGTAAGGTCAGCAAACAGGTGCGAGAGAGGGCCGTAGGAGAGCGCAAGCCGACGCACGCCAATCTCGCCTCTTTTGGCTCGATCGCGCGGCTCCGCAAGGTCATATAGTCCGCCTCTGTCCGAGTCTGCGCACAAGAGACCCTCGAGCGGCGTCAGTGTGCGAGCTGGCGTGTTTGGACCACCGCTGACACGGGTGGACGAGTCGGGCGATAACGCACGTCCGCGGCTTGGCTGGCGCGCGCCATGGCCTTTCAGAGAGCGCAAGAACGTAGCGAGACCAAGCCTGGCAATCCCGTGAGCGTGTGAGGCGTGGGAGAGGCCAACCTCGCCTCATCGCCACGACTTTGCTCTCCTTGCCGACCTCGAACGCACGCAACGCTCGCTGGGTGGCTTGCTGTGGTCAATGTGCTACTGAACTGAGCTCCGCCATCCAAATGTCTGCTTCAGCTTGCCCCCCCAACTTGCGGTTCGCCCTGGGTGCTCCTGCTCGCTCTCGTCTTGATCAACTTTCGCGACAACGGCCCTTGAGGGGACGCACAGACGGTGAGGAGATTGGACCGAAGGGCCTTTGGATGCAGGCTACTCGCGGCAACCGTTGAGCACAGTCAGCATCTTGTTCGTGCTGCTCTTCCGCTCCAACTCCAGCTGGCGGTGCTTCCTCTCGCTGGTCCTTCCTACCGGGCAATCGCAGTTGACTGCAACACGCTCTTCTCGCTCTCGAGCGGACGCGTCCACCGCCGTTCTCATTCCCCGCCGCCTTCCACACCAGGCAGCACGAGACAGCCTGTTGCGCTTGAACGTGCTGGTTTGTAGCTGCACGCTTGTCGTTGCTATTTACGGGGTATGATCCTTCAGAAATCAAGCTATGAAAATGAGGGAAGAGGCGGAGGCGAGGGGAAGGCAGGGAACCCAGATGAGGCGTCGAGCTTCGTACGAGAAGGTCTTCAGGAGAAGGAGGTTGCGACTGCTCGTGCCGATGCTGAGAGAGGGAGGAGACGCTTGCGAAGGCGAAGGGCGGAGAGGTCAACAGCGAGCAGCATTCGGCGGCTACTTTCGTTGCTATCGATCCTATACGGCCGGCAGAAGCCCTCGAGGCGAAAGCAGCGGAGAGGCCTAGCGGCGGGCAGCCCCGCGAGACAGAGGAAGCGCAAACGAGATTGAGGGCGCCGAGACGCATCAAGCACGAGTCGCAGAATGTCTATTGACATGCGATGGCCAGTCGAGCAAGCTGGAGGACGAAACGGGTTTGCTAACCAGATGTGGCACCGCCAACTCGGCTCGAGGGCAAACCGCAGTCACCTCGCCCTTCGTCGAGCCAGCGCCTTCTTCAGCGTCAACGAAGGCCAGCGAATTAGTCTTGCGGCCTGCGGAAGTAGAGACGACCGCGTAGACAGGGTATCAGGTTGAGGGGGAGCATACTTTATCAGTGCATCAGTGTCGACTTGCGTGTTGTTGCCATTCTAGGTCTGCCTCAATCAACGTGCTTCAGGATGAGCGAGCGAAGGAAGCGATAAGATACTCGGTTTACTTTTTGAGCGCGACGTGCGCACGAGCTACTCCTTTCTACCATCTCGCCTACCTATACACCAACAGCCCAGGTCCAGTTATACCCGCCCTTGGCCTTGAAGATGTCAACAACGTCCTTCTCGAGCTCCTTCTGCAACTTGGCAACCTCGCTGCCCGACTTGCCGAGTCCCTCGCCCGGCCTACGACCCTCGCGGCTCTCCTGTCCCCCTCCGTACAATTCATGGTAGACCTTCATTGTCTCATGCACCTCCTCGGGCGTGCTGAGTCCAACAACAGTCGGTGTGTCGCGTCCCTCCTTCGAACCAGCAGGCTTGACGCTCGTGAACCCGTATCCGAGGGCAACATCTTCGAGCCTACGGCCCTTCGACTGGCACACCTTGATCGCTTCGGCGGTGGCGTCGCGGCAGGCGGGCGAGATGGGATGCCATTCGGGCGGAGGGAGCGAGCGGAGGACGCCCATGCTTAACGGCGAAGCGACGAGGATTTGCTTAACGCCGGCTTTCGCGAAGAGAGGGTAGTAGGTCTGGAGAGTCGTGTTCTGAAGCTGCGGGAGGGGCAAAGAAGGGGAAGTCAGCAGGAAGGACCAACATTGGGGGGGAAGCGGTTGGATGCACTGTGTGGTGGCAGTAGGACTGCATGATATCGAGCGGCTCAAGGCGGTGGGCGATGAGGCGTGCAAGGCGCAAGAGCGTTGGCATGGGGTAGCCTGCAGAGCCCTGAAGTGAGAACCGGCAGCACCTGGAAAGGTCAGACGTTCCGCACCGCTGAAGCCGACAGCGCGGATGACGCCCTCTTTTTTGAGCGCAAAGAGCTCCTTGAGGGCCGCGAGGACCTTCTCGTCACCCGGACCCCTGATCTTGCCCGCATCCTCTTCACGCAAACCCCACTTCTCGAGGTCCTCCTCCTTGATCTCGCCATTCTCACCAACCTTGAACCCTTCCTCCCCAGCATCGGCAAGCTGTTCCGAGACGAACTCGACGTCGTGCGCGTAAACGCCGTCGAGGTAGTCGGTCTTCATGAGCTTCATCGAGCTCTTGACCGACTCGCGGATGCGTGAGGGCGAGTAGTCGAAACCTTCCTCCTTTGTGCGTCCGTAGCGGCCGATCTTGGTGATGATCTGGTACGAGTCGCGAGGGAACTCGTCGCGGAGCTTCTCAAGGACATCGCCGACGACCTGCGGGTGGTTAAAAGTCAACTCCAACCCACCGTGTCCTCCGATTTAATACTCTCGCTACGCACCCGCTCGCTGGTGGTGTAGTACGGCGACGTGTCGAGCGTGCGGATTCCGTAGCGGAAGGCGAGCCGCATCGCCTGTTCGGGGACGCTCGACTCGAGCAGAGTCTCCTTCGAGTTGTAATCGTAGCCGTAGACGCATGTGCGAATTCAACAGTGTCGTTAGCGCGCTGCACGACGCTGTTCGACCGCGCTCCTCGACATCGGACGAAGAGGAGGCGATCGAAGGCAAGGTGGGGATGGGAGGCGTACCAGCACCCAGGACAAGCGCCGGGAGAGGCAGCGGGCCATCGGTAATGCCACCCTGCTGCAAGAGCGACTGTCCATGTCAGTCTCGCGCAAGAAGTTTCGAAAACGAGAGCGATGACGGACCTTGGGGTCGAGGGCAGGGTAGCGCGGCGTCAACAGGTCGGTGGAAGCCATGGTGCGTTTGAAGCTGGTCGTGTAGCTTCTCAGTGAAGCACGGAGCAAGTTTAACCCAAATACGGCGAGAGCGAGCGTTCAAGAGTGAACAGTTCGAGACGAAGAGAGATTGGGCAACGACTCGACGCTCTCGTCTGCGAAAGGGGATGGTGGGTGACTTCTTCACGCTCCAGAGACTCGTATTGACCCCGTCGAACCCGCAGGAGAGCTACCCGAGCGAGTTCATCGGCCATGCCTACCCTCTCCTCCTCGTCGCGGGCCTCCTTCCTCCTTCTCCGCCGCAGGGGCTGTTGCCAACGCCAGAATCGGATGCGACGCAGCCTGGACAGCCGAGTGCACCCGCACCAGCCGCGTCGAGCGACCCGTTCGTCATTCTCCAGGCGGCGCTCCGCAAGACCCTCGCGAGTCGCAAGGCGTTTCCAGTGTGGGATCCTGCGCGAGGGAAGGGACAGGACGAGTTTCACACGATCCTGGTTGACAAGGTGCCTCCCATTCAGTCCATCCGACACGCTCCAAGTCTCGCTGACATCGTCCTTCTCGCCGCAGAACATCCGCTTCCCTCCTCTCAAAGCCCGTCCTGCTCCTTCAAACGCCCAGCAACCCCCTCAGCCCTCTCAGACTCTCCACTCACCCATCTCTCCCCTGACACCAACATCTCCGCTTTATCCCGACGGGATCATCGCGCCAATTTGGATTCGTAAACACCGCGAACTCGTCCCAGCCGTCTTCGTCCTCGTTCTCCGACTGTTTGAGTATCCTCCAGGCCCGAACGTCGACCCCAGGACGCGGGAAGAGGAGGAGCGTGAACGAGATGCAGGCCTTGTGCAGGAGATTGTTGACCGGAAACGCACGACCTACGAACGAGGGATCAAGCTGGCCGTCGTCCTCCTCTGCTCGCGCGAACTCCTCGACGACCCATCCCTCGACATCCGATTATCGCTCATTCGGCGCCAGTCGGGCCTCGACACTCGCGCCTCGCTCTTCGTCATCTCGCCCGTCCCGCAGAGCGAGGTCACCAACTTTGGCCAGTCCCTACGGGCGGAGTTGTACCCCGCGGCTATCGACTACTATCGCGAACATGGTCGGCGGGTGCGGCGGAAACGAGCGAGGATCGGAGGAAGCGCTGCGGCGGCCGTCGAGGGTGCTCTGAGCGAGAGAGGGTGGAACGTGCGGTACGACTACAAGCTGGCGCTTTTTGCTGAGCTCCGGAATGAGGTCGAGGTGGCGCTCAAGTGAGTTTCTCTGCGCTGTATCGCGGACGACTGCGCTCATGCGCCTCCCTTCGTGCAGACACTTCGACGACTGCTACGTCACGCTCGTTGACGCGTTTTCACATGCTGAACTCCTCGTACCTCGCACGAAGCGATGGGCGGAAGCGAAAGTCCTCGCCGACTGCATCTCCTTCAAAGTGCGTGCCGAGGTCCTACTCTCCCCAACTTACGTCCGGCTAACACCCCTTCGTCTCCAGATCAGCAAGCTCTACCTCTACCTCGGCGAATCCTCCCTTGCCGTCGCACAAGTGCACAAGCACGTCTCGCTCTTCCTCCGCCTCTCGACCGAAACCTGGTCAATCGGCGTCGACACCTTCGAGTTCTGGAGTTGGCTGTCGAAGCAGTACCGTCTCTTCGGCGACCTCGTCGCTCTCGCCGTTCGGAACGGCATCCGGCTTCCTTCGACGAAACCGCCTCCCATGCCGGCTGGTCTCCCGCCTGCCAGCCGAGTCGATGGGACGTCGACGCCGCCTGCAGCAATCGCCAACTCGCCGAGCCTCGTACCACTTAACGTCCTCCAGCACGCAGGTTACTACTACCACCTCGCAGCCACTTGTGCGGTTGAGCGGCGTGAGCGGTTCAAGGAGGCGAAGCGGAGAGCGGAAGAAGCGGGTGGCGAAGGGGTCGGTGGACCGGCTCTGGCGCACGAAACGAAGGTCGATCATGGCGATATTATCATCGAGGTGCGCGCGTTGACTGCGCGAGACGGTCTGTCATTCGAGCTGACGGGTCCTTCCGTGACCGCGCAGTTGTTCACCAAGGCTTACGAATTCTACAAGGTGCACAAGGCGAAGAACATAACCTACGCTATCGCCCACCAAATCGCGCTCGCCCACCTCGATGCAGGAAAGCTCGACGTGGCGCTCAAGTGCGTCGACTTTTTGTCTTCCTCGCTACGGCTAACACGTCTCCCCAGGTTCCACGACCGCGTCGCCAATTCGTACCGACAGGGCAAGTACAATGGTCTCCTCGCCGATATCCTGCTGCGAATGTTTGAGGCGGCGAAAGGCGTGCAGGACTGGAATGCGGCGGTTAAGGCGGGACTCGAGCTGATGGCTCCTGGTGCGCGCCATGTCCTCTTTTGATTGATCCGCAGCTGATGACGACGTCTTGCAGAGTCGCATATCGACGTTGCGACGAGGGAGAGAGTCGCAAAGGACGTGATGGAGATCCTGCAAGTGCGCTGCAGCTTTCGCAGAAACCGGGAGGCGAGACTGACTTGCTTTTGAGCAGTTGCAGTCGCCCGCTAGCGCCGACTTTTCCGCTCTCTCCCTCGACATGACCGCATGCGCTCCCCTTCGTGCGTCTGCCGACGTTGTCCCTCTGCTTACCACGACTGACGAACATCGCAACAGTCGAATGCCGCCTCGCCTTTCTTCATGATTCGGTCGACACTTTGATGCCTGTCCCATTCCAGCTCGCCCTGTCCTCCCTCCCGACTTCCCGCTTCGCAGGTCTCGCCTTCTTGCGCCTCGAGATCACCTTCAATGACGACCGTCCGCCGATCTGCGTCAATCACCGTGGCTCCTTGGATGTTACTACCGACCAACGAGAAGTCGTCAACCTCGGAGAAGCCGGCTGTTCGACTGAGAAGAGCGCGAACTTGGCATGGCGAGACGGTGGAGAGACGAAGTTGTTCGTGGGTAGCGTCAAGGTTGACAAGGAGATTGACTTGACGGTGCATCGCTACTCTTCTCGTTGAAGCGAACGCCACTCATGTGACGCTGTCCGCAGGTCGAGAAGGTCGTCCTTACCGCATCAGTCGGGCGCTGGACTGTCGCTCTCGACATGCGGCCGAACCGGCTCGACGGGCAAGAGTCTGAGTGGTACATTGAGTCGCGAGAGAAGCCGGTGCCGCTGAGCGTGGCGGACGCCTCTGTCTGCCAGTACGTCCTGCTGCCCTCGCAGAAGCGCACAAAAGACTGACTGGGGCCCTCGCAGCGTCACTCGTCGCGATCTTCTCGTTGCTGTCGACACGAACTTCGTCTCGCCCGCCTACCTCGATGAGCGTTTGCCCGTCAACGTGGATGTTCGGAACGATGACGATGTCGAGGTCGAGCTCTTCCTCGTCATTTTCCTCCAGCCTGGCGAAGAAGGCTCTCGTGAGTATCGCCACGGCTCTCACGGCTCTGCCCGACTGACGGCTCGCTCCGCAGATGACACAATTGAGGTCGACTCGCAGTCTTCCACGTCCGTCATCGAGTCGCTTCCCCTCGGTACCCTCGCTCCGTCCGCCTCTTTGTCCAAAGTCTTCACTCTCTCGACAGCCGGAGGTCTACCTGGTCCGCGCAACATCGACGTCACGATCCGCGCGGTTCCCGTCGCTGCCGCCGCCTCCACCTCGTCCGGTCCGCTTCCCCCAAACCCGCTCGAAGTCACCCGCTCGCTCGTCATCCCGGTCATCTCGCCCGTCCAGGCGTCTTTCTCGACGCAGGTGCTCAAGCGGCGCAGGCCGAACAAGCCTCTGCTGGACTTGAGCGAGCCGAGTGGATGGGAAGGAGCGAGCGCGGCGACGATGGCGGCGAGTCTGCGAGCGATCGGGCCGTGGGAAGTCGAGGTGCACAGTATCGTTTTGCGGACAGACGTGAGTCCGGATTGATCAAGATTGGGCGAACAAGGCTGACCTTGTCACGATTGCGCAGGACGCTCCGCAAATTCGGGTGACGGCCTCGTCGCTAGATTACGTCGCGGTGAATGCAGAGTCACAGCAGGACAGCATGAGTGCGTTCGTCGCTTGTGGGAAGCCTCTCATCTGCTGACGTCGCCCTTCGCAGTCTGGCGACCAGGCGACGTCTTCAACGCTCTTTTCAGCCTGGAAGTACGCGACAACGACAGCCCACTCATCAGCAATCTTCACCTGGAAATTCGGTGGAAGAGGTGCGCAGCAGTGTCGGTACCGGGTTGGACATTGCTGATTTCGAGTTTCGCAGACCGGACGGCGAGTCGACCATCACGCGACTCAAGGTTCATCCTCCGAAGCCTCCGCCCCTCGCGCCCACAATCATACTCCGACTACCGTCCTACCTCGTCCTCCACCAGCCCGTCACCCTCTCGTACCGCTTTTCGAATCCGACCTCTCGCCTTCTCACGCTCTCCGGCCAACTCGACCTCGCCGAAGTCCCCTCCGCTTTCGCCTTCGCCGGCCCGCGTCGACTCGCCGAATGGACGCTTGCGCCGTTCGAGGAGCGCGAGATACGCGTGCGGCTCGTGCCGCTCATCGCAGGGCGCTTCGTCCTCCCTCGGATGCGCGTCTGGCAGATGGAGTATCCGGCTCAGCTCGCACACGAGGAGTACGACGACACTGAGCAACAGCGTCAACAAGCGCAGCAGCCGAAGGCGACCGAACTTGAGGTAGAGATTCAGGCGGACGTGGTGGAGGAGCAGGACCCGGCGCAGGTCGGGCTTGAGGCGGATCTTAGGAACGCTCGAGGTGGAGATGAGGATGCAGTGAGTGGTAAGATGCCGCCGGGACGACCGCCAATCGTGCTAGTGCTGCCGCGGTAGAGCGGACTTGCGCCGACCTCCTTGAAACGCTGTTGCTCCGCCACTCTCTCGGTCCCACGCGCATACCTCTCCTTTCTCTGATACGGTTCCTCGGCATGGTTTGTCCGTCCAGAAGCCCTGCGATGCCGTGCCAACCGAAAGCGCGGCGGGTGAACGCAGCAAACTGATGAGAGGCTTGTAGCCTCAACCTCGTCTTACGGAGAGCTCATGGACTGTAACAGACTCTCGTTGCAGGCCTTGAGCTTGCAGCGCTTCTTAATAGCCGGGAAGAGAGCAGCGCGGAAGGGCTGTCCTCGCCAACCTGCTGCTCGATGACCTCTTGTTACTGCGCTGACTCTCCCGCTACCATCGCTACATTGCGCATCATGCAAATACTTCAAAGCGACTTGGGCTGTACAGGCGATAGCCGAGCGAGTTGCGACTTCCCTCGCAGACTCCCGACGCCGCAACAACTGCTGCGATGGTGCAGGTTGCACGGTACAACTACTCGCGCTTGCGCTTCTTGTTGGCAAAGCGCCCGCCCTCGGCCTTGCGCTTCTCTGCCCGACCCTGCGTCGCGAAGAATTCCTGCTTCTCCTTCTTCTCACGCTCGCCCCGCTTCTCGTCCTCCCTGCAAGCAAAAGGTCGTCAGTGACGGAACAAGAGGGGTTGGGAAAGCGGCAACGCACTTGGCCAGCTTCTTCGCTCGCTCGACCTTGCGCGCCTGCTTCGCGTCCTTGCGCTTGGCGTCCTTGTCGCGCGAGATCGCCTGGATCTGCTGCAGAAGCGAGAGTGCCTTCTTTTCGTCCGGTTCCATGACGACGGCGCGTTTTTGTAGATCTGCGTGCGAAGCGCGAGTTAGCGAGGAGAAGCGTCAGAACAGCACGAAACGCGACGCACAGGTCTTATTCTTCTGCGGCCGCTGCATCTTGGGCTTCGAGGCGAACGGCAAAGCTGCCTGCAGCTTGCGCGGAACCTTGAGCGTGTTGAAGCGGCGAGTCTCGCGGACGATGGGCTGCGGTCGATGGGTCAGCGGGACAGCTGACGACGCTGCGATACGGACGCAGACGCACCTTGTACAGCGAGTTGACGTCCTGCAGAGTCTTGACGCCCTCCGCGCGGCGGACCTCGCCCGTCAAGCGCATGCCCTGCCAGGCCGACTTGTCGCGAAGAAGGAGATTGCCGACCGGGTTGTAGAACTGCCGCGGCTTGACTTGGTACCAGGCGCGGAGGAAGACGATGTCGCTCATAAGAACCTTGTCCTCGAATGCGGCACGGAAGCAGCCCTCGGGCTTGGCGAGCGCCTTCTTGACCTGACCGCGGATGCCCGAGACGGTGCGTATGTAGGCGCCCTCGAATTTGGCAATCTCGAGCGACGACGTGAACATGTCCTTGATGAACGCCGTGTTCTTGAAGATCTTGTACGGCGTGCCCGTCAACTTGAGCTTCTTGACGATCTCGGTCGTCCCGTTGATGTCGGTAACCACACCCGACGCCGAGACACGGAACGACGGCGTCTCGGAGCCGAACCTGGTGAAGGCGCAGAAGCCAGTATTGGGTGCCGAGATCGGGCCGTAGAAGGTTGCGAGGCAATGCATGTGCTCGGGCGTGTACTTGAGCATGCGATTCCGCGTGCCGTCGTCGAGCGAGTAGACCGGGACGGTCTGAAAGCGTCGCCAGCCAAGCGAGAAGATGAGCGGATCGTTCGTCTTCAAAATCTTGGGGTACCAGCGGTGCTTCTTGAGTCGGACCTGGACGTAGCCGAAGGACTCCTCGTGGGCGAGCAAGTGGCCGACGATCATGGGAATGCGCGGATTGAAGTTCTGGACGAGCTCGCACGGGACGCCTTGGAGCTCGATGCGGACGTAGGTGCCGGGTCGGTAGCCCTCGACAAGCGCGCGAGTCTCGGCGTCATCCTCGGCAAATTCGGCGCGCGTCGCCTTGAGTTTCCGCTCCATCTCGGCCTTCTGCTCCGTGTAGAAGTCCATCTTCTCCTCGTCCGAGTCGTCATCGTACTGTGCGTCGAACTTTCGCTTGAGCTCCTCCTTCTTCTCAGCGAGCTCCCGCGCCTTGCGCTCCTCATCGTCGAGCTCGTCCAGCTCGGGCGGGAACAGCGACTTGTCTTCTCCATCACCCTCGCCGTCTGCCTCGAGATCCTCAAAATCGCCACCCTCTTCTTCGTAAGCGCCGTCACCGGTCGGAGCGCTGTCGCCAGTGATGAAGAGATGCCGGATCGAGTCGAGGAACTCCTCGTCATCCCAAACTTCAAGGTCGGAAATGTTGACCGGCGGACGGAAGATGTCCTCGTCGTCGCCCTGCGCGCCGTGCTTGGCGAGCTGGAACAGATCGTCCTCATCGTCCGCCGCATCCTCACCGAGGGCGTCTCTCCGCGCGTCCGCCTCCTCCTGCGCAGCGACCGTGTCCTCCGTCTCGCCCGCAGCGATCTGCTTGGGCGTCAATGTCGAGCTATAGACGAGCTTCATGAGGTTCTGTCGCCGCTGTCCCGAACTCATAGTCGCCGCCGCCCTCGCTGCCAGGTTTCTCTTCCATTGCGGTCCCTGTTCCTCCTCGTCGTCCTCGTTCTCGTCCTCGTCGAGATCCTCCTCGTTGGAGTCACCGTCCAATCCAGCACGCGCATCCCGCGCGGCCCGCTCGTCGTCGTCGAGGATAAGGTCGAGGTCGGAATCGCTGTCGGCGTACGCAACATCCTCCGTCCGCTCGCCGCCCGGCACACTCGCTCTCCGCTTCCCGCCCTTCTTTCCGTCCTCCTCGAACGCTAACTCTTCGCCCTCCTCGAGCGACTCGTCGTCCGTGTCAAAGTCCTCCTCGTTCAGGTCGTCGTCCTCGTCACTCGCATCTTCATACCCGGCTGGGTCGTAGTCGCCCACAGCGTCGTTGAACGCTGCGCGTCGCTGCCGCTTGCCGCTCGAAGTCGACGCCTCCGCCTGAGCAGCCTGCTGCGCCTCGTATTCAGCCGCCGTGACGGGCTCCGACCCACCAAAGATCCGAATCTGACTCTTGGCCATACTCTCCGCGAGCGTCTCGTCCGCATCCTGCAAATCGAGGACCATCTTGACTCCCTCCTCGCCCACCTCGTCGTTCGGAAGCTGCTCGCCATCCTCCAGGCGGCGCTTCGAGAACGTCCCGCTCGTGTTGATCCACACGCGCTCGCCGTCCCACGTTACACCCTGCCCTGATCCACCGCTCATAGGTGCGTGCGCAACCTTGTTCGCGTCGCCCATCTTGCGCCGTTTCTCCGAGTCTCTCGTAGGCAACGGACAAGGGTCGATGAGTTCGAGCATGCGCGAGACGTCAAATGCGTCGACTCCTGCGCCGGGGATGTGGACGCGGACGGAGTTCGAGGGGCCGGGTGGTCGGAGGGGCACGCCGCGCAGGTAGCCGAACAGGGCGACGTGGCGGTCTGCTTTGGGGTCTTTGCGGAGGAGTTCGCGAGGAGTGAGGTCGTCAAAGCGGTCGACGAGGAAGTACGAGTGCGAGTTGCGGAAGGTGAGGGGGCGGAACTTGGCGACCGAGATGAACCTGCGGCAGCGTCGCGATTAGATGGCAAATTAAGGATACCAAAAGGTCCGTACGCACCGACTGAGGTTGAGGATCTCCCTATCGGGGTACCGTCCGTTCATCACTCCCGACAAGTAGAACATTTTCGCGCCGTCATAGACCTCGGTCCAGAAACGCTTCTTGAGCCGCTTCTTCTGCGCCTTGAGCATGGCGGGCGTCTTGATGAGGTCGAGATGGGTGAGAACGGCGATGAGCTTGGGCAGGCCGTGCGAGTTGAGCGCTGAGAGGGCCTCGAAGGTTTCCTGCAGAGCGAGAGGTTTAGCTGCGGACAGTTTGGTCGCTGAAGCAGTCCCGCGCACCATCTCAAATCCGAAACTGCCGTCAATCATCAGCAAGACGAGGTCTGCGACCTTGGCGACGTCGATCATGGCTCCCAAGTCGTTCGGGACCTCAATGAAGGTGAGGCGGCGGTTCTTGCCTGTGGACGAAGACGGGCGTTAGCTGCAGTCTAAGCGGTCCTCGAGATCCTCCACGCACCAGAGACGACGGTTACCGGTCCCTTGATGTCTACCATCGTGTTCTTCGTGTACCGGCGGACGAGCGAGCGGATGAGGGTCGTCTTGCCGACCTGAGGAAGCGAGCCCGTTCAGCCTGGAGATCCGCACCAGCTCGAGAACAGTCGCAACGCACTCCTGAGGGCCCCATTACGGCGACAATGACGGGCGGGACCTCCTGCTCGACATCCTTGCCTCCTTGGCCTGCGGTGCCGTTGAAGGTGCGATCGACGGCAGGGACATGTAGGCGAGTCTGGTCCTTCTCTAGGTTCCTCCTAGCCTGTTTCTCTGCCCTCCTGAACGACGCCGAGGTGAATGCCTGCGAGTTCGAGGTTGAGCTGATGAGGACCGCGAGAGAGTGAGGGCGGCCCACCTTTGGGTTTTTGCCCTTCTCTGGGCCCTTCTTCGGTGCCTTTGCTGGCCTGTGAGCGCGGTTGGTCTGCTGCGCGCCGTCCATGAGCCGTGTGGACGAGGCGAAGGAGTTGAAGTCGCCAACCCTCTCCCAAGCTCACGTCGAAGCCAGTCTCCCTCGCAATGTCAACAGCAGCTTCTATGGCGTGCAACGATGGCTACGATGCAAGCGCACGAGTCTACACAGCTAGTCCATCCAGCGGAGAGAACGGTCCCGCTTTTGGCGCGGAAGACGCATCCCTTCCTCACCCTCACCACCGCGACGAGGCGTTGCGAGGCTGCTGACCCTGGGCGGCCCGCTGCGACGGGGGGATCCAGCGACCGCCAGCCGGCGTGCTGGAACGGCTCTCGTCACTGCCGGGCGCAGGCGAGCCAGCTCCACCTCGCGCACCGGGAGGCTGGTAGCGACCGCCAGCCGGGGTAGACGAGCGCGACTCGGACGTGGGCGAAGGGGCGGCGGCGGCCAACTCGGGGCGAGGGGCGGTTCGAGGAGCGAGGTTGAGACGAGGCCGTTCGCCGGCGGGAGCGTCCGCCTGGGCCGACCGGGGCTGGAGGTTGAAGCGGGGACGCTCGCCACCGGCAGACGGGCCGGTGGAAGCACCCTCGCGCGACGCACGCCAGGCGGCCGAACCGACGGGTGCGGGACCCGACGAAGACCGCTGGGCAGCACCACCGCCGGCACGACGAGCGAGACTCTCCTCCTCGCGGCGGGCCTGGGCGGCGATGCGCTCCAGGTCAGCTTTGCGCTCGGCGAGACGCTGCTCGAGGGCAGCCTTGCGAGCAGCCTCGGCCTCCGTCTCCATCTGGCGGCGGCGCTCGGCGACACGCTCGAGCTCTTCGCGCTCGCGCTCCTCTTGCTCAGCGCGGATGCGGGCTTCCTCTGCGAGCGACAAAATCGTCAGCGGAATGGTCACGAGTGATGGGAGGAACCGCTGCAACTCACCCTCCTCGCGGGCACGCCTCTCGGCCTCCTCGCGCTCGCGCTCGATAGCCTCCTGGCGCTCGCGCTCCTTCTGCTCGAGAACCTGGCGCCTCCTCTCGGCCTTCTCCTCTTCGAGCGCCTCCGCCGCGCGGGTCTTCTCCGCCTCGTAGTGTTCGCGCGACTCCTTCTCGCGAACCTGGCGGAACTTCTCGAAGTCGGGCAAGATGCGTTGGAGACGCTGCTTGATGGCGAGACCCTCGGCGTGCTGGCGACGGAGCTGCTCGGCACGCTGGACCTGCGCAGCTTCGAATGCCTCGCGATCGCGGGCCTGCTGGCGCTCGTAATCCTGCGAGATGAGCGGGATCTCTTCGCGGCGGAAGGCGCGCTCGAGATGGTCGATGCGCTTGTGGACGGACGAGAGCTTCTGCACGAGGTCCTTTTTGTCCTTCTCGATCTGCTGGACCTGGAGTTGGACGAGGTCATTGGCCGAGAGTTCGGGGAGCTTCTGCTTGTCGACCTTGAGACCGCTCTGGATGAGGCTCTCGGCGACCTTCTTCGCCTCGTCAGCCTTGACCTTCTCGACCTCCTTGCGGATGCGTTCGAGCTCGCGCTGCTTGAGCTCCTCCTTCTGCCTCCTCGCGTCCTCCTCGGCCTTCTGCTGCGCGCGGATCGACCGCGCATGCGCCTCCTCCTTCTCTTTGCGCGCAGTCTGCTCGTCGGAAAGCTCCTTGCGACGCTTAATGATGGCCGTGCGGGCAATGACGAGGTCACGCTCGTCCTCGACCGCGGTCTCGAGGTTGGCGAACGCCGACTCGCGAGCGGCGCGGGCGGCATCGGCGGGGGTCGAGCCTGGTGCGCCGACGGCGTTGAGCGTCGAGTGGAGGGTCTGCGCGAGGCGGGTAAGGTGCGTGCGGAGGAGGGTCGAGGCCGAGGGCTGGAGCGTCTTGACCGAGTCGAAGTTGGCCGAAGTCGAAGCAACAGGGCCGGCCTCGTCTCCAAAGAGCTCCTCGTCAAATTTGATGGAACCAGTCGCGTGGTCGATGGTGACGTCGACGTCGCCGCGGCGGCATGCCTCAGTCACGTAGCGCTCGACACGGCGGCGGGTGACGTCCTTCTCGCCGTCAACCTGGAACGAAGCGAGCTTGACGACGCGGTCGATCTTGAGCGAGGCGTAAACCTGCGCGAGCTGCTGGAAGAGGCGAGCGAGGACGACATCCTTGAGCGGGGCGACGTAGCGAGCCGTGTCGGGGTTCTTGTCGAGCGAGGCGAGGATCGGCTCAATCTTGGACGTGATCGACAAGGGGTGGAAGTCGACTTCGAGGATGTTGTAGAGCGAGCGGAGCTCGGGCGAGACGCGCTTGAGGGCGTGGCGGTTCAAGGCGTCGTTGATCAAGCCAGTGCGGGTGGGGACCGACGAGAGGCCGATGAGCGACGCGAGACGACCTAGGCGGCCCTTCGACTCGCCTTCCTCGCCGTCGGCGCGCTTGCCAATTTCGACACCAGAGCCGAGGGGGACGGCAAGAGCCGAGAGGAGGACACGCGAGGCGAGCTTCTCGAGCTCGGCGTCTTGCTGCTGGGCGTCCGAGGCGTTGTTGGCGGCGGCAATCGCAACGCGTGCCGAGTGGAGCGAGTAAAGCTTGCCATACGCGGCGGCGTGGAAGAGGAAGTTGTTCCCGACGGCAAAGACCTTGGCCATCTTGTCATAGAACGACGCCATGACACTGGCCTTGGGCGCGCGGCGCGACATGCCGACGAGGGTGTGGATGTCTTCGGCGGTGCGGAACGCCTCCTGCCAGAGCTCGAGCTCGACGGCCGTGCTGAGCTGCTGGAAGCGAGTGTCGAGGTGGCGCTGGAGGGTGTCGGGGTCGTTCAGGTTGATCGAGTGCGACTGGTGGGTGTACTTCTGCGATGAGGCGAGGTGCGAACGGAGCGTCTCGCAGAGACGGCGGAACTCGGTCTTGCGCTGGTGGGTGAGGCAGAACTGGAACGCCTCGTGGCAGACCGACTGGTAGAGAACCTCGAGGCGGGCGTTGTTGCGAAGGATGTCGAGCGCGGTGCGGTACGACTCCCAAAGGAAGCGGAGCCAGGGGGTGACGATCGAACGGTAGGTGCGGTCGCGGCTCTTCTCCTCGCTGACGAGACCGAGGAGAATGCTCTCGGGCGTCTCGGCGGCCTCGAGGTCCTCAACCTCGCCGGCAGCCTCGCCCTCGAGCTCGTCGACCTTGGCGAGGGCGTCCGTGAGCTTGTTGCGCGAGAGCTCGAGGAGCTTCTGGATGGTGATCTCGACCGACTGGACCGACGTGTTCTGAGCAACGTTCTTGTAGAGGATCAAGCCGTCCTTGGCGGTGCGGCCCTTGCGGAGGTCGACGCAGAGCTCGAGGAAGCGGACCATGATGGGCTCGAGGGTGGAGAGCGGCGTGCTGCGGAAGCGCTTGCTCGAGAAGACCTCGGAGATGGACGAGAGGGCCGCCATCGGCTGGCCGACCGAGAGCAGCTCATCTGCGCGCTGTTGAGGGGGGTAGAGAAAGGGAACAGGGTCAGCTCGCTCGTCTCGGCACGTGGAAGGGTGCGTACTGTTCCAGCAGCATGGAAAACCACCGCAATCCATCGAGCACTCCTCGGCACAGCCCCTGGCGGGGTAGCAGCCGCCTGCGAGAGGTCGAATTGACGCGTGCTGATGCGGGTCGCAGCTGTCCTCCCTCCTCCCACAGACCGTTATGTGGCCCACCAAGGCCCTCACTGGCCATCCGTACTCCTGCACTGGCATCCTGCCCAATTATGTCCTCTCAAACGCCGTGTTCGCCGTTGTCACCACCTCCAGAAAAAGGTCGGGCAGTGAGAGGGATGGAGAGGGCGCGCGCGGTCCGTTCAAGCGTGCGAGGGTAAAGACGTACGCGCAGAACGAGCTCTGGGCGTGTCGTGAGCATCTCTGCGTGAGCCCGTGCGAGCGTGCGAGCTTGCAGAGGGCTACTCCCTCAGCTCGCTCTCCTCGACCTCGACGACACCCAACTTCGCTCTTACACAGCTTCCTGCGCTCGTTTGAATGGCTGGACTGCTCTATCAGACAGCCAAGAGACCTCTCGTCCAGTCGGTACCGCTTGTACCGAGACGACACTCGAGTAGGCCAGCCATCGCGCGCCTCAAGGCAGCCCCCGAGACTCCCTTGGTCCCTCGCATCCTCTATGAGGACAACAGGCATCTGGTACTCAACAAACCGTCTAATGTGGCGCTCCAGGGTCAGCACGGGTCTCCAGCGAGGAAGCGGTGGGACGGTCTCCTCGACAGTTCGTTCGATCACTTCTTGTCGTCTCTCTCGCTGGTTGACGGTGCCTTTTGCCGTCCGAACAGCCCTGAAGGCACGGTCAGAGTCGCCTACGCTGCACGCCGTGCACAGATTGGACAAGGTACGTTCTCTCGACCCTCACTCGCCCTCTCGCTCATCCAACCTCCCTCTCGCAGGCTACGACGGGCGCCCTCCTGCTCGCCAAGTCTCCAGCAATAGCAGCACGGCTCGTCCAGCAGCTCCAGCGTCACGAGATCAAGAAAACATACCTCGCCGTCGTCCATGGCCAGCTCCGCCCGGGCTTCGAAGGCGACATCCGCAATCATCTCCGGATGGACATCGAGCGCGTGAGGGTGTGCGGCGACGACGAGGGCGTCAACGCGCACACACAGTGGCAGTGTATCTCTGTTGCGGTGCGTACGCCCGTCCAGCGTGCCCGATCGCCCGCTTACTCTTTCCTCACATCCAGTCTCGCTTCTCTCTCCTCCGCCTGAGCCCGACGACCGGCCGCAAGCACCAGCTGCGAGTTCACTGTGCCGATGTGCTCAGGGGTGAGCTGCTGCGTCTATCCCGAATGCGTACGGCGCTGATCGCGCCCCTGGCAGCTCCCGTCGTTGGCGACTTCAAGCTGGCCCCGAACGCTCCCCACGCGGACGCTCTGAACGAGCTGATGATCCCGCTCGACAAAGTCCTGTTGCATTCGGCTTCGCTGTCCTTCTACGTGCGTTCTCCTGTTCCCCAAGGTCGGATGGAATGTTGACAGTTCCTCCGCTTCCAGGCATGGTCGAAGGAGACGGGTCGGCGATCCACCATCACGACTACTGCACCTCCATCAGCCGAGTTCCAGCGCTTTTGCAAGTCGCACGGGCTCAGGATTCCCGAGGAGATGCTGGCATGACGCGGCGAGAAGAGTGGACCTGGCGAGGAGGGTTCGAAGACGTCGGTGCGTCCGCTGTCTCCTCCGTGCCCGACCGTGACGACTCGGCGAACTGCTGTTCTTCTCTTTCTTCTAACGTTGTGCTGAAATTGTCATTGCCGTCGGTCAGGCCTGCGACGCCTGTACAACACCTTTGGCGACCATTGTACCCGCGCACCTCCACAGCGGCCTTCGCTCGCCGAATTCGACTCTCTCGCCATTCTTGCGTTATTTTGACCTGTCCCCTGCACTGGAGCGACCTGTATCATGGTGCATTACGGCTAGTTTCGCGACCCGAGGCGCTGCAGCTGATCCTCCATCTCCCGCTCCGGCACAGCCCTCCATCCTCTCCGTCCCCGCCGAACTCCTCTCATCCATCTTCGCCCTTTCGCCTTCGCTCCCCTCGCTCGCTCCGCCTCCTCACACGCCCTCAACGCCCGCCGAAACCCTCCCGACTCCGCGCTGCCTCTCACCCTCCGCCGTTCCGATCCGTCGCGCGCTCGAAGGGTTCGCGAGGGAGAACGCGTGGAGGTTTGTGCAGGTGAAGGGGTTGGGGCGGCTTGCGAAACTGGGAGAGGCGATTGAGAGGGGAGATGTTAGGGTGGAGACGTGTAGGCGGGTCAAGGGTGTTGAGGTGAACTGCCCGAACCCCGAGGACGTCACGGGACATACGAGCGCATGTGAGGGAGAATGGAAGGTGCTGTTCGATGGGCTCAAAGATCTCGAAGACGTCCACCTCGCTCTCCCCGTCTCGCAAACCGAGCGTCTCCTTACTTCGCCATCACTCTACACGTCTCGCGCCTTCAACACACCCTCTACGCCTCTCACGCTCACACTCACGCCCGACTCGCTCAGTCTGCGGTACCTCGTCCCTCCATACATCCCGCCTCTCCTTCTCCTCCCTCCGCCATCTAGCACGTTACTCAAGGGGATCAAAGTCCTTGTCATCATGGGCAGGACGGAGATCAAGGCGCCTGTTAGTTATGACTGGATTGAAGGGTTCGAGGAGGGAGAGTGGGAGGGCTTAGAGGAGGTCGAGATGCAGAGCGAGCCGCATGCTGCTGGTGCGTTGCTGCTTCCCGGACTGCCTCGTCAAGCAGAGTCTTTTGTGATCACACCGCGCTGACGAGTCGACTTGGGCGTATCTTGCACAGGCTTCTCCGCCTTCTTCTTGTGCACCCGCATCGCTCAAAAAGGTCAAGCTGCGTACGGCTTACGCCTCTAACCGATCACTGTCTGAGCTGCCATCCCTCCGAGCGGAAGAGCGTCGCTTGAGACGTTTGTCTGGGAGACGAGCGGCTATCTCGCTGTGAGTCTCGATCCTGCTCCCTCAGTTAAAGCAAGGTTTCGTGTTGGAGCGCCGGTTGATGACCGCTCGGTGAGGTTCGCAGCGCGACCTCGACGCCTCCTTCGCCCTCTTCCCCTGCCTTCGCTTCCTCACCCTCTCCGCTCCTCCTCTTCCGCCCTCCTCATTACGCCAGTCTTCTTCCAATCTCTTCGGTCGCTCTAACGCCTGGAACACACCGCCCTACACGGTCCGCGCGCCAGAGACGCTGCCGAGACGTACGAAATGGTCGCGGAATGGGTTGAGAGTTTGTCCTTTGCGAATGCCGACGCGGCGGTGGGAGAGGACGGCGGAGGGCAGGGCGAGTTGCAACTTCAGGTGCTCGAGCTCGACGTGTGCAAGCCGCCGTGGCTGAGCAACAAGGTCACGGTTGATGGGAAGGAACGGCCTCTATCTCGGGCTGAGCTGTATTTCTTTCGTCTCTCCTAACCCTCAACACGACAAGGTATCTGACATTGTAACGCTGTCGCAGGTCCAGGCCGGGCGTCTCGCCGCCGCTTGCAAGAAGCATGGCGTCCTCAAAGGATTCGTCCTCGACTTCGTCCCCTGGTGATTTACCTCCTCCGCCTCGATCTCCTCCAGATTATCAGAGTAGTCATGCCGCACTTCTGTCGCAATCAAGGCTTCACTGTTGTTAAAAATCAGCTTCCCCCGCCCGTCGGCACGACCGCATGGGTTTCTCCCTCTTCCTCGCAAACGCTAGATGGTGAGTGCGCAGCGTTGTCTTGCTACCTGAGCCACACAGAACTCGCCACTGCACCCGGCGGCCGCCCCATCGACTACTCCCGCTTCCCCGTCCCCGCTTCATCCTCGTCCGCCCATCCCCGCTGACCTCTCGCCAGCGCGCCGCTCTGACGCTGCGAAACCTGTTGCAGACAATGTCGACTCCGGCTTCTGCACTCCAGCCCGCCCAAGCCTTCGTTGACTTCGTCAACAAGGCGGTCACGCCGTTCCATGCCGTGCACGAGTGTGTCCAGCGTCTCGAGAGTGCGGGCTTCACCCGGTGGGTGTCATCCTTCCGCTCGCAGACTAGCCTGCGCTGACGAGCGCATGCGACAGGCTCCACGAGCGCGAGTCATGGGCAGGCAAGCTCTCGCCTGGCGGCAAGCACTTCGTGACACGCAACCAGTCCTCCATCATCGCCTTCACCGTTCCTCCCGCCGAAGCGACCGAGACCGGCAAGCCATTGGGCATATCGGTCGTCGGCGCACACACCGACTCGCCTCGATTTGTCGTCAAGCCGGTCTCGAAGCGGGAAAAGGCCGGCTATGCGCAGATTGGCGTCGAGACGTACGGCGGCGGGTTGTGGGTGCGTGAAGCTGCTTCCGTCGAGTCAAACAGTTACCAATGTCGCTCTGTAGGCGACCTGGATGGACCGTGACTTGGGTGTTGCCGGTGAGTCGCAATTTGGCTCCTTTGCTGCTTCGCCGCTCAGATCCTCCCACGTAGGTCGCGTAACGCTCGCTGGAGCCGCTGGCAAGGCGCAGCAGGAGTACTCGTCGCACCTCGTTAATGTCCGCAACCCGATCATGCGCATGCCGACCATCGCCATCCACCTCGAGCGCACCCAGAACGACAAGTTCCACTAGTGAGTCCTGCGCGACCCTCATCAAGCAACTCGCTAACGAATGCGTCTCACAGCAACCCGGAGACGCAGCAGGTTCCGATTGTGGCGTTGGCGAGCAAGGAGCTCAACCGTGCCTTCGTCGAGGAGAACAACTCTTCGGCGGAAGTCTCGTTCGCGGAACCCCTCGACATCTCCAGCCACCACCACCCTATCCTCCTCCACACCTTGGCGCGCGAGTTGAGCGAGCAGATTGGCGAACAGATCACACCGGCGCAGATTCACGACTTTGAGCTCAGCTTGTTCGACTGCCAGCCGGCGACGATTGGCGGGGCGCTGGTGCGTTCCCGTCATCACACACAGCATTCACCGAGACTTACTCGTCCCGATACAGAACGAGTTCATCTTCGCTCCTCGCGTCGACAACCTCTTCTCGTCCTTCGCCGCTGTCGAAGCTCTCGTTCTCTCCGCCGCCTCCTCCGCTCCCTCCGACGGCCGCGTATCCATGATCGCTCTCTTCGACAACGAGGAAGTTGGCTCAGTCTCTGCCTATGGCGCCGAGTCGAACTTCATCGAGTCGGTTTTCGAGCGAGTCTCGGTTGCGTTCAAGGCGGAGGGCGAGAGTGAGGCCGAGGCGTACCAGCGCACGATGGCGACGTCGTACCTTCTTTCGTGCGTTCACTCCCAGATTCCGCTGGCAGGCCCAGCTAACTGCTGTTTCCTGCAGAACCGACGTGGGACACTCGGTCCACCCCGGCTTTACCGACAAGCAGTGCGTCGCGTCGTTAATTTCGTTATCTCGAGCGCGTTGCTGACGGACGCTTCGCAGCGAGGAGAACCACAAGCCGCTCATCAATTCGGGCATCGCCATCAAGACCAACTCGAAGCAACGCTACGCAACGACTTCTCAGACGGTCTTCCCGCTCCGCCGCGTCGCTGCCGAGGCACAAGTTCCGTTGCAGGAGTACTTGGTGCGGAACGACATGGCTTGCGGATCGACCAGTACTTTTCTTCCGCTCTCTCGCTCCGAATCTCGCCAGGATACTGACTTTTACGCTGCCTAGTCGGCCCTCTCGTCTCGAAGATCGGTCTGCGAACCGTCGACATCGGCGCGCCCATTCTCAGCATGCATTCGTACGCCCAGCGCGCAGCCTCGTCCCGCCCGCATCTCGCTGACCGCTTCTCCCGGTCCAGGATTCGCGAGATGGCCGGTGTCAAGGACGTCAAGTACCTCATCGACCTTTTCGAGAAGTTCTTTGAGCGCTTTGGCGTCCTCGACACGCTTGCTGAGACGGTCGACTAGACGACTTTCGACCTGGAACAGGGAAGCATTGCAGTACTTCGCCGGATCGGTTGTCCTCCTTCACAAGCGACTATCTGTGCACTACGTCGCTCTGCGACTACGGCTGTCGCAAGCCTTCCTCGCCGACGACCGCCAGATCTTTGCCCTTGTCCTCTCCTCCATCCGCCACAGCGCTGTCCGCTTTGATACCCATTCGGACGACGTCTGCTCATACGAGCCCGGCAAAAGCCCCGCTTGCTGTGACGACTTGGCAGAAAGTCCGCCACCTTCGCTTACGCGCTGACGCAGCCGCTCGGAGACTTGTCCGAACTCTCGGGGACCGCTCGCCGAACTCTGCTTCGCCCTCTCTCTCTCTCTCTCTCTCTCCTCTCATAGACTCGTGCCTGTTGCTATAGACCATGTCGCTTCTCTCGCAGTCTGTTACGTTCCCTCACTCTGGCTTGACGGCGCCGACGGCGACGCTCAAGTCGGCCATGACCGTGCGTGCGCTCGCTCTCTCCTCTTCGGAGTTTTGAGCTGACGGGCGATTGCCTGCAGGAACGCCTCTGTACCTACGATGCCGAGAACCTGGACGAGCGAGGAAAGGTCACGCCCGAGTACATCAGGCTGTACGAGGAGTGGGGCAAGGGTGCGATCGGCGTAATCGTGTTGGGCAACCTCCCGATTTCCCGCACCGACCTCGAGGCACCGAAGAACGCCATCATCGATGCGCGCTCGTCGTGGGATCCGGTGCCCGGCTTGAAGCGCGCGATTGACGTCGCGAAGGCACATGGCTCGCTCGTTATCGGCCAGCTTACGCACGGCGGTCGCCAGGTCTCGGAGGAGGTCAACAAGGTGAGTCAGCACGGTGGTCTCGAGAAAAGAGGTCGACGGGAGGCAGAAGCTGACGAGCGCACTTTTCTGCAGAACCCGGTCTCGGCCTCGGACGTCCAATGCCCTCCCATGGGCGGCATGACTTTCGCGAAGCCCCGCCCGATGACGGTTCAGGAGATTGACGACGTTGTCAAAGCGTTCGGCCACGGTGCCAAGGTGTTGTACGACGCCGGCGCACACGGCATGCAGGCGCACTCGGCGCACGGCTACCTCCTCTCGCAGTTCCTCTCGGCGCGCGTCAACAAACGCACGGACGACTACGGCGGTGCGCTCGAGAACCGCTTCCGGATCGTCCGCCGGGTGTTCGAGGAGGTCCGCCGGCAAGTGCCCGACCCGAAGTTCATGCTTTCGATCAAGTGCGACACGCTCTCTCCTTTCTTCCCTCGCCCGGCGACCCTGGAGCTGACCCCAAGCCCCGTTCTCGTGTTTGCCCTCGCTCGCGCAGGATCAACTCGGCCGACTTTGCGGACGGGGGCCTGACGTTCGAAGAGTCGAAGCAGGCGTGCATCTGGCTGGACCAAATCGGCCTCGACTTGATCGAGCTGTCCGGCGGGTCGTACGAGTCGCTCGCGTTCGAGCACAAGAAGGAGTCGACGAGGAAGCGCGAGGCGTTCTTCGTCGAGTTCGCCGAGCAGGTCCGCCCGGCGCTGCGGAGTGCCAAGCTCGCTGTCACGGGAGGGTTCAGGACCCGGCAGGCGATGGAACAGGCGTTGAAGGAGCAGGCGTGCGACGTCGTCGGACTCGGGAGGCCTTTGACGGCGGAACCGTACTTGATCAGGGAGATGATCGAGGGGAAGAAGGACGCCGCGCGGGCGAACAAGGTGGTAGGTCGCTTTTCTCTCCTCCCACTTTTCCTTTCTGCAGTGGTGTTTGCTCACTTTTCCCCCGCTCCCTCGCAGCCCAACGCCCTCCAGACCGGCGCCTCGATCGTCCAAATCGGCGCCATCGCAAGTGGCAAGCCGATCCCGGACCTCGCAGACGAACAGGTCGCGGAGGAAGTGCTCGCGCTGTTGCAGGGCAAGAAGCCGAAGGAGGACAAGCCTCACCAGGAGCAGGACGTCACGACTTCGTACGAGAAGAGCGAGAACAAGGGGAAGTTTTGAAGCGGGTGGCGAAACGGTAGAATGTAGATAAAGATGTGTAGACCCTGGCAGACGACGCCTAGACGCGCTCGGTAACTCGTATCCGCATGCAGCATAGTTCGCTCGGTTGTTCTTGTAGCGAGCAGCGGAGAGGGGACGCCGCGGAATGTCCTCCTCGCAACGCTCGCGACGACAAGACAGGATGTCAAGGGGTTCCAAAGCCTCTGCGAATGTGCGAAAGAGAGGTTCGAGAATTCAAGGAAAACTGCTACTGCTTTGGGGGTTGATTCGAGTCGATGCGAAATGGGCCGGTCTCTTTCCGTTCGCCTTCAGTCTCTGTGTGTGTTGTTCACATGCCGCAGGAGCGCTCATCGTCCGCCGTGGCCGGCCTTGCCGGCGTTGGCGCCGTGTGCAGTCTGGTAGGAGCCCGAGCTGCGGCAGACGAGCGTGTCAGGGATTTGTCCGGCCGGTCGGTCGGCGGGACCGCGTTGCTCGCGACTCGGAAGAGACGGCGTGGGGAAGGTGCGAACGCACCGTTGGTCGTTGGTTCCAGCCCACTGGTGGGGCATGGTGCTCGAGACGATCCTGCCCTTCTCGAGGACGAGCTGGACGATGTCGTCCTCGTTCGTGGTCGAGAAGATGTTCTCGAGTTGCTGCTTGCTCGCGCGGCTCAGGACTCCCTGCGAGCCTTGGCCCGTGTGGAAGACGTCGAACGAGTCGACGACTTCGACGAGCGGGATCGAGCTGTGTGCGGGAACGAACGCGTCGAGGTCAGGAACTCAGGAACGGGTGGGGGGCGGGTCGCGCTTCGGACGCAAGGTCGAACGGGGGGTCGTTCGTGGTCAAGATGGCGTCGATGCTGTCGATTGCGAGGTGCAGGAAACGGGAAGGATTGCAGGGTGTCCGCGGGTCGGGGGAGCGGGAAGTGACGCGGTGAGGAGGGGCGGGGCAGAGGAGAGGGAAGCGTACCGGTCTGCACGGCGGAGTCAGCGAGTGTTTGGCTAACGAGCAACGGGGTTCACGCGTGTCGAAAAAGGGACGCACCACCGCCCCTCCACTTCTCCGCCGCTGTGTTGGCGAGACGAACGACCAGGGCACGGGACGTGGACGACGGTCAGCGAGGCGGACAACGGCGGCGGCGGCATGTGTTGCGACGACACGGCGACGAGCGAGGGCTGCACGCACCCGCGACGTCTCCAACGAGGATGATGTACTCGTCGGTACTCATCGAGTCGGGCTTGTAGACGGCCTGGGAAGCGCGCGGGGGTCAGCCTCCGTCTGGCGCGGTGGGCGGTCGCGGCGGCGCAGGGGTGCTGACCTTGTGGAACGAGTGCATGGTGGTGTGTTAGGGTGTGCGCGGGTGGTGCGGTGTGGTGTGCGACGAGCGGGAGAGCGGGCGAGTGGGCAAACCGAGCGGGCGCCGTCTACGTCATGTCCAACCCGCCCGACCCCGCGCCGTTCTCTGCGCCTGTCTCGCCGTCGACACGGTGCACAGCGACACGGCGCACGGTGCACGGTGCACACGGTCACGGAGACGCAGAGGACAGCATCAGCGGGCGAGGGGAGTCGTGCGGCGTGCGGCGTGCGGCGAGGGGTCTCACGACGACCGCACACAGAGGTGCAACGACGAGTGTGCACAGGTCCGGTGCATCGACATCGAGAGACCGCGAGAGCCCGACCGCCACTCGTGCGCGCCAAACCATGTCGCGAGAGCACTGCGCCCCGTGCCCCGTCGACGTCCTCGCGCATTCTCACCGCCGCGCTTGCTCTTCCCGGTCGTGCGCTGCTTGCCTGCTTGCCTGCTTGCCACTCTCGCCAGTCGACACTGCGCACGCACACCGCGCCGCACCACCCGCAAACCCTGGGTCGACCCGCGCGCGCCTCGCCATCCGGCCGACACTGGCAGCTCGTTCAGCACGCCGCCCACCCGCCCTCTCGCGCCACGCGACCACGCAGACGACACGGGCACGCCACCAGCAGCACGAGAGACACACTGCGAGCCTACCCAGGCCATCCAGCAACCGGCGCCGAGGTCGTCGTCGGGTCCTCCGCCTCGCACCCAAGCAACCTTCCCCCTTCGGCCACCGCTCGTCTGTGGACGCGCGCGGCTGGGCTGGACAGACGCATGCACCGACGAACGTCCCCGCTCAGGGTCGACACGCTCGTGCACCCGGCACTCGTCCCCGACGCGCTCCTCTCGCACGCGCGCAGACCCCGGAGCAGCACCCTCACAGTGCTCGACGACCACACGCCCGCAGTGTGGCGCGCGCGGGAGGACGGCGCAGACGACGCGCGAGAGCGTGATCCGTCGAGTCGGAGACAGCGGAGAGCGAGCGGGTCGGGCGCAGGGACACAGACCGCCGCCGACATGCTGTACCCCCTGAGGGGAGCGACGCGCGAGGGCAGCGGGAGCACGACGAGCCTGCTCACCGCCTCGCCCAGCGCGACGGACTCGGCGTACGGCACCCTCGACGAGCTCGACAGCGACGCGCCCGATGCCGACGCCGAGTCGTTGTGCGAGTCGCCCCTCCCCGCCGACCACGACGAGCGAGCAGCCGCATGGCGCCAGCGCGTCGCTGAATCGTTCCGTGCGCGATCGCAACGACGAGTGCAGGCCGCGCTCGACTCGCGAGCATGGAACGCGGCGGAGCAGGAGCAGGCCGACGGGGCGTACTGGCGCCGGCAGACGCGCTCGCTCGAACGCCGCCTCCTCGAGTCGGTCCAGTCGTCTCCCGACATCGGCCAGGGTCCAGTCTTTGCGTTCGACGTCGCCTACGACGCCGACTCGTCCTTCGACAGCCTCGATTCGCTCGCCTCACCGCCCGACTCGCTCACGTCCTCGACGTCCGCTTCCAGCCCTCGCTCCTCCCCCGAGCCGAGCGAATGCGGCGAGTCTGACTCGGCAGCGATCCGTCTGTCGCTGCAGCGGAAACGGCGGAGATTGACGAAGCATGTCGACGTCGTCGATGCCGCCGCGACTTTCCTCTCGCGACGGCACACCCTCCCTCGCCGAAGCCGTCCTCGCGAGTCGTCCATCAAGGTCTCCTCCCCGCCCTCGCCGACCAGGCGACGCTCAGTCTCCTCTCTCGCTTCGACAGACTGGAAGACCGAGTCTCCCAGTCGGCACGAACCCGCCCGCAAACCTCCGACGCTTCTTCCGCCACTTACCCGGACCGTCGCTGTTCTCTCCGCAGCCATCTCCCTCGCTTCGTATCTATCGCCCATCCCGCTCGTGACCCCTCTCTCGCCGGTCCACCTCCGACACGCCGCCACGCCCGCCTCTCTCCTCCTTCAATCAGCCAACGCCGCCCTCGCGCCTCTCCTTGCCCAACCGTCTCTCCCTGGTGTCGCGCTCGCCGGAACGACTCTCTGTCTTGCCGCACGCCTCGAGCGGCGGGCATCGCTGTTGAGCGGGTTGTCAAAAGTTGCCGGGGCAGGAGTCGCTTGGGCAGCCATTGTCGGCGTACGTGTACTGGCGAGCTGGGTGTTCGGACGGGTGCTCGGTTGGGCGCACCCGCAGTTCTTTTCTACTCGAGCGATTCACGAGGTTGGGGCAGGTGCGTTCTCCCTCCCTCCCTCTCTTCTTCTTCCTCCTTGCAAGCCAGGCTGATCCGCTCTCCTCTCGACGCAGGGCTGGCCCCGCTCCTCCTCGCCTTGAACGTCCTCTCTTTCTCTGGTTCGTCTTTCCTCGACGCCGCGCTTCTCGCCGTCAACTTCGTCGTTCCCGTCTCCCAAGGCGGCGCCGGCCTGTGGCTTGGCATCTCCGCCGTTCTCGTCGGACTCGTCGGTGCTTGCATCCTCTCACTCGGTCGCTTCTTCGCGACGTCGACCGCGACTTGCGCCAAACCCGCCTCTTGCTCCTCCGCCACCTCGCACTTCTTCGCACTCGCCCTCCTCCCGACCCTCGCATTCTACGCTGTCTCCCGCCCGCCTACGCCCCTCCAGACCGACCTCGCCTTCTCGCGCCTCCACCCGTCCCAACCCTCGCTCCTCACCATCCTCCTCATGACCGCCCCTCGACCCGGCACGCCCGACTTCCTCATCCAAACCGTCGAGTCCTGGCTCGGCGCCCTGCCCGACCCTTCTTCGCCCGTCCTCGTCGACAACTCCAACTCGACCTCGTTCTCGCCGCTCGCGATGCCTACTTCGTCCCGCCTCCGGGTGATCGTCTACACGCATTTCACCACGCACCCGATGTTCGAGCTCGCGCAGTCGACTTTTGCCCGGAACCCGAAAGCAGCGCACTACATCGAGTGGCACCGGGATCCTCGAGCGTTCGCCGCGCAGAACCGGCTCGATCAGCGTCTGCACGTCGCTCGCGGACTCGAGTACGCCGCGAGCAAAGCCGGGGCGTACATCCTCCTCACCGAGGACGACTTTTCCCTGTGCGAGGACGCCCGACCTGCGCATGCGCGCGGGGCGCCCGAGGAGCGGAGCTGGGACAACGCGTGGAAGGAGCTGCAAGCTGCGCTGGTCGCGACGAACGCGCGGATGCCGGACCCGTTCGCCGACGCGCCCGACTCGCCACCCGGTCACTGCGGGTTGTTCCTCGCCACAGGCGGGTCCGGGCTCGCGATCCGGTCGTCGATCGCGGCGAGGTTGCCGGCACTCTTGCTCGGCGACGACGACCCGCACGGGTACGCGCGCGAGGACGCCGCAGCGAGAGGCGAGATCGTCGTCAAGCGCGAGGGCGAAGGCGCCGACACCCCTGACCTCGTCATCCAGGACTGTCTCCGTGGGCGCCTCCCCGAGTGCGCCGTCTGCGCGCCTGGCGTCGGCGTCGGCGTCATCGGGCGAGAGCGGAGCGCGAGGTTGCCTGGCGGTGTGGTCGGTGAGAGGGTCGGCAAGAGCGGGCTCGCGGGGACTGCGAGGCTGCTGCAGCGCCACCTCGGGTACAATGCGAGTACGCTGCCGGGGAGGAAGTATGGCAGGGAGGAGTGGGCGTGCGGGTGGAGGCAGCCTTTCGTGCGTTTTTTTTTCAGCCCTCGCTTCCATTCGTGATGTTTCTCCGTGCTGACTTCTTTGACTTGCGCGTCTCGCGTCTCAAGAACGGCGAGCCCGACATCTTGACCGTCTGAACCACCCCCCTCGCCGCTCGCCGCTGCCGCCTCGCAAATTATAGACACTTATCGACTCCGGTTCCCGCGCACACACACTACAGCGCCCGCATCCTCGCAATTCGCGTCCGCAACCATCACACCGCGCTCCCGCCCCAGCTTGCCTCCGGCGGCCGCTGCCTGCCCTCGCACAGACAGACACTTTTTCCTCCTTCCTTACCCTCGTTGTTCCCCGCCGGCTTGTTCTTCGGCTTTTGTTTATCGGTTCACCCCTCAAGTCTCCCTCCTCTTCCCACGGGGTTGTGTTCGTCGGTCCCTTGTTGACATCCCGCAATAGACAGTGTTCCGGCCGAGATCGCTTGCCCCGCCTCCTTCGAGTCGTTCCCACGCATGAGCGGGCGGCGATGGCGATGGCGCTGCCTCCTGTGCTCTCGGACCGCGGTTGGGCGCGCCCTGTGCAAGGAAGTGTGCCTGTTCGGGAAGGTCGCGCCGCGAGGCTAGGCTCAAGTACGCCCGGGCGGCGGGGGCCTCGAACCCCGGCGCTGGCGTCCACCGCGTGCGTCGTGTCGCTGCTTCCCGAGCCGTCGTCCCCTTCACTTCGCTCCCTCGCTCCTTCCCGTCGTCCTCCGCGTCCCGCCACGACTCGCTGCGACGCTTGCTCGACGCTCCCGGCGCCCCTGCGACGCCGAGCCCGACCGGCCCACTGCCGCTCCCCTCCTCCCGCCGCCGCCGCCTGGTTCCGCTCCTCTTGGCGCACCGCCTCGTTCCCATCGCCCAGCCCCCCCCCCTCGTCTCGTGCAGCCACGGCCAGCGACTCGGGCGACACAGACACAACTCGAGCGCGATGTCGTTCAAGGCAGACGACCGGCGCAGGTCGTCGGGGACGAGCAGGCTTGCGCACGCGATGGGAAACGCCCTCCGACGAGTCTCGCTTGTGCGGAGGCCCTCGTCTGAGAACACGCCGACTGCGAGCAGTGCGCTCGGTGACGGGAAGACGCAGGCGGGCCAGCTGGACCAGCTCGACCAGCTCGACCACCGACCGAAGCCAGGTCACGTCGCGAGGAAACCCTCCGTCGATACCGTCACGAGCAGGTCGAGCGTCTCGAGCTTGCAGGCGCCGACGCGCAAGCTGAACAGCTCCAGTCCTGCGTCCGAGCTGCCGAAGACCTGGGCCGAGTGGAACTCTGCGTACGCCAACGGCTTCATCGACTTTGACGACCCTCCTCCTCCTCCTTCGGACCTCCGCACGTCCGAGTTCGTCACCTCGACCGGCCAGTTCCGCGCTCCGTCCCCTCTCAACGAGACCAAGCGCCAACGAGCAGTCGACTCGATCGGTCTCTGCAACCACCCGCCATCCAAGAAGGCGGCTCGGACGGGCTCGGGCTCGACGAAGGACCCGCTCAAACCGGCATCGCCTGCGCCGCCTTCCTACCCCAAACCGGACGGCGACAAGTCTCCCAAGTACGAGGACGCGGTCGGCGAGGCAATCAAGCGGCACGAGGGACCCGTCTATCCCGCCTTGAAGAAGCTTGCCGAGGAAGCGAAGCTGCGTTTCGGCGTCGATGCGACCACCGTCTCGCTCATGGACCGCGACAAGCAGGTCTTCCTTTCGGACGAGACGTGCGAGTTCCTGCAGGAGCGCGACGACATTCCTCGAGAGCGTGCGTCTTTTGCTTCCTTCCTCCGCCCGCCTGGTGTCCTTGCGCTGACAGCCTCTTCTTCCGCAGTCACGGCTTGCAGCCACGCCATGCTGAAGGCGTCGACGGGGACGAAAGACCCACTCGTCGTTCTCGACTTTGGGCAAGACTGGCGCTTCGAGAAGGTGGGTCGTCCTGCCACGAATCTCGCGTCCGGCGCTTGTTCTGACTGTTGGCTCTCGACAGAACGGCTTCGGTGCGTACAGCAAGGGCTTTTACGCGGCTGCACCGATCATGCTGCCCGCCTCGCTCGGCGACGACAACGGCGCCTATCCCGGCGGCATCTTCTGCTTGCTCGGCGAGAAACCCCGCGTCAAGTTCAGCGAGGACGACCGGCGCGAGCTGCAAGAGATGGCGGACAAGGCCTCGAACGAGATTCAGCGCTTCGCCGAGGAGCACCGCGAGAAGCGCTGGCAGGAGCTGTCGACGAAGCGCGGCGACTTTGCGCGACGGAACAAGCTCGCCCGCAAGGTGTCGTCGCAGCAGCAGAACCTCGATACGGTCGTCGAGATGCCAACGCCGCCTCTCACGCCGACCATGTCAATGCTCGACTTGACGGACACGGCGGAGGACGAGTTGTTTGCGAAGGCAGACTCGGAGCGCGAACCGAGAAGGCCTTCGCTTGTCGAGTCATTACGCTCGAACGCCTCCCTTGGCGACTTGCGCGCGACGTCGAACAAGCCTGTCTTTGGTGCGCGTGCAGACAGCTTGGCGGGCGTCTTGGCCACCCCCGCCGACAACGTCCCCCCCGAGGTCGCCTCCGTCCTCGACCTTTCGACGCAGCTCGTCGCCGAGTCGATCGAGATCGAGTTTGCCTACGTCGTCTCCGTCGACCTCGCCTCGCGCTCCGCCAAGCCCGTCCGCCTCTATTCCTCGTACGGCACGCCCATTCCTCCTCCGCTCTTCTCCCTCGCAGCGCACATCGAGGCCGCCAACTCGCCCCAAGCGCCGGTCCTGTATAACAACGATGACGAGCACGTCCTTGACGGCGACTTCTCGACCGGACTCGTCGTCCGCATTGGCAAGGTGGACGACACGGGTTACTTGCTCGGTTGCTTCGCCGAAGACAGTCGGCGCGTCTTCAATACGGAGGACCTGCTGTTCGCGCGCAGCTTTGCTCGCGACCTGGCCAAGTACCTGCCGGACCTGTAAGGGTTGGACTGGTCTCTCGACCAGAGAAGAGGGAGGGAAGAGGAAGGACGAGTCGGTAACAATGCCCTCGCTGGCACAAGCAGTTTTTTTCTTTTTTTTTTTTTTGGCGTACCCACGTGTTGTTGCTTCGCATGCATTCTTACCTTACATTCGACCACTCTCGAGCCAGAGGGCGCAACTCGGGCTCTGCTGTCCTCCTCGTCGTTGCCGCACAGCTCGCTTCTACCGTTCACGTCTCGCTCTTCCGACTTGCGGGCTTGCTCGTCCCTCAGTGTGCTCCAGTACAGACCGCCAGACGCCCGCAAAACTGCAGCGACGCGACCTTTGCACCTCGTCTCCCCACTCGCGACGCACTTCCACCTCGCGCCGACTTCCCAACCCGTTCCATGCCTTCGGACCGACTGCGACCACGAGCAATGTTCAGAACGCTGCTATCACTGCTGCTCGTCTCGGCGAGCGCACCAGGGTTCCTTGCGGCGGCGAAAGGAGGGTCACCAGCGTCGGGGTCAGGAGCAGGAGGGAAGGGAGCGGCAGTGAGCCTGCGGGCCAACACGGAGAAGACGGTGCCGCTGCGGACACACTCTCTGTACGCGCCGTACGTCGACTCGGACCTACAGAACCGCTGGTTCGATTTCGGCGGCTCGACCATCATCAACACGAACAAGCACGTCCGGCTCACGCAGGACAGGCCATCCCAGTCTGGATGGCTGTGGTCGCGACTCGCACTCGCGCCAAACTCGTTCGAGGTCGAATTCGAGTTCCGCGTCGACGGCACGAGCAACACCTTGCACGGAGACGGGTTCGCGGTATGGTTGACAAAGGGGCGCGCTGGGATGGGGCCTGCATTCGGCAACATCGACTACTGGGACGGTCTCGGCATCTTCTTCGACACCTAGTGCGTGCCGGCCTGCGCTCCTCCCTCTTCCCGCCGCGAAAGTCGCCTTGCTGACCTTACCTTCTCTCACAGCGCCAACTCGCGGCATTCGTACTCGTTCCCTCGCATCTACGGCATCATGAACGACGGCACCAAGTCGTACGACGTTGGGAAGGACGGCCAGGGCCAGGAGATTGGAGCGTGCTCGGTAAGCTGCGATTCGCGAAGCAATCTCCGAGATTGATGCTAACCCGTTCGTGCTGCAGATTGATTTCCGCCGGACGGACGTGACGGCCAAGGCGCGCATCACCTACTTCAAGGGCCGCTTCCTCGAGGTGAAAAAGGCGTTCGACGAATCTTCGCAATCGAGCGAATGACTGACCTCCTTCCGCGGTCGCAGCTCGCCATCCAGCACGCCAAGTGGGACGAATGGACGACGTGCTTTGCAGTCGAGGGCGTCGAGCTGCCTTCACAGCCGTTCTTGGGCTTCTCGGCCGTCACAGGCGATGTCAGCGGTCCGTCCACTCGCTCTTGGAGTCCAGGCTGAGCCTTCTTACAGGCGACTCTCCTTGCAGACAACCACGACATCATCTCTATCACGACGTCGAACGGTGCGCCCTATGCTCTCGGATGCTCGCCAAAGAGCTGCGCTGATCATCCTTGCCCTTACAGTCGCTTACCACGCAGCTTCCGCTTCAGCGGTACGGCTCGCGCTTCCTTTGGCAAGTCGGCCCGCACTGACGCGCCTCATGTCCAGCAGAGCTCGCCTCCGCCCCGACGCGGTGTCCCGGGCGCATCGTTCTTCTCCTCGGTCTTCCGCGTCCTCAAATGGGTCTTCCTGCTCGTCGTCGTGGTCGTAGGTGCCATGGCGTTCCGTGGGCGCAAGGCGGCGAGGAACGCGAAGCGGTTCTGAGCAGTGAGAGGGGGAAAGGCATTGCAATCGCAGCATCGATGGTACCGAGCCTCTTCGTGCTGCTCGCTCACTCCTCAGAGAATGTTGGGAGAAGAGCTTGATGCATCGACTAGTGCTCGAAACCCAGCTCCTCCAGCACCTCCTCAAGCGGCTCCTTCGCAAGCGGGATCCAAACCCACTCTCCACCCTCTTCTGCCTGATCATCCTCGTCGTCATTGACACCTTCGATGATCTCAGGCGCCTGGTTCGAGCTGCGCACGACGCCGTGGTCCTTGAACTCGGAGAGGAAGCCGTCGACTTGGTCGGGATGGGTCGCGATGAGCTCGTCTGTCGCTTTCTCCTTGAGCCTGTCCAGGCGGGAAGCGTCAATGTCCGCTCGTCCGACATCGGGAGATGGGGAACGGACGATGCAAGCGTCATAGCAACAGCAGGCGCCTTCTCCGCCTCCCTCCCAGCTGCCGCACCTCCAGTCAACCGCATCGCCCTCTCCACCTCGCGTGGCAAACTCTCAGCCATCTTGACCTGCTCCTGTCCGAGGAGGTTGAACAAGCGTTTCGCACGGTCCGTCACGCTTGCAAGGACGTGAGTTGCGGATTGCGCGAGGGAGGAGGCTGTTGGGTCGAGGGAGGAGGAGAGAGAGGGGAAGATGGACGAGGGAAGGAGGTGCGAGAGCGTGCCGAGAGAGGCGACTTCGAGATCGTAGGGAAGGAGTGTCGAGACGTCGTAGTGCAGAAAGGTGAAGGCGCGGAAGGTGAGGCTGAGGTCGGCGGCTTCGGGGCTCGTCTCGGCTGTGGAGGTCGTGGGAGGTCGTGCGGCGACGAGAATCGTGGGAAACATAAGCGATGCGCGGATGTGGTCGACTGAGGCGACGAGGTGGATGTGCGGTTGGGCGGCGAGGAGAGCGAGGAGCGAGATGTTCTTGGGGAGACGGAGGGAAGGGCCGTCGAGTGAGTGGATGACGAGGAATATGGGCTTGAATGCGGGTTGAGCTTTCGCTGTGGCTTGTACCGACGCGCAAAGGCGGCGGACGCGCGACTCGAGAGCAGAAACGGGTCGGGCGGTCGAGTAAGCCGTCAAAGCCTTGCCCTTGCCCTTCGCCTTGGTCGGTGCCGCGATTCTCCGCCTCTTGCGCGGACTCGCAACCTCTTCGTCGTCCTCCTCGCCCGCCTCCTGCCCACCCTGAGCCCTGACCAAGTCCTCGAGAGCCGTGACAAGGTCGACGAGGGTAGCGGCCGTGTCGAAGCCGTTGGTCACGACCACGTTTCCGCGCGTCCGTGCCTTCTCCGCAAACGCATTCAGCACCGTACGTTTGCTCCCCACCCCGCCCAGGAGGATGTTGAAGCCCTGGTCCATCTCCCACATCCACCGCAAGAACCGCTCCTTCGCCCGCTGCACCCGCGCTCGACTCGCCTCGCGCAGCGCGTCAAATCCAGCACTCTGCACCGCATCGAACTTGCGCAAGGCAGCCTGGTACGAAGCGGTGGTGAAGGCGGGGTCGATCGAGGTCGAGAGGAGCGCGTCGGTCGTCTTGCTCGTCTGGGTCGAGTAGAGCATGTACGCGTCCCCAGCAGAGGCCGTCACGAACGTAGCGGGCCCATCGTGGTCCCTGTACGCGTCCTCGCCGTCTGAGCCGTCCGAGTCGCCTGTCGGCGCGGTGTTGCGGGACTGTCGTTTGGCGGGAGAGGGAGAGGGCGCGTCGGTCGCCTTGCGCTTGCCTTTCGCCTGGGCAGACGGCTTTGTAGGCGTCCTCTTGGGCGTGGAAGCAGCCCTAGCTTTGCGAGGTGGCATAGCGAGCGAGTCGTCGAAGGTCAAGAGGGAGAATGTCAAGAGCGAGGAGAGGTCAACCCTCTCAGGGACGCCTATAAACGACAATGTAGACCTTCTTAGGAAGTGCCAGGATACACAGACGGAGCCAGCTTGTCGAGCGATGCCAGCGGAAGCGAGACAAAGTCCTCTCGAAATCCGCATGTCAGCAAGGTCGGCGCTTGCAAGGCCTCTTCCACTTGCAAGGATGCTGCCGTTGTTCCTGAGTTCGTACTTCGTGTCGACTACTGCGAACGCTCAGGGTCGGAATCCGGCTTGACGACGTGTCGCGCCGGCAGCGGAGGAGTAGGAGGAGAGAAAGATTCCCGTGTGTTCGCGGATTGCAAACTCGACTCCGGACAATCAGTGCCTTGGAGACGTGAGTTCGATGTGGCGGAGGGCAACAAGGCGTGAAAGGGGCGGAAGAGCGGCGAGCGAAGGCCGGTGGGAAAGCGGAACGGAGGCTGCGGAGCAAGACGCCGAGCTATCCCCGACATGCGTGCCCCGTCGCCAAGCTAGCGCACTCTCCCTGAGTGTCTGGGTTCGACGGCGGAGCGGTGACCGAGTCTGGCGGGAGCCTCGTGCTCGCCGTTCAGCAAAGGACACGATCGTGCTCCACATCCGTCGCCAGGCAGTTGCGACGCTTCTTCGCACCAGCACACTGCTTGTGTCGACGCCGCCCAAGACACTGGACAGCCAACCGTGTGCGCAGGCGAATCCTGCGGCCGAGGGCGGAGAAGCGGAGCAGATCACGAATGGCGTCCCTCGCCTCAGCATGGACGGCTGTGGGGGGATGTCGACAAGCTCGTGGGGCGAAGCCGCAGGTGGCGGAGCCAGGCGTCTGTGAGTAGTAGCGGCGGATGGGAGACTGAGCAGCGCCAGTCCAGCGGACGTCCCACGTCGCCGTCCGTCGCCACGCCCACCGCCAACGTCTCCGGACCTTCCGCCGGCGCAGGACCACGACTGGGACGAGTCTTGATCGTCTGCTGACCTTGGGCGCCAACCATTGAAACCTCGCCTGGTCCCTTGGAGTGTGCTGGACCGGCCTGGCTCGCAGAGACTCGTCGCCGGACAGCTGACAAGATGCGATCAGCTCGAGCGTCAAGGCGACGGTGCTCAGCAGTCCTCCGTCGAGAAGCGTACGGAGCAGAGGACGCCCAGCTGCTCCTTCCCCCGTCTTCTGCCCAAGTCCGGCGTCGCCGTCACTGCTCCTCCGCTCCTTCTTCCCCTGCAGACTGCGTCCCGGCCAGCTCGGGGTGGTCTCGCTGGCTTCGTCCGTCGTGTGCGTGCAGCGACACTCGGAGACCTCCGGGACGTCTACTTGCTGCCGGACTCGTCCCGCGGTGTGCGCAGATGCAGACGGAGGACGAGGACGGAGCGCGAGCGACAGCGGACGAAGCAGGCAGAAGCGTGGCGTGGCGCAGGCAGTGGGAAGCAGCACGTTGCAGGTTGAGCAGGACGCGCAACGAGAATTGGGCGGGCGATCTCTTCGTCGTGTAAGCGCCAGACGAGCCGTCTCGAGGGGAGGCGGTCCGAAGCGACGCTGCGGAGAGCGTGGGATGCGGTCGTTGCTGGACTGAGGGAGGTTGCGCGGGCGAGATCGGAGGCATCGCAAATACCTGGCGAGGATGTCGAGGAGGCTTTCGAGAGACAATGAGAGGAGGAGGAGTCTCGGGCCGTCAGGGGTGGAGCCGGAGCCAGACGAGGGAGGCTAAAATACAATATCTAGGCAGTACAACACGCAGCGGACAAGACGGCATGTGAGGGGACAAGGTAAACTCAGAGAGGGCTGTCGAGAGCTGCGAAGAGGCTGGGGTCTATCGAGGCGAGCGAGATGTCCAAATAGCTTTCGGGGAGCGCGGCGTGATCCGCACCGAATTCGGAACTCGTAGAGCTGGCGCTGAGAGGCGGAGTGAGGTATGTTCGCTCGAAGCGAGTGTACGGGCTCGCTGGCTTGAGCTCGATGGGCGCAATGGTCGTGAAGGGAGTGAAGGGCGGGAAGGTGGGCTGGAACGGGTCGCTGCAGTATTCGGCGGGCGGTGTCGGGAGCAAGGAGGCGAAGGGTTTGGGAGGTTGCGGTGCAGGAGCGAGGTCGAAGTTGGCGTGCGGAAGTGCTGGATAGAACGACGGTTGCGGTGGTCGCGGCAGCGAGAGATGCAGGACGTCCGCTGCTGGAGACTGGACAGTCGACTCAGGCGGCGAGGGAGGCTTCAGGACGCTGGGGAAGTCATGCATGCCGTTTGACGGTGGCGCAGGCTGCGAGACCGTCGCTTCCGTCTTTTTGCGACCGGTACGCTCGCCCTTCTCGCGACGGACGGGGCGGTAGACGTAGTCTGCAAGCGATGTTAGCGCCATTGCCGCCTCGGGTGAGGACGCTGCTCACCAGGATAAGCCTCCTTGTGCTCCTTCTTCCGCCTTGCGTCCTCGAACTCGTAGTGCCGCCGAACATCTGGTACTTCTTCGCGCCAAAGTTGACCGATGAGCTTGGCTGCAGGCAGTGCGACATCAGCTGTTTGCCCATGGAGGGCGAGCGTAGGGAGACTCACAGACGTCCGCCTGCGGGAGCTTTGCGAAGGTCTTCGAACTCTTGAGCTCGTGCACCTTAGCTGAGCGGTAGCAGATCCAGGCATTGGCAGGACGGGGCGGCCGATCGCGAGCAGGTGCTGCTCTTGCACGCTTGTCTCGCGCTGGCGGCGACGACGACGGCCCGTCGTCGATTGCCACCTTCGCAGCCAGCCTCTCCCTCCTCGACATCGTGAACTGGGCGATTTCGTGCGCGTTCACAGGCTCGTCGCCGGTCACCAACGACGCCTGTGGACGTCGACAACCCCGCGCAAGCGTATCAGGCGGGACGTGCCCAGGCCGAGGTCGAGACGCTCGAGCAGGAGAGAAAGCTCGGAGAGTCGGCTGCTGCGCGAGCGAGGTCGGCAGGACTCGCCGCCAGCCTGCTGTGCGGGGCGTAGTGGGTCGAGCAGGATGCAGAGGAGCAAAATCGCTGCCAGCAAGAATAACCTCTCGAGGCTGACCCCGTCCTTCCTCGTGGAGCCCGCGAGCCGGGGTCCGGACCGGTTGCCTTCCTCCGGGGAACTGCGCCCAACCGTGCGGGTCGGTCGAGAGTCGGATGGGAATAGCGCTGCTGGCCGCACGTGCAAGTCGACACGAGGCCGGAAACGGTCCAGCCGGCGAGACTAGTCGGTTGTGGCGGCGTCAAGCCGGACATTTGCAAGAGTCTTCCAGGCCTCCACCTGGGTCCGCAGAGCTACCTCGGAAGAACGGGCCGAGACGGATGGCGCACCGACAGCGGCGAGCTCCCTTTACTCGCCCTTGACTGCCTTGGCCGCCTCGCGCTCCCTCTTGCGCAGGGCGCGCTTGCGAATGTCGAGGTGCAACTTGCGGTTGTAGTCGAGCCAGAACTGACGCGAGAAGAGGTGGTCGACGACCCACTGTCGATCGATGAGGAAACGGCGGAACGGTCAGCTTCTTTCTGCGCGGCGCACCTGCGAGAACGTGAAACGAACCTGGACGGGTGCATGGCCGGAGTATGGCGTCGAGATGTGCGGTTGTCCGACAGCGCCGCCACGGACGCCGATGTGCGACAGAACGGAGCCTAGCGGAAGAAGAATTAGCGTAACTAGAGCTTGCGGAACGGCGAGCGAGAGTGAGCGACTCACGGACGTAGGTCTTGGGCGTCGGGATCATCCACGAGCTCTTGCGGATCTTGCTCAGCTTCGACACCTGCGAGACCCGGTCGTTTAGTCCAGCACAAAGCAAGGCGAAGATGATCGGACGCACGACAAAGTACGTGTTGAGCAACTCGACCTCAACCCCGGTGCCCTTGAGCTCGCTGCCGAGCGCCTGCGACCAGGTCGAGAGGAAGGCCTTGCTACCCGAGTAGACGGCGAGGAGTGGGGACGGGATGAGCGAGGCGAAGGATCCGACGGTGAGGATAAGGCCACGCTTGCGCGAGACCATGCCCGGGATGACGAGCTTGGTAACCTTCATGGTCGCGTTACTGCCGGGACGAAGTGATGTCAGTTCGGTGCAGCCAAGCGGCGATGCACTCGACTCACACGTTGATCTCGACGATGTCGATCATGTCCTGGTCAGACAAATCCTGGAAGAATGTAGGTTCCTCGTAGCTCTTGCCGACGTTGTTGACTGCCGAGGAGAGCGTCAGGGGGAGACCGTCAGCGGGAGACTGGTCGGTGAAGCGGGAGCAGAGACGACCGACTGAGGACACCGACGTCGAGGGGGTCAAGTGCAACCTTCAGCGCGGCGTAGTCGGCCGAAGCCGAGGAAAAGTCGATCGCGTGGACCTGCGTCTTAACGGACGGGTACTTGGCGGCTGAGGAACGCGGCAGGTCAGCGCTGTTGCCGCCGACAGTTCCGCGCACGCTCACTAATCTCCTGCGCAATCTCGTCGAGCTTCGAGGCGGTACGGCTTGCCAAGAAGATGTTGAAGCCGGCAGCGGCGAGTTGGAGAGCAAAGTCGCGACCGATGCCAGCCGTCGCGCCAGTAACAACTGCGAAGACAGAATGGTCAGCTACAGCCGGATTGTTGGAATCTTCAGAGCACTACGCACCTGCCCATGCGCCCTTCTTCGCACCGAATCGCTTGAGCTGCAAGACCGATGGGCGAGACAGGTCAACTCCGGGTGACGAGGATGGCAGTGAAAGGACGCACGGGGACGCCCGGCCTAGCCAAATCGATCACCATCCGTGCAAAGCTCAAAACATAGCTGCCGAGCCATCCGGCGCCGAGGGCGGCGAAAGCGAGGGTTGTGAGAGGGCAGTCCGAAGCTGGGAAAGAGAACGGCGTCAACGCGCGACTTAGGACAAAGAGGACACAACGTGCGCACCCCAGTCGATAGCCTGTGCCCTCAGAGTAGCCACGTCCATCGCAAGCGAATCGAAATGTGAGGAGTCGCTGGATAACCTTCGTCTCCTCCCGCGAACTGATGAAGAGTTTCTATCCGCTGTCACATCGCTCTAGCGCTATAGTCATGCTGTTGTCCGGTTGAGTGAACTCATGAATTGCAGCAGAGGCGACCATGTCGCCTCCAACGAATACGTTTCGCTGTACGCTCTCCTCCCCACCTCGCCGCGATATTCCTGCGCTTCGCGCCTCTGCCCCAGTGAACGACTACTCGATGAGCGTTTCGCGACCACCTGGGAGGTTTTTAGCGTTCTGGACCGGCGCTGCGTCAATATGGGACACGACTGGAGCTCGTGGCCCGCCGCGGATCCTCCGAGGGGGTCCTCCTCCCTCTCGAGTTCACGTCTTCCGCCTGCTGCTCGTCCTGCAGGCCGCTAAGGAGACGTACCTTCCCGCCATGATTGCGCGAAGGCGGCTAGGCGTGATCTCGCTGTTTTCACTGCTCCTGCTTGCCGGCGGCGCTCGCTGCGACCCGGATGGACTGCCTGTGACTGCGCCGACTTCGCTCCAACCCGGCAAGCAGGCGAAGTTTGGCTGGGAGTGAGTTGGCTCTTCCTATCATGGCTTCGTCGCTGACGGTGCTGGACTTCGCAGCTAAGGGACGCCGCCGTATCGAGTTCAGGTGTGCGTCGCATTTCATCCCCTGGCTCACGACATACTGACGAGCTTCCTTCTCGCAGCTTGATAAATACCCACCAAGACACCGAGTCGAAGCGGCTCACAACCATCCGGTTCATGTGGTTCGCGAAAGGAAACAGAAGTAGGCGGTTCGTACGCTCTCTAAGGCCCTCCATCTTCCGCCTGCTGAGCCTATCGCGTGCAGACCAGGTCCAACTTTGGGTGTACGACAGCAAGGGCGCGGAAGGGAAGTCGCCCAAGATCCCTGTCGTTGCGCAATCTTCGAGCGCAAGCAAGTCTGCGTGGGGCGGCGGAGGGAACACCAGCTCAACACATTTCTCGGCGAGCGACAAGTCAACGAAACCGTCTGGAGGTGCGACGGGAGGCGGAGGCGGGTCAGCGAGCGAGAAGGAGATGGGCACGGCGGCTTCTTCTACTGGCAGCGACAGCAGGGCGGCCCCGACAGGCTCCTCGCCAGCTTCGAAGGATACGGAGGCTTTCAACGACTCAGCACTGCTGCTGCGACCGTAACAACGGCTGCAGTGATCGCTCCAGCCGACCTCGCTGCGTGCGTGGAATCCTGTTCCTCGTATACTGGGTCTTCCGCGCTGACCCTTGCTTTGCGCCACAGTGTCGCAACTGCTCCCGTAACGACACCAACAGCGGCTCCCGTCGCTCCCGCCAGCGGGCCGACGGCCGCAAGCAGTAGGTCAGTTCAGCATATCTTTCGACAACTCTCGAGTATTGACGGCGTTCGGGAGCAGCTCGCTCGTCTCCGGCGACAACACGACGCTCTATCTCGGGATCGGCGGAGTAGCGATCGCGCTTATCCTCGTGTTGCACTGCTCTTGTACGTTTCCTTCGTCTACCTTTCCAGTCGCAGGGTAACTTAACCGTATCGTGCTATGTAGATGGTGGAGAGAAAACTAACAAAAGCCGGAAGCCCCGGGGGGACGTCGAAACGACCGTTACGAGCGGAGCTTGTCGAAACAGCCAGTGAGTTTGCCAATCCAGGCTGTGCAGCGCACTCACGCACAGCAACTCGGCACTGACCCTAGCACTGACCCTTGCGCTCTGTGAAACCTTTCAAAGCGAAGGCGACGCCCGCTTCGGCCCCTCGAAACCAGTCAAGCGGAGCGATCACTTCTTCCCGACGACGACGTATCAGGGTTTGCGAGCACGTGCTCGTCCGCACAAGCGACTCGTCAAGTTCGAGCTGGACGAGGCGAAGGCGACGTTGGGAGACGGAGGAGGTGTAAATTTTATATCGCCGCATGGCAAGGGTAGAGAGTGTGTGTGCTTGCCTCCCGCTGGCTTTTTCCCCAAATGAGAGGGAATCCCTATACCGCAAATCGCAGCCCGGCTACTTTCTTTGAACTCTTCTCTAGCGCTACTGTCTTCGAACTGGCGTCGCGCCAAGCGAGTTCTGGCAAAAGCGCAATGCTATAGCACGGTGTCTATTCGTCTGCGAAAGCGTATTTCAGTGTCCGTAGGTAGGCTTCTTGCCAATGTCGAACGGCAGGTATCTGCGGGAGTAGATGTGAAAGTCAGCCGGGTGTCGAAGACCTGTACGGAAAGCGAGTCCACTGGAAGACGCCTGACGCACTTGTACTTGCGCATGTGCGCGATCTGCTTGCGCATGGTGATGAATGTGAGGAGGCAGAAGTACATGACGAGGATGGGCCAGAAGACGGGGACGTCGAAGAGCGGGATGAACGAGGCGATGAGGGAGAAGGCGATGGCTCGTGTTGCGCTGTGCCTGCGGACGGTGAAGTCGAAGGACATGCTGGTCAGTACGCTGCTCGGGACACGAGCGGACCAGCGCTGCGCACCAGAACTTGAACTCGGGCAACCGTCGGATGAACGGCCTCATCTCGCCATCCTCCTGCAAGTCTCCTTGGCTTGTCGGCAATCCGGGCGCGCCCTCTTCCGCATCGGTCTCTGCCATATCTGCTGCGAGAGCGGGGTCGAATTTTGGAGTGATAAAGGCGAGGAAGAGGTTGAGGAGGTAGATGCTGGAAAACGGCAAGAGCGTCAGCGGGCGAGCCAAGTCGAGCGTGCGACTCCGGCCGCGCACCCGAGAGCATAGGCGACGATGTAGTAGGCTTGAACGTAGAGAATGCGGAGGCTGAAGAGGAGGAACAGGCCGACGGAACCGGCCCAGCGCTGGAAGGTGAAGGGAGTCAAGCGGTCTGGTTTGGACAGATCTCGAGGTCAGCAGTCGTCTTGGTTTGCGGAGTGCGCTGTGAACGCACCTAGGTAGCCTTGGTACAACTGGAACCGTCAAGAGGAGCCGTGTCGGTGGGGAGGAGGCCATAGACGGCGGTGAAGGGCGACCGGCGGGGCGAAACAGGGCGGGAACGATCGAGGCAGTGAGTGCAACGCTCATCAGCATCCTTCCAATCATCCGGCTGTCCTGCGAGAGCCGGGAGAGCGACGACTGCGAGGTGGCCAACAACGCACCCGCTCGTACTGCTTGACGGCGGTGACGACATTGGCGCCTGCAGGGGGTTCTGGCACGTCCATCCTGATCCTCGCAGACCCTTTCCTGCCGTACAAGCGCGTCGAGAGCGGAAGGGGCGAAGCAGACCTTGTCGAACCGGTTTCGAACCGCTCGCTGGCTCCTTCCTCGTCGCTCAACTTGCTCGGGCGAGGATGAGAGCACGCTGGCTGTGTTTGGCAGTGCTCACAATAGGCTCAGGTGCGCTCCGTCGCCACAGCGTGCTGTCATTTCTCGCTCACTTCTCGTCTTCCGTCGCCCACAGCTGTCCATGCCCAACCAGCTCCTCCACCGCAGCAGCAGATCACGTTCGGCATCTCGAAGGGTGCACAGCTGAGAACAGACACTGGCAACAGCGTGGACCGGCCAGCAGGAGATGTTGAAGGCGCGAGAGCAGGCTTGGACGACCAAGTGAGTGGTGCTTCCGACGCTGGCATTCCGGATCGAGCGGAAGGGCGGCGCTGCAGGTGAAATGCTTGGCGGAATAGAGTCCGTAGAGCCCGGACCGGCTGGCTGGAGCGACGGGGTGACATTCTGACGCGAAATCGAGGCCGTCGCTGATACTCGCCTTCCTCCCTCGCAGACCGCTGAGCTCGCTTTCGGTTCAGACACAACAGCCCGCGCAGATCCTTCATCCTCTGGCCCTGCCGCCGACACCTACGCACTCGCAATCTCCCTCCTCGATACCATTACCTCCCATTCTCCTCCCTCTCCTCCAACTGCTTACTCTCCCAATCTCGCTTCGCTCGATGTCCCCTTCTCGGCACGGATAGAGCCAATCCTACAGCGCTCGTCGGTCGGCCGCTTCGCTCTTCGAGTCAGCCGACTCTACGCGGGCGATGCCGCGAAGCGAAGAGTACAGGGCGGGCGGGACTGGAGCGTGAAAGGCGCAATCTTAGGCTTGAAGGGTGCGATTGAGCGGTTTGCGGTCGACAAGACTGCGCGAGCCGGAAAGGGGGCTTCGGGTGGACGGATAAACGGGAAGGGATGGAAGGACCGGCTGGAAAATGCGGTTCTCAAGGACGGAGTCGTGCTGGATCGCGAGGAAATCGAGGGAGGGATGGCCGAGGTGATGGAGCTTCTGCAGAGCGCCGGCGAGCGAGGATCTGCGGCAGCCTGGGTTCTGCTGGGCGATCTTCACCTGGTACGCCGGCGTCTCGCTTGCGTCCTGCCATACTCGCTAACATTGCCGCGCAGTCCGGTCATCTCTCGCTCACCGCCAACCCAGCCGAAGCTCTTCGCCTCTATACCCTCGCTTCCGAATGTTACGGCTCGCCCGAGGCGCAGTACAAGCTGGGCTTCTTGTACGGCAGTAACTTTGGCGGTGCCGCGGGCGGTCTCGAGGGCAAGGGACAGCAAGGAAGCGTGCGTCGCGAATAAGTTCCGCCTGACTTCGCGCTGACCCGTTCTTCCTCAGGCCCTCCTGCATTACACCTTCGCCGCGCTCTCCGGCTACGTTCCCGCCTCGATGTCCGTCGGGTACCGTCACTGGGCCGGCATCGGCACGAAACAGTCGTGCAAGGACGCTCTGCCCTGGTACAAAGCAGCAGCTGACGCGGCCATGATCTCGTTCAATTCGGGCCCGCCTGGCGGACGACACCTTCCTCCACCCAAGATCCGCCTCTCGGATCTCGAAGGTGGTCCGTACGGACCTGGCGCGTCGTCGTCAAGGTCGAACTTGGTCACAGGCGGCTCGAATGCGCAGACGCAGCAAGAGTGGGACGACCTTGTCGAATTCCATCTCTTCCATGCCGAGCGCGGCGATCCCACCTATATGTATCGCCTCGGCCGCCTGTACTACCAAGGCTTCGGTGCGGGAGGACTTGATGGTGCGCGCGGTGCGCAGCGAGGTCGTCTTCAGCCAGGCGTTGCGGGCGAGGCCGACAACCTGTGGGACGGAGGACGCGACTTTCACCGCGCGAGCAAGTGGTTCCTCCGCCTTGCTCGCAAGGTCTGGCCGTCCGATCCTCGCGAAGCGCAGTGGAACCCCAGGTGGGGACCGCTGTCGAAGCACCCCCAGCGAGCGGGCGAGGCGCCGAAGGTCGGCTTCTACGACCTCTCGAAGGACAAGAAGAACGAGAAGGTCGATGACCATACGGCGATGGTCGCGGGGTTGGCGGCTGGCTTTGTCGGCCAGATATATTTGCGAGGAGAAGGCGTCAGCGCGAACTACGCCAAGGCGTTCCTTTGGTTTTCTCGCGGGTCTGCACAGGTCCGCTCTTCCCGCTCGGTCCGGCCATCATCTCAGCTAATATCTCTGCTCTCAGGGTGACCGCGAGTCGACGAACGGCCTCGGCATCATGTATCGCGACGGTCTGGGCGTTGAGCGCGACTTGAAGAAGGCGATCTTGTTTTTCCACGCAGCCGCTCAGCAGGACTCGTCCGAAGCGCAAGTCAACCTCGGCAAATATCACTTCGGTACGTCGCGAGCGTCGTTATTCGGCTCCGTGGGCGCGGAACTAACGCAGCTCGCCAGGCATGGGTGATTTTGTCGCCGCGACGACCTACTTCGAGCACGCGATCCGCCCCGACAGCCTCCGCACACCCGATACTTTCCAAGCGTACTATTATCTCGCTGAACTCGCCGCCCGCTCGACATCGGCAACCGAGTCTTGTCCCGTCGCCGTATCGTTCTATAAGCGCGTGGCAGAACGAGGGGACTGGGATCACGAGGTTTGGTGGGAGGCTGAGAGTGCTAGGGAGCGAGGAGACATGCGGACGGCGTTGCTTGGGTACTGGATCATGGCTGAGCGGGGCTACGAGTCGGCGCAGAACAACGTCGCGTGGATCCTCGACCGAGGCGAGTCAACTCTAGGTCGTTTCCACGCAAGCCAGATGACTGACAATTCCCTGCTTTCGCAGATAAGAGGCGGCTTCGCGTTCCGCTGCTCGACGCCGTCGCGCCTGCTCTTTCTCCCGCGACCAAGCAGCTCGACCGCCTCGCCCTCGCCTACTGGACTCGCTCCGCCGCGCAAGACAACGTCGATGCGCTCGTCAAGATGGGCGACTACTTCTACGCAGGACTCGGAACGGAAGACGGTCTGCCGCAGCTCGAGAAGGCGGCGGGGTGCTACCAAAGCGCCGCGACGACCAAGTTCTCGGCGATGGCGATGTGGGCGCTTGGATGGATGCACGAGACAGGAAAAGGTGTTCCTCAGGTGCGCCGACCTTGACTCTTCAGCGTCACTTGCAGGTCTGACATGCTCGAACGCCGCAGGACTTCCACCTCGCGAAGCGGCAGTACGACATGGCCCTCGAGACTTCTTCCGATGCCTACTTCCCCTCGACGCTCTCACTCATCAGCCTCTACGCGCGAGCCCTGTATCATGCACTCTTCAAGTCCGGCGACGACGAGCTTCACGCGCTCAGCCTCTTCGCGAAGGACCCGGACGTTGACGGTATCGGCGCAGGATTCGCAGAGCATGGCGTGTGGAGCTTTGGTCGAGCTTGGCGGGACATCCAGCGCAATTGGGGAATCGACCCAGGGCCTGAGCCGGAGGTTGTGCCTCTGCAGCAGGGACGGGTCGGCGGAGCAGCAGGGGGAGCGGCACGGGCAGATGCTGGTAGGGACGCACAGCGTGCTCTTGAGGGCCAGGACGACGGTCTGGACTGGCGGGAGTATCAGGACCAGCGCGGGTTCGGGCGCGGACGCGGTGAGGGCGAGGACGACGAGTTCTATCTGGAGGACGAGGGTGACTTTGGCGGCACTGTCGCCATCGTCGCCCTGTGCATGCTCCTCGCGTGCGTCATTGAGTTCTCTCCCCCTGTCACGTTCTATCACGCTGATCTGTTTGTGCGCAGATGGCTCGTCTACTTCCGCCAACGTCCAGAACACCAAGGCCGTCGACGTGCCGCACCTGTACCCGCAGCCGCACCGGCAGCGCACCCTCCACTTCCTCAGCAGCCAGCACCGACTCCGACCGCTGGTCCAGCTGCACCATCAGCGCCGGAAGCAGGAAACGCAGTAGGGAACGGTCGGCTGGGTGAAACGGAATCGGACGAGGATGAGAGGCGCGGCCGTTGATTGTACATTCTTCGCAATACTGACATTGTCCAGTATCGCTTATCGCTGGCGTGGCTTTGGGATCGCCCTCAAAAGGTTCTACCGGGAGCGTCGCAAGAGAGGTTGTTCTTTCGCCTCTTCACTCGCCTCGCGCTGCAGCTGCAAGACTGGCTGGGATGGACGGCTTGCCGCCAGATACAGCGCCAGTGCCGTCTATCGCGCTCGAAACCGTCCTGCTCTCCGCCGCCCGCCTCGCCTACTTCGCAGCCTGTCGACTCTACGTCAACAAGTCGCTCTTCGCGGATCTGCGCGAAGTCATCCGAGAAGACGGACTGTCCAGCGATGACGACACGCCCAACGGAGAAGGAGTTGAGCTTGACGAGGCAGAGGGCGGGTACTTGGGACTGAGCGGAAACGGCGGTGGGGCGGGAGCAGGGAAGAGCTCGTTCGCCAGCCGGTTGCGAGAGGACGGGCTGGGTGCTGCACTGGGCAAGCGCACGTCCGCGACGACCGCAGTGCCAGCCCGACGTGACTCGCTTTCGCCGGGACAGACGGGAGTGTCGACAGTGGGACGGGCATATACAAGGCTTTCGAAGGCGCTGTTCTGCCTGGCGTTCTCGGAAAGCTGTATGCTGTTCACGCTCTTACTGTTCGGAGATGCGGTCAGCGACCGGTGCGTCCTCTTGCCCTTCTCCAACTTCTCTCGCTGACCTCGCGCCTTCGTCCAGAGCACGGCACTATAACTGGTCGATCAGTCTACTGGCCCTCCTCTCCATGATCGTCTTCATTATCCCCCTCGTCCTCTGCCTCCTCTTCACCCACCGCTCCCCGACCACCGTCACCCGCACCCTTCTTCTCACCATCCCGCCTTTCGCCCTTTACCTCTTCTTCTTCTACAACGTCGGATCCCTCATTGCCGACAAGCTTGTTACCGAAGGCTCCCACACGTTCGGTACGCTGCACCTCGTCCAGCTAGCTACTCACGAGAGCCGGAAGTTCACACTGTCCCTTCTCCAGGTCTGGTCAACAGCTTGCTGTCCCGGATATGCGTGCCGGGAGTCGTTTTGATCGCCTCGCTGTCAGGCGGCGGTGCGCTCAACACGGCATGGGAGGCCTACGAGTGGCGCTCCGTCTCGTCCGCGTGCGTCTGGCTTGCCTCGCTTGGAAGCGACCGCCTGCTGACATGTCCTGTCCAATAGTGAGCCTGTCACCGACGCACACATGACGCAAGCAGAGCGAGCGCTGCTTCGCGCCCGAATCGATCTTCAGCAGCGATACCGCTCACTCGCTCTCGCACAAGGATCAGCAGCACGAGAAGCCGACTCCGCTTCGTCCCGCTCGCTTCTCTCGAAGTGGACAACCTCCAACCCTGCCGCGCTGCACCTTCAGAGTGTCGAGATCGAGGTTGCGGCGATGGAAAAGATGGAGCGGCAGATGTCGCACGATGTGTCGAGGCTGCGGAGGAGAAAGGCGATGCGAGAGATGGGGCGGAGCTTCAAAGGACGGGTGTGGCTGCTGGTCGGCTGGCTTTTCAGTGTATATTGTGTGTGGAAGATCTTCGTCGTGCGTTGAGCGTCCTCCTCTCAGGCTTGACTTCCGAATTCATCTGAGATCCTGCGCAGTCCGTCATCAACCTGATCTTCGGCTACACGCGTCAGTCGCACCAGCATACGTCGGCAGAAGGCGCACCAGCGCCTCAGGGAACTGACCTCCTCACGTCGCTGCTGACTCGCCTCGCCGTCGTCCTCGACATTGAGCTGGACGTCGCTACCTGGTCTCGGATGATTGGACTGGCTCTCATCGGCGGCATCTTGATCGCAAACATGCGCAACGTGCTCGGGAGCGTGTCAAGGGTGAGTCAGGAGTTTGCCCTTCCAGTTCGCGCTTGCTGACTGCTCGACTACAGATCTTCAAGGCGACGTCTGCCGGCATTAGCGCGTCGTTCATGCTGCTGTTCCTTGCACAGCTTATGGTACATTCGTTGCAACATGTTGCGACGCTCAAGCTGACCCTTCGCGACGCAGGCGATCTACCTTCTCACTTCGCTCATCTCGCTGCCGTCTTCGCCGACCGCCTCGACCACCTCCCTGCTCGACACCCTGCCCGATTTCAACGTTTTCTCTCGACTGTTCGATAGCGTCTTCCTCGTCTCCGCCTCGGCAATCTTCTTCTCGCGGTGGATCAGCCGCAAGTTCCGGGACGACGCAGGTCTCGCGGCGCAATATTCCGTCTAGACGACTCTCACAGGTTGTTGTACTGTCACTATTTCCCAGCATGGTGTATGCTTAGCACGACCCGCTGAGGATCCGCGGACATTCCGGCGTGCTCTGCTCCCTGTTCCTCTTGCTTCTCCCCTTTCATCGCGCGCTGATGGGCTATCCCAGCGAGGATGCGCCCGGCGAGGAACTGTCGGTGGTCTTCCTGCCCGCTTGAGCGGCAGCAGTGGCGATGGCGCTCAGCAGCCTCAGCTCCTTCGCTGCTCTCGCCATGTTCGTTCGCGTGCGTCGCTCTTTCAGGCGTTCTCTCACAGCATCCTAACAATTGTTTCGACGCAGCTTGCTCTGGCCCTCAGCGATATCAGCGGCGAGAACATTGTCCTTGTCGCTTGTTGCGCTTCGTCTTCGCCATTTTCGTTGTCGCTTCCTTGACGCTTGCAGTAAGCCCTCGACCACACTTTTCCACGCTATTGCTCATCCCCGTCTCGCGCAGTATGCCCGCTTCCTACCTCTGCCGTTCAGCCGAGTCTGGCAGCTGGTGTCGCCCGTCACTTCGTTCCTTATCGTGCGTCCTGTCGTTTTCCTTGCCATCATACGATTCACAGACTTGCGCCGCAGGTCATGTGGTTCGCCGGCTTAGGTCTGTCGATTGCCCTCTTTGTCGAAATCCTGCAATCCTTCATGTCCTGGTAAGTGTCGTCTCGTAAGTGGACCTTGCGGGTCCTGCTAAAACCTCAGCTCGTAACAGCCACGACGTCGCCTGTCAGCCCCACGACCGCGACATCGGCATCCAGACCCTCTCAGTCCTTGTCGTCGCGCTTGTCTTCTGCTTCGCGCTCGCCATGCTTGTCCCCTTTGTCCTCCGCACGACCCGCCACCACGCCAACGTCATGATCTACCAATGCGAGCTTCAGTTGTGGCAGAAGTTGCGGAAGCAGAAGCAGGAGTTGGCGAGATAAGCGCAGACGGTCCCGCTGCTTCATGCGGATTCGGCATGGTCGAGCGACGAGGACGTCGGTCTTGCCGGTGCAGACCCTAGTCGAACGACGAGCAGGGTTGCGACGGTGCGCGCCTACCTCGCTCACGCTCAGCAACCTCTCACGGCTGTCGATCCTTTCCTCGCCGACTGCGAGCGTCGCCGCTCCTACCCTCAAGCGTTCTCGGCTCATCATCTCGATTCTCCCCTCTCCACCCAATGCTCCGAAGGCAAGATGAGCCTACGGCGCCCACACTGGCGAAAGAGCAGCGGTACGAGTTCGACAGAATCTCGTCCCTCGACACACACCTCTGAGTCGGCCCCGTCGGGATCGTCAACGAGCACGACCTTCGAGGGAGAACGGGAGAGGGAGAAAGGACATAGAAGGAAGGGGAAGGCGCATCACGAATCTAAGTCGCGACGGCACGAGTCTGACGGTTCGATGGACCGAGAGAAAAAGCGGAGGAAGGACAGAAAAATGGCTGCTTCGGCGAATGTTGTACAGATGACGGATGCTAGCATGGCGCCAGCAGCCGTGTGAGCGTTGTATCGAGGATTCTCCTATGAACGAAAGTCTACCGAGCCGATTCGAGCAAAAAGAACGAAGGTTATCTGAGAGGAAAAGGAACGACGGGTACGACTGGACGGACAGGGGCGCAGAAGGGGGAAAATTGCGAGTACGATGCGAATGCGAGAGGGAAACAAGCGAGGACCGCCGGCAACGGTCAAGTGGTGGGCGCTATCGGGGCCGCCGGGGCGCCGTATTCGGTCATGGGATGTACGGCAGCGGCAGCTGCCAGGATTGATGGCGAAGCGGGCGCGCCGGTGTGTGCAAATGGGCCAGTCGCAGTCGATTCCTTGCTTTGTCTCCACGCCTGCACCTGCTGAAGGAAGGGGTCGAAGTTAACTGCACGCGTGGACGACACAGATGTCAGACAATGTGCGGGACGATGTCAAGCGTCGAGCGAGAGGAAATCAAACTCACGCCTGCCAGCGTAGTCCTTGTCGAGCAGCTTCTGCATGACGTTGTCCTCCGCCCCCCTCCCTTCGCCATCCTCGCCTCCTCCTCCACCCCTTGCACCCCTCCTGCTTCCCTCGATGGCCGCCCTCTCGCGCTCAAATTCGCCCTCGCCCGAAGCGAACATCTGCGCGGCTATCTCACGCTTTGACGAGCGCGGGCCGTTGCGGGACGACGGTCCGGCAGCGTCGCTCGAGCAAGTGGCGCGCTTGGTCGGCGAAGTGGGGACGTAGGCGGAGATGGCGGGAACAGATGGAGGGAGGCGAGAGGAGGAGGGTCCGGAAGCGGCCGTCTGTCGCGCGTGCGAGGCAGCTGGTCAGCTCATTGGCTACTAAAGGCTCTCGCGGACGTCAAGACGCACCTCTTCGCCCTCAGAGAGCAACCTCTCGTCTTCAGCGCCCACATCATTCCTCATCCGCAAGTCCTCTCGGGGACTCGATACGCTGCTCGCAGCGCTGCCGGCGTCCTCGGCAGAGTCCATTGCCGAGTCGTCTTCTGCAGCAACAGTCGAGCGGGACATTGGGTGCGCTTGGCGAGCGTGAGTGGCCGGCGGGATCGAGTGGGGAGGTGGAGGAGTTGCTTGCTGAAGGACGGGCGAGCGAGTCAGCGTGGTGTACCTTCGGGTGAGGAGCTCCTTGTGAGCTGACCGGCGTCAGGTCTCCCGGGCCAGGCATGAGGCGTGGACAGGAGAGGGAAAGACGGTGAGAGCGGTCTCTCCGCAATTTCGACGATGCAGCCCTTCGTAGGAGCAGAACAGTCGGTTTGGCGAGTCACATAGGCTTCGTGATCCGCTTTGCGAGTACTGGCTCCGACCTTAAGCGAGTGATGGCATTGCGGGTTCTCACTCCACTTCGAGCGAATCCTGCGCTAGTGCGCACGAGGCGAGAGATTGTATAAAATGCAAACGACAAAACGGAGACGAACTGATTGACTGCTAGCGAACGCCCGAATAGAAAGCCGGCCGACCCTCGATCTTCTCTTCGAGGCGTCCGCAGCCGGATGCTAATGCTAACCCACTCTTCCACTCTGCCGCCTTTCCCTGCTGTCCGTCAGCCTCCTCGAGACGACACATCGCACTTGTTGACCCGCCGAGCCAGACCACTGTCAGATCGCGCTCAACGAGCGAAGATCGGATTGTTGATGTTAAGGAAGCGGAGGGTCTCGAGACGCTCGCTGTCGCTGACGATGGTCGTATTACTTCGGGCGAACTGGAGAGTGAGTCGGTCCATGCCGTACTGTGGCCAGCGAGGGACTGGACAAAGCGTGAAAGAAGATCGTCCAGGTCAGCGCAGGTAGCTCGACGTCAAGGAACTGTTCATCAACGTACGTCCTGCACCATTCGGGTTCAGACGGTTGACAAAGTTACTGTGAAAGCGAAATAACGAGTCAGCATGGCACAGGTGGAGAGGGTGAGTGCGACTCGAGCCGCATCTGATCCGGAGAGCGTCTGATGGGAAGAATGGAGCGAGACGCACATGAGATAGCCGGTCATCTCCCAGGACAACTGCACCATGAGCTCGTCGTCTCCTTCTGGATTGCCGAACCATGCGGGCAAGTCTGCACCGTGCTGGACTGGGCACAGCAAGTTTGCGTCAGCTCGCCACGACTTTGCGCCGATGCTGCATAAAGAGTAGGGGAGACGCACTGCCTAGTCGCGGCTCGGCCCCCTCACGCGGCTCGAGGTACAAGTAGTTCCAGCTGTCCTCCCCAAAATCCTTAGGCGTCTCGCGCAGCAGATGTCTCCGCGGCGCCTGGAAGAGAATGTCGCCGAGGAAGGCCGAGAGACGCTTGTAGGTGTGCGCGAGGCCGAAGGTCTCGTTGCCGGTCTGGAAGGGACTGCCGAAGGATGGGTCGGCAGGGTACCAGTTGAGGATTGGCTCGAGGATGTCCTCCACGGCGCCGTAGGTGAAGTCGAAGACGTCTGAGAAGCGCGGTGGACGTCAGCAAGACTCGCTGGGTGTATGAGACAGGCTAGCAGAACGCACCCTTGACGACCTCCAAGAACTCCTCGACACCCTCCCCGATTTCCTGGTGCACAAACCTCGTACCCTCGTCCAGCACCGATCCGAGCACGACAGGGACCTTGTTATAGTCTCCGCGGTTGATACGCTCGCTTGGGCGGACGTTCAGCCATCCGCCAGATCCGCGCGTGGCGTCATGCATGCCTTCGCCTGTTCCCCATTCCCCCTCGCTACGAGTCGTCGTGGGGTCAGCAAGAGGTAGCGCAGGTGGAGAGAGCGCGAAACGCACAGGACTGGATAGTAAGGGAACCACGCATTGCTCGGCGAGTCGTCCGTCAGAATTCGCGTCGCCTGATAGAGCTTTTCGATTGGCAACTTTCGCAAGCAAGCGAGGAGGTCGTCGTTTCGAGGCGGGCCGTGTTCGCGCTGAATCGGTGAGGGGCATTGAGCGGGACCGGGGAGAGGGTGGAGAGTGCGGGCGGAGGCGTCGTGAGGCCAGGGGACGGGGAAACTGCGGAACGAGCGGGTGTCAGCCATGTTGAAGCTCCATAGAATCCCCTCCGCCCGCCAAGACGGCAGTTCGCGAGCAGGACGAAGAGGCAGCCCGACTCACGAAGTCGGCGCGCCCGAAAGCATGAAGGCTGCGCAGCGATACCGTGATTGTCAGCTTGCGATGTTCGATGAGAACAGGACAGCGAGACGCACCTCCTCGAAATAGTCCCATGTTCCCGCTGTACAGTAGATGCAGGCCGACGCTCATCGCTCCCGCCGAATGTCCCACCATGACGACCTTGTCCTTGTCACCTCCAAACTGGTCGATGTGCTCGTGAATCCATCGAAGCGCTTGAAGCTGGTCTTTGAAGGCGACGTTCAGGTCGAGATCGGTCGGGGCTTGGACGGGGATGTGAGGCGCGACGGGTGGAGGACCGGGTTCGGGAGGAGAGGCGGTCAAGCCGAGGGCGCCGAGGCGGTAGCTAGTAGTTCATAAACGTCAGGAATCGTCAAAGGGCGTTTCAGCGGGCGATCGAACGGAACGTACTTGATGCTGGCGAAGATAAAGGGCTGCTCCATGTCGATTGCCCGGTGCATCAGCCCCCGCGGGTTGTACTTCTCCTCGCCTGAGCTTCCTCCAACAAAGCCGCCTGCGTGGCCAGGACGGCACTTGCGTTAGTGCTGCGATGGAAGGAAGATTCCTCCAAGCCGAAAGCGAAAGCTGGACGCACCTCCGTGGATCCACAGCATCACAGGTAGCAGCGTGTCGTTCGGTCGCTGTATTGGCGAGAAGACGTTGATTCTGCGAGGATGGGGAGCGGTCGGCAACCGACGTCAAGGAAAGCAGCCGTCGCCATGACGACGCTCTAGCAGTCATGGCGCAGAGCCCGTCTATTCAGACAGAGGTGAAAGCGCCCGACTCACTTCAAGCAGTCCTCGTGGCCATCAAAGTGCTCATGCTCGCCGTCCATCCTGTCCTCCCGTGGTCGCGGCCGTACGCAACCCTCATCCCATTTGTCCATGACCTTTTCCCGCGTCTCGTCACCCTTTGCCTCCCCCAACGACAATGCCACTCGAAATCTCCGCTCTCCCAGCGGTGGTTGCGCATATGGAAGAGCTTTCCATCCCCAAAACCGGTCGTCCTGCCGCTCCCGATGTGCACGATATCTCCGCCCCTTCACTGTTGCGACAGGCTCAACGTCGATCCACTGTATGGGAACTGGCTGAGGATGCCAGGGGTTGTACCGCGCCGAATACTCGTCGAGTTTCGATTGTAGGCGGCCGTAGTCTGCGGCGTAGGCGTGCCGTGCGAGTTTGTACAGTCCGACGACGACGACGAGTATTACCAGGATTCTTCGAGTTGGCAGGCGGGACAAAAGAGATGAGGAGGGGGACGAGAGGCGTTTCGAGGAGGAAGAGGGAGGGTACAAAGTCGAGTCGGGGTCGTCTGGATCGAGCGAGGTGAGCGGGATGGTGGCCTCGTCGCGCACCCGTCTGCCGTAAGCGTCTCCTGCGCCGTCGTCGTCGTCGCTGTCGCCCAAGACGTGCATCGCTCGCGATGCAGAACGGTTCGAGGAGTGGAGAGGGAGGTGGCCCACGGCGATGCGGAGAAAGGCGGGCAGTCGCATCGTAGCGTGTCTAGCAATGATTCACCAGCATCCACGCGGTCACAGCGTCACACGGAGCACAGCGAGGAGGTGATTGGTTGTCAACCAGCGGGTTCGCCTCTTGAGCTCTCGCTCTCCCATCAATCCTCGAATTGGGATGTCTGCACTGTTCAGACTGGGACAGCGACACTCGTTCGATCGCGCCAGATACTCTGCACCCGCCGCCCACCCCGACTTTGACGCGTTCGATGCACCCTCGGACGACGAAGACGACGATACAGGCTCACACTCGCTCGTGAGACCCGGCGGATTGAATGCAAGAGCACGACAGAGCCATGAGGGCTGTTCGTTTGACCAGCCGTACACGACAGACCCGCTCTCGTCCACCTTCGCCACCCCTGCCGCCGCTTCCGCCTCGGCATCCTCTCCTCGGCGCTCGTTCTCCCAGACGCACAGCTTGCCAGGCGGATACGACTTTGAGCCGCAGTCTGAGCCGCTCAGACCGGGAAACGGCGCGACGGCAGGTGGTGCGGGTGGTGCGCCCAGCATTCCGCTAAGGGCGAGGCCGTCCGCCATGAGGGGCGCCTACAGCCAGCCGGACGGCGAGGGTTGGTCAGGGGGAGGCCATGGACAGTCTGAGGCTGTAAACGGTGCTTCGGCGGGCCAGGGGGGATCGGTGGGCGGTTGGCGAGGACTTGTCGCTCGCTTGCGCGGTCAGACGAGCGGGTCGAACGATACCTCGAATGCGGCGGGCGAGTCGCACGGCCTGCTCTTCTCGCAAGACGAGTCGGACGAAACCGACACCGATGCACACGCGACTTCCCGATCTTCGACATACCCTCCTCCGCACGCCCAGACTCGCAACCCCCTTCTCCCTCTTCCCGTACGACCACCTCAGTTTGCCCCGCCCTCGTCTTCCGGTACGACAGCAGGACGGGTGCTCGGTGGAGGTCAGAGCAATGACGGCGTCTTTGCGAACTTAGCGGCGAAACCGGATAACCCGCAAGGACTGGACGTCGTTGGCGAGGGGCCGGACAAGAACGAGGTGCTGCCGGTGCGTCAGAATCTCTCACTTGCGTCTAGCTGCTCGTCGCGAGGCTGCTGACGCTGTATCTTGTTCATCTTCTGGCACAGCCCTACGAAGCCGCGCAACTCGATCCTTCACCGGCCTACTGGGAGACAACCGTCATCACGCCGGGTGGCCCCTTCAGCGCAGACGACATCTGCGTCGACGGTCTACCCGTCGGCAATCTCTTCAGCTTTGCGTGGAACCTGCTCGTATCCATGTCTTTCCAGTTTGTCGGTGCGTCCGCGGAATCTCCTCATGCTCTGCCCAACCCGGTTCATAGCAGTGGTTGATGTGCTGCCTCGTTACGCAGGCTTCCTGCTCACCTACATCCTCCACACCACACACGCCGCCAAGAACGGCTCTCGCGCTGGACTCGGCATCACTCTTATCCAGCTCGGCGTGTGTCGCGCTTCTCTCGCTCTTTCGCCTACCCCGAGCTGACGAAAGCACCACTCCCGCAGTTCTACATCAAGCAGCGCACCGACCATGCTTCCGACTTTCCCCTCGACCCCCCTTCTCCCGGTGACGAAACCGGCCTAAACGGCTCCGCCGGCCCCTCCGATCTCGACTCGCACCACTGGACCTGGTGGGGCGGTTTCGACGACACGCCCCTCGAGTCCGCGACAGCTACGGCCTCTGGCGTGTTTGGCAGCCTTCCGACGCAGGTGACGGATGCGTTGGGGAATGTGCTTGATGCCAGCGATCCCCAGGCTACGCCGACGGGGCTGGGAATGCCGAGTCTGCAGGGAGACGGGTTGTCGGTCGAGGAAATGGGGAGAATGAACGAGGCGGCGAATGAGTGGTTTGCGTTTGCGTTGGTCACTGTCGGGGTGAGTCACTAAACAGACCGCTTGAAGACTGGCTGCGGACGTGGCAGAATAGTTTGCTGATATTCCGACACCTCCTCTGCCTCGCAGTCCTTCCTTCTCATCGGCAGCTGTCTTGCCTACTGGCGTGCAGTCCGGTGCGTCACCTCTCACTTTCCTCGCCGAGTTTTTCAACGATCGCTGACACCCCGCCGGTCATGCAGCTACGCCCGCGCGATGCGACGTGGGCAAGGACCTGGCGCCGACGCCGAGAACATGGTCGCTGTTTCTTGATCCGTTCACGTTGTTGTTTCCAGTACTCGCCCATCTTCTTATTCTCCTCCGTGCATTGTCACTGCGCACAGCAGCTGTGCCACTAGTCGCTTCTTCTTCGACGAGATTGACGAGGAGGAGGACGCTGCGAAGGTCTCGAGCGAGCTCTTCTGGGTCCAGCTTGGACTCGCAGAGGCTGTATCTCTTCCAAGCATTCCAGCGCACACGGGATCAGCGTCAGTGGCCCTTTGCCCACTCGCACACCGCCTGACCCATGCGACGCGTATGAGTCGCGCTGTTGTTTTGCACCCCACTTCGACCTTTGTCTCCTCTCTCACACCCGCTCAGACCGCTCGAGAGACTGCGTACGGCTTAGCTGGACTCCTGTCACGACTGCGCACCAACCGAACGTCCGCCCCGCCTTTCCTCGCTCGTCTCACAGCCTCATCAGTCCTTCACTCATTCTCCACACATACAGCCTCAACAGCGCATCGGGGCGGGCAACGTATAGCCAGCAGTGCTACACACAATCGCATGAACCCTTCGCCGGGCACTGACGCCCCCTCGTCGGCCATCTCGACCTCGTATCCCTCAACAGCGCCAAGCACCCATTCACGCCCTCCCCTCTCTCTCGCCTTCGCCTCGTCCAGCCGTGCACCTACATCGACAACAAACGACGACAACCCTCCTCAATCTCCGGCAGTCGTCCTCAGCCCTTCGACCCCAGACTTTCCGACTGCTGGTCTCCCTATTGAGCCAACAGAACTCGTACCGGCACAGGCACTCCCCCTTGGGCGCATGAACGGCATTGAGGAGATGTTGAGCAACAGCGGCGAGCTGGACGATGTTGTCGAGGAGCTTAACTACGTCGGCGGGCGGAGAAGGGAGCAGAAAGACAGGGTTGACCCGGCATTGCGGGACTCGCTCGCACTGCTGAACTCGAGAATGGCGGAGATCGACTCGTTCGGGTTCAACGGAGTTGGGCGAGCTGTGAGCGAGGAGGACAGGACGATCCGGCTTCCTGTGCGTTTCCCCTCCTTCCCCCCAAGTCAGCACGCTTTTCCTGATCCCCGTATCAACAGGATATCGCAACGAACCGCTTGACGGCCGATGCGTCGATAAATTCGCTCGCATCCATCTCAACGAACGCCTCGTCCGAAGACGCCTTCGACATCGCCGAGTTTCCCTCCGTCGGCGACATCAACTCCTCCTTCGACCTTGCCGACCTTGCGGATAATCAGCGCCAGCGCTCGAACGATCTCACGGCGTTCCCCATCCCGCCGGCACTCGCCCAGCAGCAGTCCAGCTACGACGAAGTGAACACCTCGGACGAGTTGATATTCCAGCGCCTCGCTCAGCTTGGTCAGCGCGGCAGCATTCAAGGCCTCGGCTTATTCTCAAGCGCCGGAACCGACAATTTCGTCTCACCCGTCCTGTCGCAGCAAAGCTCGCGCTCTCGCTCGTCCACCATCTCCAACTCGTCCACCTTTTCGAGCAAGTCCTTCGATGCCTCCTCGTCGACTCTCGCCAGCTCGGCCGCCAACACGTCATACGGCATGCACGACAAGGGAGCCGAGTCGCACGAGGCTTTCCCCGCGGAACTGACCAGCACGATTCCTTGGTTCGCCAAATCGCCTCCAAATGCCATTTCCCGCTCGCTTCCCGCTCCGATCGACCCCCTTCTCGCCAGCATGGGATCAGCGCACCCCGCTCTCGCCTCACCCTTCGCACCTAGTGCCCCGCCTTCGACTCGGTACGCGACTCGCTCATCGTCCCTCACGCACGACAAGTCGCCCTTCATCTCGCGCGCGCCAAGTCGACTCGACTCGCTGTCGGTCGAGAATCTGGCTGCTGCGCTTGACCAGACGGGAACGGCGGAATGGGCGCCATCCTCGTCGCAGTACGTGATGACTGTTGAAGAGTTCGTCCAGTCGCCTGTGGACGAGACGGAGGTCCTCAGGGACGACTTGCCCGAGCCGCCGATGTCTGCTCCCATCGTCAGGTCAACTACCCCTTCTTCGCCCTCGACTACCGGCTTCAAGACCCTCAAGCGGTTCTCGTCGCTCGGCCTTCTGCGGAAGAAGAAGAGCGAAGCCGTCTTGCGCGACTCGACTGCCGCCAACAGGAACGGCGTGTCGGCGAAACAGGAGTCCGGAGTCAGGCTTGTCAAGCGCAAGAGCGAGGCCGCGCTCGCTTCGCTTCTTCGCTCCCGGAATGACAGCGAGAAGGATAAGGAGAACGACCTTGCGATGCCGGCGATCTCTCGACCGGTCTTTCAGCCCGTCAAGGAGCACGGCGCAAAGCTGCCAAAGCGCTCTGCGTCCTCGCCTCGGCTGTCGAAGCTGTTCGGCGCATCAACAACCGACAATTCGGCGCCGGCTGTCCCTGCGAAGGACGAAGGCACCTCGCGGCTCAAGAAGCGCCTCTCGACCCACTTTAACCAGCTGCGCGGCGGACCCACTCTTCCGCGCGTGCCCGTCGCGAAGAGCTCGACGCCAACCAAGACTCGTCCGCCTGCGGTTGACGTTGCGAAGGCGAATGCCGGCCTTGGACTCGCACGGCTTGCAACTATTGAGTCTGCCCAAGCATCGCCTGTTCCGACTCTCGAGCCCAGCACGCCGTCGTCGGTCCCGCCCTCATCCATCTTCTCCGAAGCGTTGCCGCCCAGCACTTCCTCCCCGCTCTACTCCTCCTTCGCCGCCTCATCCGTCTCCTCTCTGCCGGCCGCGTCTCGCTACGTGCTCGACAAGCCCCTTCCACCACCAATGCCGACGTCCTGCTTCTCGGCCCCTCCGACGCAAACGCAGTTTCCTTTCCTCGTTCCATCTTCGCCTGCGGCTTCGGCTCACTCGTCAGCAGAGACCGCCGACCGACCTGTCTCCTTGATGGGTTTCATCAACATCCCCCCTCGCTCGACGTCCATTTTCCCGCCGACGAAGCTGGCGCAGGAACGGCTCGAGGCGCGCAAGACAGCCGACTCGCGCTCGATCCGCTCTATCTCGCCTGGCGGACGCGACTCTCGACCGACCTCACCCAATATTATTGACATCCTGGCTGCGCAGCCGCTCTCACACCAGCAACTGATGGCGCCGGTCGCTCCAGAGGAGATCATCGCCTTCCCGGTCCACCTCTCCGCCCCGCATGCTGCAGCGACCAGCCCCTCGACCGGTTCAGAGATGAGCGACGACGATTACGGATCCGATTCGGCCAGCAGCGACGAGGACGACGATCAGCCGCTCGGAGCAAACCCTGTCGCACTGACTGCGCAGAAGAGCTTGAGGCTTACGGCGGCCAAGAAGAGTCGGGGTGAGCGGAAGGCACGCGAGGCAAAGGAGCTCGAGGCGAAGCAGCAGGCCAGGCAGGCGACGGCGCTGCTCAAGGCCGTCGTGAATGCGGAGGACCCGTTCGAGCTAGAGAAGACGGCCGCGATGGTCGCGTCGCAGAACGTTCGACCGATGGCGGCACCGCGGCTCCTGCAGATGCGCCCATCGCTCTCGCCTGTCCACTCGGCCTCAACGATTGCGACGCTCCAGTCGGCCGGCCACGACTCGCTCCTCCCGCAGACCGACGCTTCGATCCTCCGCAAAGCCGGCTCCTTTGGCATGACGCGCTCGCCCTCGTCGCCGCTTGACCCTATGGTTGCCGACTCATCGCTCATCATCGACTCGCCCGAACTCGTTCAAGAACCGCTTCCTAGGCCCAAGCGGTCCGACTCGCGGCTTGCGACCGAGCGTCAGCACTCTAAGTCGCCAACAGCGGCGCAAGGATCCGCGATGCCCGCCATTGAGACGCTCGCTATCACCGCGCCGCCTCGTCGCTCTCCAACTCTCGTCAGCCCTCCGCCCGTTCCTTCGTTCCGTCCGCCTCCCGTTCCTTCGACTTCTGCTCTTCCCTCGTCTACTTCAGCCTCCGATCGCCCACCAAGCGTTCATCGCAAGGCCTCCGACTCTCCCTCGTCGTCGCCAGCGGGCACGCCTCTTCTCGGTCGACGGCCTACTCTTCATCCTGATTCGCAAGTCCCCGCGATCAAGCGCAGAGTTAGCGAGTCGTCCTCGACGTCCGCTTCGCCTGCGCTCTCCCGAGCGTCAACGCTGGCTGGCCGGTCACGGTCGGCGACGGTCTCGTCGGCGCCGCCTGTCGAGCACCGCATCTACCTCGATGCGTCTTTCGCCAAGTATATCAAGGTTGCCATCTCGGACAAAACGCTCGCTGGAGAGTTGGTCGCGCTCGGCAAGGCCAAAGGTGCGCTCAGCAAGACGACGGCGACCGATGCGAGCGAGGGAGGCTGGGCGCTATGGGAGAGCTGGCGCTCGACTGGCCTTGGTGAGTACTCCTGCGTTGCCTTCACGTGTAGGTCTGGCTAACGGCATTGGCTGTACAGAACGACCGATCCGCGAGTACGAGCTCGTCAACGATGTTCTCAAGTCGTGGGATCAGGAGTCGAACGCCCTCTTCTTCCGCCGAACAACGATGTGGCCCGTCTTGTCCGCGCATGTGAGCCTAACCTTTCTCACCAACCGCACTCACGACTGACCTCCAATTCTCATGCTAGGCTCGCATCCACCCGCCGGTCCCGAAGTCCGGGCAGATACAGCTCGAGGTCAAGAAGGGCAAGTGGTCTAAGCGAACGCTCGAGCTTAAGAACGGAACGATCACCTACTCGAAGTCGGAGAAGGTGCGTCTGCATGTTCTATCCTGCTCCCAAGCACGACTGACAAGTCTGCGAGCAGGGCAAGGACTCGACCGTTCTCTGCCAGCTCGCAAGCTTTGACGTCTTCCTCGTGCCCAGGCAAGTGGCGGAGCGACTCAAGGCACCGAAGCCCTACGTCTTAGCGCTCAAGTCGCGGCTGACTCGGGCGCACTTTGAGGAGGCGTCCGAGTGGTGCCACTATATCTCGACGAAGACGCCGGAAGAGGCGGCCAGCTGGGTCAAGACGATCTTCGAGGCGGGAGTGCGTACCGTTCGCTTCTTCCGCCATGGGCGTCCCCGCTGACCTCTCATTCGCAGAACACATTTGCCCGCCAGCGTGAGCAAGCCGTCCTTGGCACAGCGTCCGGCTCTTCCACATCCTCTTCGCCTCCCTCGTCCACTCCTCTTCTCACAAACGCCATCCTGAGCTCCTCACCGCCTCTTGCTGCCAGCGCCAACTCTTCCGGCGGCACGCTCTCCCGCAACCCGTCTTCCCGCCCGACACCGCCGATTCTCTCGCAGCGTTCCAACACGCTTCCGATCCCTTCAGCCGACATCTCGCTCGCGCAGCAAGCGCTGCAACGGAACAAGTCGGTCGTCAAGCCGGACTCGCGCAAGTGGGCGAACATGCCTGACGACGAGCGGCAGGAATGGCTGAAGACGACGGAGAAGGCGGCGAAGCAGACCAAGACGCCTCTCGTCGACTTGTCGCGGTAGGAGGCTGTAGGAGTCGGATTGCAGCATGGAGCGACGAGGAGTTCTTGGGGTTCTTTCGTGCTTCGACCTGTTGTCTCTCTGAATCCGTCTTATCGCTGCTTCAGACGCCTCGTCTGGTCATTACGCATCGCTGTAATGTCATTCAATTGCTCCAAGTCGCCGTCCTCCATGTTTTCCGATGAGCACACACCTCTTCCTCGCCTCCTCTCCGTCGCGCTCCTCTCACACGTTTCACTCGCTCCTCGGCTTTACCGCGTTTCTCTTGCCTGCTCTCATTGACGTTGTGCTGTCGCCAAGCTTGCCGGCGGCGAGTCTTTGGCGGGCCTGCAGCTCCCGCTCTTCTCGGGGAGTTGGGCGACAGACTGGGGCACTCACGAAGGCAGGCGCGTCTCCTGCTGTTATTGTCTATCTTGCTCTGCCATCCACTTGACCCTTGGGCCCTCCTACAGGCTGCGCAAATGGCTGTCTGTGCCAGGAGTCCCGCTGCACTCACGCGAAGCAGCCGAGACGCTCGCTCTCTCCCTCACGCACCAAGCTGCTGCCGAGTTCGAGCGAGAGGCTGGCCCAGTCGAGCGTCGGGTATTCGAAGAGGGCGCTGCGTGGTGCGGGGCGCGATTGCCTGACGAGCAGCGGACGAAGTGCGTTTCTCGACCTCATCCTTTTTGGGCCGGTTCGCTGAGACTCGACGACTCCAGACTGGCGATTGCTTCTGCGCTCAACAAAGTGACGGCGCGAAGCTTTCGAGAAGGAGGCAGGAGACGAGAGATGATCCAGGAACTGGTGGACGACCTCGAACGACTGTTCCTCCAGGCGAAGATACTAGTAGTCGAGGACGAGGTGAAGCGGCGGGCATTTGTGGGGCGTGCCAAATCCCTCGCTTTGTTCTGACGCTGAACTGACCTCTTTGACCTTCGGAGCTGCATCCTCGCGTTTCCGCGAAACGGTCGTTCCTATCGGGGGTGGAAGAGGCCCTTGTCTGGGAAGGCGAGATTATGTTGAAGGAGTGCAGAATCCGGACTGAGTCGATGAACATGGTGCTCGATGCAAGGTGGGCGGATGCAACCGCCGACAACGCTGCGGACCGGCCCGTGCAGGTGTGTTGAGTTGCGTCTATCTCACACGCAGTTGTCGAGGAGCGTTTGCAGCCAGCTCAGCGACACGAAGACTGACGACGCCGTCCGAGCAGGACCCCGACGGACTTGCGAAGGTCTCCTTCCCATTTTCGTCCTTACGCCCCCCGCTCACCCGACGCGCTTGGAGCGCATTCAGACCCTCTCAACGGTTTGTTATTCGCGTACGCAACTCCGAGAAGCACCTTCAGCCGCACGCACAACCGCTCCGTCTCTGCCTCTCCCTTCCTGCGCACCCGACGCGCCCTCTCCGATGACTCGCATCCCTACTCCGCCCTTCGTCGCTGAGGCTACCTCTACCCCTCGGCTTTCGACATCTGCATCGTCGCTTCAGCCGGTCGAAGTCAATCGACGAGCGGAAGAGGCGGACTTCGCCTCGGTTTCCGCGGTCCCGTATCCTGCTAGGCCATCACCTGCCTCCTTCGTCTTCCCCAAGCACCCCATTGGGCGACCTCCGACGGCAAGGGAAGGCAGGAGGGGTAGCAGCGGCATGTGGTTGAACAGCGGCGGAGAGAAGCCAGGCTGCGACCCAGCAGGACTCGGTCGACCGCCCCCCTCTCTCGGCGGCGGAACGCTCTCACGACCAGCTTCGTCAATGGCGAGCTATGCAGTTGACAAGACGAACACGGCCGGACGAGCCTCAGGCCTGATCGGGTTCTTGTGCCGAGGTTTTCGCGGACACAGGCGGAGCAAGTCGTACGGCGGTGGACCGGTCGGGTTGACGAGCAGTAGTGAGGGCCGCAATGGAGAAGTGGCGGCGAGCGAGGGACGGCCGGCGTAGCAGAGAGGGAAGGTCGTGTTGGGTGGATTGGGGTTGCCGCCCTGTGTGGCTGGTCGATATAAGGAGATCCCTACACCCGTCCTGAGTGACACTATGTAGTAATCAGTAGTCCCAAGCCAAGCGGAACGCGCTGGGACTGAACGGCGAGAGGTCCTGCAAGGTCGAGTTGGCGAAGAACGAGCGAAAGTTGCGATGCGAAGTTGATGCGACAGTAGTACTACAATGGCAAAGATGGGATTCTGCGAAGGAACCTGTCAGCGGTTTTGTCGGACAAGAGGCGAGAGGAAGAGCAGCGAACAGACTTGACGGCCGGCTCTGACTTGTCTTTGGCGCGTCCAGCGAGCGCTCCGCTGCCAGACGTCAGACCTTCTTCGGAGGCGAGGGAACAGGCGACGGGCGCCGCTGCCGCCTCAAAGGACGGAAATGACCGACTCTGCCTGCTGTTCGTCCTCCTCGTCGTAGTCCTCGTAGTCCATCTGAAACGCAATGCAGCTTAGCTCACTCAAACCTCACAGAAGACTCTGAGCAGAGCGCGAACGCACCATATCGTACACTACCCGCACCAGCAAGCTGCAACTTGGACAAGTCGCCACCTCTTCTCCCCGTGCCAACTGCGCCTGTAGGGTCGAGCGGTCATGTCAGAATCCCTCGTTCCACCCGTAGTACTCAATGAAGCGCAATATACGCACCCTCGAGATCTCGAACCTGTCACCGCACGGGCAGGGGTAGTGGAAGACCTGGGAGAACGCGGCGACAACGCCAGCTGGTCAGCTCGAATGAAGACGCGTAGGAAGAGCAGGGCGGCCACGCACTTTTTTGGCGTCGTCCCAGGCAAAGTCCTCGATCTCGAGCTCGTCGTCTGCGGTCGGAGAGAGCGGCGGGGTTGGTTGGCGGCGGGAGTCAGTGATAGCGCCTGGAAGCAGTTCGGCTGCGTGCAACGTTGCTGCATCAGATCAGAAAAGCGGGTCACGCACAGTACGAGACCATCCGCGGTGTGCGAGTGAGACGGGGAGACTACATGCGCATTGCGTCCTCCTTATCAAGGTGACATTGCTGGCTTGCACGCACACAGCACCGCTGCGACTCGCTGACAGGCTGAGAAAGATTCAAGAAGGTCGTCCAACCCAGAGGGAAGCATGCCAGACCCGCCGACCTCGCCGTCGTCCCCTCCCGCCGCGCCCTCGCATCCTCCCATCTCATATCACAACAACTCGACCGTGAACCGCAGGAGATCGCTGTCGAGATCATCACAGGGCTCAGCATTCCGCGCATCTCTTGGCGGCAAGCCAATTCTCCCTCCGAAATACGGCGCGACCACCTCCCGCAACCCTGTCGACAGCGCGCTCTCAGATTCAGAGCTCGGCAGTACCAGCGGAAGCGATGGAGGTTTTGCAGGGAGGGTTGGCAGCTTCAGCATGACGCGAGAGGAGCTGCGCGACGGTGAGTCTTCCTTCCTCTACCCTGCTTGCAATTCGGGATCGAGGGGCAATCCGCTGCGGCATTGATGTGGCCGAAGGCGAGGGCATTCGAGCTGCCTGAGCAGCGCAAGAGGATGAGCTCGAAGGGGTGGCGGGCGGAACGGACACTGCAGGGAGGGTAGGACCGACTGACACGCCTGTCGTCACGCTCGTGCGCAGGATCTGCACGGCTCGCCTCGCTCTCGCTGGCAGACACGCCAGGCTTCACTTCTCCGCCATCTCGGTCACCGGTTGCTGCATCAACCGGATCCTCCTCGTCCCCCTACTTCCCGCCCGTCTTCTCGCCCGACCTCGAATCCGCCTCCGCCATGTCTTCCTCGGGCCTTTCGCTCGCCCGCCCTCAGTTCGTCAAGAGTCCAGGAGAACTCCCTGCTGTCTCTCCTGCAGCGTGCGGACGACTTTCGCCCATTCCCGCAACTCCCGACGACAGCCTCGGTTCGACACCTACGCAATCCACCCTACCCATTGCGCCTTATCCTCCCTCACCCGTCGACCCGCTTCCTCCAGCAAGCGCCGTCCCCGAGGTCATCGTCGCCTCAGCAAGCAGCGGCACAGACGAGCGAACGCCTACACCAGGCGGAATGTTCGCCAAGCCCGAGCAGCGTGAACGGGATGCGAGTCGCGAGCGTGATCGGGTTCCTCGGGCGTTGGGAGACGAGAGTGATGGCGCGAACAGCGAGGAAGAAGAGGATGCGATGGTTGACGCGAGTGTAGGCGATTCGGCGATTGTGGTGGATGAGCGGACGGCGGTGCCGGGGGACGAGGACGATGTGCGTGGCAATGCGCACGAGCGGACGCCTCTGTTTGGTGCGAGTGGCGGGCAGCCGAATGGTGGTCGCGTGACGTCGCCGAACCGTTGGCACAAGATTGTAGCGCGGAGAGCGAAGGACCGGCTGAGCGGGTGGGCGAAGCAGGCGGAAAAGCGCGGGAAGGAGATTACGGCGGAGGACGTCAAAGATGCGGGTAAGACGGCGGTGAAGAGTGTGCCTGCGGTTATCCTTGGGTGCGTTTGCTCGCTCTGCTCGTCCAACATGCGAGACGGCATGCTGACCTTCCCAACTTGCAGGACCTTGATGGTGGGCTGCCCCCTCTTCGCTGCATCCTTCTGAAACAGAGTGGTGCTGATGCTACTGGTCGACGTTCCCCACAGAACGTCCTGGACGGCGTCTCGTACGGCCTCATCACCTACCCGACCCAGATCCCCGCCTTCGCCCGCTTCGGGGGCATAGGCGTCTCGCAATTCTTCGTCTCCTGCATCGTCGCACAGCTCGTCTTCTCCAGTGGCGGGTCGATCTTCGCAGGTGGGAATGGCTCGATGATGATCGAGGTCGTCGTGAGTTCCCCCTCGGCTCGGCTCGTCCTTCCGGAACTGCTCTGCTAAGTTCTGTGCTCGCAGCCCTTCTTCCACGCCATCGTCAGCACCCTGCAGAAGCATATCGTCGATGACGATGTTCTCGTCGCCACCACGATGTTCTCCTTCGCCCTGTCGTCCGTCTTGACCGGCCTCGCCTTCTTCGCCCTTGGCGTCATGAAGCTGGGCCGCCTGAGCGAGTTCTTCCCCCGCCACATCCTCGTCGGCACAATCGGCGGAGTCGGAGCCTTCCTCTTTGTGACGGGACTGCAGGTCAGCGCGAGGATCGAGGATGCGGACGGTTTCTCCCTGGAGCTGGCAAGACGCTTCTTCGAGTCGGACGTGCTGCCTCTATGGGTGCATAGAGCTTTCTCGCTCGATTTAAGCTCGCACTGACACCTCGCTCGCTGCAGACCATCCCGCTCGCCCTCGCCATCGTCCTCCGCCTCATCACCGCCCGCTACAACCATCCTCTCATTTTTCCCAGCTACTTCCTCGCCATCCCCCTCGTCTTCTACATCATCTCAGCTGCTGCACGTATTCCCGTCGAGGAGCTGCGAGAGAAGGGCTGGGTGTTTGAGCTGGGAGGAGTGGACAACAAGTGGTACGAGTTCTGGACGCTCTTCGGTACGTGAAGCTCTTCCGTGCCCACAGTGAATCTTGGCGCTTCTACTGACACTTTTAGGCGATCTCTGCGCGCAGACCTCCGCAAGACGGACTTCGGAGCGATTCTGGAAACCATCCCGAACCAGCTCGCGCTTGTCTTCTTCGGCCTCCTTCACGTCCCGCTCAATGTCCCTCTCCTCGCCATCTTTGTCGGCGAAGACAATGTCGACACGGATCGCGAGCTGGTCGCACATGGCGTGAGCAACTTTGCGAGCGGTGTTGTCGGAGCCGTGCCGAACTACCTCGTGCGTCTTTTCCTAGCCTCTCTCGATGCTTGTTGTTTACTCCGCCATACTGCAGGTCTACGTCAACTCGGTCCTGTTCTACCGCAACGGCGGCACGACCCGCATCTCAGGCTTCCTCCTCGCCGCCGCATCAGTCGGAGTCCTCGTCGCCGGGCCAGGCATCATCGGCTTTCTCCCCGTATCGGTGGTCGGCGCCCTCATCTTCATCCTCGGCATCGACCTCGTCAAGGAGGCGATGTGGGATACGTACGGCCGGGTCTCTAGGTTCGAGTATGCGACGATCTGGATTATGTGCGTGATCCGCATCCGCTTCCCACACTCTTCCGCCGCCTTTGCTGACCCTGCGTCGTACTCCAGCGTCATCGTCATGACCATCTGGGACTTCACGATTGGTCTGGCGGTCGGCTTGATCCTCGCCTGCGTGCGTGCAATTTCCCGCCGCTTTGTCTGCTAACCACACTGACAAGCATCGACTCGCAGGTCTCCTTCGTCATCATGTCCTCCCAGCGACGCACCATCCGCTCCATCCTCACCGGCAGCGTCGCCCGGTCGACCGTCCGGCGACACCCGAAGCAAGCCGCCTTCCTGCACGAAGTCGGCCGCCAGATCCGCGTCGTCAAGCTGCAAGGCTTCCTCTTCTTCGGCACGATCTCGAATGTCGAGGAGGCGGTCAGGAAGCTGCTTGATGCGGCGAGCTGGTCGACTTCGCCGATTCGGTACCTCATCATTGACTTCAGCATGGCCAGCGGTGCGCATCTCCCTCTCACCTATTCAAGTGCGTCACTGACGACTCACTCTCGCAGGCGTCGATTTCTCCGCCGCCGAGGCTTTCGTCCGCATGCAACGCCTGCTCGACGAGCGCGGTGTTTTCCTGGTCCTCTGCGGTTGCGCGGTCGACTCGCCCGTCGGTGTCGCTCTACGAAGTGTCGACTTGTGGAGCGACAATGCGGATGGGAAGGTCGTCGTCTTGCAGAATCTGAACGATGCGCTCGAGGTGCGTTGGCGATCCGTCCTCTGGCAAATATGCACTTTCATGCAGCGGCTTGCTGATGGATTGTCGCCTTTGTCCACACAGCACTGCGAAAACGCCTTCTTGCGCAGCCTTTACTCGAAGACGTTCCGCCCGCCCAATCCTTCGGCTGCGTCTGGCCAAGGAGCAGTTCCCATCGCTTCGCAGATTGGTATGTCCGCCTCCTTCGACGTTTCCGAAGCAAGCAGCTGACGTGTCCTCTGATGCAGAACTGCCCAAGTCGGAGCTCGACAGCGACATCGAAGGTTTAGCCTCCTCGCCTCGCGCAAACCATCTCCGAACGGCAGCTCGCGAGACGATGTCGCGAGGTGCGCCATCCTCTTCACCGTACAGTGGAGCTCGTGTACTGACGCTCCCGGTCGCTCGCAGCGGAAGTCCCGCAGACCAAGATGAACTTCCAGCAGCCATTGCCGATCCTCTTGCAGGCGTTCAAGCCGTATTCGCTCGATTTTAACGAGGATTACTGCTTTGTGAGTCAGGCGCGCTCAGACGGTACCGCGGGCGCAGGTGTTGACAGTACTTTCGCTGCCCTTCCCTGCACGCAGCGCCTCGTCCCGTACTTCAAGCGCGTCAACGTCGCCCGCGGTACGACCTTGTGGGCGGGCGGCGCGGATCCAGACGCGTTCTACGTGATCGAGTCGGGCATGCTGCGCGCGACATACGTCTTTGCCGACTGCTCGCGGAGCATGTCCGAGTCGATGGTCGCCGGCACCGTCGCAGGCGAGATGTCGTTCCTTTCGCGGACGAAGCGGAACACGTCGGCTGTCGCGGAGCGGGACAGCGTGTTGTGGCGGATGGATGTCAAGGCGCATGAGGAAATGGGGCGCAAGGAGGGGTGGGCGTTCGCGCGCAAGTTCGAGGAGACGGTCCTCAAGATCGCGGTCGCCGAGGTCGACGTCCTCATGGGACACCTCATGGCCAGCCTGTAGCATTGCCCGGTCGACGCACCACCCGTCCAGTGCCCCGTTGTCAAGCGCGACAAGTTGACATCGACGAGGCGGTCCGAGCGTTGCGGGGCTCGGCGGCTGCTCAGCGAGCCCATCTCCTCTTCGTTCCCCTTCTTTCCTCTCTCCCAAGGACTGCACCCGTCTGGGCCGGACTTGTGGAATAGAGGAGAGCTCCAAGAGAACGCTGCACGCATGTCGTCCGCCGTCCCGCCCGCGTTGTCGCCCGCACCGCTCCTCGCTGTCAACCGTGAACGCGTGAACCGTCGACCGTTCACAACTCCGCATCTCGACAACAAAGGCTCGTGGGGCGATGCGGGACGCACGGGAGGGTTTGCAGAGGTCGATAGTGTCTCTGCAATGCCTCGTCAGGCGTCTCCACGGTGTTGCGGACCTCGGGAGTTCGGCGTTTTCCTGTCGAGCTGTGTCGAGCTGTGTGCACTTCGGCTCTCCCTCCTTCTTCTCTCTCTCCTCTCCAGCTTATGCTCACAGAGGGCATCTGAGCACCCCTAGAGGACCCAGCACGGCTGTTTGAGTATCCCCACACCTCTGCAGCCCTCTGACCCGCCTCGCTCACCGCCCCAGCACCCCGCACTTCTTCACTCGCTTCACACGCCTGGAAAAATGGCCGCCACGCCTCCTGTCCTCGACCTGCAGGTCCCTGCGATTCCCGCAGCGGCCGCACCGTCCCGCCCGGCGTCCCCAAGCGCCCGCATCGCTGGCCGCCCCGTCCAGCCCATCGTCTCGCTCCCTGCCCAGGAGATCGCCTCGCTGTACCCTGGCCCCGATGCGCAAATCCGAGGAGTCGACCCCAAGCTCAAGACTGAGCGCATGCTGCTCGAGCTGGCGGACGGGAGCGCCTACGAGGGTTACTCGTTCGGCGCCGACAAGAGCATTGCGGGCGAATGCGTCTTTACGACGGGTTCGTGCCCTTTCTCGAGCTCGAGATCACGCTGAACACCTTGCTGACATGCTGGCATCCGTCAGGCATGGTCGGCTACCCCGAGTCCTTGACCGACCCGTCGTACTCTGGCCAGATCCTCGTCCTCACCTACCCGCTCATCGGTTCGTACGGTGTACCCAAGCGCCCCGCAAAGGGCACCGTCAACCCCGCTTCGCTCCCGCACGAGTTCGAGTCGTACAAGATCCACGTCGCCGGCTTGATCGTCTCGAACTACTCGGGCGCAGGCGACGACTTCTCTAATCATTCCGCATTCTCCGAGCTCGCCGACTGGCTCAAGGAGGAGGGCATTCCTGCGATCTATGGCGTCGACACCCGCGACCTGACGAAGAAGCTTCGCGAGCGCGGCAGCACGATCGGTCGTCTCTCGCAGCGCAAGAAGAGCGTCGAGGTCGAGGAGGGCGCGTTCAATTGGCGCGAGGCGTACGAGCAGCTCGAGTACCACGACCCCAACGCCGACAACCTTGTCGCGGCGGTCTCGACTCCTCAGCCTGTCCTCTATCCCGCCGACTCGGGCGTCACGCCCCTTAAGCACACGAGCGGCCGCAACTTGCGCGTGATCTGCGTTGACGTCGGAATGAAGTACAACCAGATCCGCTGCTTCACCAAGCGTGGCGTCGAGCTCAAGGTCGTTCCCTACGACTATGACTACCTCTCGCCGAACGAGGAGCCATTCGACGGTCTCTTCGTCTCGAACGGTCCGGGCGACCCTGCCACGCTCAAGTCGACGACTGCGATCCTCGCCAAGGCCATCGAGGCCGCCAAGGTTCCCATCTTCGGTATCTGTCTCGGCCACCAGCTCCTCGCCCGCGCGTCGGGCGCCAGCACACTCAAGCTCAAGTACGGCAACCGTGGCGCCAACATCCCCTGCACGTCGTTGGTCACAGGCCGCTGCTACATCACCTCGCAGAATCACGGCTACGCCGTCGACACCAAGACACTCCGACAGGGGTGGAAGGAGCTCTTCATCAACGCGAACGACTCGTCGAACGAGGGTATCTACTCGACCGAGCGCCCCTACTTCTCCGTCCAGTTCCACCCCGAGTCGGCGCCCGGACCGCGCGACACCGAGTTCCTCTTCGACACGTTCATCTCGGCGATCCAGAAGAGCCTCGAGAGGCAGGTCAACGGCGAGAAGCTCGTCGGCCCCGTTGTCTTCCCTGGCGGCGACGCCGCTGAGAACGCGGTCAAGACGCCGCGCGTCGATGTTCGCAAGGTCCTCGTCCTCGGATCCGGTGGTCTCTCGATCGGTCAGGCAGGAGAGTTCGACTACTCCGGTTCGCAGGCCATCAAGGCGTTGAAGGAGGAGGGCATCTACACCATCCTCATCAACCGTGAGTACCGCTCAGGGCTCGAACGAGAGCGACCTGCTGACCTTTCCCCCCCCCGCAGCCAACATCGCCACGATCCAGACGAGCAAGGGTCTCGCCGACAAGGTCTACTTCTTGCCCGTCTCGGCCGACTCGGTCCGCAAGGTCATCCAGCACGAGCGCCCCGATGGCATCTACTGCACTTTCGGTGGGCAGACCGCCCTCCAGGTCGGTATCAAGCTCAAGGACGAGTTCGAGGGACTCGGCGTCAAGGTCCTCGGTACACCCATCGAGACGATCATCACGACCGAGGACCGAGAGCTCTTCGCTCAGGCGATGGAGGAGATCGGCGAGAAGTGCGCCAAGTCGGCCGCCGCCAACTCGGTCCAGGAGTGCATCGACGCCGCCAACGACATTGGCTACCCCGTCATTGTCCGCGCTGCCTTCGCGCTCGGCGGTCTCGGATCCGGCTTCGCCAACAACGAGAAGGAACTCGTCGAGCTTTGCACGAAGGCGTTCGCCACCTCGTCGCAGGTCCTCGTCGAGCGCTCGATGAAGGGGTGGAAGGAGATCGAGTACGAGGTCGTTCGGGACTGCCGCGACAACTGCATCACGGTCTGCAACATGGAGGTGCGCCGCCATTCTTGACTTGCCTCTACTCGCGCACCTCGACTCACACTTGCCCTCGCAGAACTTCGACCCGCTCGGCATCCACACCGGCGACTCGATTGTCGTCGCGCCCTCGCAGACCCTCACCGACTCGGACTACAACATGCTCCGCACGACCGCAGTCAACGTCATCCGTCACCTCGGCGTTGTCGGTGAGTGCAACATCCAGTACGCCCTCAACCCGCACTCGCAGGAGTACTGCATCATCGAGGTCAACGCGCGTCTCTCGCGTTCGTCGGCGCTCGCCTCCAAGGCAACCGGTTACCCTCTTGCGTACACGGCCGCCAAGCTTGGTCTCAACATCCCTCTCAACGAGATCAAGAACTCGGTCACGAAGAACACGAGCGCGTGCTTCGAGCCCTCGCTCGACTACCTCGTCGTCAAGATCCCCCGCTGGGACCTCAAGAAGTTCACCCGCGTCTCGAGCTCGCTGTCGTCGTCGATGAAGTCGGTCGGTGAGGTCATGGCTATCGGCAAGACGTTCGAGGAGACGATTCAGAAGGCCATCCGCGCCATCGACCCGTCGTTCGCCGGCTTCGGCAAGGTGAGTCGGCCGTTCCATTCCTCTTCGCGTTCTTCTTTCGCTAATCTAGCCACACTGTAGAACGCATTCCCCATGGAGGAAGTCGACGAGGAGCTCCAGAACCCGACGGACCGCCGTCTCTTCGCCATCGCCAACGCCCTCCACGCCGGTCGCTCGGTCGAGGAGGTCCACAAGCTGACCAACATCGACAGATGGTTCCTTCACAAGCTCGAGCACATTGTCCAGGTCGACAAGACGATTGCGTGAGTCGGCACCTGTCCTCGTCGAAGCGTTCTCTCGCTGACGGACAGCTCTTCCAGGCGATACACTGCCTCACAGATCCCCCGCGGCCTCCTCCACTGCGCCAAGCGCACTGGCTTCTCTGACGCGCAGATCGCCAAGGCGCTCGGCTCAAACGAGCTCGCCGTCCGCCGCCTGCGCCTCGACTATGGCATCACGCCTCGTGTCAAGCAGATCGATACTGTCGCCGCCGAGTTCCCCGCCTTCACCAACTACCTCTACATGACCTACAACGGCGCCGCCCACGATGTCAACTTTGGCGACAAGGGTATCATGGTGCTTGGCTCGGGAGTGTACCGCATTGGTTCGTCGGTCGAATTCGACTGGTGCGCCGTGCGCGCCATCCGCACGATCCGTGAGCGCGGCTTCAAGACGGTCATGGTCAACTACAACCCGGAGACGGTCTCGACCGACTACGACGAAGCCGACCGCCTCTATTTCGAGGTCATCTCGCTCGAGACGATCCTCGACATCTACGAGGCCGAGACCTCGTCCGGCGTCGTCGTTTCGATGGGCGGCCAGACGTCGAACAACATCGCGCTCCCGCTTCACCGCCAGGGCGTCAAGATCCTCGGTACCTCTCCCGAGAACATCGACATGGCCGAGAACCGCTACAAGTTCTCGCGCATGCTCGACAAGCTCGGCGTTGACCAGCCGCTCTGGAAAGAGCTCTCGACGATGGAGGCCGCACACGAGTTCTGCAACAAGGTCGGGTACCCCGTCCTCGTCCGCCCGTCGTACGTTCTGTCCGGCGCGGCAATGAACGTCGTGTACTCGGGCGACGACCTCGACGCGTACCTCAAGCAGGCGGCTGCCGTCTCGCGCGAGTACCCCGTCGTCGTCACCAGGTACGTCGAGGAGGCTAAGGAGATCGAGATGGACGCCGTCGCGCGCGACGGCAAGCTCGTCATGCACTACATCTCGGAGCACGTCGAGAACGCCGGTGTCCACTCGGGAGACGCGACCCTCATCCTCCCGCCGCAGGACCTCGACCCGGAGACCGTCCGCCGCATCGAGGAGGCGACCCGCAAGATCGGCGCTGCCCTCAACGTCTCGGGGCCGTACAACATCCAGTTCCTCGCCAAGAACAACGAGATCAAGGTCATCGAGTGCAACGTTCGCGCCGCTCGCTCGTTCCCCTTCGTCTCCAAGGTCACCGGCATTGACGCCATCGAGCTCGCGACCGACATCATGCTCGGCCTTCCCGTCACGCCTTACCCCGAGCTCAACCTCCCCAAGGACTACGTCGGCATCAAGGTCCCGCAATTCTCGTTCGGCCGTCTTGCCGGCGCCGACCCGATTCTCGGTGTTGGTGCGACCGTTTCCGCATGTCTTCTCATCCCGGTCCATAGCTGACTCCCTCCTTCCCCTGCAGAGATGGCGTCGACTGGTGAGGTTGCCTGCTTCGGTAGGGACAAGTACGAGGCGTACTTGAAGGCTCTACTCTCGACGGGCATGAAGCTGCCGAAGCAGAACATCCTCTTCTCGATCGGTCCCTACAAGGAGAAGATTGAGCTCCTTCCCGCGATCCAGAAGCTCCACAGCCTCGGCTACAACATCTTCGCGACCGTCGGGACGGCCGATTTCCTCCAGGAGCACGGCGTCCCCGTCAAGTACCTCGAGGCGCTCGACGAGGAGGACGACCGCAAGGCGCAGAAGTCGGAGTACTCGCTCCGCGAGCACATCGCCAACAACAAGATCGACCTCTACGTCAACCTGCCGTCGAAGAACCGCTACCGCCGTCCCGCCAACTACATGTCGAAGGGATACCGGTCTCGCCGCATGGCCGTCGACTTTGCCGTCCCGCTCGTCACGAACGTTAAGTGTGCCAAGCTCCTCATTCAGGCGATCGCCCGCAACCCTTCGCTCGAGATCTCGAACGTTGACTACAAGACGTCGAGCCGCACCGTCGTTCTTCCCGGCCTTGTCAACACCCGCTGCTTCGTTCCGGGTGTCGCCGCCCCCGGCTCAAAGGACTTCGCCGCCGTCACCAAGGCTGCTCTTGCCGGCGGCTTCACTACAGTCCAGGTCCTCCCCGTCGGCGACAAGGCGAACGTGGTCGACTCGCCCTCGCTCGACGTTGCTCGCGACAACGCTGCCTGGGCTGCGTGCGATTACAGCCTCGCGATCGCCGCCACCGCCGACAACGCCAGTCACTTGACCGGCGAGCTCATCGCTGGCGCTCGTACGCTCTTCCTTCCGGCGCAGAACCTCTCGGCCTCGAACGACAAGGTTTCGACCGTCGCGGAGCACTTCTCGGCGTGGCCCCTCAACAAGCCAATCGTGACCGACGCACGGACAACGGACCTCGCCTCGGTCCTCCTCCTCGCGTCGCTTCACGGCCGCTCGGTGCACGTCACGAACGTCCAGACCGAGAACGACATCAGCCTGATCAGCCTTTCGAAGGACAAGGACCTCAAGGTGACGTGCGACGTCTCGATTTACTCGCTTTTCTTGACGCGCGAGGAGTTCCCCGGCTCGACCTGCCTCCCGACCGCCAAGGACCAGGCTGCGCTCTGGGAACACCTCGACACGATCGACGTCTTCGCCGTCGGCGCGCTTCCCTTCCGCCTCGCGACGGAGCTCGGCAAGTCCTACTCTCCCGAGGCTGGCCAGGAAGAGGCCATGCAGCTTCTCCTGACGGCCGCTCACGACGGCCGCCTCACCCTCGACGACATCATCTCGAGGCTCTCGGAGAACCCGCGCGCTATCTTCGACTTGCCGCCGACTCCGACGGAGACGTACGTCGAGGTCGAGGTCGACCGCACCGTCGTTGTTCCCCGCCGCTCGTACTGGTCGCCGCTCGAGGGCAAGAAGCTCGCCGGCGCCGTTTACCGCGTTGTCCTCCGCGGTGAGACGCTTCTCCTCGACGGGCAATTCGTCGCGCGAGGCGCTCCGACTGGTCGCGACTTGTCGGCTCTCGCAGGCGCCAGCAAGACTGAGCGCCGCCAGGCCCGCTTCTCCGTCTCGGCCACCCGCCCCTCTCTCGCCTCGATCGGCATGCCCACGAGGGAGAGTGTTACCTCGCCGGCCATGGTGCCCGTCTCGTTGCAGGCGCTTGCGACCAAGTCGCCGAAGCTCGCCAGCGCGAGGTCGCCCCGCCTTGAGGCGACCGAGTCGGCCCTCCAGCCGAGCCTCATGTCACTCGCGACTGACTCTGTCGCCTCGCCGCTTACGCCCGCCTCGCCCATGGCCAGCCTCCGCAAGCTCTTGTCGGCCGCCTCGCGCGCTTACAACCGCCGCCACGTCCTGTCGGTCCGCTCCTTTAATCGCGACGACCTGCACACTCTTTTCGGCGTTGCTTCGGAGATGCGCATGCTCACTGAGCGCGGCATCCCCATCGACATCATGCGCGGCCGCGTTCTCTCGACCTTGTTCTACGAACCGTCGACCCGCACCTCCGCGTCCTTCGAGGCCGCCATGGCTCGCCTCGGCGGTTCGACGGTTGCCGTCACTCCAGAGACGTCGTCAGTCGTCAAGGGCGAGACCCTCGCCGACACTGTCCGCACCCTCGGCTGCTACGCAGACGTTGTCGCCCTTCGTCACCCCGCCGCCGGATCGGCGCAGGAGGCAGCGCGCTACTCGCCTGTCCCTGTCATCAACGCAGGCGACGGCATCGGCGAGCACCCGACCCAGGTGAGCATGGTTCACTGTCTTTGGCGAGACGATCTTGCTGACCTTCGCAAATTTGTAGGCCTTCCTCGACATCTACACGATTCGCGAGGAGCTCGGTACCGTCAACGGCCTCACCATTACGATGGTCGGTGACCTGAAGAACGGCAGGACCGTCCACTCGCTCGTCAAGCTCCTCTCGCTCTACTCGGTCTCGCTCATCTTCGTTGCTCCGCCGACGCTCTCGATGCCGGAGTCGGTCAAGGCGGAGGCGGAGAAGGCTGGCATCCCCGTCTTTGAGACCACCAGCCTGGCGAGTGTCATCGGCCGAACGGACGTTTTGTACGTAACACGCGTCCAGCAGGAGCGCTTCGCGTCGCAGGCAGACTACGACGCGGTCAAGAACTCGTACATCGTCAACAACGAGATCCTCTCGGGCGCCAAGGAGCACTGCATCGTGATGCACCCGCTGCCGCGCAACGCCGAGCTCGATCCGAGTGTCGATGCGAGTGTTCTCCCTTCTCCTCCTTCTCCTCTCTCTTGCTGACCGCCTCCCGTTTACAGCTCGACGCTCGACGCGCTGCTTTTTGGCGTCAGGTTCGCTTCGGCCTGTTCGTTCGCATGGCGCTGCTCGCACTCGTCACCGCAGGGTCTGCCTAAGGGTTTCTCTCTTGTCATATCTTACCTGTTCCTGTTTCTCTCGTTATAGATATCACATGAAGCACTGTAGCTCTCTCTGGCTGGCGTGGGGCCGGTCAATGAGCACATGCAACTCCTGCATTAGACTGAAGTTCATCCACTCCGTCGTCGCGAGAGGAGAGCGGGAATTCGTCTTTACTGGGCTCGCTTCCGACTGGCGCCACCCCCCGGCATTCGTAAGGCTGTAACGTCCTGTCGCAAGTTGCCGATGCCCATACGAAGCTGTCGCTCGACTTCCGCAATTCTCATCAACTCGAGGACTCGCTCGTCTTTCTCTCGCCCTCCTCGGCTTCATTCGGCTCAGGCTGTTCATACAGGCTTTCAAGGCGTGCTGTTTTGCTGCTGCACCCATGGAGATTGCCTCACTCGCGTCCGTCGACACCGTCTACTCGGCCGACGCCGCCGAGTTCTGCCCCGGTCGACCACGCCTGTTCGCTTGCGGGACGTACCAGGTGGTCAAGGGCGAGGAAGAGGATGGCTCGGGAGAGACGACGACGCCTGTAGAGACCCCGGATGAGGAGGAAACGGAGGCGGGAACGTCGAGCAGTCCCCCCTTCGCTCGCTACGGCCGATGTCTGCTGTACGAAGTCGGACCTGACAACCATAGCTTGTGCGTCTTCAGCTTTCTTTGATCAGGATGGCGCTGAACTTGTTCGCGCAGGGAGGAGGTTCAGCGCTTCGATGGACCTGCCATCCTCGACATGAAGTGGTGCGTCTCGCTGCTCTCGCTCTCTGAAGCTGTCCTCGCCGCTCACCTCTCGACACAGGTCTCCCCGGCCATGGAACAGATCTACTACGCTCGCTATTGCCGATGCGAAAGGCCGTGTCCAGCTTCACAAGCTCGACGAAGAGACTGTTCGTCTGCTGGTTCCCCGCCGTCGCTCGTTCGCCCATGACCAATTACATTCCCGATCTTCACAGAGCCATCTCTCGCCGCTTCAGACCATCGACTGCACCGACGAGTCGACCCTTTGCCTCTCCCTCGACTGGTCAACTCGGCGAAGCGCAATTCCGAAGTGCGTCGCTCGACTTCTCCTTGGCGTCCCCATCGTTGACGTTCAGGTGGCCCTAGTCCCGCCTCCATCGTTGTATCGCTCTCGGATGGCTCTATCTGCATACTGGGCGGCGAATCGGCTTTCGAAGTCACCTCAAGCTGGCACGCTCACGATTTCGAACCCTGGATCGCCGCCTTCGACTGTTGGGAACCGAGCACGGTCTGGACGGGAGGAGACGACTTGACGCTGAAGGGCTGGGACCTGCGACAAGGCTGCGATCGCCCGACTTTCGTGAACAAGCGGACGTGAGTCGTTCGCTCTTCACTCTGATCGGACTTTGCCGACTGGGGCTCTCACAGCTTTGAAGGCGGAGTGACCTCGATTCAGAGTCATCAGCACGTCGAGAACCTGTTTGCTGTCGGAAGGTGAGCGCTTCGCTGCGCTCTTCAAGTAACCTGCTCACGCATTCTCCTAGTTACGACTCACGGATTCGTCTATTCGACCGGCGAAAACCTCTCGTCCCACTCACCGAGTTTGACGCAGGGGGCGGCATCTGGCGGCTGAAGTGGCACCCGACCGACCGGACAAGACTGCTCGTCGCCGGCATGCACGGCGGCTTCAAGGTGGTTGACTTTGATGGACTGGCTCTCCGCAGCGGCATCGATGCCGACGGCTGGCTCATGCCGGGCGAGGGCAAGCTGCATGCGCGGTTCGACAAGCACGAGAGCCTGGCATACGGGGTCGACTGGAGCGACGGGGGAAAGACGGGGGACGGGAAGGACCTCATTGCCAGCTGTTCGTTCTATGACCACGCACTGCATCTCTGGGCAGCGTAACTCGCTCGTTACTGCTCAGGAAGGGTGGGTATACGAGAGAAATTGCAAGAAGCCGCTTCACCGCTTCGAGGGTCGCAGCAGGAGGTAGACGTATTCGCCGACCGTCAAGTTGGCCATGTGCCGGTACACGCCCGTCAACGCCATCAGAAGCCCACCGAAAGAAACGTAGGCCGTCACTTCCTCGCCAGACCCTTCGTCGTACTTGTAGACCTGGAGGGAAGCCTTGTCAGTCAGGCTGCCTTCTGGTGAAGCGAGGTTTCAAGCGCACCTTTCCGTACATGACGTAGTCCCAGTCGTCTGCCAACCCGCCCTCGATGTCTGCCCGCCATCCGCCAGTTGCTCCTGCATCCTTCGCGACGCCGTCTGGGTGAAGGGTGCTGGCGAGGGCGAGCGAGAACTCGGACTCTTGTCGCAGGTCGATTAGGTCGGTATTGATCTGCAGAAGAACTCACGTTAGCCTTGTACACGCAGGCTGAGCGAGTGAACGGGACGAACGTCGAGGGTCATCCGCATGTCGTGGTTCTGCGACTTTGCGGCGATGCGCGAGACTGTCGGACGATTGAGGGCGGTCAGTCAGCCGGTATAATCGGTGTCTCTGGACGTTCTCGTAGCGCACCGCGGTCGAACTTCTTCCCATCTGCCGAGCTTGGAGATGTCAGTTTCGGGCGCGACGGAGAGTAAGCGAGAGTGCGGCGCACCCTTGTCGACATCTGAGACGTTAAACACGTCGGTGAAGATGATTGCAGACGAGGTAGACGCGGCCGCCATGGCGTTTGAGCGCGATGGGGCGGTGTCGGGTTGAGGAAGAGGTGGAAGAGCGAAAGCGAGTCCGCGGGGGATCTAGAAGGATGTTGCGTGCAGCAGTAAATGTTTTGAAACTCTGTGAGATTCTAACACTCAGACGGCGAGATGTGAGCGAGACGTCGAGAGGCAACCGTTCTCCGCTCTACAAGCAAGGAGCACGCCAAGGTCTGCTGGACTTGATAGCCAACAGATGACACGCTGAGGGCTTAAGGGCAGCATTGCTATCTACGGTGGACCTAAAGACTCGCGTTTGCTGAGGGATTCCGTTGCAAAGGAGGCGATTCTACGGGGCAGGCTCGTCAGAGGTATGCGCTCGCCGGCCGAACCGTGCGAGTGCGCGAGGTATAGGATAAACGAGTGTGGGACAAAGGCGGGGCAGATACGCGGAAAGACGGCGCCGGTGGGCGAGGGCGAAAGGAGAAGTTGCGGGAATGCAGCGTGCGAGACGGAAAGGACGAGGAGCCGAGACGAAAGGCGGGAGACCGACATGAATAGAGTGCAGGGTGAAAGATGAAGGTGACGGTGAGGTAGGCGTGCGGGTTGCGGCGTTTAGACGCCATACCGTTCGCGCAGACGCTGGACGATGACGGGAGGAAGGTGCGCGAGCTGCGCGTCCCACGCTGGCCCTTCCGACATGCCCTTGAAGGCGAGGAGAATCTGCGGAAGATGCGTCAGCTCCGGCGTCGATATGAGAAACCGAAGGCAGATGCACCGTCTGGAACATCTCGTTGAGCTGGTCGGATGGCCGGGTCCAGCGGGCAACGGCGTTGAGAAAGTAACCGAATGCCTGTTAAAGGAAGCGTCAGTGCGAGCAGAGCAAGAGTGGAGACGAGGTGGACGCACCGCCGAGATGCCATTCGGGTTGACCTGGATCGCCGCGCAGATACCGCGGAAAGCCGAGTCCTTCTCCTCGTTGTCCTTGATGTCGGCAAGCGCCTGGCACCACGCCGAAACGAAGACCTCGAGGTGAGGCGCGACGAGTTGCGGGCAGACAATCGCGAGTCGTCCGATCGTTACCGCCGAGTTCTCCGTCAAGCTCCGCGCCGCCTTCGAGCTGAGCAGAATCGGCACCAGCCGCTCCATCAGGGGGTTGACCCACTGCTCTATGTCGGACCCTGCCTGCAGCGCGATCTCGCCTGCCGCCCATGCCGCATTGTTGCAGACCGAGACCTCGGCGAGTCGGGGCTCGACGTCGATGTGCGAGATGAGGACGGGCATGAACTGCGCGAGGGTCGATTTCAGGATGGGGAAGCACGAGATTGCGGTGTCGCCGAGCAGGGCGTAGGAGGATTGGCGAACGGGCGCGTCGGGATGTTGGAGGCAGAGGGAGAGGAGAGTCAGGACGGGAGGATCGCTCTGCGAGTAGAGCTGGGTGATGGCGGTGTTGAGACCTTGCGTCAGGCCAGACAACAAATCCAGCGAGACGATGAGGAAGGTCTTGTCGGGCTCGTCGTAGTTGATCGGATCTTGCTGGTACTGCTGGAACTCGATGAGCGACTGCTTGACGATCGAGATGCAGCGGTTGAAGACGGGCTGCGCGTATTGCGCAAAGCCGGGACCGATGGCGATGACGACCGACGACATGCACTGCGGGGGCGAGGGAAGTCAGCGAAGTCATCGCCAGGAAATTGACGCCCTGCTCACCTCGAGAAGAGGGATGAGGTCGGGATCCTGGTCGCCGAGTGCGCCCCATTTGGCGATGAGAGGCGGCATGAGGATGTCGATGTAGGCCTGGTTATTCAGGGAGGAGCCGACGGCGTCGGCAAGGGTGCCGATCGCGTCGTAGAGGATGAGGAGGTTTTTCTGCTGGTACTTATTGAAGGCGTAGACGAGGTTCGACAGGATGGACCCGAGGAACGGCTCTAGCTCCGGCCCAGCCTCCTCCTCGAGCGTCGCGAACGCCGAACAACCCGCCTCCTGTACTCGCTTGTTGTTATCGAGGCACATCCGCAAGAGGCCCTCCATTGCCGGGACGAAGTACTGCTGCTTGTGTTCGGCCGTCGCGTCCTCCTTGATCGTCCAGCTCGAGTATCGGCCTATTGTCCAGCATGCGATGGAGCGGACGAGCGGCTTCTTGTCGTTGAGCGAGTTGACGAGGAAGTTCATCAGGATGGGGAGGTGAGGCTCGATGCCGGTGATGCAGCCTACATGTGCGCGCAAGATCAGCATGCGTTCCAAAGGGATAAAAACGCGAAGACGAACCTTCTGCGATGGCGCCGAGAGCGAGGATGCCGCTCTCACGGTCGAGCCAGTCCTGCGAGAAGAGCTTCTCCTTGAGGTACGGCAGCAAGACCTCGAGGAGTTCCGCCTCGAACGCGACAGCCATGACGTCCAACGCTGCCGCCGAGCATTTGCGGAGGTTCCACTCGGTGTAAGCCTCCTCGTCCTCGTCATACTCGTCGTCGTCGTCCTCTTCCTCGTCCTCGTCATCCTCTGCCCGCTCGCGCGACATGTGGCCGCCCTGCCCGTTCGCGCCCTCGGCATCTTCTAGCCGCTCGTTCGTGTGCGCCTTGGACGAGAGAAGGTGAGGCTTGATGTCTGACGCCTTGTCCGGCACGGCCGCGTCGTCCTCCTCCGTGTCGAGCAACAGAATGTCGTCCTCCGAGTAAACCATGCTCTGGAGCAGGACGGGCACAACCTTGGGCAGGTACGGTCGGAGCTGGTTGACGAGCTCCGGATCTTCGGCGAACGTGAGCCAGAACTCGCAGGCCTCTAGCGCGACCTCCTCGTTCGTCGTGTCCTGCGTCGAGTAGAGCATGAACTCAACGACGCTGGCCATGTGCGGAACGAGGACGTCGGGCCGAGTTGCGAGAAGCTGCACGAGCGCCTGACAGACAGTCTTGCGGACGTCGACCGAGTCGTCGGTCGCGTGCTTGAACAGGGCGACTACGAACGGCTCGAGGTGGAGCGTCAGGGCGTTGTTGTCAGGCGAGATGAACTGGATGGCGCAGGAAAGAGCAAGGTTGCGGATCTTGGGATAGGGTGAGTCGATGTGGGTCAAGAACTTGGGAATCATAAAGTCGAGCGGGCGCTGGCCGCCGACTTCGAGCTGCTCGAGTCGCTTCGGAATGTCCTGGCACAACTTGTCGAGAGCATTGAACGCGCCCTGTGGAGAATGCCGGACGGTCAGTTTCGCCGAAACGGGCGACGAGGTGTGCGGACGGACCTCTTGCGCGAGCTGGTTGTCCGAGTCGGCGAGCTCCATCAGCTTGCTCAGTCCCTCCGTCCACTTGTCGGGTCCCAGCTCGACGAGGAGCGTGTCAATGACGGTCGAGACGGTGTTGCGGATCATGCTCGTCGAGTCGCCGATGGCAGTGAAGATGTTGGCTTGGACGTAGGCGACAACATCCGGGTCGAACGACTCGAGGCGCATGCGAATGTTGTTCTTGAGAAGCAGGCCGGCCATCGAGCGCACCGTCACGTCCTCACCGGGCATCTGGGTGAGGATGTAGACGAGGTACGAGTTGTAACCCGGGATCTCGTTGAACGACTCGAGCCGCTGTATTCGCAAGAACTGCAGCGTTAGCCCGTGTGACCCCCTCACCACGCTGCTCCCAGCTGAGCACGCGCGGAACTGGCGAGACTGACCTCCTGCATCTGCTGTTGGACCTTGGTGTCAGGGCTGCCCGAGGACCGCAGGCACGAGAGCAGCTCCTGCAGTCCCTCTGGCGAAGGCGTCCAGCTCGACATGATGCACTCAGCGTGCGCTCTGGGTGCACGGCGGGGTTGAGGAGGGTCCGGGTACGAGCGACGACGAGGTGAGGCGAGGTGAGCTGGCTGCGCGCACTCGGCGGGTTGCGGGTGGGCTAGAAAGTGATTGTTGAGCTGTGCGGGCGTGGCAGCGGCGCCCTACGAGCTCCTCGCAAGCAGTGCGAATGGTGAGGTGGACGAGGACTCCGCGAGATGGCCTATCAAGCACAACTTTCCGACAGCGTACTGGGTGGCCTACGTGACACCTTACAGTGCTTACGAGACAGTGACACGATTTACTGTGAAGTCAGACAAGCGCCTCGAGCCGGGTGACCCTCTTCACTTCGTGCCGGCGGCAACTCTCCCTCGCCAGGCTCAACCAGCTTGTACCGCTTGCTTCGTCGCATGCGCATTCCTGCGAGTCCTACTCGTCGTCCTGCTCCTCGTCTGCTTCCCGCCGCCGTTTGTCCTCCTCCTCGCGCTCCACCCGCTCCTCTTCCTCGACGACCTCGATGTCGAGCGGGTACGTAAGAATCGCCGCAATGCCCGTCAGCTGGTTGAGCTCTGCGCCACAGGCATCGTGTCAGCGAGAGCAAGGCTTAAGGGAGGGGAAGGGAGACGCACGCTGGCCTGACTCGTGCATCGACGAGAACATGAGCACCTCGCCGCCGTACGCCTTGACATCCTCGACGAGCTGGACAAATTTCTTCCGCCGTGCGACAGACGGGGAGCTGTACGAAGAGCATACAAGTTGAATGGCTCGACTCCGAGTTCGGAGCTACAGAACGGCTGAACACAGCACGCCGAAACGCACCGGAACAACTCGTCCGACACGAGCAATTTGCCGATCGCGCCTCGTTCTGCGGCCTTGAAGACATGGCTCTCGCCGTACCACGCTCGCAGCGGGTTCTCCTCGAGCATCTTAAAGAACCTGAATGGGTGCGAACTCGTTAGCCGGACTTAGCTTGGTAAGGGAGACGGGTGGAGTGTACTTCTCGAGCATGACGCCTTCTTGCGCGAACTTGGTGTCCTTCAACTGAGACGAGACCTGCCCGGGGGTGATTTAGTGGCGACCTCATTAAGAGCCATTCGAGCGAGCGCACCTCGGGACTTGACAGAATCTGAGTGAGCGAATGGACGTGGTGCGTGGGCGAGTGCAGGAGCAGGAACTTGCTTTTGGCTTGTATCAGTGCCTTGTTGTTTTGCCGCTGTGCGTGTACCCGAGGAATAATCAGCGAACGCTTTTTCGGACGAGAGAAGCATGCGAGGTAAATGAAAGAAGACGCACCACCGCCTCTTCCAGCAGAAAGGAATGGACCGTCTCCTTCGTGAAGCCAGGGGAGGCGATGATCAGGACTTTCAGCTGCTCAAAGTCGAAATGCCGATTCACGGCGTCGTAGACTTGATGTAAGAAGCGCGAGTTGGCCTGCGCGAAATCCGAGTCAGCCAGCAGATGAGCGAAGCGGACGGAAACGAACCCGGTCGGCGCCTAGGGCTGTTCCTCCGCCTTTTCGTTTCCGAGGAACGGGGACGTCTATGCGTTGCTTGACGATGGTTGTGTGGTTCGTGATGATACAGATATTGGCTGTGCCTGCGAAACATAGACTCAGCTTTCGATCCGTGTGCTGGCGCTTGAGCCAGCCAGTACAGGTTGCGCAGAGACCGCACTCACCTTCTCCGCAAACAACCGCGCCCACATCCGCTCCTCGACCCGGCTCCGTCATCTCTCTCAACCGTTCCCTCGCAACACTATCCCACTCCCCCTCGCCCTTGATAATCGTGAAATCGCGCCCAATCTCCAAATCGAGGGTATGGTACGCTCCCTTCTTAACATGCTCGTTCTCGCTCGTGATCTTGCCTGAAACATGTAGGGTGGTCGTCCCGGATGTCCCGGAGGCGGCGGCGACGGGTGCGGAGGAGTCGGCGGCGGCGGAAGAGGTGGATGCGGCAGAGGTCGAGTCGGGTTGAGCAAGTGCAGAGTACAGGACTTTGTCGACTTGTATCGTGAGTTTCAGATGAACTCGCTGCGAGGAGGTCGAACCTGTCGCCGACTCGCTTGTTACTCGTCTGTTCGAGGGGAAAGAGGGATCAGCATGAGGTCACCGAAGGCAGGGAAACGACGGGAAGGGTCCTTCGCCGGCGTGTAGCTCGTGTATACCGTCACAGTCACACGTAGCCACATAGCGAGTGCCGACTTACCGTACAGCGGATGCACGCAGCTCATCTCCCTTCGAGATGAGGTTGTAGGCGTGCCACATATCTTCGTCATCCTGGGCTACGGTGAGAGTTCCAGCGTGTCAGTGATCGTCCCCAGACCGCACTCCATGGCTCGCCAACCAGCAGAGTCGCGAGGGACCCGCTTCGAATGCGATTTGCGGGGCGGAGCGATGAGAGCGATGAGGGACACACGGCGGAGAGTGACGGAGCCTGACTGGTCCTTGTTGATGTTGGACCGGACGAGAAGCATCCTTTGAGCCTGTCTAGCAGCAATCTAGCGGTGTGAGCGGGTTCTCGTCTCTTCCAACCTCCGCCTCTTCACTTCCGCTTCGCCCGTACCACTCGCCACGCTCTGAGAATGTCTCCGTATGGTGGTTCGATCCCCAAACCGGAGCGAACAGGAGGCCCGCTCGTTCCGCGCACCTATAAGCTCGCCAACTCGGAGGCGCTCACCGTCTTCCCCGTCTCGCGCGAGACCGTCCCCGACGAGCTGCTCGCCTACCTCCAGAGCGTGTTCAATGATGTCGTAGAGGAGGGCAGGACTTATCCGCAGATGTGCCCACTCAGCCTGGACGAGTTTGTGCGATCCCGCTCTTGCTCTTCCTGCCGACGGAGGTTCCGCCCAAGGCGCGGTTGCATTTGCTGACTCTCGCTGGCTTTGTACACTGGGAGACAGGCTGTCTATTTCTTCGGTTAGCCTATCGTCACCTCAGCGGGGCGAAGGACGACGAGCTGATCCCATTCTGTTCTCTCGCAGCCGCGGACTGCTTCGTCGGCATCCTTGACACAGCGCCACCAGAAATGGGCGATGCGTCGGCCGGGATAGACCGGGACGAGAATCTGAAGCTGGAGAGCGTGGTCGCGGGGCGGGATTGGAGGGACTGCGTGTTGGGCATGTACTGTGCGTCGCCTGTCCCTCCGCTAGTTGTCTACTATCTGTTGGGCCGGTCTATGGCAGTGATTGCCAGCAGTGTACCTCAGAGCGTGGCAGATGCGTCATACCGAATTTCACTGACCTTCACCTGGTTTTCCGCAGATGTCAAGGCGAGTCTTTGCGAATCTCTGCCTCGTATCCTCCTGAACTCCCGCTCACACAGGCTTCCGCCTCGCAGCCCAACTACCCCGGCCGATCCTCCCACCTCTGCAACGGCGGGTTCGTCGTCCCGACTGTCCACCGCGGCCTACGAGTCGGCTCGACCCTCGGCCGCTCCTACCTGCACTACGCGCCCTTACTCGGCTACCGCGGCTCAGTTTTCAACCTTGTCTACGTCTCGAACGTCGCAAGCGTCAAGATCTGGGACGGGCTGGGTTTCCAGCGGGCGGGATTGATTCCGGGTGCGGGCAAGTTGAAGGGCGAGGACGGCGCAGAGGACGAGTATGTCGACGCTATCGTGTACAACTATCAGTTCGTCAAGTAGGGCGGTGAGGAGCACGGTCCAGTATCTATTGCATGCACCTTTCGTGTCGTACAGCTCGCGGGCGAGTTCGAGGAATCCCTTGCGAAGGTCCAGCCTCGCTCGCCCCGTAATGCGCAGCGTCTTGCCAGACTGCTCGCTTTCGACTCTTCATTACTCGCTGTCGCACACTGCGTCCGCGATTCCTCGTTGCATGCGTGCACAGGCCTTCTTTCCCCTCTTCCCCCTTCTCTTCCCGACAACTCACTCGTCTCGCGTACAGCGCCGTACTGACGGGCAGGAGCGTCTGACCGACCTCCACTGCGGCCTCATGCCGTCCTTAGAAGCGTTCCCCTCGTTCCACACCTGCCGCCTCGACTTCTCCCTCGCCTCGCTCCCTTCCCTTCCCTTCCCTCGTATCAAATCGCCCTCGTCCCGTTCCGTCTCCACGCTTCCGTCGCGCAAGAGGCCGAGGCACAGCGCTTGTGGTGGGAGCGCCGCGTGCTGGCCGAGTCGGAAGGCAGCGTCGAGTTTGGCGTTAACGAGCAGCTGGCCGTATTGCGGCAGCTTGAGGAGGCAGACAGCAAGTTGAGATTGGTCAAGGCCAAGGCGAAGGTAATGAGAAGTGTCGAGGTGCAGACGGACAAGGCGGCCCCGAGCAGCGCCGCCGGCAGCAGGCTTGTCTCGACGAGGAGCGCCGCACGGCGTACTGGAGGACCCGCCCTCGACCCCCGCACGGACGACACCTACTGCTTCGAGTGCCAGGCTGAGCAGTGCGACTGCGACTGCGGGAGGTTCGCGTGGGACGGGTATCCCAGGCAGTACGTCAGGCGCATATGAGGAGGATGAGGAGGGTGAGACTCGCTTGAATGCGGGTGTCTAATTGCGAAGGTCGGAAGTATTCGTTCCCTCCTCCTGGCGTAGTATGGACGGTGTCCTGTAGCAGTGCAGCAGTGCAGTACTTTGTCGCTTTGAGGTTCGAATGAAGCCTCCGAGGGATTCGGAAGTTCAACGGAATGCAGGTGGCCCTCTCTCGTCGCAGTCCGGCTCCTGCGCGGCTTTGAGGCGCTCACGTTATCGCTGCAGAGCAGCTCGCGTCGACTGTGACCCAAAGGAAGCTGCTGCCCATCCAGCTGCCTCTCGTCTCCTCCTTGTCCTCTTCCACTTCGGTCGAGCACTTCAGCCTCGTCCTGGCTTGATCTGACGCGCGCGACAGCCTCCATAGCCATGTCGCGAACGCTCGACGTGCCCCTCTTCGCCGTGCCAGACCTCGACTTCCCGCTCAACGAACTCGAGGACTTCCCGGCAGAACAACGCTTCCTCGTTCCCTTTCGCCCAGACGCCACTGAAGAACCCAAGCAACGCGCATACGAGAACACTCGAACCCACAAGGAGGCTACCGAGCGGGCTGGAAGCGGTGGAGGTCAGGAGAACGGTGTCGGACTTCAGGTGGGGAAGGTGACTACTCCCTGGAGGGGCTCGCACAGGCGCTTGGCGAGTATAGAGGGCACGGAGGAAAGGCTACCGACCCCGGGAGGGTCGCAGGACGGCGGCACAGCGGAGTTTGGTGGAGCTATTCCCGCTCATGATGACGACCAAGTCGAGGTGCGCTTGCTTTCGCTGACTCTGACACGTATTCAGACGCGCTGAGAAGCTTTTTGTTGGGCTAAAGAGAGCGCTCACGAACGGCCAAGCGCGTCCGTCTGCCTCGACAAGCGCGTCCCCCTTCGCCAGCTCGTCGCAGACCAACCACTTCAACCAGCCCTCGGACGCCGCGTCCAGCTCGCTCGCCCTGTTGTCGAACATCATCACAGACCCAAGCTCCGACAGCGCCAGGTCTCCCTTCGGCGCCCTCCCTGCCAACGGCTCAACTGGCGCACTCGGGAAGAACGGCTTCCGAGCAGACGCTTCCTTGAGCGGTGACGCGCCTTCCCCATCGACTGAGAAGCAGAAGAAGGACAAGGGCAATGGAGCAGAGAGTGCGCTGCCCGAAGAGGCGGGGAAGTTGAGGGGGACGACTACTTCCAAGAAGGCGCCCTCCTCCTCGCCCTCGACATCCGCCACACCACGCGCGACTCGCTTGAATAACGCCAAGAAGAAGTCGAGGTCGCGGCGCGGACCGGATCGCAGTATCGAGGTTGTCGTCGAAATTCCGCTCCATCCGGCCATGACGAACCTCTCGCCTGCTTTGCGCAAGAAGCTGTTTGGCAAGAAGGCGGCGGCCGCCATGAAAGAGTCGGACGTCAAGAAGGAAAAGGTCGCATCGACTGTCTCGAGCGGGGCGAAGAGGAAGACGAGATCGTCGATGGCAGCAGCGGAGCAGGCGGAAGACGAGGCGACCGAGCGGGCTGCGAAGAAGCGCAAGACCTCCCTGGCCTCGGAGAGCAAGAAGCCTGTTACCGCATCAACCTCGACCGCTCCTAGCCGCGGCAGGTCGAGCACGACTTCGATTGCCCCGACCAGCAAGCGCAAGACGAGGCGCTCCTCCTCGGCCGGTTTCGAGGTCCTCATCGAGACGCGCAAGCGGTCGACTTCCCTCGCCACAGCCGCCTCGACGGTCAAGGGCAAAGGCAAGGGCCAGGGCGTGGCCGGCCCGCCCTCGGTCCGCTTCACCGACACCGGCGACACCCTCGTCGGCAGCCACCACCCGATCCCGCAGCTCTCGCGCTCGAACACGGTCATCAGCGCTGCCGATCAGGAGATGCTCGACACTGGGAACGGCATCGCTGTCGGCCCAGTCGCTTCGGGGAGCGGACTCGCGCCTAACGACCGCTCGTCGACTCTCGCGGAAGGATCGTCCACGGCCGCCGGCGACGACGACGCCGACCTACTCGCCAAGATCCTCGCGCTCACCTCCCAGTATTCCGGCCCTTCGACTTACACCGGTTCCGGTTTCGCCAAAGTCGCGAACGAGGGACACGACGGCCTCTTCAGCGGTACCGATAGCCCAATCAACTTGGACGAGGCGACGGTGGCTAAGATCCTTGCGGCTGTCGAGTCGAACGGGAAGGAGCAGGAGAAGAAGGCCGCCACCGGGGCAGAGGAGGAGGAGGAGGAGGGAGAAGTCGACGCGCTGGACGACGACTCTGGGCTCGCTCGACTCGAGAACGAGTTCGGCATTGACAGCGGCGAGAATGGCGAGGAACGAGTCGAGCTTGGTGCCGGCACTCCTGCTCCTCCTCCGCCTTTCGCGACCGGCTCCTCAACCGCTCCGAACGGCACTCGCCCCACCGCCACCAACCCCGACCCCGACCCCGTCCCCGTCAGACCCAGCACCTGCACGCGCTCTCAGCGCGCCACGAGCGCAACAGACGACGAAGACGCGCTCGTCCTGCGCAACGACGGCGAGGGGAAGAACAGGCGTAGGAAGGCACGGATGAGCGGCGAGTTGGAGAGAGCTGTCGAGGAGAGGTGTGCGAGTGTGTGAGGGCGCGGGCGCGCTTCTTCTTTTTTTTTTGGGGGGGGAGGGGGTTCTGAGGGTTCCGCGCTGAGGGTTTTCGTTTCGCGTCTCAAGTGGATTGTTACTTTCTTTCCTCAATCCTCGCTTCCCTCGATTCCTGTTTCCCCCTCCCTCCCCCCTCCCGCGTCGTTCATTCTCCCTACTACTTACTACCCCGCACATACATACTTATACCCCCCCCCTCTCCCGCCCTCATCGCCCGAGTCCGCACCATACATACTCTCGCAACGCATCGTTTTCCCCTCTCTCTCGCCCCCCCCCCCCCCCCCCCAAAAAAAAAAAGAAAGAAAAAAAAAAAAGAACAACGCGCGAGGCGAGGCAGAGGCGAGGCGAGGAGGATTCCAGGATTGCAATGGTCAGGCAAAACATGGGACGGACGGGACGGACGGGACGGACGGGACGGACGGGACGAACAAGGGGGCGCTACACAATGTACAATCAATCCAGGCGAGGTGCGAGAAAAAAAAAAAAACAAAAAAAAAAAGAACACGAGAGCGCGGGAGCTGGAACAGTCGGGGAAGCAGAACAGTCAGACTCGATCGAGGAGGGGGGGGGGGGCGAGCAGGAGGGGTATGGCGGCGCGAAGACGAGTCTGGCTGCGTGCGTGCGTGCGTGCGTGCGTGCGTGCGTGCGTGCGGGCAAAAAACAAAAAAAAGGATACGGGAGAAAATCCCACCTCGTTCGTTCGTTCCAGGCTCCGGGGGGTTCGGACGCGACGCTGTTCAGAACGCCTCGTCGACGAGCTTCCTGACGAGCCCACTGACCTCGTCGATCTCGTCCCTCAACTCGCTCTTGAGCGATTCGAGTTCGTCTTTGAGGTCTTCGAGGTAGGCTTCGACGAGAGAGGACTCGATCTCGGAGGAGGAGGAGGAGGAGGAGGAGGAGGAGGACGAGTCGGTGCGCCATTTGCCGCGCTTGGGAGGGCTCGAGGAGGGAGCGGTGTAGCTGCGCGCTCGCTCGAGCTCGTCAGCACACTACCCCTTCATCGAGAAAGAGAGAGAGAGAGAGTAAGCGACTCGAAGAAACGCAAACGCACTTGTTGAACGAAAGCAAGTTCGGCGACCCGGGGTTCAGGTCGCGCAGCGCTCCCTTCGTCGCAACCTTCAACATGGCCTTCTTGAGCGCCTTCGGACTGAGGAGGTGGTCTTCCGGCCTGGGCTTGCGGCCACCGAAGGCGAACTGGTTGAGCGACGAGGCGAACGATCCCTCGCCCTCGGACGAAGTGGAGGAGAGGGCTTCGTCGAGGGCGGCGGAGGCGGCCCAGTCGGAGCCGAGCATGTACGCGGCGAGTCCAGCGATGTGCGGCGAGGCCATCCTGCGAGCCCATCATCGTTCACGTCAAGCTGCCACGCGGAGAGACTCGGAGCAGACGACGACGCGGACTCACGACGTTCCCGAGATGGTGTTGACGCTCTGGTTTCCCGAGTTCCAGATGGAGAGGATGTTCAAACCGGGCGCGAAGATGTCGACGCACTTGCCGTGGTTGGAGAAGTACGCGCGCTCGTCCGAGATGGTCGACGCGCCGACAGTGATGGCTGCCTCGGCGGCGGCGGGCGAGTAAGAGCATGCGTCGCGGTTGTCGTTGCCGGCCTGTGCGGAGCGGAGCGGGGTCAGCGCAGGTGCACGGACGGAGGGGAGAAGCGGACGCACGGCGACGGCAAAGTGGAGACCGTCCTCGACGGCGGCGTTGACGGCGTCGTCGAGCGCCTGGCTCTTGCCGCCGCCGAGGGACATGTTGGCGACGGAGCCCTTGTGCTTGTCGTTCTTGCCCTGAGCCTTGAGGTTGGCCTGTTCGGCAGCGGCATCCGCAGCCCAAGCGACACCGGCGACGACATCGCTCATGGTGCCCGAGCCGCCCGCACCGAGGACCTTGACGGCGACGATGTTGGCCTTCTTGGCGACGCCGTACTTGGCCGAGGCGATCGTGCCTGCGACGTGCGAGCCGTGGCCGTTCAGGTCCTGGTCCGGGTCGTCCGGGATCGTCTTGCCCCACTTCGCGCGGCCCTCGAGCTCGACGTGGTCGATGTTGACGCCCCTGCGAACGAGGGGATGTGTGAGTCAGCGAGGCAGCAGGACGGGAGGCCGGGCACGTGCGCGGAACTCACGTGTCGATGACGTAGGCGTCGACGCCCTCGCCGGCCTGGGCGTCGTACTCGTAGCGGTTGAAGGTGCCGAGGGTGAGCGGGTCGCGGTGCGAGATGCGCGCGAGGCCCTGTCGACGCGGGGAGGACGAGACGAGTCAGCGGCGGCCGTCATGCGAGCCCCCCGTTGGACGTCCGAGACGAGAGGGGGGGCCGGTCGGCGAGGGGGTGCGGCGGGTGGGCGTGTGTGCACGCACCCAGGGAGCGCCCTTCTCGATGTCGGTGGCCCAGACGAGCGAGTCGCGCTCGACGTACTTGACGCCCTTCATGGCGCGGATGTGGTCGACGGTGCGCGGGTCGAACGAGCCCGCGTAGCCCTTGAGCGCACGCCGCGCGCGTGCGGCGGGGCGTGCGCGCGCATGCCTGCTGCCGCCGATGTGGAAGCGGTGCTTGACGCCGTGCCTGCGCGGGTGGGCGGGCGAGGCGAGGGCGCGGGCATGCTCGGTGCGGGCGTGGACGGTGTCGACGAGGGCGTGGTGGTCGAGGATGTCGCGGTCGGAGAGGGCGTCGTCGAGCACGACGATGTAGCTGTCCTCGACGTGTGCGAGCGCCGGGTGCGTGGCGGGGACGGTGGGGGAGAGGAGCGGGGCGAGGTCGGCGGCGGCGGGGCGTGCGTGCGCGGCGGGTGCGTTGGAGAGGGCGCAGAGGGCGACGGCGGCAAGGTGTGGCACACGCATCGGGGCGAGTGCGAGGGGCGAGTGCGACGGTGAGAGAGGGAGAGCAAGAGCGTGAGCGTGAGCGTGAGCAAGTCAGCCCCTCGCCAGCCACCGCCGCACGCCTGCCTCCTGGCGCACACCACGATGCCCACGATGCCCAGTCGCAGCGCTCTCGCACGCCGCTTGCGCACCGCACACCCGGCCGCCGCGCCCTTCCTCCGCGCCTTCCTCCTCGGATACGCTGCCCAGTCCGCACCCGCCCTCGTCCGCGTCCTCCTCTCCGCCCTCCGCAGACGCAAGCGCACACCCGCCACCAGGCTCCTGTCCGACCTCGTCCGAGCCTGTGCGCGCGGCCTCGACCCGCGCGGCCTGGGCGTCGCCTTCGGAGTCGCCGTCGCAGGCGCACGCTGGGCCGAGGAGGTCGTCGAGCCTGTCGTGCGAGCGGCGTATGCGGCCGGGGCTGCGCGTGCACGGGCGGTGCGCGAAGGCAAGGGCAAGGCGCGCGAGACCGACCGGTCGCTCGAGGCGGATCAGCAGCGCGCCGTCGACGACGCGAGGAACGTCGAGGTCCTGTCGACGTTCGTGGCCGCGACCGCGTCGTCCCTCGTCGCCCTGCTCGTCCTCCAGTCTTCGAACGCCTACCGCCGCCCCGCCCGACCCGCCGCCCGACCCGCACCCGTCCCCGACCTCGACCTCGACCCCGACTTCCTCATCAGCCCCTACACGCCCGGTCCGACGTCGACGTCGACGCCCGACCCGACCCCTCGCAGCGCCCGGCGCACCCAGTCCCCGACACTCGACCTGACGCTCTTCCTCTTCGTCCGCGGAGCCGACACCTTCCTGCGCTTCCTCTACTCGCGCGCACCTGCAGCCCGGCCGGGCAAGACGGGTGCGCTGATCCGCCTCGCGGCCGCGCACGGAGACACCCTCGTGTTCTGGCTCGCGTGCTGGAAGATCATGTTCTCCTTCTTCTACGCGCCGCAGAAACTCCCGCCGGGCTACTCGAAGTGGATCATGCAGCTCGCGCGACTCGACCCGAGCGTGTTGCAGCTCCTCCGCTTCGCTCGCGACGGGAGGTACGTCTATGGACGGGACGCGGACGCCGAAGTCGTCCGCGTGTGCGAGCGGATCGCGGGAGCGAACGGGAAACCGCTCTCGTCCGTCCATCCGCTGCACGCGCGTCGGATCGACTGCGCGCTGGTGCATGGCCAGGTCGGCGCCGGGACGTGCGAGCAGAACGCGTTCAAGCGCTGGGTCCGCGCGTTCGTCGACTGCCTCGTCATCTACCTCCCCGTCCACGCGATCCCCCAACTGCTCTTCAACCCGCGCCGCATCCTCTCCGAACCTTCGTCCTCCCTCGCGCGCATCCTGTCCGCCGCCTCCCGATCCTCCGCCTTCCTCGCCACCTTTGTCGCATCGATCTACGCCACCGTCTGCCTCGTCCGCACCCGACTGCCCGGCCTCGTCCCCTCGGTCCCGCAACAACCCCTCGATGCCGGTCTGTGCATCCTGCTCGGTTGCGCGGTGTGTGGGTTCTCGGTGCTGATCGAGAACACGAGGAGGAGGAGGGAGATGGCGCTGTATGTTGCGCCGAGGGCTCTGTGCGTCCTCTTCCGCTTCCGTTACTCATGCTCGGGGTACCAACACGCCAAACCACCCACCCCGCAGCTACGCAATGCTCGACGACCTGATCCCGCCCGCCCTCCTCCGCGGCCGCGTAGGCGACGTCCTCTCCGTCCTTCTCGAACGCCTCGTCTTCTCCCTCTCGGCAGGGACAGTCATCACTGCCGCCGTGCACAGGCCGGACCTGGTCAGTGGAGTCGTGAAGGGTGTCACGGGATTCGCGGTCGGTCGGTCGGGAGGAGAGAAGGGATCGAACGGGCTCGCGAGGAGGAGGTGGTAGATTCCAGCTCGAGGAGAGAAAAGTAAAAAACCCTCGCGCTTCGTACAGCGCAGTCCCAGCGCATTTCTTCCCTGCGACGAGAGAGCTGTTTCTTTTTTTTTTTCATTGTTTTTTTTTCCCCCCTTCCTTCGCACGCGATGAGCCTTTTCCGCAGCAGCGCGCGCAAAAAGTCCCCCCTTCCTCTTGTCCACGACGTCTCGCTTTCCCGCACGCGAGGCAACGTTTTCCGTTAGATCGGCTCTTTTTTTTTTTTGAAAAATCCCCGCCCAGCTGACGGACGTGATCGCGTCGTGGCACACAACACCCAACAAGTGCCGCCCGCCTGCCTGCCTGCCTCACTTTGCCCAGCAACACAAACTGACACCACGTGAACTCTCCTGTTCTTTCGCGACGGGACAGGACAGTGTAAATGATTGTGCAGGACCAGGAGGGTTACGACAACTGAGGGGGGGAGGGGGTGGGGGGGGCGAACTGCGGATTTTGCTACTGGTGGTGGTACAACGGCTTGAAAGTGCGCTTGAAGGCCAACGCGATGGCGAGTCCCAGTGCGGCGAGGCTGATCAAGGTTGTCGCGCGGAAAGCAGTGGCGAAGCACTCCTTCCCGAGTGTGCACAGGTGGGCCGGAGGCGGCGCTGAGCCTGCTCGGCGGACGAGAAAGGGAGAACGCGTCGAGGCGGGTTCGTCGGGCGAGACGTGCGAGTCGTAGACGGCCTGGCGAAAACGGCAAGGGATGATTGATTAGCCTTTTTTGCTTTGCCCAGTCGTCGAGGGAGCACTCACGCCGAACAGCAGGTTCACGAATGGCCCCGAGAGGCTCGGACTCATGGTGAGCAAGCCGTTGTTGGTCGCGAACGACGCCCCTCCGAACCGCTCGAGGCACAGGACCGGCATGTTGCCGAAGAGCGAGCCGTAGGCGAGTCCGAGGACGGCTGTCGGGAGCGCGAGGCCGCCGAGACCCTCGACGCGCTCCGCTTGGCCTGCAAGGATCTGCGAGAGGGCGAATCCACTGGCTGTCGCGACGAGCCACCAGATGCGGGCGAAGCGGACCCGCTCGGGTGCGTGATGGGTGAATGTGTCGGCGAGGAAGCCAACGAGGAGGCGGCCTGCGCAGTTGAAGATGGAGAGGAGGGCGACGAGGTGCGCCTGTGATCGGGTAGCCGACTCCGGGTCCTCGCCCGACGAAGCAAGTGTAGTGACGACCGTTCCGAGGTTGTTGATGTCTGTAGGTGCCGCAAGGTGAGCATGACTTCGTCGGACTGGCGGTCAAACAGCTGCACGTACACATCAGGCCAATTCCCGAACACAACGCAAGATATGCAAAAAGCCGCCAGAAATCTGACTCCTGCAGCAAGTCCCAGCCTGAGACGTTAAGATCGCCGGCGCTATGCCGCATCGACTTCGCCTCGTCCTGCAAGAGCGGACTTGAGCTGCCCGTCCGCCTGCTCAGCGGCCTTGCCGGCAGCGCCTCGCCGACACCGTCCGGCCGAAGCGAGATGTCGGAGTCGAGCGCAAAGTCGCGTCTCGGCACACTGTCCGAGTCGTCCGTCGTGCTGACGGCGAGATACTCGTCCCGGCTGTGCGGCGTTGCGGAACCGGAGGCTGGCTCGACGGGCATCGCTGGAAGGCGAACGAAGAGTGCGCCGAGGATCATCGAAATCGAACAGCCGACAGCGAGCGTGAGGAGGAAGCCGTAGGTCGCGTCGTCGGAGCGAGCGAGGTTGGCGCGGGAAAGGGACGAGTAGAAGAAGGCGGAGAGGCCGAAGCAGCTCAGGACAGTCGCCATCGCGGCTCCTCGACTCGACTTCGAAAAGCTCTGGCTCGTCGCCTTGAGCGAGGCAGACAGAGCTGCGGACCCGCCAATCCCTGCTGCGAATTGACAGGCCGCGAGACCGCTCAGGCCGACTCGCGCATAAATGCCCTCGTAGCTGCCGTCGTACACCACTGCTTGACCCATGTCTGCACGCGAGAAAGAAGATGGAGTCAGCACAGGTGAGAGACGCGAGTGAAGGAGGACAACGCACACCCGACGAGGAGGGCTAGGGCTGAAAGGCTGAGGACAAGCCGGGGTCCCTTCCTGTCGACCAGCGGTCCTACCAGCGGTCCAGACAAGTACACGCCGGCATTCCCTGCGCCCGAAACGATGTTCTGTTCTATGGATGAGAGGTGGAGCTCCTTGCCGACTTGAGGGAGGTAGGACGAGATCGCATAGTTGGTGCCGGCAGACAGCGTCGCTACACAAGCAAAGAATAGTGTGACATGCCTCTGGAGCATCTGGCGCGGTGAAACGAGAAGTCGAGCGTTGAGCGATGAAGTCGCGGTCTCGCGGAGGTGGGCGGTCCGCAGTGAACGCCTCGCCAAGCATTCTCAAGGGTCTCTACACGTTGGTCCGCATCTCTGAAGAGCTCGCGGAGAGGCGGAGAAGCGAACGAAGCGAGCGACCGACGGCCGTTGCAGAGGACATTTTCAAGCCCGCCATTCTCGCGCCTAGCCAAACAACGACGACACATCCCTGACTTCCGCCTTCTGCTGCGCCGCGCCGTAGACGAAGGTCGCACCGTCCTGACGACTTGCGTGTGGGAAGGGCGAAGCCGCGTTTTGACGGCCAAACGGCGAAGCCGCACCCTGGCGAGCGAACGGCGAGGGCGCGTCTTGCCGCGCAAACGGCGACGCGGCGTCTTGACGCGCAAACGGCGACGAGGCGTCTTGACGAGGCACCGAAGCAAAGCCGCTTGTCGAGCCGAAGAGGGAGGCGGCATCGGGACGAGCTGCGGAAGGGGAAGCGGCACCGGACCGGTCGAACGGTGGCGAGTTGCTATCATTCGAAGACGGCGCATGGTGACCCCCGAACAGCGATGCTGCTGATGCTGTAATACCGCCGAAGAGTGATGCGACGTCGCGAGGCGGTGGAGACTTGCGCTGCTCCGCATGCAGCGCCTCCTGGACCTGGGCGGCCGCTTCTGATGCCCTCGGCGGGGGTTGCGGCGTCGAATCAAGGCCAAAGATGGAAGCGATGTCGTTTTGCGTAGATGCCGAACCCTCGAAGAGCGACGAGGCGTCCTGCTCTCTCGACGGGGCGGCAGGTTGTCGGAAAGCGGAAGGAGTCGGGTCAAACGAGGTGGATGAGCCGAATGCCGCAGCAAGACGATCGTCTACTGAGGTTCGTCGAGGAGCTTCAGGTTCAGGCGTCGCCTCCTTGGCTGCAATTGCGGCGTGTTCGACGGGTTCTGCAGTCGATTCGCCGGCTGCATCGTCGGGCAGCTCTGCCGCAGATGCGACGGGCTCTTCTGGAGCTGCGGTAGGGGATGCAGCGGCGGAAGAGGCTTCGCCTGTTGCAGAAGCTGAAGGAGGGGGAGCGGCGGGAGGGCTTCGTGGCTTTTCCGGCTCGGCTGTTGGGGGCGGTGTCGCGTGGCGGAAAGGATTATACCGCGGCGTAGCTACTTTCGACGATGTGCTCGAAGTAGACGACTGAAGAGCACGTCGAGTGCGGGGCGAGGGGAAAGCAGAGGAGCGAGGCGGAGGAGGAGCGGGGGAAGCTTTGGGAGGCGGTGGTGCCGGCCTCGAGCTGCATGACCGAGCGTAGATGTCGTCGTCGACTTCCGGCTCGAAGGTCATACGACTGGTCGAGTCGCGGCTCCGCACCTTCGCGCTTGATGCGCCGGACGCTTTGGGCGGGGGAGCGCTTGTCGGCGGGGAAGCGCTTGTCGGCGGAGGAGAAGGTGGCGCCGTTTTCGGCTGGAGCTCCGGCTCGTCTGTCTTCTTCGCTGCATCCGCCATGCCGCTTGGAGAGACCTCGTCGCGTTGTGTCGGCTCCTCCTCCGTCAGCTGCGCCTCCTGCAGCTCGAGCACCTTGGCCTCGGCCGTCTTTGGCTCATCCGCTGCCGCCGCTTCAAGCTCTGCCGGCGCATCAGCCAACGCACTGTCGACAGTCTGAGTTGCCGGCGCATCGGGCACTGCGTCATCGTCGTCGGTGAAGGAGGTAGCGGTTGGGACATTGCCTGAAGTAGTCGGCGCGGGTGCGATAGGCTCGATGGCGGACCTATCTGCTGGCGGTGCCGGTTGCTGTGCGGCGACCGCGGGTGCGGCAAGCGTCGTCTCGGGGGCCGAATTGACCAAGACGGCGGGCTGCGCAGGCTGCACGGCGGGTCCCGGCGAATCAGGACGAGGATCGACCTGTTCGGGGGCTCCCTCCTCCGCGACACTGGCAGCATCATCGTCGCCATCCGCACCGTCCTCGTCCTCGCTGACATCGAGTCCAGCCTTTCTCATCCGCTTCTTGTCGCGCCTCCTCTTCTCGCTCAGCTCCTCGAGCAAGACGAGCAAGTCCTCCTGCTCGAGATCCGCCTCCTCCTTGGCCTGACGAGCTGCCGCGAGCTGCGAGCGGAGCGAGACGATCGAGTCCGACAGGGAAGCGACTTCAGCCTCGACAGCGGCGCGCTCCTGATCCCGCTCCTGCGCGAGCGACTGCAGGGCTTCTCGCAGGTCGTCGAGCTCCTTCGTTTGTGCAGCGAGCGAGGCGCGCAGGGCGGCAAGGACTTCGGGCGAAACGCCGTCCATCGAGCGGACTGCAGCGAAAACCGTCAACGCGACGCGAGAAACGGCTCGGCGGAGTTGCACTTACCCATAGCGGAAGAGGCTTGCGGGTCGATGAGGATCGCGCGCTGGACGGAGACTGCGAGACAGACTGGGTCAGCGAATGGATCTGCAGCGGAAGACTTGACAGCTCACTGTAGTTGGTCTTGAGAAACTCGACGAAGCTGAAGTCGAACCACAGTCCGTCCTCCTCGCCCAAGTCTTCCGCAATCGTGTCATCCTCGTCGACAAGCTCGAGGACGTTCGGGCCAACGTTGCGGAATCGCGGATCTTCGCGCAGTCGAAGGATGCGGGAGACGAACTGATCGGGGCCGACGCGAGAATGCAGGATGGGGTGGAGCGTTTCCCTGCGATGGCAAGCTGCGTCAGCGGAGGAAGGCAAGAGGGGACAAGAGAGGGGCGCACCGACTGATCGGACCAGGCTCGCGGTTGTACTCGTAGCAGATGCCAAGCAAGAACGTGCAGAGACCCTGGATGACCGAGTCGACGCCGGAAGATTGCGTGATAGGTTGGATGAGCTGTCGATTAAGAGAAAGGTCAGCGAGAGGGACTATGCGATGGGCGAGGCAGGCGGTACGCACGACCTGCAAGTTTGAGCCTTCGCTCAGGAACTCCTTCACGGTGAGCGGACTCTCCCACATCCACAAGCTCAAGCTCGTCAGGTATCCGACCATGACCCTGCTCCACTCCAGCCCTCGTTCGGGCCCAAGTCCCGCATTCGCGCTCTGCGCCTGCTCCCGCTGCGCCATCATCAAGTTGCCGACCAGCACACCGACCAGTGTCGTGCGGTCGTCCTCGTCGCCCATACCGCCCGGCGTCGGCTCGTCGCCCTGGAAGTAAATCTTGCGCGCGACCTCCTTGCAGACCTCGGAATGCATGACGAGGTGCGAGAAGAGGAGACAGGCGAAGAAAGGGACGTAAGAGTCGAAGGAATCGTTGCGGGTCGGGGTGGGGAAGGTGCGGAGGGCGGTAAGAATGATGGAGCCGGGTGAGAAGGACGCTTCTTCGGGAGGAGGCGCGATCATGGTGGACAGGATGCCGAGCTGGTTCTCAGTCGAGCCGGCGGCGTAAGAGGTGAAGAGGTTGGCCGCGGCAGCGCGCACTCGCAACCCTTCGCGGCCGGGCGTGCCATCCCCGTGGACAGCCAAGTCCGTCACGGCGACCACGGCAGGAACGGACGTGCCGCGTCGCCACTTGCTCGCTGCTCGCCGCGCCGCCTCGTCGTTCTCGTGGTGCTGCGATTGGCCATCGACAGAAGCGCGTGGCTGTCCATCGTGCTGCGAGGTCGGTTCGTCTGCGTAGGTCTCGGGTGAGGAAGGGCCAACAGGCGGGATGAGCGGCGTAACGATGAGTGTGGTGAGCAGAGTTTGGTTGTCGGCAGACGAGCGCATGATGTCGGCAAGGGCATTGAGGGACTGCCGTGTCGGGCAGAGTCAGCACATTCCTCGAGGTAGGCCGAGCGGTTCGACAACGAACCTGCGACTTGAGCACCGCCGGGGCGTTACTCGCCAATGCAAGCTCAATCAGGCACCTCGTCAAGCCTGTCTTGAGCAATGCGTCCTGATTCTGGGACCGGCCGCTTCCGCCTGCACCACCAACAAGCATCCGGACGAGCGAGATGACAAGTCCGGCGTTAATGACCTTCTGCTCAGACCAAGACTGGAAGGCGAAAGTGGCGAGAGACTGAGCGTTGAGGGCGTTCGGGCGGGGAAAGAGGAGGAGAGGGGCGAGGAGGGGGATGCAGGACGTTTCGCGGAAGTAATTCTGTGGGAAGAGAACTCGTCAGCTGTTGTTCACCCGCCAGGGGATCGGTTCAAAGCACCTGGTTCGAAACATTCCATCGCAAGAGGCCGCCGACAGCTGCCAAGCAGTCCTGCACGACGATTCCACCTGCGCCGATCCCGCCTTCTGACCGCACAATCCCGAAGAGCTTGTCGAACGCGCCCTCGAAGGCCAGTAGCTTCTGGATGTCGGCATTCTGCGTTGTAAGGGCGATAATGAGGAGGAGCACCTCTGGTAAAGAGGGGGATGTCAACCCGGGAGCGAGAGCTGGGCAAAACGGGACGCTCACCGTTGCGGATAATCTCCCGTGCATCATCAAGCGTCTCAACAAGCCTGCCGATACCTCCTGCGGCGGTCAAAACGTACTGCTGAACCTGCTGAGGCCGGTTCGCGAGGAGGATCCCAAGAAGCTGGAGCGAGAAGAAGCGGAGATAGAAGTGCGAGGGCGTGAGGAGCTTAAGAAGGGTATGGAGGGCGGTCGGGGTTGCGAGGAAGACGTCGGTGTTGCGCAAGCCAGAGTCGTCGCGAACGGGCTGGAGGTGTACGTCGTCAGTTTGAGCGAGGGCTAGGAGACGAAGGCAGGCCGACGCACACGTCCTTCTACTTCCTCGACTTCGCAGAGCAAGCTGAGCGTCTCGACGACCGCTTTGGCCATTTCTGTGTCCTCGGCCGCATCGTCCTCGAGGACTCCGACCAGAATGGGAAGGGCACGAGCACCAACCTCCTGCGGAAGCAAGCGCGTCAGTCGGCTCGTACAGGCAATACACGTACGCAGAAACGCTTTGCACAGTGCCTTTGCGCGCCCGGCGAACCAGCTCGACCCCCACCGACGTCGCGACGAGATGCGGACGTACCGACTTCCAGTCCCTGCTCAAGCCCTTGAGTCCCAACAACGCCGCCCGTCTGTCCTCCCTCTGTGTACCATTCATCAGCCGCTCGCACAGCTTCTCGATGGTGTCCTCCGCCGAGGTGGGTCGCGCGGTCGCCTGAAGCGAGTTGTACCCCGCCCGGAGCGTCGAGAACATGGCGGGCGCGTCCTGCCGTTTTGTAGAGAGCTAAACAGCACGTTCAGGTGAGCAGGCAGTCCGTTCGAGCGGTTGAGAGCAGCGAGTTGTGAGGTGGGGAGCGATGAGAAACGTTGGCGAAGGTCCACGACGACCACAACCCTCTATGGGCAAGCAGAAGGCAAAAGGAGCTGCCCAGGGGTCTGCTCAGTCGCAACCAATGTCCTGGCCAGCTCTCCACCCGCCGCAGCGACCGCTACAGCTCGTCGAACCCTCTCCTGGCATCGTTCTCGTCGACGACTTCTTCTCGCCAGTTACTCGCAAAGCTTTCCTGTCCTTCCTGACTGCGCCCAACTCGCCGTTGCGACTAAACCCGCCGACTGCGCCGAAGAGAGGCGAGGCGGAACGGACGAATGCGAGAACTTCGGTGCAGGATCCCGACTTCGCCAAGGGGCTGTGGGAGGACACGGGCTTGCGGGAAGCTTGTCGAACGCTGGAAGGCAAGAATGGGCGGAAGGCGGCGGGACTGAACCCGAACATCCGGGTGTATCGGTACGGAGAGGGCGATTTCTTCGGTCGTGAGTACCTTACCCCTCTCGCTTGACAAGCATCTGGCTGATTCGTCGCCGCACAGCACACTATGACGACGATATACGCGACCCTGCGACAGGCTGGACCACCGAGTGGACGCTGCTGATTTACTTGACAGGCAAAGAAGACGGAGTTGTCGGTTTGTCCCGTCTCACTTGTCAGTGTCGAGTTCCCCGACTAGACTTTCCTGATGATACAGGCGGAGAGACTGCCTTCTATCCCTCGGCAACGAGGAAGGACAATGGGCCCGCCGTCGTGCCCGAGTTGCGCGCAGGTCGCGCGCTCCTCCATAGACATGGCCAGCTATGCTCGCTGCACGAAGGGGTGAGTCCGCATCGATCGTGGTAGTAGCGTCTCCTGACGCTTTGTTGTCGCAGCGGCTGGTCGAGAAGGGCACAAAATGGGTCCTTCGTTCGGACGTCTTGTTCCGCTAGCTTCGCCGCTCCCCAACTCTCACCACGCATGAGTTGTTGCCAACACTATGCAATCACTTCACGTCACGCCATCTCGTCTCCTTCGATCGTCCGCTCACCCGTGCTCCGGAAGTCGACCTCGTCGAGCCAGAATCCCGCCTCACCTTCGCCCATGACCAACTGCTTTCCCGATAACGACCCCTCATGCGCCTCCTTCCTGCTCGCCCACCGCCCGATACTCAACATCTGCACATTTTCACCCAACCGTCCCCTCGCTTTAGAACTCGCCAAACCGCTTTTGATTTCCCATACGCTCGAGACCCTTTTCCCAATCGCGCCGCTCACCGTCCCCTCCACAATATGACTCAAGCACCGGTCTCGACCATCTGCTCCGCCGCCAGGCGAAGCGGACAAGTCCCAGACGAGCTGGATTGTGTTCAAGTTTGCGAGTTTGATCTCTTCCGCGAGGCGGTGGGCGGAATTGAGGACCCAGAGGAGCGAGAGGGCGTAGAGGCCGGGGAGGAGGTTCGAGAAGGCGTAGGAGAGGTTGGTCGTTTCCGTCAGGGTGACGCTGCGGGTAGAAGCCCGGGTCAGCGGAGCATTCGCGAAAGGAGGGCGTGGTGGAAGTGCACTAGGTGAAGCCCGACACGATCGCGGTGATAGTCGTACACAGCGCCGCCTCAAACGTGACGCACATGAACTGCAGGACGACCAGCATTCAGCTCAGCACGAGAGGTTGAGCAAGGAAGCGCCACTCACCCCTCCGAGTCCGCCGTCTGCGTCTGGACGTCCAACCGCCGCGGCTTCAGCATTGGCAGCACGCTTCTTCTGCCACATTCGCGCAATGAGCACCGCACTGCGAGGAAAGTAGCCGTCAGTTCTGCGTCTCGCGAAGTTACGAAGGACGGCGAGCAGAACGCACGAAATGGAGATATCCGCCGCAGCGCCGCAGAACAGCCATGCAAGCGCAAGATTATAGAGGTTCGTGTACGCGTCGGGCGAAGCACCTCGAGTCGCGTCGGTCGCACCGTGGTTGATCACTGCGTCCAAGGCCGGTTAGCGAGATTAAGCAGGAAAGAATCGCGCAGACGTACGCTCGACGGCGGTGATCCCGAATGCGCTTCCTGCGCTTGCGAGGACGAGCACGGCGATCCAGAGGAGGAAGGGAATCCGGGCAGCTTTCGGAAGGACCTGTTGGCGAAGGAGTTTCAACTGGTCAGCTGCTGATCGCATCAAGTCGCGTCGCATAGCTTGGCTCACCCTCCAGCACCGCAGAGCGAAGAACGCCTGGGCTGCTACAGCCGCGAAAGCGCCGATGAGGACGCTGAACGCATCTGTTCCTCGCAGAAGCGAAATGGCGTCGTTGGATCGGTTCTGATCTTTGCCGTGAGTTATGATGGACTGCGCAGAGACTCGTCAGCTTGCAAGAGAACGAGAGGAGCGGAACGGCCTACGCACGACCATGTTGAGGATGGCCGTCACGACTTCTGAACAAGCAGCCACCAGTACCGCCGACTTCACGGTCCACATGTCCCCCTTTGCCCGCCTCCAGTACCCCGCAAGCCAGCTGACGGTGACGCCACAGAGGAAGACGTTGGCCGTCCAGCCGAAGAGGAGCGGGCCTAGCGTCCAGTCGGAATTCAGCTGGAGGGCGACGCCTTGCGCGGCGGGATAGTCAGCCTGGTCAATGTGCGAGACTGTAGAGCCCATGGCGAGTCGTGAGCGATAGAGAGCGCTCGAGTAGGGGCGCGCGGGACAGAAGCGTTCGTAGCAGAGCGAGAGGAGAGAGGAGCGGCGGTACGGAGGAGGATCCTTTTTAACCGCCTCCTCAAGCCAGGCAGGGTCCCGGTCATGAGACGATCACCTTCACGCGGCAATTTCATCTGACCTGGGTGTACTGTAGTCTGTCTGCTTCGGGCGAATGCGAGGGACGAGGGAAGCTGGCGCACTTCCTTGAGCGGAAGGGGCCTGTCGTCCTGCGAGGCTGGCCTGCTGCTTGCCCTCGCATGCTGGCTGTCCACGTTACTGCTTGGCAGGCATCACAGACACATCTGCACTGCTTTCGACACTTCTTCGCTCGTTGGCGAGCGGGTCGTCGTCAAGGCGGTTGCTGGATGCGAGTGAGCGGCGACAATGCGCTGCGAGCGAGTCCCTCCGCTTCGGGCCGCACTGTCTACACCGTACGCAGTTGAGGAATGCACTCAGCCAGTTGAGCAATGCACTCAGCCAGCCGCACGACGCTGAGTGAGCGGTGTCGAGGATGGCAACCGGGGTCGACTCGAGCGAAGTCCGGGAGAACAACGAACTGTTCACCTCGCTCAGCTTGCACGCGCGAGGATGGCAGCAGTCGTCGCAGGGTCAGCAGCAGCACTCGCAGGAGCACCCGCCCACACCGCAGCCCGCCTCGCCAGCTCGAACGATCCCTCCTCGTCTTCATCAGCATCCGCACCCGAACAGGTCACAACCAGCGACACCACACCCTCGGGCAGGACGGTCGAGCTGGATTCGGTCGAGGATGCGCTCGAGGCGTTCAGGAGGGGCGAATTCTTGGTCGTAGTCGACGACATGGACCGCGAAAACGAGGGAGACTTGATCATCGCCGCAGACCGGATCACTCAGCAGCAGATGGCCTGGCTCATCCGGCACTCGTCGTGCGTACTCAGTGCACTCCCGACGCAGCATGACGAGCTAACCGAGTCCCGGCGGTGCAGGGGATACGTTTGCATCTGCCTCCCTCAGAGACGACTTGCCGAACTCGACATCCCGATGATGGTCGAGGACAACAAAGAGAAGCACCGGACAGCCTATACCATCACTTGCGACTATAAGCACGGTCAGCCCGCCCCTTTCCTCCGTTCTCTTCGTCGACTGACCCCTTGCACCTGGTCGAGCAGGGACGACAACCGGTATCTCTGCTCACGACCGCGCCTTGACTGCCCGCAAACTCGCCGATTCGTCAAGCAAGGCGGAGGACTTTACCCGACCAGGACACCTTGTCCCGTTGCGGGCGGTCGATGGCGGCGTTCTCGTCCGGAGAGGGCACACGGAGGCTTCAGTCGGTGCGCGCGACAAGCCCTTTCAGCGTGTTTTCTCTCAGCGCGGTATGCTCGTTGCTCACCTTCTTGGCCACACAGATCTCTGCCGCCTCGCCGGACTGCCCGAAGCAGGCGTGATCTGCGAACTCGTCAAGCCGGACGACCCGAACGGCGACATGGCGCGACGGGATGACTGTTTCGCGTTCGCGCGGCAGTGGTGTCTCAAGATGATCAGCATCGAGCAGCTGGAGCAGTACAGGCGCGAGAAGGGTTTGTAAGAAATGGAGGGGAAGGGAAAATGGGTGTGGCTCGCTCTCGCAACTCATCGCATCACCTCTCTGCATTGGTGTCTGGGATCCATACTGAATTGTGAGTTACGAGGAGGGCGAGTCGTGTACGGCTGGAAAGCTCTATGTGCGACGGGGGATCCTACATGCGAAGAAACGGTCTTGAGCGGGTATCGTGGATGGACAGGCTCGAGTAGAGCGCAGAGCGTGAGTTCCGAAATGAAGGTATCGGGGGTGCTGCGACGGCAGACGGGCCACATAGGTACGAGCTGAGCGAGAGGGTGAAGGGGGAGTAATCAAGTCGACGGCCTGCGAGTCTTCGACGGAGGGACAGTCTTCGCCGCAAGCGCCGGCGACGCTAAGTCGATGCCCGAGCTGCGCCGGCGCAGCGAGCTGGTCGGTAAAGTCGCCCCTGACGGAGTGGGCGACGGCATCTCGAACCGTGGCGGTGAGGCTGCCCGATTGCTCGACGACGACGACGTGAGGTGGTCAATTGACATGCGGTTTGTCGAGGCGACGAGGGTCGAAATCGGCCGCGCAATGGGCGAGGGAGGACGACGTGGACCGCTTGTCGACGCTCTCTGGGGCGAGACAGGTGTTGCTGACGGGCGGAGCGCAAAATGCGAGGGAGAAGGCGGGCAAATCGGAAGAGTAGGAAGTACGGTACGCGAGCGCGTGGACAGGGGGCGACTTTCACCACGAGGCGGCATGTAGCTTGACGACGATCTCGCCTCGTTACCGAGGGAACCTGCTCGTCTCTCGCGCGTGATCGGTGGTGGAGAACGTGGAGCCATGGCGGAAGGGTAATCGCGACCGGCAGAAGAGCTGACGGAAGCTGCGAAAGAAAGGAGCCGTCAGCAGGCGCAGAAGAATACTAGAAGGCGCAGCTCACCTCGTCTCGACATGCCAATCAAAGCGTTCGCCGCGACCTTCCTCGCATCCTCGGCGACGCGCTCGTGTGCCGGCGCCCTGACAGACTTGGACCTTGATCGTCTCGGCGCCGACTCTGGCCGCGCTGCCGCAGCTGCCCTCGTCCTTCCCTGCGTCTCGATGATTCGCTGATTCGTGCCTTCCGGGAGGACGTAGCGACCGTCGACGCTCTGCGTAAGGAGGCAGGTCAGCTAGAAATTCGCCCGAGGATGGGCGTCGCACTCACCTTGAACCGCTCCGCACCGATCGCCTCGAGCTCCCGTCCAATCTCATCGAGCGTAGCTGGGGGAGCATACCCTGCAAGACAAGAGAATAAGCATATGCAGTGACGGCTCGAAATTGACGACCCAGTCACGAGGAGAGAGGACGCGCACCCTGGAGTTCCCGCTCCTTCGCACGCTTCGCCGCCAACAAGCCGCAACCGTTGCACAGCGAGCGGTTCCCAGCAGGCCCCTTCCGCCATTCTGCCGTGTCAGTAACCGCACAGACGGCGCAGCAGTCTGGCGGCGTCTTTGGTCGGCGAGGAAGCGAGTCCTGGGGCGTCGTCGAGCGTCGTCGAGAAGGCATGGGTCGTCCATCAGTGTGAGCGAGGTGCGGAAGGACGAAGGGAGAACAAAGAAGGGCCGACGCGTCAAGTCAGCGTCGCAGTCTCGACATCTCGGCAAGTCCAGCGGAAGAGGAGGCTCACCCCGGACCCAGCCGCGATCGACCTCCTTCTTCCCGCTAGTGGTGGCGGTGCTGATGCGGCGGCGACATCGTGCGCGGGTGATACGGGTGAGGCGCATTGGCGCAGCGATTGCGAGGTGAAGATGAAGGAGGATCGCGGTAGAGAGAGCGAGGTCGGCGACGTAGCGAGACGCGGCGCCGCATAAACGTAGCTCGGGCCTCCCCCGTTGTTTCGAGGTCGCCCAAACTCGTTGACCGTAACCTGAATATGATGCTGGCCGATGGGCGTGTCGTAAAATCCCGTTGACCCACGCCTGCCGTACAGAGGCGGTATCGTAACGCTCTGCGGCAGCGGCGTCGGATTGTAGATGGTGCGAGGTGCCGACATCTGTATTGCGCCCAACGGGCGAGCGGGCGAGGATGGACGAGCTGAGAACGGTCGCGAGGGAACTTGCGACGCCTGAGAAGGCGGTCCTCGGCTCGACATAGCGGCGTCGAAGCTGGCTCTGCCTGCATCTACTTGTCAGTGCCCGTCTGGAGATGAGGCACACCCCGCAGTGACATCAGCCGAGATAGCGCATGAAAGGAGAAGTCGCACCTGCAGAAGAAAGGCGACGGGTCCTCGAGGAAAGCCTCCGTCGCGCTGAGCGCGCGCGCCGAGACTGAAGCAGGAAGAGAGAGCGAGGAGCAAAGCGAGGAGAAGAGAGAGCAGGGCAGACAAGGCGGGGCCTAAACGAGCGATGAGATTCGCAGGGATGAAGCTCCTGTCAAGGCTGTGGAGAGATGGCTGCGGTCATTGCGTGGAGCCCCTGAAACGCGAGCGACGAAAGGGGGGCTCACCATTCTTCAGCGGGATGGGCGAAATGGAAGCGGCAGCAGCCAGGAACTCTTCCCTCATTCTTCCTCTCGTCCCCTCCTTCTCCTCCTGCCACTCGGTCTCTCCGCGGACCTTCATAAAAGGCGCAATCGACCGACTCTGGGCGCGTGGGGGACAGCTTGCACGTTGCCGTTCTCGCCTCGCATCTACAACAAATCGTCGTCTGTCGCCAAGGTCAAACGGTTAGCCGCATCTCGCGAAGGCGAGAATCGGCGAAAGTACGACGCACCGTGTCTCCTCGCGTCGTCGGCCTGCAACATCGCGTCGTCGGCCTGCAACATCGCGTCGACCTGCCCGAGCAGGCCCTCCTCGCCCTCGCCGCCGTACATGTCCTCTCCTTCGCCTCCTTCCGTCGCTTCGTCGACGGCAAACTGCGGTCGCTGCATTGCCTGCTGGGCGAGAGCCTGGACATCGATGTCGTGCTTGGGCGCCGAAGACGACAGCTCTCCCTTCCCGCTCGCCGCATCCGCCCAAGGGTTCTCCTGCGTCGGGTACGCAGGCATGCGCATTGCCGCAGCTGAGAGGGGGTTGACCGCTGACTGATCGGAAGCGGGTGGGAGAGGTGCCTTCTTGCGGTTGCTCGAGGTGGAGAAGAGCGAGTCGCGGGCGGTAGGCTCGATGGCGGCGGCTGCAGCGTCGAGCTTGCCGATGCTCGGGCCTGCGGAACGACGAGTCAGAAGGTAGTCGTTGGAGAGAGTAAGCAGACGAACGCACGCTGCTCGACTGTCTGGATATCAAGTCGCTTGCCGACCTCGTCTGCGAGCCGGTTGAAGCGCTCCTGCAAAGCCAAGGCCGGGTCAGCAGGCTCGACGAGTACGCCTGGAGGGCGGAAGTCCGCACCTTGTTCTCGTCAGTAACGATGGCGCTGACCAGTCCACCCCACCATCCGCCGGCGAGCGTCTGCGGTTTCGGCTTCTCCTCCGGGACGAGCACTTCAAGCCGCCAGCTGTTCGTCAAGTCCGAGTCGAAGAAGTCCTCAAGCAATGCATCGGCGAGGATGCACATGCGGAAGGTGGCGTGTGATAGGAATGGTCGGTTGGGGTCGTTGTCGGCCCACTCGGTCGACTGAATCTCTGGCGAGTCGGCAAGCTGGTTCCCGTCTTGCGGCTTTGCTGGCGGTTTAGTGCTCTCACCGTACTCGAAAAGGTTCTGGAGCATGTTTGAGATGCTGCCGAGGTACCGGTCGCCGGGCTCGTTCCGAAAGATGAACTGCGAGAAGCTGATGTCAGGTCCAGGTCGCGCATTCTGCGGGCAAGGGAGACGTACGAGAAGCGCTTCGGACACTTGCAGAACCTCGTCCTTCGTCAAGTAGCCGTCCTTGTCCGCGTCGTAGAGGCTGAAAAGCCAGCTGACATTGAGCATCAGGTCGTTGAAGAGAACGGTGTCGAGGCCGGAGATGACGTCCTACGAAGCGACTAGTCCATCAGCTGAGAACTATTCGGGCGAAGAGGTAGAGACGGACCTGGAACGACAGCGACCCGGCGTGCGTCACGTCCCATGCCAGGAAGACCTTGTCGATCAAGGCGTGGTCGGCCGGCTCGCGCTCAATATGCGACAGCAAGCCGTTCTTGACAAGCTTCTCGTTCCTCGCCCAGGTCGCGACGTCCGCCATGAATCGGCCGAACGCCATCCGGTCGAGGCGGTCCTCGGGCTTGGTTTCCTCCTTCGGCGGCTTCGACCCGCTCGACAGCGATGCTGCGCCACCGTCTGGACGCGGCAACTGACCAGGTGATCGGCTGACAGTCGATGAGGAGCGACTTCGCGAGCCGTTCGCCGCCTTGTCCTGCCGCTCTCGCTCCTTCATCTGCAAAACAGCGAGCTGGAAGTGGTCGTACGCCAAGCCGAGTTGCGCCGGGTCGAGGCGACCGGTTGTCTGCAGGTTGCGGATGGCTGTGCGCTTGGCGAAAGTCTCGATGGAGACGAGGACTTCGGAGCGGAAACGTTTGCGTTCAGAAGCGATGGTGTCGTCCGTGATGATCGAGAACTCGCGAAAGGCGACGACGACTGTATGAGCAAGGCATTTAGCAGTCGTCTCAATGCATGAGCGAGGGGGACGTACACAACTCCTGGAATTTGGTGACCTGCCGTTGTCGCGGGTCGTGCGAGTCGGGATGCGCGGATTCGCCAAGCGAGGCAAAGAAGGATTTGAGGACGCTGCGGAGATACGCTTGAATTAGCAGGACTCAGTGATGAGGAGCGGGGGCCATACTTGATGAAGGCGCCGTCGTCGGTAGTCTCGAGTAGGGCCGCCCCGTTGAGCTTGAGGGTGGCGAGACTGCACGCGGCACTGCATGTCAGCTCAGCCGCTGCCCGCGTGGGGAGAGGGCTGACTGACCCAACTTGGAAGAGGACTTTCGGTCCCATGAGGAAGAAGCAGTCGATGATGCTGCGGATGTGAGCGAGTCAGCGCGGTATGACACGAAAACGGCGAGCAGCACGCACCGGAAGGCGAAGACCATGGGCATCGACGAGATGTAAAGGGAGAGGAACCACGGGAGGGAAGCGACGGAAAGCTGAATGTCGGCTTGGACAAAGTGGTCGTGCAAGGACGGCAAGCATCGCTCGACAAGGTGCTCGAAGACGCGCTGGTCGAGCACGGTGCCGTACATTGATGGACTGCGAAGGCGAAGGTAAGCTCAAAGACGTCGAGAAGGACTGTCGACGGGCGCGCCTGTAGTAGCCCGGAAGGAGGCGGTCGCAAAGCACCGACAAGCACCAGAAGCACTGCTCTTCGGACATGTAGATGAGGAAGGATGCGGCGACGAGGTTCATGGCCTGCAACGAGCGGGATAAGAAATGCGCAGTAACGAGACAAGGCGGTCGACCGACCTGGCAGTAACCGAGCACAGGATTGCTCCACGCGTACGCCGTCAATACTCGCCGCATCGTGTCAATGCCCTTCACGTCTTGGTACGCCGGATATTCAGGTAGTCTGCGTGATCAGGCTGTGAGCGGAAAGACAGATCTGAAGGGGAAGACGTCGGCGCACGATCGGTGCAGGTCCTTCTCGATGTCGTCGGTACTCGCGCTTCTTCGTCCTTCGTTGTCCTTCAAGATCTGCTCGTACACGCCCGGGTTTTGTAGCCGCATGAACATCGAGCCGCACGTGAGCTCCCACATTTCGCCTCGCAGCCGATTTGGAAGGCCGACGAGAACTAGCCGGGTGAATGAGGGGTAGCGGATGAGAGTGAGGTTTCGGCCGTAGTCTGCCGAAGTCGCAAAGTCAGCTTTCCTGCGAGAATGCGACATGTCCGCGGCGGTCAACGCGGTTCACCTTGGAGATACTGCCGCCAGAGCTTCATCTTCGACTTCTCTCGCAGTTTCCGAGGGTCGCCTGGGTACTTGAAGATCATGCCGCTGCAGACGAAAGCGTATCAGTCAAAGCCTTGGATTGGCGTACGGGTCTGAGCGAGCTGCACGACCCACAGACCGGCGTGGAAGCGCCCGTCAAGGCCCGACTCGGTCGTCCACGGTTCGTCGTCTTCCTTGCCGTTGCCTTTCTCGGCGAAAGAGATCAACTCAGCAACCTTGCTCTCCTCGTCCTTCTTCCGCCGCTCCTCGTCCTCCCGGTCCGGCGAGAGGAACCATTCCGAAAAGAAGGTGCTGGCGAACGGCTTGAGCGTCTTCATGAGTGGCAGACTGACTTTTAGGCGGGCCCGCAGGTTGGCGCAGAAGGCATCGTTCGTCGGACGAAGCGAGTTGAGTTGAACGATCTGCGCGACACCGATGTCAGCACGCGCTCATCTGGGCATCGAGAGCCAGTCGCACTATCCGTAGACCATGAAACAGAGTCAAGCCCAAGGCGAACGCGCCGACAGCGGTTCCCTCTTGGCCCGGCGCCAACTTCTCGACCCGCCTTACCGTCGCCAGGGCAAGCGTGAGGCGGCAAGATCTTCGGTCGAGGGAGGTGAAGGTCAAGTAAGACGTCGACAGGTACAGCTTGCCGGACTATCAAGAGAGATGGGGAGAGTCAGTTCGGACTTGGCTCGAGCGAGAGGAGAGAAGTGCGAACGAACGTAGGCATCCTCGTGCCCGGCCATCGCCAGCACAGCGTGCACTTCCCCCAAAGGCTGTTCCTCGTCTGGCAAGCCGAAGGCCTCGCGAAACAAGTCCTGTGTACCGGAAAGTCCTCATCAGTTGGACGCTCGGCACGACGGGAAGGGGTTCAACTGGCCTCCTTGGTCGGGTCCCGCCAGTACGACTTGCGCTGATGCGTACGGAGTGACATCTCACAGGGCTTCTGTGCCCGAGCGCGGCTGTCCTGAGGTCGGTTCGCAGAGGTGAGATAGGCGTGGGGCTGCGAGCGAGGCTGAGCGGCTGAGGGTCGTCTTGGCTGGTGTAATCTGGCCTGTCGTCCAGGTAGGCCTCCGAAAGAGCTCGAGCGCAGAACCAAGCTGAACGAGCCGACGTCGTGAGATAAGCGAGGAGCAAGAGCGGGTCGAGGAGGCCAAGACTGCGCAAGAGGGAGAGTCGACTACAACCTTGAGGCTGTCCTTGGGGTTGTTGGCGATAGATAGGCTCGTAAAAATAACAAGATCACTCCGGAGAAGGGGGAGGATAACGTCAACAGTGCACAACAGCGAGGACGAGCAAGAGAATCTATCACAAGTGCTCTTCCCCCCCTCACACACCCCTCAGACCTTCACCCGATCCCTCGAAGCCTGCGCAATAATCGCATCCGACTCGGCCTTCCAGTTGAAGACGCCGCGAGGGACGCCGCCCTCTCCTCCTCCTGATTTCGCCGCGAGAGCTCGCTCGTGGCGCGTCGACCGTCGCACCTTGGGCGCCTTGGGCTCGGCCTGGATCTCCTTCTCGAGCTCGACCACAGCGCCAGATGGGTTTCGCAGCTTCTTCCTCGTCGTGCCGTCCTGGACGATGACCCGGTCCTGCTCGGCGAGCGCATTCGACGAGTCCAATGGTGCGACACGGCCAACTCGCGCATTTTGTCCTTTGGCGACAGCCACCTTCTTCATCCTGTTCAGCTGCGTGTTCTTGCCCCAGCCGGCGCCGCGACGAGGAGGAGAGCGAGAGGCACTGTCGAATGAAGTGTCGATATCCTCTGCGCCTTCCACAACGACCGCAGGCCGAGCCTTCTCGAGCCTGAGCGGTACTCGTCGAACAGGTCGCACACCCACCGCAAGCAGATCCGGGTGCTGGCGGAACAACTCGCCGTCATGGCTTGTTGCCTTTGAACGCGTGTCCGCTTCTCCTCCAGCTACGACGTGCTGTTGAGGGGGGATGCGGTAAGGGAAGGTGTTTTCCCATGCCTTGCGCTGTGCAATTTCGCCAATTGCAGCGGCTGGTCGGTTGTTCCGTGCGTAGGCCGGAATTGCGGTGGCTGGACGGGAGTTGACGTCGTAGGTTTGGGCACGAGAAGAGCGATGGAGGAGGGTGAGAGGACTGGGGAGGAAGGAAGCGGTGAAAATGATTAGGATGAGAAGGAGGACTAGTCGAGGAGGCGAAAGTGTGCCGCTGGCGAGAGCGAGGCGAATGATCATGGCTCTCGACGTGCGACGATCGCTTGCATAGGCTTGACTAGGCGCTCGTCGGTGAGAAGCAGGTCGTGGCAATCCCTCGTCCTCAACCTTCGCCTTGCCCTTCTCCTCAGCAGCGGTACCCGGCAACGCCCGAGTGGGTGTCACAGGGGGTGTGTCGGGGAAGACGATAGTGCTGCTCGTTGCTGCGGGTGGGTTTCGACTGTCGGGACCGAAGAAGGCGCAAGTGGGCGTTTCGGGAGGAGTCGAGGGAAGAGAGACTCGGCGTCGGTGCTGCTGAGGCGTGAAGGCGGGAAGGAGCTTCTGCGATGACATGGTATCAAAGCGAGCGTCTGCACAACAACAAAGTCAATCAAGAGGCCGGCTGGAAGGATGATATCGCTGCGCACCTTTGCGGAGGAGACAAAGAAGCGGGCTTGGGGCAGTCGACAACAACGGGACGGCAGCTGTATATCGTCCGCGCTCAGAGCGGCACAGTGTCAGGCAGATACGCCAGCAGCAAAGCAGACAGCAAATTGCGCGAGGTGACCGGTGAGAGCTGCGAGTCCGCCTGGCGCAGCGGAGACGACACACAGCGGGAGTGCATTGGCTTGATCCACCCTCGCCGATCAGAGTCCCGAACAGTTGGAAGCACTGCCCTGGAAAGGCGGAGAAGAAGGCTGGTTGTACGCAGGCCCGGATTGGGAAGGTCAAGCCTGGGCGGCTGATTCGCTGGCTCTTCTGCACTTCATCACAGCGTCGTTCTGTGCGCATGGAAGCGGTTCGTCGGAGACTGGACGAGCGGCATCAAGCGGGCGAACGAGCGAAGGCAGGAAATGCAAAGTATCGCTGCTTCGTTCGATGCGACAGTCCCCGCTGCCGTGCAGCTTCCCAGCGCGGCGAAGTAACCGGCAGTACTACTGGGGGCTCGAGGTGTACCGTCGGTCATCCAAGAGGGAGCTGACGGCGACCTGAACGCTGTGCAAGCCAGGCCTATCATCATCACCAGTCGCGCTGCCTTACGGTGCGAAGTACTGTACCGCACAGGCCAGTCTGTACACTGCGGCTCGCCGTGGCGGAGATCGCGCAGACAAGGAGAGATCGGCGCCAAATGTGAAAGCCTTTGTTCCCGACTGAACGATGCTGCAATTCATGCTGGACGCCCCGCGCGGTATGGGTGCCACATTGAAGACGTGCGCCTTCCTGGCAAGCTAAGCGCGCGCGTTGGGTGAGGATTGTTTGTCGGATGAAGCGGTGAACAAGCGGACAACGTCGAGTCGCTGTCTTCAGATTGTAACAAGTACACCGGAGAAGCTGGGTTGAGCACTTGGCAGCTCGCGCTGACGGAGATCACCTCGAGCAGATAGAGCGAAGCAGGACAGCGAGGGCGGTGAGGGCGTGAGGAGGAGGAGGGTCGTGATCCAGACCAATCAGAGTGTCAAACGCGATCGGAACGCGCTGATACGGTGATAGAGCGAGCGCGACGGGTCCTCGAGGCGGTCAAAGCACTGGCCTTGTCCTCCTGCTCGTCTTTGTTGCGTCCAGTAAGCGTCCTTCTCTCCTTGGAGTCCATCTCCCACTCTGCCAACTCCTTCGAGGGCCGTACAGACGACGTCACCAGTACAGTCGACCGTGCGCGTACTCGACGCGCTTCCCCTGGCAACCGCTCGCGAAACAGATTGTCAACGAACATGCCTTCGCCCGCTCACACGCTCACTCCGCCTCGCCCTGCGCACCGTCCTCCTCCCCTTCACTCCACCCCGTCTGCTTCCACCTTCCGTCGCGACTGGCTCCCCCCGCTCTCCCCTTCGCCTTCTCAACTCGCTTCTCCGTCACCCAGCGCGACCATGTTCTCGTCTTCGTCCCCAGCAGACTTCCCTCTCGACGCGCCAATGCCGCCGCAGCCGGCGGCGACGCCCTTCACCAAGCCCTTCAACCTGGCAGACGTCGCGGCGGCCGCACTTGCGCGACCAAGGACGCTGGAGCCATGGGCGGAGCGCGACGACATGGGCGAGTACCCACCGTCTCCGTCGTCGTGTGGTTCTGCGTCGCCGTACCCGTCCCTGCCGAGTCCGCCCTTCAGCGATGCGACGTCTTGCGCGATGACCCCGTCGTCCTCGGCGGGTTCCTTCTGCCTGCCTCCGCCCATCACGCCGCCTCCCGTCGCGTCTTCCTCGTCTCGCCTCCCTCCTTCAGCGTCTGCGCCCTCTATTTCGTCCCTCTTGCCGCCTCCTACTCCCCCAAAGGCCGCGACTATCCCTCGAACCGTCTCCGCCCCGGCTCTTGCGCCCGTCTCGAACGACCCCTGGCACGGCACCGACTTCTCGCTCAAGCTGCTCTTCACGACCAACAATCAGCCCATGTCGACGTCTCACAGGTCGCCGACGGCCCCAGAGGAACCTGAGCAGACCCTCCCCCCCGCCTTCTTCCCCTCCCAGCGCATCTCGTTCTCGCCTCGCCTCCGCATCATCTCGCAGGACGGCCTCGCTTTCTCGTCTCTCGGCGGTATGCACCTCGGCGTCACGGGCATGTGCGAGACGCTCGACGAGGAGGGCAACGTCAAGTCGAAGCGGATGATTGCCGACTTTTGCATCGACCTCTCAAGCGGCTTGCGCATCTGGAAGCGCGACGCCGAGTCGGTTAAGAAGACGGCATCGAAGAAGATGGGTCGCATTGACCTCGAGGACGACGGCGAGACGAGGCTTCCGGCGGGGACTTACGTCCTCCCGCTCAGCATGAAGGTGCCCAACTCGGACAGGCTGTGCGTTCCGATCGCTCTCGTTTTACTTTGCCTGACGCTGACATCTACTCTCGTAGTCCGCCGTCCTTCGAATGCGCCCAGTTCCGCATCTCGTACACCATGTCGATCGCGCTCTTCTCGTCGGCGAAGAACTCGAACGGCACGCCTCGGCGGCTCAAGGTCTTCTCCGTCCCCTTCCACGTTCTGCCTTCGACTCTGCCCGCGCCCGCACCCGAACTTCCCGTTCTCACGCACGACCACAAAAAGGGCGTCTTCGAGTCGCTCATGCGCTCGCTCACCCTCTCGCCTCGACCGACAGAGACCGGCTACCACATCGTGTACCCTTCACTTCCAACTTCGCACTTTTCGCCTGGCGCGCACGCTTCCATCCCCGTATCACTTCGCATCGTCGACCGGCCTCTCGAGCCGACCGACCTGTACATTCGCCTCGGCCTCGTCCGCAAGACCTACGTCCGCGAGTCGTCGCAAGGCTCGCTCGCCAACGCCATCGAGGACGAGTGGGGCCTCGGACCAGGCGTCTCGCTCGCCGCGCTCGGCTACCCTGAGGAAGTCATCGTCGACCCCTGGTGCAAGGAGGAGGAGGAGATCGTCTCCCGCTGGGGTTGGGTCCCGTACTCGTCTCGTCCCGGCGCCGACCCGACTGAGAAAGCTGAGGTCGTAATCAAGGACATCTCGCTTCCACTCTGCGGCGCAGACGATCGCGGCTGGACGCACGGCTATTCTACCGCCCTCGACCTCGAGCCAACTTCGCTTCCTCCGACGACGCATGGCGAGTGCAGCTGGTTCTCGCCTGCATTTCGCACACGCCCGCCCGTCGCCAAGGAGTACGGCCGCCACGTCCACGTCTCGACTCGCTTCTTCCTCTCCATCGAAGTCGGCTTCGCCTCACCCTGCCTTCGCGAAACCTTTGCCGCTCTCCGTCAAGAGTCGCCCGACATGGAGCTCCCGCGACCCAACAGCTTCACCTCTCCCGCCTCACCGCGAACGAGTGTCTACTCCGGCCAGTCGACCTCGAACCCTTTCTACGTCCCTTCGAACCGCTCTCCTCGCCGCATGCCTGCGGGCCAGGACTCGACTCCGGCAGGCGCCTTCCCCTTCCCCGGCAAGCTGCGCGAGCTCTTCATCCCCGTCACGATCGGCTCGGTCGCGGAACCGGGACTCGCATGCTTGAGCGGGATGACGGAGGCGGAGACGGCTTCGAGGAGGGCCGAGAGGGAGGCAAGGGAGGAGCGCGGCGAGGACACGCGCAGGGACCACGGCGAAGGCCCCGACGGAGCCTGGCTCTGCGCTCCGCCGACCTACGAGGACGCCCTCAAGTCTCCTCCCTGCCTTTGAGCGGCCGACCCTTTCTCACGGACACTGCTCTTTCGACTTTCTACCTCGCACATCGCAACCTTCTCCGTCGTTCTTTCGCGCACACTTCGCATTTTGCTCTCGCAGTAGGACTCTCCTGGTTGTATCGCTCGCTCGCCTTCTTTCGCACTCCTGTATCACCTAGCAACGAAGACTTCCTCACGCATCCGTCTCTCCGTCCGGGCGGGAGCTGCAAAGCGAGAAGGAGAGATACTAACAGCTCGATACAACCCAAAAAAAAAACCCCTACACGCTGCGCTCTCTCTATTTGACACCCATCTTTTCCGCCCTGCTCTTCGCAATGAGCCACATGTCGCGCAGTCCGCGCTTCAGTTCGTGCCTCCAGGGCTTCGAGCCGGCGGGTGAGATGCGCAGCTGTTTGCGGACGTCTGACAGGCGAGGTTCAGCTTCGGAGGCGGTGGGAGGCGGAAGTGAGAGGGAAAGAAGGGACTGCGAAGGAGGTAGTCGCATGTCAACCGTTGAGTCCGTCCAGGAGGCTGCTGCCAGCGCTTTGCGGCCTGGGATGACCAGGAGAGGGACGAGGACTGACTTCGAGCTCGGGCACGATCTCCGCTCGTGAGCGTCCGTTGACGAAGGTGATGAAGCGCAGTCCAGGGAAAGCGTCCTCGTAAAGCGAGTTGAGCACCTATGCGAAGAGCCGCGTGGACACGTCAGCGATTGTCACAGAAGGGCCGCTTCGCATCGCCGTCGACTCAAATTGCGCGTACGCACCTGCAGCCGCTTGAGCACCTGCGCCGGCGTAGCCTGCAGACCCGCCTGCGGCGCCTGTTCGCCCTCGCTCGCCTTGCTCAAGTTCTTCGTCTCTCCAATCCTCGGGTGGGCAGCCAAAAACGCCGCCTGGTCCTCGACATCCCACTCGTCTACGATTTGCGCCGCAAGGTCGAGCAAGTCGGAGTATGATTTGGGCTTGGAAGAACCGGGAAGGGAGGAGATGCGTTCGTGGAGTTGCGGAGCGAGGAGGGTCGAAAGGGGAGGAGAAGGCTCGAGCAGTTGTTCGAGGACTGGACGATAGACTGAGGGAGAGGGTGAGTGGACGAGAATGTCGATGCGAGGGGGAGGGAGGCCGTTCATCGTGTTACACTCGAGTTGAAGGAAGAAGTCGAGATCACGGGAGGCTGCTGGCGCGCGAGGCAAGGTCAGCGGGCGTCGACGGAGTGACCAGCGTTATCGGACGCACTCGAAGGGCTCTACGTAGTTCAAGCAGCTGTAAGGCGGACGGGATAAACGCGAGGAAGCGAGGTGGGGGAGATAGAGGATGTCCAGGACTAGGGCCCAGGCGGGAGCGGCGAGGGGCGGTCTCGCTGTTTTGAAGCTTGTTGAGCTGAAAAAGCACTGTACGAGCCTTCCAAGCGAGAGTGGTCTAGTCGTCCAGGAGTGGGACAAGCCAACCCTGCTCTCAACCTCCTGCACCTCACGTCGAAGCTCGTTAGCCGCGCTTGAGCTCGCTGGATGGCCCCATAGACCGCTGAGACTTTAGACTGAGGCACACGAACGACTCTCCGCTGTTCTCGCTCTTCTGGAATTCCCACTCCTCGAACCGACATCATGGCGCCTGTTCCCGCGCTCATCATAGTAATGGGCGCTTCAGGATGCGGGTGCATCTCTCCTGAGGTCCTCCGTCCTGCGCGCCAAGCTGACCGACCCGCCTCGAGCAGAAAGTCGACGGTTGGATTAGGCGTTGCAACGGCCCTCGGTGTTCCCTTCGTAGACGGGGACGACTTGCACCCAGCGGCAAACGTCGCGAAAATGAGCGCTGGAAACCCGTTAACCGACGAGGTTCGTGGTACTCTGACTTGCACGACGCGGGGGTATACTCTCTTCTTTCGACAAGCTAACCCATTCTTTCTTGCCGCCCGTACAGGACCGAATCCCCTGGCTGCACAAAATCCGCGAGACCGCCATCCTCCTCACCTCACCCGACGGACTCGCCGCGCTCAATCGCCCCGCCACTCCTCCATCTCCCTCCGAAGGCGAATCCGTCGCGCTCTCTCACGAGCTTCACGCCGCCATCTCTCGCATCCAAGCACCTTCACTCAACGCTCGACTGGAGATGCGGCAACGGGGGAAGAAGAGAGGGAGAGAGGCGGTTGTAGTCGCTTGTTCGGCGTTGACGGTGCAGTATCGCAATCTGTTGAGGGGCGAGAAGGCACGGTTTGTGCTACCGAACGGGAAGGAGATCTTTGTAGAGAAGCATCTGGATCCGCACATCGAGACGTTCTTCATCTACCGTGCGTTCCCTGCCTATTTCCGCCTCCCTTGTTCCCTCTTGCTGACTCTTCTTCTCTGCCTCCGCACGGGCAGTCCAAGGCACCCGTCCTCTGCTCCTCAACCGCATGGAGCACCGCGCCGGCCACTTCATGAAGGCGTCGATGCTCGATTCGCAGTTGGCGACGCTGCAAGAGCCTCACGAGACGGACGAAGTCAACGTTGCGGTTGTTAAGCTCGGCCAGGGCGAGGGCGAGGCGGAGGAAAGGGGCAAGGAGGCGGTCATCGCTGATGCGGTGACGCGAACGACGAGGTTTGTCGGGTGAGAGGAGGAGACGAGGAAGATGGGGAAAAGAAGATATCGAGTCGGGGCCTCCCTGTGTCGTTCCTCGCGTCCAGTATTGCTTCGCATTGGGCATGACTGCACTGCATTGCGCCTTATCGAGTCCTTGTGATTTCCCTCTCCGTCGCGAAGTCGCAACCCGTTGAGGCGCGAGTCGCGTTCGTTCACTCTCGCCAGACTCGCCCAGCTACGATATGGACGGCGAGCCAGTGACCAAGCGACGGCGCACGACGCCGCCCGTCGCGCAAGGCGAGCCCGCGACCGTCGCAGGCGAGCCCACCGCCGACGCCAACCTCGCGACCCAGCAGGACATCCCCGACGAGGACCACGCAGCGCCGCCGTCGAGTGCAGCAGGCGCACACGCAAAGCCACTGTCGGCACTCTTCCAGGCCAAAACGCCCAGCCCGAAGAAGAAGAAGGGCACCGTCGACCTTCGTCAAGCGGGGAGGATTGGCGAAGAGGACAAGGAGAACTTTATGGCGCTCCTTGCCAGGCTCAACAAAGAGAGTGAGTTGCGCTGTTCCGTACGATGCACGCGGGTTCGCCTCTGCCGTCCGAACGAGGCCGCAGACTGCGAAGGATGACCCTTTCCCTTCGTCGAGAAGAGCCGAACGGCACGCCTCTCGTTCTTTAGTTTGGTGCGCTGATAAGGTGCCTCACTCAGCGCCACAGGAAGAGGCTGAGAAGTGGGGCAGGCCAGATGCGCCAAAGCTGAACCCGCAGCGCGACGGTCTCGGTGCGTCCCCCCTTCCCTCGTCGCTTGGAGGCGGCCTGATCGCTCCTTTCCCCCATTCGCAGTCTTCCAGCAGATCGACATTGAGGAGTACTCGGCGGGAGGCGGCGCTCCTACGATCAGGGCGTTCGGCGTGACCAAGGTGAGGCAGTCGCTTCTCGCCTCGCCCTCGACTGCGTCTTCTCGTTGCTGACGGGCTTCGAGCTTGTGATGTTGTCACACAGACTGGCAACTCGGTTCTGCTACACGCCAAGGGCTTCCTCCCGTACTTCTGGGTGTCGGCGCCGCGCGGCTTCACGAATAGCGACTGCCTCCCCTTCATGGAGCATCTCAACGTGAGTGTAGCTTGCGCGTCCTCCCCTACTCACCTGAGATCCTTGCTGATGCCGTCGTCCTGTTACGCTCTTCACAGGCCGCCTACTTTAACGGCGTCCGCCCCGTCAAGGCCGTCTCGCTCGCCAACAAGCGTTCGCTCTGGGGCTACAAAGGCGACGCCGTCTCGCCCTTCATCAAGATCACCGTCATGGACACGAAGCAGTACCCCAAGGTCCGCAACGCGTTCGAAAGGGGCGAAGTCCAGTATAAGGATTTCTTCGACGGGACGGCGCTGATGACCTACGAGAGCAACATCGCCTACACTCTGCGATTCATGATCGACCACCACGTGCGTACTCCTCGATGAGTTGGCCGGAGCGTGACTGACGAGACTCATCGAGCAGATTGTCGGCATGAACTGGCTGGAGTTGAAGCCTGGGACTTACGAGCGCGCCAAGAATCCCGTCTCGAATTGCCAGTACGAAATCGAGTGCCAGTGCGTGTCTTCCCTCCTCATGCCCACAATGCCTGCTGATCCACCGATGCGACCAGACACGACCAGCTCATCTCGCACCCAGCCGAAGGCGAATGGTCCGGCATCGCTCCTCTCCGCATACTCTCGTTCGATATCGAGTGCGCCGGTCGAAAGGGTATCTTCCCCGAGCCCGAGATCGACCCGGTCATTCAGATCGCCAACATGGTGACACGACAAGGTGAGTGCGCTAGTTGAGTTGGTCTGCGAAGGTTGTGCTCGTGCGAGCGGCTCTCGCTAAACGACCTCGTTGACTGGTGCAGGCGAACATAAGCCCTTCATCCGCAACGTCTTCACACTCAACACCTGCGCGCACATCGTCGGCTCGGACGTCCTCGAGTTCAAGAAGGAAGCCGACCTCCTCTCCAAATGGCGCAAATTCGTCGAGGAGGTGGACCCGGACGTGATCATCGGCTACAACACTAGCCAGTTCGATTTCCCCTACCTCATGGACCGCGCGAAGGCGCTCAAGGTGTCGGATTTCCCGTACTTCAGTCGGCTCAAGGGTGAGTCGTCAGCGCGAAGAGCACTTGAGCCTCGTACGGTTCGGACGCGTGCGCTGATAAGATCCATCTCTGGACGACAGGCGTGAAGACCGAAGTCAAGGACACGCATTTCTCGTCGAAGGCCTACGGTACACGCGACTCGAAGGAAACGAGCATGGACGGCCGCCTCCAGCTCGACATCCTCCAGGTCATGCAGCGCGACTATAAGCTTCGCTCGTACACGCTCAACTCGGTCTGCGCGCATTTCCTCGGTGAGTTGGCCCCTTTGAACCTCAGTTGCGAGGCCGTTCGAACCGCATAAGCTGATGTACCGCGGTGTACGACTCTGCAGGTGAGCAGAAGGAAGACGTGCACCACTCGGTCATCACGGACCTGCAGAATGGTACCGCCGAGTCCCGTCGCCGTCTCGCCGTCTACTGCTTGAAGGTGCGCAGGTCACTGCGAATCTACCGGTCGCCAAGCTCACGGTTATTCTCTCGCAGGACGCCTACCTCCCGCAACGGCTGATGGACAAGCTCATGTGCTTCATCAACTACACCGAGATGGCGCGTGTCACAGGCATCCCCTTCAACTACCTCTTGTCGCGCGGCCAGCAGATCAAGGTCATCTCGCAGCTGTACCGCCAAGCGCTCAAGACAGGCTATGTGATCCCTGCGCTCAAGCAGGAAGGGTCCGACGAGCAGTACGAGGGAGCGACCGTCCTCGAACCGGAGCAAGGCTACTACGACGTCCCTATCGCGACGCTCGATTTTGCCTCGCTTTACCCGTCCATCATGCAGGCGCACAACCTCTGCTACACGACGCTTCTCGACGCCAAGATCTCCCAGGCGCTTAACCTCAAGGAGGGGGAGGACTTCGTCCGCACGCCAAACGGAGGCGAGTTGCTTCCGGCTTGCGCTTCTCGCTCTCAAGCTGACGAGCTTCCCTTGCACAGATTTGTTCGTCAAGGCGCACAAGCGGAAAGGACTGCTGCCTACGATTCTCGAAGACCTTCTCGCCGCTCGTAAGCGTGCTCGTGCCGAACTCAAGCAGGAGAAGGACCCGTTCAAGCGTGCTGTATTGGATGGTCGTCAGCTCGCTCTCAAAGTTCGTCAGCTTGTCACGTTATTCAGCAAGCGCAAACGTTGAGCGATCTTGCTGAGGGTGCTCTTATCCGCCGAACAGGTCTCCGCCAACTCCGTCTACGGATTCACCGGTGCGACAATTGGCAAGCTGCCTTGCCTGCCTATCTCAATGTCCGTCACGGCGTACGGTCGCGAGATGATTGACCAGACGAAGGAGGTACGGACGCAAGCGAACGGTTCGACGAGACTGAGCAAGTCTGCTGACACTCCCGCGCTTGCTGCCCGCAGGTCGTGCAATCGACGTACAACACGGCGAACGGCTACGACTACGATGCCAAGGTCATTTATGGCGACACCGACTCCGTCATGGTCCGCTTCGGCTGCCCCGACCTCGAAACCGCGATGAAGCTGGGTGCGTCGCATTCTATCTGGGCTCCTCGCTCCCATAACTCACACTCTCTCGCTCACAGGTGCCGAAGCAGCCGACTACGTTACGTCCAAGTTCATCAAGCCCATCAAGCTCGAGTTCGAGAAGGTCTACTACCCGTATCTGCTAATCAGCAAAAAGCGCTACGCTGGGCTGTACTGGACGAAGCCAGAGAAGTACGACAAGATGGACACGAAGGGTATCGAGGTGAGCGCAGGATATCCTTCTTCGCTGCTCCAGGCAACTACTCGCGCTGGAACAGCGTGTGCTGACTCCAGGCGCTCCGCAGACCGTCCGCCGCGATAACTGCCGGCTCGTCGTCACCGTCATCGACACCTGCCTGCGCAAGATGCTTATCGAGCGAGACGTGAGGGGCGCGGAGGACTACGCCAAGCAGGTCATCTCGGACCTCTTGCAGAACAAGGTCGACCTGTCGCAGCTCGTCATCACGAAGGCTCTCGCCAAGGCCGGTGCGTGCGCCCATTTCACCGGCGAGGTGCTGTGCTGAACGCTCCCCTCCCGCAGACTACGCCGCGAAGCAAGCGCATGTCGAGCTTGCGGAGCGAATGAAGAAGCGTGATGCTGGATCTGCGCCAGCGATGGGTGACCGTGTCGCTTGTCCGTCCGACCGTGAGCGCCTCAATAGCAGCCGCTTACCTTTCCTGCGTCGCAGACGTAATCATCAAGGGCACGAAGGATGCGCGTGCCTACGAAAAGTCGGAGGACCCGCTATACGTTCTCGAGAACAACATCCCGATCGACACGAAGTACTACCTCGATAACCAGCTCTCAAAGCCGCTCATGCGTATCTTCGAGCCGATCTTGGGCGAGAAGGCGAGCTCATTGCGTGAGTCGCCTCCCCGCTTCGCTTCTTCGACCAGTGTGACTGACTTGACGATGCGCGGCAGTCGCCGGCGACCATACTCGCACCGTCTCGATCGTCGCACCGACCGTCGGAGGCCTCATGAAGTTCGCCGTCAAGACGGTCACCTGCCTCGGCTGCCGCACGCCTCTCAGGCCCAACTCGCTCAGTCAGTCGTTCACCTCCTCGTTACCCACTCCCTCGCTGACCCAGTCAGCACCCGCAGACCAAGCCGTCTGCAACAATTGCCGCCCTCGAACCGCCGAATTGCACGCCAGGCAGGTCTCGATTGCCGCGCAAGCAGAGACGGCCTACGCGCGCTTGTGGACGCAATGCCAGCGCTGCCAGGGCTCGCTGCATCAGGTGCGCTGCGACGTCTCTCTCGACGAAGTAGCCTGGCTGACAAGCGCTTTCGGTCGCTTCGCAGGATGTCTTGTGCTCGTCGAAGGACTGCCCGATCTTCTACATGCGCAAGAAGGCGCAGAAGGAGGCTGTCGACGCCGTTGGGACGCTCAAGCGCTGTGCGTACTGTTCGACTCGCCCTCGTGCGCAGAAAACTGACGACCTTCTCTTCCCGTAGTCGACGGAGAGTGGTAGGGTTGCGCTTCATCTTCTGGCATTGTACTTCTTCTACCCAGTTGTCTGTCTTGTCACGATACGTCCATCTCGCTCGGTTGCATTGGCACTATGCTTTCTTCTCCTCGATAGGTTCGCGCAGGGCCACCGAGTCGTGTATGGACCGAGTAAGATGGAATGTACGCGAAGAATGCAAGAAAAAAAAGGAGTGTGCAAGAAAGGAGTGCAACGGGTCGCAAAAGCGAGGGTGAGGGCAAACAGATCTCGTCAAGAAATGCAAAGGGCCTCCGAACGCAACTGAGCGAGTATAAGCGACTGAGCAACTAAGCGGTGGCTACGACCGGCTCGGGCTCGCTGGCGGTCGCGGTAGCCGCAGCGTCGACCTCCATCGGTCCGGCAACCTTGTCCGCCGCCCCCTTCCCGCCTTCGACCGCTCCTTGCGCCTGAGCCGGTTCCTCCGTCTCCTCGCGCTTGGCCCGTTCGTCCTGCTGCTGCGGCTGCTGCTGCTGCTGTTGAGCCTGCTCGACAGGCCGGCGGAGAGGAAGCCTGACGGCCGCCTGGACGGGCAAACCGCGCATGCGAGCCTCGAAGTCGTCTTCGTCCGTCGCGTTTGGCACGGGCGCTTGGGCCGGTGCAGGTGCGGGTGCAGGTGCAGGTGCAGGTGCAGACGCGGGGGCAGCGTTCCTCAAGAACCGCTCGAGCGAGTCGACCATGCCCTCGCCGCGGGTGACGAACCCATCCAACCTCGCGACCTGTTCCCTCGCGCGATCGAGTTCGTCTCTCAACGACGCCGTCAGGTTCGCGAGGTCCCTCAGACTGAGGGACGAGAGGGGCGCGTTGGCTGGTAGAGCCGGGAGGACGAACGGAGCGGCTGTCGGAGCCGGAGGAGGAAGGAGGACTGAGGGAGTCGTGTAGTGCCTGTGAGGGGAGTGGGTGTGGTGTGCGTGGGGAGTGTGCTGGGTGTGCTGGTGCGGAACCGCGTGGTGGTGGTGGTGGTGGTGCGAGTGACCGGCGGGAGTTGCGGCCGGCGCAGGAGCTGTGGCGGGAGCAGCGTGCGCATGAGGCTGAGGCTGAGGCTTGGGCGCCGCGTTCGCCGCGTTCGCCGTATGCGCCGCGATAGCCGCAAGCTCCGAAAGCGTATTCCTCGGCGACCCTTGCTGGGGCTGTTGATTCGTGCTCGTCAACGCTGCAGCAGCAGCAGCCGCCGCCGCAACCTCCCTCTCCCTCTCGGCCAACACGGCAGGCGACGACGTAGCCGCCGCGACCGCCGCGGCCTTCTTAGTCGTCGTCGTCGTCTTGCGACGCTTGGTGGGCGGCGCGGGCGTCGACGAGTCCCCGACGGATTGTTCGGCGTCTGAGCCGCCGGAGGGAGGCGGAGAACCGTCTGTTTGGCCGGTCGCGCGCGCGTGAGCTTCCATCATCGCTGCGCGATTCTGTGCGAGCAACTCGTTCAGTTCGCGGGCTAGTTTGGAAGGAGAAAGAAAGGGGGGGGGGGGGGGGGAGGTGGACGGACCTGAGCAGCAGGGGCAGCAGGGACGCGCTTGCGACGCTTGATCGTCGGCTTCTTGAGGTTGACGGGACGGTGTTGGCCGCCGTGGAGCTTGTAGTAGAGGCCTGGGTGCGGGGACGAGCGGTGTCGAAGATGTGAAGCGTGGTCGATCGGGCGAGGTGGGTTGAGGACGAGGTGGGGACGATGGGAACTCGCCGAAAGTCAGCGCGCGCGCCCTCAGGGTGAAGATCTAGCTTGTCGGGCCCTCCTCAAGCGGGCGCGAGAGGCGAGCGACGCGAGGTGAGCGAAGAGACAGGTTCCATCAGATACGTCGCCGAGCGCGCCCCGCCTGAGACATTTCCCCCCCGCAGGTTTCGTTCTTCTCCTCCTGATCCCGAATCGTTTCCTCGACGCTCACGGAAGTCCTTCAGACTCCTACCGAGCGCCACGGGGCAAAGAAGCGAGCCCCGGCAACGGCGCGAAGAAGCCGCCCAACTCGAGGGGGGGGAGAAAGAGTGGAACGAGCAGGACTCACCGCATGCGTTGCAAGTCACGCGTCCCTCACCGTCTCGCCTCCAAAGCGGTGTAGTCCCTGCGAGCGCGCAAAGCGAGGACAGGTCAGCGCACGCTCGTAGGCTCGCAACTCTTTTGAGTGTCGAGGCAGCCGAGCCGGATTCCTCGTCGGCTGGCAAAACACTGGGCAAGTCGAACAAAGCGAACGCGACTCACTCGTCCCACAGTTGTGGCACTCCATCACTCCTACTCCCTCGTCCTCGCCTCCTGCTCCTCCTCCGCCCTGCCCGTGCGCTCCCCCCGCCGTGTCAGCGACCTTCTTCCTCCTCTTCCCGCGACCCGCTCCCTGCCCACCTCCATACATGATCCGATTGTTGAACGCCGGACACCCCTCGCAGCACGTTCGGCCGCCGGAACCGTTGCAGATACCGCCGCCAGGGCAGGAGCCGGGCGCTGCATCGTCCGCACGAGAGGCAGAGGTCGTGGGGGAGGGAGCTGAGGCCGTGAGGATTGGCGGTGCGGGCTGGGGAGGGGAGAGGGTTTGGAGTGTGGGTGGAGGCGGAGGCGCGGGAGAGGCGCAGAGAGCTGGGTAGGCGGTGTGAGGAGGCGCGTAAGAGTGGGCGAGGGAGGCTGACGCAGCGGCGGCGTGTTGAGTCCAGTGCGTCGGCGCGTGAGGCGCGGTGGGCTGTCGCAGCTGGATCGCCACAGGGGGGTAGGGGGCGGAAGAAGGGCCGGGCGAGGCGGCTGCGGTTGAGCCCGACGGGACGGCGGAGGGGGCGGGACTGCCTGTCCCGCTCGACCGACGAGGCTGGCGACGGCTCTTCAGGTACAGACCTGCGTGAGGCGAGGCGCTCGAGTCAGTACGGAGAACGAGGGGGGAAAGGTGGATCTCGCGCCGGAACGCACCGCAGGCGTTGCAGATCGTCTGTCCCTGCGGGTCGCGCCTCCACAACGGCGTCTGCGTCGTCCCGCACGACGTACACACGTTGGGCGGCCTGTCCCTCCTGCTCGAGGGGGCGACGGCCGGGTTCGCCACCGACGAAGCCGCGATCGGCTCGGCGGGCCCCTTGACTTTCGGGAGCTTGCCGTTGTAGTACGGGATCGGGTTGAGCGCCGCGGGAGGCTGGGGAGTCCCGGCAGGAGGCGCGGGGCCGTGCGAGGTGGGCGACGGAGCGGGCGGAGAGTGGCTCGCGGCGCGCGGGAGGCTGGTCAAGATGGCTGCGACGGCCGCGTCTGCCGAGTGGTGAGACGCAGGCGAGGGACCTTGGCCGGCAGGGTCGGCGGTTGCGCCGCTCCACGCTGCGAGGGGGGCGAGTCGATGCGGCGACGACGGTGCTGCTGCTGCGGGAGCGTGCGCGTGCGCGTGCGAGGTGAATGACGAGATGGGCGGGAGTGAGATGGACGAGCCGGGTGGGGGCTGTGCGGGAGTCGCTTGGAGGGCGGCGGCAGGAGGAGGAAGAGCGGGTGGAGCGGGTGGAGCGGGTGGCGCGGACGGAGCGGACGGAGCGTGTGGCGCAGGCTGTGGCGGCAGGCGTTGCTCTGCGCGCGAGTGCGGCGACAGGATGGACTGGATGCGCATCATGGCGCGCTCTGTGCGCTGGGTTGGGCGGTGCGCGTGGGTGCGATCGCAATCGCTGTGCGCGGGGTCGAGCTGGCGCTGGCGTTGGCGTTGGCGTTGGCGTTGGCGTGGGCGTGTGTGTCGTGTGTGCGGTTGTGCGGCGTGTCGAGCGAGTGCGATCCGCCGGGCAGCACGTGCACCGATTGCCGCGTGCGAGTGAGGAGCGACGGGCAGCCAATCACACCGCGTCCGATTCGACGTGAGCCCCAAGGTGCGGGCGTGCGGGCGTGCGGGCGTGTGGTCGCCGTGCGAGCGTGCGTTGGCGTTGCGTGGCGGTGGTGTGCGTGTTGGTGTGCGTGTTGGTGTGCGTGTGCGCGGTGCGGTGGGACGAGGTGTCGTGGTCGGTGCCGGCGTTGTCGCCATGCTGCCATCATCGCCCGCTCGCCGCCTGAGACAACTGATCAAGATCCGTCCCTCCTCTCGCGTCTTCTCCTCCCTCGTCCTCGCACAGCACGGCCATGCGCCTCAACGAATCAACCACCCTCGTCAACGGCCGCATCGTCCTCCGCCCGTACAGGCGATGGCACGTCCCGCGCTACCACGAGTGGATGGCCAGCGACGAGATGAGGGACGCGACCGCGAGTGAGAGGCTGACCCTCGAGCAGGAGGAGGACATGCAGAGTCCGTCCACACTCGCTCTCGGGTTCGACTCGCGGGCCCTGACACGTTTGTCCCGACGCGGGCACAGGATCGTGGCGACTCGACGAAGACAGCGCGCTCCTGCTCTCCCTCTCCTCTCGCCCGCACGTCTCCCGCTCACCTTGCCTCCCGCGCGGCAGAGTTGACCTTCATCGTCCACCTGCGCTCGCCCACCGCTCCCTCTCCCACGCTCGACCCGGCGGGCTTCCTCGCCGCCCACTCCGACCCGTCGACCATGCTAGGCGACGTGAACCTCTTCCTGCTCGCGTCGTCTCCTCCTTCCTCACCGGCCGCCTCTCCCTCCCACGGTCCTCCTCCTCCTCCTCCTCCTCTTCTTCCTCCGCGCGCAGAAGTGGAAATCATGTTCCCACCCTCGGCGCTCTACGAACCTCGCACAGGACTCGGCTCGCTCACGCTCCGGACATTCCTCTCCTACGCCTCCCGCGCACTCTCCCTCCCCCCCTCCGCGTTCTTCGCCCGCGTAGGGTTCGACAACGCCCCTTCCCTCGCACTCTTCACGAGTCTCGGGTTCGAGGAGGCTCACAGGGTCGACGTGTTCAGGGAGGTCGAGCTTGTTTGGCCGACGAGTCGCGACCGCGACCGCGACCGGGAGAGGGAGAGGTGGCCGTGGGAGTGCGAGGACCGGTACGAGGTGACAGAGGTGGAGGACCCGAGGGATGAGGAGCGGGATTGAACCCTCCCGAGCGAGTTCGCGAGACGGTTTGCCAAACCGAAAAAAGCCCATACTATCTCGCCCTCTCAAGCAGACGGACCGGACGGACCCCGAGATCGAGGCGTGAACAAAAGTCCGGTTTTTGGTGTTTTGCAACAAAAAGAAAAAAAAAGAAAAAGAGAGAAAAGTTTCCGGACCGGAGCGAGTACAAGACCCGGCGAGACGCGCGAACGAATGAGAGAGAAAAGGAGAGAGTCCAATTACGGGAGTCCGAGGGACGTTCGAGAGGGGAAGGAGGGAGCGAGAGTGAGTGGTTGGGACGGGAGGAAAGGGGGTGGGAAAGTCGAAACGAGTCAAGAGGTGTGGGGTGAGGGTATCGCGGGCGGTGTCGAGCATGACGATATGAGAGTCGAGTGGGCGAGAACAGGCGAAGGCGAAAGCGAAGGATGCGAGTTGAGGCATGCGCGGAAATCGGCTCGGAAAAAAGAAGGAGGGAGGAGTCGGGGTGTTGCCCAAGGGTAGAGTCGAGTCCGGGGAGGGTCGGGAGGTAAGTCTATGTGTCGAGAGCGAGGGATGAAGGGCCGTTTTAGTTTTAGTTGGTCTTCTTGGCGACGGTCGCGGCGGCGCCCTTTGCGGCGGCGACCTTGTTCTGGCCGGCCTTCTTGTACGTGCGCTGGTAAAACGCGATAAAAAGGAAAAGGTAGGAAGCTGTTTATCGCGCACAAGGCGGAAACCCGTCAGACCGCCGCCACAAAGAACAGCGAGAGTGGAGGGAAATGGACGATGAGGAGGAGAGGAGGGGAAGGAGCTCACTGAGAAGGACGCAGCCGAAGATGGCAGCTCCCTCCGTCCCAGCGCACGACCCGAACGTCGGGAGCGATCCCCGAGCGTACGTCCAGGCGAAGTAGCTGTACGACGCGAAGTAGACCGTGAAGAGGTCGATCACGAACTGGGTGATCTGCAGCGTCGTGAGGTACCTGTTCACTCGATCTCGTTAGATCCAGTACAACGGGAGTGAGAGCGCGGTGAAACGGACTTCTTCCACCAGATCTTGTAGCCGGCGGCCGTCATGAAGTAGTAGTAGTACTTCAGGGCGGCCCACAAGCATGTCAGTTTCTCTCCTCGAGGTCGCAGTGATGGGACGACCCGCAACGCACCATGAGGACATGCACCAAGAGGTTGAGGGTGATGACGACCCAGGAAACCGTGGTGCGTCCGTTGAGCTGCGTGTAGCAGAGGACGGCGGTCGCGGTGTGGTGGAAGACGTGGAGGAACTGGAGGGGCTTCTTCTTGACGACGAGGAACACCGTGTCGAACAACTCCCAGTCTGCGCGCGCGACGTTGCGTTAGTTCGTGAGAGCAGGGCGGCGTGAGAGGGTTCGAGAGGGCGCACACTTGAACTGCGCAGCGTCGAAACGTCAGCTTCGGCTTCTTCGACGGACGGGATGACCACGCACGTAGTAGTTGAAGATGTAATAAGTTTCAAGGCGGGGCGTCCAGGCCTCATTGGCGCAGATGGCGTGGAAGAGGCCGTGCTTCCAGATGATGGGAACGATCTGGGCGTCGTGCAAGGTCAGCGACGTTCCCCCGAAGAAACCGACAGTCGAACGCACCTCCTCAAGCATCAGGGCGAGAAGGAGGCCGGAGCCGGTCGAGAGGAGGAAATTGTGCAGCATGAAAAGGGGCTTGAAGCCTGCGCGTCGCGGGAAAGGTCCGAGTCAGTTTCTGAACACTCTGCAAGCTCGAGTCCATGCTGGTGGAGGTCCACTGTGACAGACGAGCCCAACCGCTCGACGGTGTCACGACCTCGAGCGGTTGAAGCGTGATCGGAACGCGCTCTCCTCGTCTGTCCGGTTCTTCGCTGCCCGTCCAAGGCTCTCCCACCTGCCAGCGTCCCAGCGACGCGTCTGCATCTCTGGTCCGACGACGCCGTCGCGTTGTTCCTGCACGAGACCCGACTTCTCGGTCGAAGCAAACTCGAGACTCACGGTACGGCTTCGATCCGCGCATGAGCGCCTGACCGCCAAAGATGACCGCGAGGTAGACTGCGACGGCGACGGTGACTTCGGGCGTGGTCGAGAGGGGTGTCTGGCGCGGGATCCAGTGCTCGATGGTGCGCGGGAGGGAGGGGATGGGGAGCGCGTGCAGGAGCGAGTAGACGGGGCCGGGGGACGGTGCGACCATGGTTGGTGGACCTGAGCGGGGCGGACGCGTAGCTTGGGTGCAAGGAGACGGGGGAAGGGAAACGGCGAGGGAGGAACGAGCGTCGGGCGGAGCCGAAGCCCGAGGTGGCCAAACACGCCGGCCGCACACGCTCAAGCTCTCGCCGCGCCTTCGCTGGGCTCACTGGGCTCGACGTTGCGTTCACAGCGACGAATTGGACGAGCCAGATCCAAGCAGAGCGAGGCTTGCGACGGACGCGAGGCCACGGGGCGTCGAGGTCGCTCGCTGAACGACGGACAACTCTAGCTCGCAACAATGGAAGGCTCAGATGACCGGGAACAGTAATTGCACGTCAGCTAGAAGCCGTGACAGTCTGCTGAGCGGCAGTGCGAGGCGAAAGAAACTCGCCATCGACTCGCCCTCGAGCTCGAACGTCGATACTGCAGCGATGCGTCGAGTCGGGAGATTGGGGGAAAGTGTAGGCCCTCCGAGCTACGCCACGCACTGCCACCGTCGGGACCCAGCGCCTTCATATCAGCCTGCGCATCCCTTGCGAGAAAGCGCGGCATCGGGTCCGGCGCCAACGGAAGTCTCGAGAGCAGCCCCCGAAGGGAGGCGAAGCGCCGCCTGCGAAGTCTGTGCGGTCGACAGGAGGGTCCTGGTTGTTCAGTCTGAGCAGCTGGAACGGCAACCGAAGCACGTTCGCTGAACCCTCCTTGAGAGGGAGGGCAGGAAAAAGCTACGGCTGCAACCTGCGCGGGCGGGACGAGGCGGTGATGAGTCGCTGTGACAGTGTAGGTGCAGTGACATTGAGGAGTGGGCTGCTCACTTTGTGCGGCTCTTTTTCATTGTTCGTGGAGGAACAAGCGAGGGGACGGCGCGAGCGCGGGCAGGTGGCCCATCGAGACTCGAGGGGAGGCACCCTAGCGACCGCTGTAGTGAAGTTGTAATGCCACATGAAACTGGTTACACCTTGGACATTCGCACGCGACCTTCGCGTCGCAGCGCTCCTGGACTTGTTGACAAGTGCTCTCCCTCGCGCGTCACACCCGCTGTGCGCTGGGAGACAGCTCAGACAGCACACTCGACTTCTCGACTCGACCCTCGCGGCACTGCCAGGAGCACCGCCGACCGACGACACCACCGCGCGACCCTCGACCTCGCCCATCTCGGCACCCACACTCGCTCGCCAGCACACACCCTGCAGACGAGCCAGCCCGCCCAGCAGACCCTCCTTCGACTCGACTACATCCCTTACGGCCGCGCGACCCCGAACCCCGAGCGTCTCTCTCGCCTCATTGGCATTGACCTCGCGTCCTGGTCACCTCGCCAAACACCCGTCGCTCCCTCGCCCACTGACCCTTCCGAGCTCTATCCGAGTGCAAAGGACCAGCGGAGGGAGATGTCGCCCGTGCTGCCCAAGTCGGCGCGACAGAGCGCGAGTGACCAGCACGCGCGACGCGAGACGCAGGCTGGAGGATCGATGGGCCAGGGACCTGCGGGCGCGGCTGAGTCGCGTAGAGCGACGGGAAAGGGCGTCAGTAGGCGGAAGGGGAAGGGCAAGGGGCGGATGATGATGAGTGCGTCGAGCTGTTCCGCCAACTCTTGCTTCACGCGACTTGCCGAGGGGAACTTGTTCGCTGACCAGGGGTCATTCATTCGATTCACTGCGCACAGTCAAGATCTTCTACGCTCTCAACTCGCCACGCTTCCCCTCGTCGTCCGCCCCGACTCCCAGCACCTCCTCCCACCTCCTGCCGGCCTCAACTCCCTCACTTGACTTCCTCTCCGCCCTCGACCCCTCGCTCGCTCTCCCCTCTTCCTCACAATCGCCTGCTCCCCCTACACTTGCCGCACCAAGCTCGAGCGAGACGAACTACTCGTGCATGGCGAGGTTGTCGGCGCCGGTTTTGGTGCAGGTTATAGGAGACTCGTCAACAGGACGAAGAGACGACGGCGCAGAGGTCCAACAGCAGCGATTTGGGCGCGTGACGCTCAAGACGTGCCTCAGCGCCATCTGCATCTCTCGGTTCGTCCGCTGTCTTCCCTCCCTCACGCTTTCGCATTCGCTCACGTCCGCATGCACTCGCTTGGTAGCCCCGAACTCGTCATCGACTCGACCAAGGACTTCTCCATCTCTGCCGTCGACCCCTACGAGTCCTCGCACCGTCGTCAGCCTCACAGCGGTCCTAGCACGTCCTCCACGGCCTTCGACTCGTGCAACGACTCGTCCAGCAATCGATCAGGCGAAGGACTCGTTGAGGGAAAGGGGATGTTGTCCTGGACCCTCGCGGAGAAGAAAGAAGGTACGACGATGGTTGTTGGGCGGATTGTCGGAAGTGCGGAGGGCGATAGGCGGAGTAAGCGGCGGAAGGGCGACGACGCAGGTTTTGCGATGGAGCTGAGCGAGGGCGAGAGCGATTCGGAGGGGCCGGAGGAAACGCTGGAGGTTTGGCTGCAGTTGACCGAGGTGAGCGCCATCCTTCGCCCCGTCCCCCGAAGTCTCCTTACTCACGCCATCTCCGTTCTATAGCGCGATGCCTTCACGCAAGGCCAGTTCCTCGACTGTCTCCGCTCTTACCACAACCCCGTTCACCATCCCCAGAGCGAGATGTCCGACTTTGCCTCCTCGCCTCCCAAGCGGCGCGAGTCGGCTCTCTTCGCCTCGACCCATTCCGCATACCCTCCAATTCGCCCTCCTCCTGCCGTGCCCGCACTTTCAGGTGACCCCGTCAAACGCAAGAGGCCGCGCGAGACGCCTTCCTTGCCTATCCCGCCTGTCGCCGCCTCCGTCCCGCCTGCGCCCTTCGCTACCGGCGCCTCTTCACCCGCGCCGTTCCTTCCGCCTACTCCTGCCGCCGCAGCCACGAGCGAAACCGGCATCGCGGGCTTGCAAGACCCTCGAACCCTCGCCCTCCTCGGCCAGATCCTCCCTTCGCTCACCACGGCAGGCGCAGACGTGAGCGGCCTCCTCGCCGCGTTCACGCAACAACACCAGCAGTCGCAGCAGAGTCAGCAGGAGGCGCTCTTGCCCGCCATCCAGACGCTTGCCAAGTTCTGCGGGATCAATTTGCTGCCTCAGCAGTCTATGCCGACTGAGTCGCTGCTCACGTCCACCGCGGCGGACCCGTCTCAGCATTGGCAATCCGATTGGCCTCGTCCTCCCACTGGCGCACCTTCGACCTCGTCCGCACCCGCCTCTCGCAAGCCCAAATCCGGCTCGACCTCTTCCTCCTCAAACCGCGAACACTTCGCCGCAATCGACCTCACGTCCCTCTCGGCATCGCACGCCAAGGCAGTCGGTAAGCAGAACCCGCGTGACCCGCAGAGTGGGTGTGCAAACTGCAAGAGGCGGAAGAGTACGACATGGAGGGAGGGGAAGGGGCCGGATGGGAAGCTCATGAGCGTTTGTAACGGTTCGTCTCGCCTTCCTTGCGCATGAGCTAGGCGGATGCTGACGCTTTGAATTGACACGCAGCTTGCGGGACGTTCTACAACAAGAACGGGTATCATCGCACGAAGCAGTCTGCCGGCTCGACCGCGTCTGCTGCCTCGCCGCCTCTTTCGACCTCCGCCCTTCCCTCTACCTCGGCCAAGCCCGCCAGTCGGTCGCTGCAGGGACGCCTGACCGCAACCTGCGAGGCGGACCTCGTCAGGCGCAAGTCGAAGAAGCAGAAGACTGGTTCATCCACCAGCCACCACGCTGGCCTGATCCCGCCCTTGTCGCCGTCGAAGCAGATCGGCCCTCGCTCGCCAGCGCTCAACTTCTCCTTCTCGCCTTCACGCGCGGGCGGCAGGTCTGCTGGCGCAGCTTTTGCGGGCATCATGAGTTCGCCGGGCAAGTCGCCTCGCATGCGATACAGGCAGGTGAACGGGGCGGCCGCCACATCGCCTGTTCGCGGCCCGTCGAGGTCGTCGAAAGGGAATGACGCGATGTACAACTCGGATGGCGAGGACTACGCGTCAAACCCGTTCGCGTTCGGCGGCCTCTTTGGCCCTGCGAACCGCAGTCCGAGCCCGATTCGCGCCAAACTGCCGCGTTCGCCTCGCACTAGTGGCGGGAAAAGCCAGGCGGGCATGCCCAGCTACCTCCTCACCGCCAGCCCCGGCACTGCCCTCGACCGCATCCTCAGCGAGACCAACATCGGCTCGATCAGCGGCATTGTCAACGAGCAGGTTGGCCAGGGCGAGTCCATGCAGTTGGACCAGGCCAGCACCGTTCCGGACGAGTTCAACTTCTTCCTGCAGCCGGGCAGCCCGACGCTCGGCAAGGAGAACGCCCGCCCGAATGCTTCAGGAATGGTCAAGACCGCGACTACCTCGACCGATGCGCCGACTACGGACGTCGACTCGTTCGAATCGGTCCTCTCGTCTCTTCGCCGCAACTTCGACGCCCGCCTGTCGTCAAACGCTCTAACTGCTCCGTCTTCTCCCGCGCCCTCGTCGCCTTGCGTCCTGCCGAGGACGAGCACCGCAACGCCCGGCGCGAAGGGCAAGGCATCACAGTCCTGTGGGCGGCCGCCTCCTTCCATTCTCGACTCTTTCATCGATGGTCTCGTTCCCGCCTTCGCGCTCGATTCGAATGCAGGCGGAGGCGCCGTCATGAGTACCGGCAGGACGCCCGCGAGCGACTCAGACGCGTGGTCGCCCGACAACGCTGCTCTGCGCGATGAAGACCAGACGGTCACGCTCGACTCGTTCGCGGCGTCGGAATCGCTCGCGCAGCACGACCTGCCGCAAGACCAGGCGTCTCGCATTACTCGTTCCTCGCACGCCGCGACGAGCAGCTTCGACTTCTCGAACGCCGGCCCGAGCAAGGCCGTCAACCGTCGCGCGGCCTTCATTCCCGCTCATCTCCTTGCGCCCTCCGATGCCACCGAGTTCGACTTTGGCTCGCTTCCCCCGTCCAGTCCCCCCCTGCTTCCTAGTGAAGCGTTCCCGACCCCCTCCGACTTCGACGGCATCACTCCCTCGGCCGACGGAGGCGACGCCGACGACCGCGAGCCTCGCCAGCAACAGGGCGCCGGGACATCGACCATCGAGGCAGTGGCCGAGACAGTTGCGCGGGAGCCCAATGTCGAAACTCGCAATGCCATGATCTCGCTCCTCCAGTCGCTCAGCGCTTCGTCCACTGGCTCCGAGCAGGTCCAGCTGCCGGGCATTGGCGCCGACACGGTTCAGCTCGACCGCGACACCGTTAACAAGCTCCTCTCGCTGATCTCGGCAAGCTCGCAAGACGGTTCGACCGTCGCCGCAGTGGACCAGGCCACAGCATCCACAGCCACTGCCGCAGTGGCCGACGCCAACATCGCACACGAACAGTCGGCGGACTACTCCAAACTCGACCTCTTCGGAACGCTCGATGCCGGGTCGTCCACCATAGTCGGCGCACCTCCCAGCGAAGAAGGACAGAGCGGGCAGATGCAGGACCTGTTCCGCGACCTTTTCGATCGCTACTGATTCTTCTCCCTTTCTCGTACGCCTCTTGCATATTTCGCATTTTGCACATCCACCTTTCGTCACTGTTACTTTCGCAAACGTATAGCCGTTCTGTTCGTCCTCGTTTCGTTCAAGCTTTCTGTAGATACCCTCGCATACCAATACTACCCTGAGCATGCCTCATCGAGCTGGGTCGTCGAGAGAGTGCACCGAGATTTGCCACATTTGCCCGCCCTGCCTCACTCGCTTCTTCGCTTTCTCCCCCTCTCACGTCAGTGCACTCCCCTCTCTTGGCTGAAACCTACGCCGCGGACGAATATGGGTAAGGTCCGTTTGCAAGAGGCGTAGGCAAAACAACGAAGAGAGGCAATTCCGTGCGCGAAGGCTCTGTGCAAGAAAAACGAGAGGTCGTATGCAAAGTCGCGGCGTTATACAGGAGGGCAGTAGCTCAGGCATGAGTAAAAACAGGTGTGAAAGGCGCGGGAACGGGGTTAGTAAGACTTGGGCGGCGGAAGTTTGCGGACGGCGACGGCCCATTCAGGCGGCGCCTTCTTGCCGTCCTCGGAGCCGACGACGACAGAGAGGACGCTGAGCCAGGTCGCCTTCGCTTCCGGCGAGTCGGCGTAGAAGTCAATCTTGTTCCCGTCCTTGAAGATGAGTCGGAATGAATTGTCCATGCGCGCGAGGTCTTCGTCCTCGTCCTCGAAGCGCGAGGCTCGGCTCTTGGGCGAGTGGACCGTGGCGACGTTGAGGTCCTCAACCTGCGAGACGAGCGCGAGGTTGATCTCGATGTGCGAGCGCTTCGTAACTTCGCTGTACGGCACCAGCGTGCTGCCCCGCAGCTTGACGACGCGCCTTCGCCAGACCTGCGGTGCAAAGCGGTAAGCAGACGCGCGGAGTTCGTTTACGAGCTCGCTACTCACGGTCGTGTCGCCGCCGAGCTGGGTAAGGACGCCTTCGTACGTGATCTTGGTAGCCCATTCTGCCAACTCAAGACCCTCGAGGACCTCGTCCATCGACTTCGGCAGGTTGGCCTTTGGTACGCCCGATACTGCCGGGACGAAGAGCAAGTCGACGGTGAGGGATCCGCTGCACGAACGAGGCGACGACGAGCTCTTCGAGACGAAGGGAACCAGGATGCGCGACTTCCTCAGCCGGCACTTGCCCGCCTCGCTCGCGAAGGTGACGCGCGCTGTCGCAAGCTGGCCATCGGATGATACGTAGTCGAAGAAAGGATCGGGCGTGGGAGGAGGAGCGGTTGCGGTTTTGATCGGTGTCGGCTTCTTCTTTGGCGAGGAGAACAGGCGAAGGGCGCGGTGCGTCTTGCTCGGCGACGCAGGCGGTGTGGGAGCAGGAGAGGGGACGGCGGGCAGTGTAGGAGTGCTCGAGGGCGGAGGGCGGGGCACCGAGAAGTGGATTGAGAAGGCGAGGTCCTGGTTGCACACCCTGCAATAAGAACGCGCGTTAGGCGACCCAAGCCGATGGAGCGCAGAAGTCCACGTACAGCTCGAACTCCTTCTTCAGCGAAACCTTGCTGCTCAGCTCGCGAACCGCAGCATCGACTTTCTGTCGACCGTTGTCGAGTATCGCGGTAACGGAGACTCGCTGCCTTGGCATAGGCATGCCTTCGAAGCTAACGTCTCGGACTGTTCGGGGGCTAATTAGCAAGTGTCGTGTCGAGCGCTAACGCGAAGCGACTAACGAAGAACGAAGAGCTGGCCGGCATACTCGCGGGACTTGCGGGCGCTTTGTGAACTGACGCTCATCGTACTGAGCGAGCGATTGATGGCGTGCTGTGAACAAGATGGTCAGCCATGTTCAACTCGAACCGCGGAAGTCGGAAACGCACGACGTCTGAGGGGCGCTTCTTCCGCCAGGCGCGACCGGGGTCGACATCGCCTGCCCGACTACCGGTGAAGTCGCTGACGACGACAAGCTGCTTCGACTCCCTGACACGGTACGTCCGATTGCGCGAGTTGTAGATGTCGTCAAGCGATTCCAAGACACTGGAACCGAAGCCGGCGTCGCCCGCCTTGCGCTCGAAGCCGAGCTCAGGCATGGTAAGCTGCGCTTGCGGCGCCGTCGACGACGTCTCAGCAATGCTGGCGTCGCCTGTTGAGCGACTGCGGCGGCGTGTCGGCCTGCCCGACTTGAGCGGCGCGAGTTGCGGAATATCGTCCTCGCCTTCCGCAACCTCCGCCACGCGTAACAAGCTATCGCCGATCCTCCACTCGCCGCCTTCCCGTCCCTTCATGCCGCGCTGCAGCCGCTCAAGCGGACTCTGCATCTCCTCCGCGACCTCGGCTGTAAGAGGAGACCCGATACCGACGCCCAGCTGCGCGCGCTGAGGCGAAGCAGCGATAGTCGGCATCATATTGGACGAGAGCGTCGCCGAGCGCGCCTTCGGCGCCGCGTGCGCCTCGATAGCGCGCGAGTCTGTCGGCGCGGTCGAGGGCTGCGAGGTCGACGGGTTGGCCGTCTTCGCCGCTGAAGGGAAAGCACCGAACGAAGGAAGCGGGCTACCGTCGCCGAAGAGCGCCTGGTGCGCCTTCATCCGCTCTTCGAGCCTGTCCCTACCGAGGCGGATCGTGCCTCCTCGAAGCGAGCCATTGACGGACGAACCGTACCACGAGACGCTCGAGGTGGTGACATCGCTGCCGACGAGAGAAGCCTTGCGGGAGAGAACAGGCGAGGTGTCGACACGGTTTGCGGGCGCTGTGGTCTGGGCAGCACGGTTGGCATTCAAGGTGAAAGGGGATCCGAGGTCTGCCGACGCGATTGCGGGCTCCGTCTTGGAAGCAAAATCGTGCGGACGAGGCTGTAGAGGCTTGGTCGCCGGAAGCGCGAGCGGTTGCGCTTCACCGTCGAGCGTGATGACGGACTGAGCAGCGCCACCGTACTCGAAGCCCAAGAAAGGCGACGTGCCGGGGATGTCGGGGAGGGAGAACTGGGACTCGGACTTGACGAGCGAGGGCACCGATGGTGGTTGCGGCCCGAGGCTTGCCGTGGCGAGCGATACGGGCGCGGGCGGGAGAGAGGGGCGACCTGGGGAACCGGGCGCGTCGGGCAAGCTGGCTCGTCCGCGAGAGAGGATCGCCTCCTTCGTTGCCGTGAAGTGGGCGTCCTGCTGGTCTTCGTCGTCGTCGTCGTACGAGGAGGCCGACATCACCTCGCTGGCGCCATCATCCGCGCCTGACACCGTAGAGACGCAGAAAGCGGACGCCGGCGCCTGCGGGATGTTGGGCGACGAGTAGCCGGAGGTGTCGTGGTGGCTAGGCAGAGCAGACTGGTCGGTGAAGGACGGGATTTGACTCGGCGAGAAGACGTCGGTTTCGTCAAACGCTTCCGACTCCTCGTGAAGGTACTCGTCAATTTGGCCGATGACCTCGTCCATCGCTGAGCTGGCAGCTGAGACGACAGACTCGTCCGCATCGGATCCGACTTCGACATCGTGCACCTCAACGCTGCCTCCTTCCTCGTAGGTGGAGGAGCCATCGGACTGATGCGTGTACTGCCGCGAGTCGCTCTCGTCGTCTGAGCTGTCGTGACCGTAGTAGCGTCCCTCATCGCTAAGCGTGCTGGCGTCGCTCAAGCCGCTCCTTCTTCGCTCGTCATCGACCTCAAACTCGAAGACCTCCTCCGTCTCGGCCCACGCAACGCTCTTGCTGCTCGGCTGGCGACGAACGGTCCGGCCGACCTCCTCGCGCTCCGTCTCTTCGCCGTCGTCGTACCCGCCGCTGATAGGCCTCGGACCGCGCATACCTCGACGAGTCTGCGCAAGAGCCGAACCGCCGGGCGAGCGCAAGTTCGAGGAAGGGTTCGCCTCACTCGTGTCGTACCTGTCGCGTGGGGGCGTGTTGGGCGGAGGGACAGACGAGCCGGCGATGATGCGACCGCCTGAAGATACTGACGCAGGTCCAGGACGAGAACCGAGGCCCATCTGCCCGTTCATCTTAGCAGACGAGGCGATCTGCGGCGAGGCATCGTCGCGGGGAAGTTCGTAGAAGGCGGAGGGAGCGCTCTCGCGAGTGAGGGGTTCGATCTCATAAGGTGCCTGCGGAAGTTCGGGCGAAGGAGCAGTGGTCGCTCTGGAGGTGAAGGGGGAGGACGAGACACGGTTGTTCTGGCGGAGAGCGGCGAAGGAGGACGTTTGCCGACGGGGAATGTCGTCAAGAGGCGGTTGAGGACTGCGAGTAGCGCTGCCGAAGGCTGGCCGAATCGGCTTGAAAGGTGGTGAGGAAAGAGGCGCTGGCGCCGAGCTGGGAGTCGCGGTCGCCTGCCTCACTGGCATCAACGGTGCGCCAGGTGAAGAAGAGCGACTTCGTGCTAGCGAATCGCTGCTCTTCTTCCGACCGAGAGCTAGCTCGTTCAGCTCGGAAGGGTTGCTGTTCTCCTTGACCGGTCCGTCCTGCTCTCCGCTGGCTCTCCTCGAATCACTTGTCCGGCGCCCGTGTCCTCCGTGCGCCGCTGACGTAGGAACCCTCGACGTGTTGTACAAGCCAAGACCGGGATTGGCGGCCTTCGTTGGCGAAGTTCCGGCCAGCTTCTGGAAAGGCGAATTGGAGACGAGTCCTCCGGTCGACATGTGCTTGAACGAGCCAGAGTTGCGTCGACGTGCAGCGATGGCTTCTGCGCCACCTTCAGCGCCGCGCACGCCAGCAATGACGACAGAGGTAGGATGAGGGGCGGAGGACGAGTCGAGTGTACGGGCAGCGGCAGGAGAGCGGGTCGAGTAGAGAGAGACAGGCCGCGGGGGCTGTGGCGCTGCCACTGCAGCTACTGGAGCTGCCATGGCGTGCGCAGATGGTGGTGGAGGGGTCGCAGGTGAGGTGTGCGCTGCCGTCGGCGACAATCAACATCAAGGGTCAGTGGGTGAGGAGAGAGCTGGGGGAAGCCAGGCGCACCTGTCAGTCAGTCTCGCCAGCAACTTCTCAAGTAAAGCAAGGTGTGAAGCGAGTCTCAGCGTTGTGCGAGCGAGTGAGCGTGAAGTGTAGCGAGATGAAGAAGGTCGCGCGATGTTGAGTGACTTCAATCCGTCGTGGCGGCTGTTCGACGCGTTCCCGTACCAGCGCAGGCTCGAGCAATCAGTAGGCAGCTGACTGGCGCTCCCTGTAATGGCCGCTGCTCTCGCGAACGACCTTCGAGGTCACGTGCGCCGATGGCGAAGATGCGGAACAGTCTAGCTATGGAGGATTCAGGGCTACAACAGAGAGTGTGGCGTATTGTGAAAGCAGACTCATGCGAGCGTCGTGACGGGAAGCGGGAATGCTGGTGGGCGATGGGTTCAAGCGTCCTCCTGCGGGTGTTCGCCGTAGACTCGGACGGAGACCGTCGGTTCAGCGGGTGTCGCGACGTCGCCATTGGCATCGGGATGGGGCAGGATCTCCTGGTAATCGTCCCATCCCCGTTCAAGCCACTTGGCTTGTCGTTGCGCCATGCTGGAGGGCGGGAGAGTTAGCTCAAAACCTCACCGGAAGACAGGAAGGGAGGCACAGCTGTCCCGCCCAGCCCTTGACGACAGGGTGCTGGATCCGCGTCACGGTCGTCTCGAAGAAGCCTTGCAGCGTCTTGCAATGTTGGGCTGTGAACCGGAGGAACTGAGTGAGCGGGCCTTCGCCTGATGAAGCGGAACGGCACGTACAGTTCTCGTACTCGACCGCCTGGACACAGAGCTCGAACAGGTCGAGATCCTTGACAAACTTGCTCTCGGCCGTCTCGCGCGCCTCGTACTCCTCCCACAGCGATTGGAGGCGGAGCGAGGCGATAGAAGGGTGCCCGAGCAGGCCAACCATGCGCTCCATCGCTTTCTGCGCGTGACGAGAGATCGGTACAAGACTGTTAAGGCGTTTTGAATATTACGCACTTCTTCTAGCGCAAGCTTCTGTGCCTTCGAAACGCCTGAAGCGTGTTCAGGCGTGATGTCGCCAACGTCTGCCTCAGCGAGGTCGTGGACGATCGAGAGCATAACGCATCTGTTATGTACTCGTCAGCCGGGAAGCTCGAACGGCGGCAAGCTGACGCACTTGGAGATGTCGAGCGACTGCGTCTCGGGGAAAGCGAGGCACATCATGGCCATCCTGTGAGGCATGGAGTGTCAGCAGAACCCGCCAATTGATGGGAGAGAATTACGCACCGGTACATGTGGTCTGCAATTGACTCTGCCCTCTCGATGCCGTTATTGACCCATCCTGTCCGCTTGTTCGTCTACAAGAGGCGGTCGAACAGGGTCAGCCGAGCTCCACGCTTTACTCGTACGTCCGCAGCGGCCCCTCTAAGTCAAAGCGAATGGTCAGAGCGTCCACGCACCTGTACAAGCAGGGGAGTCGAAGAAGACGCGCGACAGAGGGAGGACAAAGGGCGTTAGCGGGTCGTCCAACTCAAGTAGGAACCGCGCGCACACCTTGAGACGCTCAAGCGTGTGAAAGAAGCCCAGGATGCCCTCCTGACAGTCCTGCGGAACCTCGGGCGCGGCACCAGTCCCGTTCGTGGGTGAGATCGAGGTTGACATTGAGGCGGCGAGGTGAGGCGGCATTACGGTGGGTCAGGAGCGTCGCTGTAAGTCTCTAATCAGATATAGCAGACTACCTTGCGCCGCAACTGGGTGAGCCTGTGAGGACGAAAGGAAACGCTTCTCTTCATCCAACGCTCCACCTCGAATGCGCCCCCCTCCTCTGGTGATGCTTAAACGTGCTGCCCTTGCTGAGACCTCTGCTTCAATTGTCCAGACGAAGGAACGGACCACCTTGAGGCGCCGCCGGGCATCTTCTCTTGGTCCAACCTCCTCATCAGCTTGACACTGCAGCAGGCGGCGAAGGATTCGTTGAGCAGCGAAATGGCTTCGAGACAACGATCGCTTGATGTTCAAATGCCCTGCCGCCGCTAATTGCTCTCCCCTCTCGCCAGCTCCGTCGATTCCTCCCTCTCCCCTTCCTCCCCCACGACTCCCCGTCAGCCGTCCTTTCTTCTCGCTCCGTCCTTCATTATCGCTCTGGCTCGCTTAGGGGCAGCCGGTTGGGTTCCACTCTCGCCACGCTTACATATTCGCTGGGCAGCTGTCGATGCTGCCGCAACTTCCAGCGCTTCCGTCCTGTGCTCACGCTTTTCAGGGGGGGTCAGCTATCTGGCAGCGTCCAGAAGGCGTGCATACAGCTCCCTGAATGTTAGGCGATAGACAGAGGCTCTGCACATAACATGCGCTTACCGGTACGACCCTCCACCGGCTCATTCGCCCACTCGTCTGCTCTTGTTCGGTACGGAGGCCAAGGTGGTTCGCTCGACGAGTACTGTCTGGAGCGGAGGCGTGGGGGTGTATTGGACCGGAGCGCCCCCCCGAGGATCACTCGTCGACTGTCCTTTCGTGCATCCTCTCTTGCTTCCTCCGCTGTTCCCCTCTCCGTTCTCCGGTCATCTCTGCTAAGATGCTTCAGTTGAGCTCGCTACTGGTCGCTCTCGCGGTGAGCGGGGCTCTCGCTGCGCCGGCTTCCTCAACGACAGCCTCTCTTCCGCCGCCTTCTCGTCCCCGCTTCCAGGCGTCCACACGTCGGAAGGATGGACTTCGCAAAAGTGGCTCAAGGGGGTCGGAAGGATGGACTTCGCAAAAGTGGCTCAAGGGGTTGCAGAAGGCGCAAGTGGTAGCGGGGTTGTCTTTCGATGGGAAGGTAGGTTTGCTCATCTTCCTCGCCCAGCCTCACATCATCCTGGTCCGTAGGACATGCCACAGGTCAACTTCACCGCGGTCCAAGGCAACACGCAAGGGTGGGCAGGTGTAACGTACGCACTCCCAAGTGCCGGGATCAAGCAAGGAATCTGCTTCGCGGATCGGTCGCTTCCACCTTTCTTGAGGTCGAGCTCAATTGACTTCAGCTCCCAAACCGACTAGAGCCCGACCGGCATCAACTCGCGATACTCGACCCAGACCCCTGCCGAGGTCACGACCGCCGCCAGTTGGGACCGCGACCTCTTCTACACTCGCGCTTCGGCTCTCGCAAAAGAGTAGGCTGCTTTCGGCGCTCAAGTCCCTCTCTCGATCGTCGTCGGCCCTGCTGGCAGGTCGCCCTACGGAGGACGGAATTGGGAGGGGCAACGACCGTGCAGGCGTTTCAGGACCAGGGCGTCATAGCACTCGTCAATCACACCTACGGTAGTGCGTGCTCATCTTCTGAAAGCCTCTCTCGGTGTAGCTCAAAGCTAACCCGCCATCCCCCAGCGACCCTCCTCTCGGGATGATGCCCGCGAACTTTGGCAACAATGTCTCGTATCTCGACAACAAGCTGAGCTATGCCAGCGCGACGCTCGTCTTCGTTTTTGCTGTCGCAATGAGGGTTCCGACCGCAGTACACTGAGAGTGCGTGTCTGCCCATCCTACCAGCGTACGGCTCGCGCAGGAAGCGTTTGGGTTGACCTTCGCAAACTCGAACAGCTTGCCAACAAGGGTGACGCCTTGATTCGCTACGTTGCCGACTGGTACAACTACACGATCGCGGCTGGCCCCGTCGACATGTCGCGGTGAATCAGCCACGAGAACGTGACTGCAGTCCTAATGACCTATTTCAGCCGGCAGGAGGCCGGGGCAGGGATGGCTAGGGTTGCGTTCGGGAACGTCAAGGCCTCGGGAAAGCTCCCATTCACCATCGCCCAGAACTTCAGCGACTACAACTATGCGATCCACAACCACAGCGTGGCGGACAAGCCGACAGCCAACTTTACCGTGGGCGTCTTTGTTGACTACAGCGTACGCTGTGTCAGATTCGCCCCAGAAGATGCTATATGGACAGTGACTCGCTCGCGATTATTCGCAAACAGGGCATCGAGCCGCTGTTTGAGTTCGGTTACGGCGATTCGTATACGACGAGCGTTCCTTCTCTCCGTCCGACTCCGGAGAAGCGTACACTGACGCTCGTGACCTTTCAGCTTTAACGTCTCGGGTCTCTCGCTCTCGAAGAACAAGAAGTCGAACCCGGCTTCTGTTTGTGAGACGAACGAGACTCTTCGTCGACAGCATGCTGGCCTCAGGCTTGTACGGCTACGTCTACACCGTCATGGCGACTGTCAAGAACACTGGATTAGCTGACGGTGTCGAGGTTGCGCAGGTGCGTCCGTTTCCTTTTTTCCCCTTGGGATCCGCTTCGCTGACGGTCCGCTCGCTCGCAGCTCTACATCACCTTCCCCGACTCGACGTCAAACAAAATACCCTTCCACAACCTCCGCGGTTTCGCCAAGCCGTACCCCAAGGCGGGCAAATCGCAGGAGGTCGAGTTTACCTTCCGCAACAAGGACCTCGTCGTGTGGTCCGTCGAGAAGAAGGGTTGGATCATCCCGTCGGGCGAGTTCAAGGTCAGCGTCAGCACCAGCAGTCGCAACCTCGCTCTCTCGCAGACGTTCGCATACTAGGTCAAACGATGCCAGCTGTTGCCCTCCTTTCTCCGCTTCTCGTTCCCTTGATTCTACCATGTCGGTCACACCACTAGATTATTGAACTGACCACATTGGTAGACTAAGAAGCGACGAGGATGACATTGCTAGACTACGAAGCGACGAGCGAGGGAGAGGAGCGTCAGTGCGGCGCAAGCGGTATCTACACTAACAAGTGAGGGGAAATGGGGACGACATTTTGGAGGGGTATCGAAGGTGGGGGGGGGGGGGGGGGGCAGTGGACGAGGTGCGTCGCCTCTTACTCCTCGTCCTCCTCATCCTCCGACTCGGCCTTCTTTGCCTTCTTCGCAGCGCGTTTTGGGGCGGCTTTCTTCTTGGCGGCGGTCTGTTGATCAAGAGTGTCGAGATGGTCAGCGTCGACGAAGACGGCGACGGCGAGCGAGAGAGTGCGCACCTTCTTCTTCGGCTTCTCCTCCCCTTCCTCGTCCTCCTCCTTCTCCTGGGCCTTGGCCTTGCGCTTGGCTGGCTTCTTGACGGCCTTCTTCGGCTTTTTCTCCTCCTGACAGGGCAACGGGCAAAAGGGCAGTTCGCTAGTCTGGTTGGCAGTTGACGAAAGGCGAACACACCTCCTCCTCGGTCTCAGTGGCGTCTGCCTCCTCCTCGCTGTCGTCCTGTTCCGTCTTGGCAGTTCTCTTCTTCGGGGCCGCCTGCGCGAGGCGATCGACCATTGTCAGCGCAGTCCGCTGCGAACGATCCGTAAGGCGGGACTCACCTTCGCCTTCTTCGGCTTCTCCTCTTCCTCTTCCTCGTCTTCCTCCTCAGCAGACTGCTTCTTTTTGGGAGCGCGCGCCCTCTTCTTCTTCGGCGCCTCGATCGGGTTGCCCTCCTCGTCGAGCTCGACCGGCTTGCGCGCCGTCTCCGGGATGTCCTCGTCGGCGACTGCGTGCATCATGCGAGACCGTCAGCGAGAGGAGCGAGACAGCGGAAGCTCGGGCAGACGTACCGTGACCCTCCTCGAACGCCTTCCTCACCCTCTCCTGGTCATCGGGCGTCAAGTCCTCGTAGCCGTCGAGCTCCTCAGCCGACTCGAACGTGCTGCGCATGTTCTCGAACTGCTTCGTCGTCACGCAACCCCAGTGCCTCCAGGCAAAGCTCGAGTTGCCCTCTGTTAGGCGGGAAGGCGGATCACCAAAGGGGACGAGGTCGAACAATTGGGGTCAGCGTCTTGGCTGATAGCTTTTAGACAAGAACACGCACGGATGGTGACGAGAGTGCCGCAGCGAAGACTGCCCTGCGATGAGGGTTGAGCGGGTGCGTCGAGGACGTTCACGGGCGGCGCCGCAACTTGTGTGAAAGGGACTCGCCTTGGGAATTGAATTTCCGTGACAAGGTTTAGCACCACGGCACTTCGACGTTCCCAGCTCTAAAAGCCGGGGAATGGAAAGGAGTGTCGGGAGAGGCGAACGAAGTGAATCGGGAGGGTGAGGGGGCGAAACGGGCGAGAGAGGGCGGGTTCAAGGCGCAGCGATGGGCCGTGTCGACAATGGTAGCGGTGAGCATGGAGAAGGTCGCACGGAGCGAGAAAGGCGCGAGTGAAGGGGGAAGAGGGCGAAGGAGGTCAAGGAGCGGGGGAGGGATGGAGGCGGGGCGAGTGGGCAAGAGTACGAAGGCGCGTCAGACGCAGCTTCAACACTCGGGAAGAAGGGAGAGCAACTGACTTGCATACTCGAGACGGTAGCTCATGTTGCGAGGTGTTGTGAGGGGAGTGTGCGGGGAGGTGACGCTGTGAGGGAGCGAGAAGGCGACAGGATGGTTTGTAGTCGGGCAGAGAGGTGAAGAGGAATACACAGGACCGATCGTCAGCTCATGAACCTGTCCCAGACGTTCGAACGCGCGGTCAAGCGTGATGAGGTAGTTGCTGGACGGTGAGGACAAGGAGAGTGGTGCGGGGCTTGCGGGAAGTGCGACCGGCTTTCGCAGACTCCAAACACACCTTGAAGTAGCTAGGATGTCTCTGCGGAGCTGTTCGACCGGTGAGAAGCGGTGCGAGGTGAAGTGGGGAGGTCAACGAGGTGAACAAGCGAGAGCGTCGATGTCAACGCGGCTTTCGAGCAGATGTCGCGCTTGATGTGGTGAAGAATATCTCTGTAATGGGCTAGAAGTGATCTACGTCGCGCCGTGCTTCTTCAACATCCCGCCGCTTGTTTGACATCCCTCCCCCCAGCACCGAACGTCAAGCTGCCTCATTCCTTCAACTTCGTGCCTCAAGACGCCTCTGCAGGGTAAGATGGAGCGGTGGAAGTTGGCGTCGACCGGCAGAAAGCCCAAGCGAGCTGCGAGCGAAACCGACGATGGAGTTCGCGAGTCGTAGCAGCTGCGGCTGGCCAACAGGGGAAAGCACCGGGCACCACCCGAAGCAGCTCGGGGCTGGTCCCCATCGACACGGTCAGCTCGAGCAAGAGTGGGAACGGCAGGCCTGTCAAAGTGAAGAAGCGGATGAGAGCCCTCGAAGCGCCAAAGTCGCGGCGGTGCGAGCGACGCAGGCTCTCTTCGCCGTCCACCTTGGCGCCCTATCTGTGGCGAAGCGTACCATCCGTCCCACGCTTCACTGGTCCCGCGAGAAGCCGTCGAGAGTTGGGGGGTCCGAGTCGAGCGGGCGGCAGAACGACGGTACTTCCTGGGCTGCGAGTCGAACTGATGACATCTTCGAAAGTAGCCGAGCCGACTGACGAACCCAGCAAGCCCAGCGGACGCGTGCGAGAAGCCAGCATCAGGTCGCCTGAGTTGGCGAATCACAAGGGGGGCTCGGGCTCATCAGCAAGGGAGCGGCGCCGACACCAGCTCGCCGAGAGGTCGACGCGTGCTTCAGTGTACTACCAGGGCTCTTCTGGGTACCAGACGCAACCTCTCGCCCGCACGCGAAGTCTGAGGACGCCGGGACAGGTGGTGGGTGATGAAGGCGAGTCCCCTCCCAAACACCGCTCCAACCACGTCTAAAGGGCCAGCTGACCCGTGAATCGCGTCCGCAGTACCTTTTTGCGGCCATCGATGCCCGCAAGGCGCGCACACGGGAGCAGAGCGGCGGAGTTGCCAACGGTAGGGTGGGGCGGACGCGGTACAGCGCAGACGAGCTCAAGCGCTTGGTCGTAGAGGCCAGCGAGGCCGTGGTACGTCTCGCAGTCCGTTGGCAGGCCGATACGAGCGCGCACAGCTGATCAGGACGTCGCTTTGCCATGCCTGCTCTCCTCCGCTTCCAGGATGACAAGTCGGCCGCGAACGAGTTTCAGGAGACGCTCGAGCGCATAGTGAACGAGATCAAGAACACGACGGTATGTCCTGACCTTGGCATGACCTCTTCCAGCCCGCTGACCCTTGCGCCCGCAGGAACACTCTGGTCCGTTCCTTCAGAAGGTTCGCAAGGCAGACGTGCCCGATTACTACGATGGTGCGCCCGCTCGCATGCTTCAGAGATGCCACGATACTGAATGTGCCTCAACCCAGTCATCAAGCGCCCCATGGACCTCGCGACCTTGCTCAAGAAGGTCAAGCAACAGTCGTACCGGACGAAAAAGGCGTTCGCAGAGGACCTCGACCTCATCTGGTCCAACTGCTTGCTGTACAACAGTCATCCGGTGCGTAGCGGGCAGGGCGGAACCAGCGGGCCGAGCTGACACGGCTTTCCCGCAGAGCCACCCGCTTCGACACTCGGCTGAAGTCCTTCGAGCCAAATCGAACCAGCTCCTCGAGTTCATCACCGACCCCACTCTCTCGCAACGATCCTTCCTCGCTATCCACATGTCCTCTGCTGCACTCGATGCGCGACGAGCGGGCAGCACTCGTGTTGGAACGCCGGACGAGGATGCGGATGCGGACGCGGAGAGCGATGACGAGCCGGCACAGCACAAGAGGGCGCTGAGCGAGAGGTTGTTGAACGGGATCAACGGCGACAGTGAGTTGTATCGACCGGTGAAGGCGAACCTGGACTGACTTTTCTATCCCAGCTCCTCGCGACTCGTCTGCTTCGCCTGCACCGTCTCGTTCTGCCGGACCCGGCATCGCTCGACGTTTGAGTCGCAAATACAGTGCAGGACCTGTACGTTGTCATCCTCGTTCTTACGGCGAGGTTGCGCTGACCTCTGCTACAGCTCGGTCGCGTTTCTCCCTCGCCCGATCCGACTCCCCCTCCTCCTGCCGGCCTCCCCTTTGAAGAGCAGCCCGCCTTCGTCCGAACACCTCAGTCGATGCACGACTTCCTCCTCCTCGACCGTGAGCTCTGCAAGCTCGAAGGTTCCGGCTTCAAGCCGACAAAATCGACCGCGTCCGCCCTCCTCCCTCCTTCCGCCTTCGAACCCGCCTCTTCAACCGTCATCGCGACCAAGTCAAAACGCAAGACGCACAAGGAGCACACCGCCGACCTCGTCCACCGCCTCAACCCTGACTTGCTGCCGAAACCTCCCGCCGAACCTGCTTCTTCGACCGAAAACTCTCCCGCTGTCTCGACCCCCGTCGCACCTTCCGATCCTCGATGTCAACCATTGCAGCCTCTCGAGGCCGTCTGGTGGGACATCGTCGGGCCTGCACCCTCCTCCTCCGCCCTCGTCCCCGTTCCTTCCGCTTCAACCACCATCAACGGTATCAACGGCCACGACGCCGAAGCATCCGCCGCGCCTGCTCCGTCGGCCGCACCAGCCCTCGCAGCGGGCATGCCGCATGTTCCCTGGGTCGGCTACTCAGTGACTCCGTTCGCGAGCTCGACCGGCTCGCGTGTGGATCGAGGAATGGACGCGAAGGACAAGGGCAAGCAGAAGGCGGGAGAAGTCGTCATTCGTGCGAATGGAGTGTCGAAGCACGTTGCGAGGCGGAAAGAGGCGGATGTTGGGCTGGCGCCGAAGATGAGGAGGAATTGCGAGACGTGGAAGCGGATCAGAAGGGTCGGTGCGGTTTTGGCGAGGGAGAGCACAACGGCAGATCTCGTACGGCTCATTCGCCTTATCTCGGCCGACGTCACCTGACGCTTGCACTTGCAGGATTCGCCGGTCGTTTCGTCCGACGAGTCCGATCCCGAAGTTCCGTCTGTGAACGGCATGGACGTCGATGGCGCGCGACCTGCGAAGCGACGACGGCGAAGCAGACCGATGTTATCGGCCATTAGCGTGCCTCGGCGAGCCCTTGCTTGCCCAGCAACGGCGCCGGTCGCCGCGCGGGAAGCGGCGCGGAGCTTTGCGGGAGGTATGCTTGCGCACGCCGGTTTCGAAGGTGCGTCTCGTTTCTTCACGCTGCGATCTCGGTCCTTCCTCACAATTTGTATCGTTCAGGTGCGAACGCCGGCGCTCTCGACGTACTCGGCCATGTCGCGGGCGAGTACCTCGCAAACATGGCGCAGACACTGCGGTTCTACTCGGATCGCTATGGCGCCGACATGTCCGACAAGGTGAGCGGCGCGATCTCTGCCATCATTGACAGTAGTGCTGATCAGCCCCGTTGCGCAGCGTATCCTTGTGCACGCACTTAGCGAGAACGGTGTGCCGTCACCAGCGCATCTGCAGGCGTACGTGTCGGAAGATGTCGACCGCTATGGCTCCCGCCTCTCCGACTTGCTTGCGAAGCTCGAGCGCGCACGGCGAGAACAGCTCGACTCGCTCACCGAGGAGGACGTCGCTCGAGCCGACCATGCGGACGAAGCGCTCTTCGCGGACGACGGCGAGGCGTTTGTCGCAGGCGACTTTGCGACGCTGATCGGCGAGGACTTTTTCGGTCTTGCGGATCAGGGGTTGGATCAGGAGCTCGGCGTGTCGAGTTTGGTACTGCCGAAGTGGATCCTGCGAGGCGAGCCGCGACCGCTGGACAGCGCGTCGACAAGGTGCGTGATCTTCCGCGCGATCTGGCTCACGTAGCTGACCTCGAGACTCTTCGCAGCTCTCTCGCCTACTCGCCTCCTCCCGCCTTCGTCCCCCTCACGCCAGACGCCGTCTCGTCCCAGATCGGCCTCATCCGCCCATACCTCTCCCATCGCGCAGCCCGCCCCGACCTCGGTCTCGCCGACGAGGCAGGCCATCTCTCCGGCACTTCGTCACGCTCCAAGACCGGTGTGCGGCACAAGGTCCCGCCTCACGGTCGCATCCCGTTCAAGGGCAAAAGGCGGCCAGACGACCCGACCATGCCGGCAGCCATTGCAGCACAGCTTGCGGGCGCGAACGAGCCGAAGAAGAAGAAGAAAAAGGTCGCGCAGGTGGAAGAAGCGGTCGTCGAAAGTGGCGGCGAGTGAACGTAAAGGGAGTGAAAATCAAAGTAGCAGTACTAGTCCTCATCGGCCGGCGTGACTCTGCGAGAGAGAGATGCATAGCGATGTGCTCTACGTCCTTCGCCGCTGTTCCGCTTCGAAGACCCCCTGTCTAGAAGGATGTGATCTCGCCGTCCGTGAAGCTCAGTCCGTCGAAGTCGAAGTCCATTTCCTCCTGCTCTGTCTGGTATACGCCCAAGTGGCTGCAGCAGGCCTTGAGGAGCACTACAGAGAGGGGCACGAAGGAGCGGGCGGTCGCGGAGGACGGCGGTCGCGAGGCGCTTATCGCCGTCTCGCTCGCTATCGGCCGTCTCGAAGCTTCGACTGAGGATTGTGAAGACGAACTCGATTGGGCGGAGAGCGAGCGAAGTGGTAAACGAGTATTGCGGGGGCTTGCTGGCGGTCGACGAATCTGGGAAGGTCGAGATGGTCAGCTTCCTCCGCTTGTCGTCGTCCGTCCAAGCGCACCTGATTCTCGCCTGAGGTTTCCGGGTCCGAGAGCGGTTCGCGGATAGGGGATGGCGCGGAGAACTTGTCGGCATCGCAATCATCGAGGACGTCGACGAAGACTCGAAAGCTAGCTTGCAAATCCTGGTGCCTCGGCTCTATTGTTCGTCTTGAGCAGAGGGTTGTAAGCCGCAGTGAGGGAGACGAGAGAGACGCTTTGGGAGACAGCGGCGTGCCTGTTAAATCGGTGGGCGAGGGAGAGAAGCTCGTCCCGGACTTCGAACCCGTCCGCCATCGTTTCGGAGGTTGAGCGTCTGTCATGCAGTGAGCAACGGGGTCGGAAATTGCCCGCTAGATCTCGTTTGCCGCGAAACGAAACAGCAGACGCACCCGTCGGCCTCGTGCTCGCAACAGTCTGCGCCTCGCACATAGAAAGCTCGCTTGGCGGCCGCGCAGCGCCTCTGACTGGGCGCGAGAACCCGGGAGGAACGGCACTTCGTCTCCGAGGCTCTGAGTGCGGGAGGAAAGGCAAGGAGGATGGAGGCGACGAGGGCGATTCTGAAACGGCTCGGCGGCAGGAGTGTATGCGCAGCCATGCAGCTGTCTCCATAGGAACAGTTCGAGTGTGCGTGGTGGTGGAGCGGGCGGATCTGAGCGAAGTGTGCGAGATGAAGGAGGAGCAGAAGCGAAGGAGGAGAGTGCGACGGCCGAGTCGCTCCGGCTGCTGAGTCGCCTCCGCTACCGGCGAGTGAGCAGCGTGCTGAGTGCGGTTGTCGGGCGTAACGATGAAGCGAAACACGGACGACGTTGTGCACCGCGAGTCGAAGACGTCCGCAGCGAGGAGATCAGGCAGTGCTCGACTCTCCTCTTGGAGCGAATCGTGGCGACGCCGGTTCCCAGCAGAGCGTCACTGCTCCATCTCGTTCGCCTGTACGAGCTCGGCAATCTGGATGCCTTTGAGCCGCGCCCCAAGTGCGTACAGACGGTCCGACTCGAGACGCGAACCCACGGCTTCAAGATCACGGACGCTGCGCAAAGTGTCTTGTCGGTATCGCTCCCGCAGATGAGTGGTCGAGCGCTCTGACTGCGAGGTGTGGATGTATTTTGTGCGCGCTCTACAGCAAGCATTCGACGACCTGCGCAGTGATGTGGTCATTTTCTTACTTTGACTGCAATGCCTGCTTTCGAAGGTAGAAAACACGAATTGCCGTGAGGGAACGCGAGGCGAGAGGCATTGTCGAGGACTAGACGACACTCGGCAAGCCAGCGCCTGAAATGGCCAGACCCTGCCTGGTGCGCTACTCCCGGTTTGACAACTCGAGCGAAGTTGTAATACAGGCAGAGGCTGTAAATGCGACTACTAACCCTGCGGCGGGCTGGCCTCCATGAAGGCGGCGCGGAGGGGGGTGACCGAGACGGCGCCACTGTGAATGGCATGCTTGTCCGTTCCTTCGACCTGCGCCGACGGGAAACCGTCAGCGAGGTGCTCAAGAAAGACCGGCAAAGAGGACGGTGGACGCACCAAGTCGTCCACCTTCGGGTTGATAAGCGCCGAGAGGTCCGGCGCAAAGACGAAATGCAGCCTCTCGTTCCAGTGCTCGTCGCGCACCATCAGGCTCTCGCTCTCTTCACTCTGCTCGGTCCCGCCATATACCTGCTTCGGCTCGGCAACTGCCGCCGGTCCACCTTTCTCCTCCGAAGCGGCAGAGTCGGGATGCGGGGTCGACTTGAAGAGACGGCCGTACGAGGTGCGAGCCATAGTCGTCCATCGGACTTCTGGTGACGAGACGATGTCGGGGAGAAGCTGTAGCGAGACGTCGAGTTAGTCTCGGTTGCACGAGACGCTCACGACGAGCGAGGTTGCGAACGCACCGGCACATTGACGGAGTATACGTCAACCTTGCTGTCCCCCTCGCCGAAGCCGAGCTTGTACAGCCGCTCGACGACCTGACAAGACAGCTTGACAGCGGCGTCGACGAACTCTTGCGGAGGGGGCTTGTAACCTTCCATCAATCCCCAGGAGAGTGCGATTGCGTGGTAGCCGGAGATAGCAGCGGCCATGGCTGCACCGACAGTGCCGCTGCGGAGGGGTTGTGTCAGCTTCGATAGATGTGTACACCCTTGAGAGGGAACGAACGAGGACATGGCAAAGGCGGTACTTGTGTTGCGTCCAAAGTTCGGTCTGCGCGTGACCGGGAAATCAGTGCTGTCAACGAGGGACGCTTCCAGCGAGAAAGGCGCACCCAGAGATGACGAGGTCGAAAGAATCCGGCGGGAAGAGGTTGTTGAGGGCGATGGAGGCGCAGGTGGCTGTTCGAGGGCGAATGGCAAGGTCATCAATACTTCTTTGCGTTGTCAGCATCAAGCGAAGCAGCACACCTGGCGTTCCCTGCAAGAGAACCCATTCCATCTCGCCCTCCTTGGTCGGCCGCGGCAGGTCTCTCAACTCGCCCGTCGTCCCATCTTCTCCTGCAGGGTAATCTGCCGTCGTACATTCAGTGCGCATGTCAGCTCATGCTCTTGGGGCCACAAAGCAGCGGAGGACGCACAGTATTGGCCAGTGACCTTATCCCCGATCAAATAGCTCTTCCCGACCCAACTCTTCTGACTGTCCGGCACGACGACCCTCACGTCCCACCCGAGCTGCTCGACAAGGCTCCGCGCGAAGGGGTAGATGAAAGGGGAGTGACCGGTCTTGGGAGAGGGGCAGCCGTCGTCGTTCGTGAGGAGGACGCGGAGGCGACGGCTGGATGTCGAGGGCGTGGACATACTGTTTCGCGAGCTCTGCCGCGGTCGCGACGCGGTACGATGGCTTGTGAGAAGTGGACAGCGATCCGGATTACGAGGCGAGGTGGGAAAGTGAAGAAGACAGTTGGGAATCGCGCAGATAGCTGAGGGTGAGGCAGCAGACCAAAAAAGCAGTCTTTGTAAGCTGGCAGCCGAACAGCGAAAAAGCGGTGTGAAGATGGAAGGCAACGTTCGCAAGCCGACCCGGCCATTGATGGCCAAGTCCCGCAGCAACCTCTCAACCACGTTGTAGATAACACGGTGCACAGTACAGACATCTCACTCCAACGTATGGTACCCTCCTTCTTTCGCCGCCGTGGAAGGCAGCGGCCCAACCGGGCCGTTCCTGCTGTCCGTCTTTCCGCTGCCCAAGCCTCCTCCTCCTGCACCCTTTTTGCCCGAGCCGGATGACGGCGGTGGAGGAGGCGGAGGAGTCGCGCTGCCGGCGGAGGCTTCCTCGTCGAGCGAGAAGCGGGTTTGGTACGCGTGTTGCTGAGCGGGGGCGGACCAGACTGCGCGAGATTGCCGAGCGCGTGAGCTCAGAGATACAGTCATGCCGGTTGAGTGTACGTACCGGTCTCGCCAGTCTCGTGCCGCGCTCCACCGCCGAATGAAGGGAAGGAGCCTGGGATCCGGTCGGCCAAACCGCCTGGAAGGGTGAAGCCGGCGCCCTGGTAGCCGAAGCTGTTCTCGCCGCGTGCTCGTAGTTGGGTCAGAGCGTTCATGATGGTGATGAACTGCGCGAGAGAGGTCAGCAAGGCGGATGAAACGTCGCGAGGGCTTTGGAAACGCACTTTGAGCAGCCAGTTAACCATGATCAAGACCCGCACGAGCCCGTGGGTGCTGTTCGACACGAACCACTGCCAGAAGGATCGTCCATAAGACCAGAATGAACGGAGAACACTGGCAAGGGACGTACGAGGAAGTCGAGAAAGATGGATCCTCCAAGGACGGCGACGAACTGGTAGACGGACGCAGTCGCCGGTCAGTCCAGATCTCTCGATAATTCTCAGTCATCCATGTTAGCCATCGCACCTGTCGAACCGTCTCAGCGGCACTCGCCCCCTCGTCCATCCTCGTCACGACCATGAGCCCGACTATCGATATCGCCGGGTTCCACGCCGGTGCATCCGATAGCGCTGCCACGCAGGAGAGAATTGTGTGGCCCTGCAAGAGCCGCGTGAGGTCGAGGTCGCTCATCGCTTCCGTCGAGGGGCCGAGTCGAGGAGGTGGGGAAGGAGAAGGCGAGCGAGAGGAGTTGGAGTGATACGAGGGGTTGATGGTGGTCGCTATTGGAGCTCTGAGCTTGTGTGGGGAGCCTCTGTCGCTGTCAGCGGGAGTTGTTCGTGGTAGACCTCTCGCTAAGGTGACGCTCGCCAGGTTGGCCATGCACCACTCCCTCCTTTTCGCTCAGATGGGCTTGCTGCGCTTCAAAGATGCTTGCAGCGATTCCGACAATCGCGCTGAACTACCCGTAGGCAGCCGCTTCTTCTCCCGCCCGCTTCCACTCCTCGACGCTCCGATCCTCCCAGCCCGTTGTCGCTTGCGACATTGTGATGCGGGATGGCCTTCAAAAATCCGGAGAGGGGACGGCTTACCTGGAGCGTTCTCAGCCGTGCCGGGCTTGAACGACTCGCCAACTTTCTGCTCGTTCCCTTCCCACGACGCCCTGAAGGCTGAGACGGAGGCCATCCTTGTCGCCGGCGAAGAGGTTGCTCAAGCGTCGAGTTTGCGTCACCTATCGAGGCGTACGTCCCAGGACGTCGCAGGCTACGTGGAGACTCCGCCGTAGTCCTTCTTCTTATCGTTCTTCTTCATCTCGCTTTTATCACCCTCTAGTGCGCGTGCCCTGTCAAATTCCTGTCACTTCTCTCCGCTTCCACAGTGTGTGAGGTAGGTCGGGCATGGTAAAGCGTGCAGCTTGCAGGAAGACGCCTTTTATCTGAGCCAGCCAAGTCCGCTTCTCCTCGTCGCATCGTTCTCGCCCGGTCTTTCGCCACGATGCAATCCTACAATCCACACGATTTCTACTGCAACAACGCACGCAGGCTCGAGTGGTCGCCGACAGCCTCTTTGCTCTGAAGAGTCGCAATTGCCGCCCTGCGAAACGCTCAAGGAGAAGTCAACCGGCTTTCGCAGCGCAGGAAGGGGAGCCGCTCACCTCTGACCGAGGTCGACAAGGCGATCCAGCTCATGCGGCACGAACGGTGACAACCCGCGCACGAGGCCAGCGAGGACGGCGCCCGCAAGGCTGTCTCCCGCGCCCGTGACGGTCCCGACCAGCCGCTCGTCGAGCTCGGGGGCCGCATAATGTCGCAAGACAATTGCCTCGCTCGGGTGGCTGCTGCGGACGACGACGGTGCCCTTGCGCGAGGGGAGGGAGGACCAGGCTGCGACGTTGTCAACGCCGGAGACGCGCTGGACGACGAGGACACCTCGCGAGCCACTCTTGATGAAGAGGGAGCCGAATAGGGATGTTGAGACGAGGCGGACAGCCATTTGGGCGACGCCTTCATCGATGACCCATCTCGGCAAACGAAGCGAGAGGTCGTGCGCAGGGACAGTGACATGGTCGAACCAGGGAGCTGAGGTGTAGAGCGGATGGTCGGAGAAGGTGATGCGTTCGTAGAGGTGCGAGAGCTCGTGAATGTTCGGTGCTGAGAAGGAGACGTAGGAAGAGGTTGCAGGGAGAAGGGACGCGAGATGAGATTTCTTCTCGAGTGAGCGGAGGAGCTGGATGGCTTTGGCGTTCGATGTCGGCTCAAAGAAGGCTTTACCGACCTCCATCAGCGATGTGCGGAGATGGGAGCGAAGGGAAGCGCTCACTTCGGATATTTCGCTCGAGGCAGTGCATGACAATGTCTGCTATCGCATCCTGCGAGAGGTTGCCGTCGAAGCACACAAGCTTCGGCGACGCAGACTGTATCCGCTCAACGATCTGCAGAACTAGCGGTCAGCAAGTGCCGGCGCTGTTTTCGCAAACGCAGCTCACCTTCTTCCCGCTCAACTCGGTCGCGATGCCCATGTCCGCGATCCCTCCAATAAGGTCGCCCTTCTGGTCAAGCAAGATACCGCATGTAGCCGTCCCGCTGGTTGACGTCGAGACCAACCCATCGTCTCGCATCCCTCGCTGCGCCAGCCCGCTCTTTGCGACTCCTCCAAGCAGATCATCCGCAACAGGCGCGACAAGGAGCACGACGTCCTTGCTTTGACCCGAGAGAAGGGAATGAGCTGCGCCGGCAACATTGCCTGCGACGCCTCCGAGCGTGAGCGAGACGGTGCCGGGGGCGGTCGTTTGGAGAGGTGAGGACGACGAAGGATGCATAGTGATGTCGACAGCAAGTACGCCTACGACGACGAGCGATACCGGAGGTGTATGAGTGTCAATGGCGGTGGCAGCAGCCGGAACGGCGGATGCTGGGGAGGAAGCTGAGGGAAAGAATGCGGGCATAAGGGAGGAACTCGTCGTCGAACTCTGCCGGACCGGATTTTGTAGGTTCAGTGTGCATTCCAGTCTTGTCGTCGAAGCTCTATAGAGAGAAAGTTCCGTCACACCTCTTTCAACAGCCTGGCGTACTCGAGCGCGACCTCGCCGCCAACCTTGACGTTGTTCCGGATGAGAGCCTTGTCTGTAGGCGCAGAATCAGCGCCACGTGGCAAATTAGGGAACGAAAGCGATGCACTGCTCTCGAGCGACACCCCGCGCGACAGCTCCGCGACTCGTCCAAGAAGCCAGGGCGTGACCTGCTTCCCACTCTTGGCCATCCCATTCTCCATGCTCTCCGCAACCGCCTGGTCCACCGCCTGCTGCAACTCCTCGCCGATGTCGTGGTACTCCGCCGGTATAGGGTTGCCGAGGAGAAGAGACGACGGCAACCCCAGCTTGTCTGTCATGACGATCGTTTCTGCAACCTCCTCCGCTGACTCCATGTTCACCGGCGCTTTGAAGCCCGACTTGGCTGTGTAGAAAGCGGGCCATTCTCGGTCCGCGGTTCTGTAGACAGCGACGGGCACTGCGTGCGCTTCGAGGTACTCGAGCGTCAGGCCAATGTCGAGGATGGACTTGCTGCCGGCGCAGACGACAGCGACGGGCGTGTCGCTGAGCGAGATAAGATCGGAGGAGATGTCAAAGCCTGCCAAGGGAAGGTCAGCCCGTAGCGAGGTAGCGAGGCTTCGATCTAGCGTACTCGTCTCTGCTCCTCGATGCACCCCGCCAATTCCCCCAGTCGAGAAGATCTTGATGCCCGCCAAGTGTGCGACTGCCATCGTACCCGAGACAGTCGTCCCTCCGTCTAGTCGCTGCTTGCCAGCAGGGGTCAGTCTGAGCCGTCAGCAACGGCTTTGCGAGCGCACCTTAACCACCGCAGCTGCCAGCTCTCTCCGCCCAACCTTCCACATCTTTTCTGCCACGCTCTTCATTTTCCGCGCCTCCCAGCCCCGCTCAGCGAGATAGTCGAGGTCCTTCTCCTCCAGCCCGACCTTGATTCTCCCGTTCAGGATGGCGATAGTCGCGGGTGTCACACCTTGGGAGCGGAGAATGTGTTCGCATTCCTTCGGTAGCGAGGCAGAGTGCGGCGGTGGCAGTCCTGTCGGGCGGTTCCTTCGTCAGCTGAAGCAGGTGGGGAGGTAGCAAGGGCGGTGACAACGCACCGTGGGTGACGAGTGTAGACTCGAGCGCGACAATGGCACGTCCCTCGGCCTTGGCTTGCGCTACTTCAGGCGCAATGTCTATGGGGAGACCAGCAAGCGAACGAGGACCGGACCAAGTCGATGGCGAGAAAGTCGTAGAGAACGAGCGGGCGCGAGGTCGACGCGCCGCTGTACGCAGAGCAGTTCGAGAGAGCATCGTGGCGTCCAGGGCCAGTCAGAGAGGATAATGCGAGGAGGACGCGGTTGACCTTCGCAGCTGTCGGGCGAGAGGGTTAACTTTGCAGAGCAGGGAGGCTGCAGGCGACCAGTCGAGCTTGCGTGTGCTGTTGCCGTAAACGTCGAATGCAACGCAAGGAGACCTGCGACAGGAAAGATGAGGTTCAGAGGGGGAGAGGAGTTGGCGCGGCAGAGAAGACCCGTCTCTCGCTGCGAGGTCCGTTTCCCCACTCACACGCAGCGGGAACCGAGAGAAGTGACCGAAATTTGACAGAGCACGCGCACTAGACGGCGAAGAAAACGAGATGGAGAAGAACGAGAATAAGGAAGGACTACGGCGGAGTAGTAGCAGGTCGCGACGTCCTCGCGACGTCTGCCTCGATAGGTGACGCTTACTCGACGCTTAAGCAGCCTCCTCGCCTGCGACAGGCTTGGCCTCCTCCTCGGCCTTGGGTGCCTCCTGCTGGGCGGGCTCCTCCGCCGACAAGTCCGACGTCCACAACGTGAGGTTGTCCCGCAAGAGCTGCATGATGAGCGTCGAGTCCTTGTACGACTCCTCCGAGAGCGTGTCGAGCTCGGCGATGGCGTCGTCGAACGCCGTCTTTGCGAGGTGGCAGGCCTTCTCCGGCGAGTTGAGGATCTCATAGTAGAAGACGGAGAAGTTGAGCGCGAGACCGAGGCGGATCGGGTGGGTAGGGGCGAGCTCAGAGGTGGCAATCTCCGACGCGGTCTTGTCTGCGAGCAGGACAGGGGCCACACTCAGCAACGCTCGCCGGGGCCGCCGAGACCAAGTTCGTGGCGAGCACCAACTCACAGGCCTCGTGTGCCGCGTCCGACGCCTTCTGGCGCTGGTCGCCGGCCGCAAACTCGGCGAGGTAGCGGTGGTAGTCGCCCTTCATCTTGTGGTAGAAAACCTGTTCGCTCCCAACGTCAGCCGCCCGTTCAACCGCGTCCCAATCTACTCAATACGCACCTTGGACTCGCCCGACTGGGCTGCGGGGATGAGGTGCTTGTCGAGAACGTCGAGGATGTCGTTGCAGACATCCGACAGTTCGCCCTCCACCTTCTCGCGGTACGCCTTGATCTTGGACACCTGGCTCGAGTTGCCCTTGGCCTCCTCCTTCTGTTCGATGGACGAGATGATGCGCCACGACGCGCGGCGAGCGCCGATAACGTTCTTGTACGAGACCGAGAGGAGGTTGCGCTCCTCGACCGTGAGCTCGACACCGAGCTTGGCAACCTCCTTCATCTCGTTAACCATCTGCGAGGGAGGCACATGATCAGTCAGCTGTTTATGGGGCGCCGACTCAATCCCGCCGCCGCCTCGAGTGGGTACTCCAACGGACGGTGACGGGGCTTCACAGTCGTGAACTCGGGACTCACTTCGTCGTAGCGCTCGGCCCTGCATGGAGAACAAACATGCAAGTCAGTACGCGAACCTAGAATGGGGAGAAGGTGCTCATCGTGGGTGCTCCGCCCCCAGACAAGGACGCGCCACCACGCTCGTCTCGCTCGCTGGCCGTTCCTCCGCCTCGCGCGGGTCCAGAACCGTATCCACCATGCAAAGATAGCTGTGCTCAACCGTTCAAGCCCGCGAGCGAGGCAGCTTGCGTGCTGCTCGCGCAGTAGAACGTCGTCGTGTCGCCCGACCCGATGCGGCAGGCGTGTGGGCAGGCTGGGAGGTGCGCGCAAGCGGGGAGAGAGACTGCGAGACTGACTGCTCCGAAATGCGGGCCATGTAGACGTGGGCCTCGCGGCTGCTGGATCCTTCGGCGGCCATTGCTCGTGGATAGGTCGGGGGTGGGTGGGAGCGGGGAGAGGGGGAGCGACGGGGACGGGAAGGCTCTGCGCGCGTGCCGTTAGATTCGCTGGTCAGACGTGGACGCTCTGGCAATCGATGCGAGCCTTAGGGCAAGACCTCACGAGTTTGAGCGGTCGAGTGAGCGAGAGAGGTCCGTTGGCTGGCGACAGGGAAATGAGGACACACGCGCAGTCACCGCAGAAGGGCCCGCTCGAGACCTAGCTGCATTCACACGCTCCGGCTACACCAATTCAGCTCGTTCAAACAGTCCAACGGCGACGAGCGAGCGTGGTGTCGTCGCTGAGACAGCCTCTCTCACCCTCTTCCCCCGCTCCAAGCGGGAAATAGCTGCGAGGGATGGTCTGCGTTGAAAGAGACTGCTACAATCTCGCAGAAAGCAGCGCGACATGTCGCGAGCGGGCGTGCTGTGCGATAAGGCCGCCAACCAGAGCCTCTCCCGCTCGTTCGCTGCTCCTGACCCCCGCTAGGAATGGCTGCTCGACCGACTGCTGTTCAGGCGACTGCCCGTGCGTTCAGGCGCATTGTCCAGCCAACGGCACGCGCCGCCGTCGCCTCCGCCTGCTCCTCCGTCCGCATCCTCGCTTCGGACCCTCGTTACCTCCCCTCGTCGAGCTCTACATCGCTGGCACACGATCGTGCATTCTCGACGACTGCTTCACGCTCCGCAGAGCGACCCGCGCGCCGGCCGGACTTCAAGAAGCTCGACGCCGAGGACGTCGCCTACTTCAAGTCGGTCCTCTCGTCGCCTTCGTCGCTCGTGACGACCATCACATCGCCCGACGGGTCGTGGCAGACGGCAACGGAGGATGACTTAGTCGGGTACAATGTCGACTGGATGGATAAGTACAAGGGCAACTCGCCTGTCCTCCTCAAGCCAAAGACGACCGACGAGGTCTCGAAGATCCTGGCGTACTGTTACAAGAAGCGGATTGCGGTCGTCCCGCAGGGTGGAAACACGGGTCTCGTAGGAGGAGGCGTCCCACTCTACGACGAGCTCATCCTTTCGACCGAGGGCATGAACCAAATTCGCGCATTTGACGACGTCTCCGGTTCGTAGAACGTTTCTCGTTGTACTCACGACTATCGAGGATTGACACTTTCCCGTTTACAGGCATCTTGACGGCCGAAGCCGGCTGCATCCTCGAGAATCTGTCGACTTTCCTTCACCCGAAAGGCTACATGATGCCCCTCGACCTCGGCGCAAAGGGCTCATGCCACATCGGCGGCAACGTCGCGACGAACGCCGGTGGCCTGCGCCTTTTGCGGTATGGCAGTCTGCATGGAACGGTGTTGGGTATCGAGGCAGTCTTGCCGGATGAGAAGGGGACAGTGTTGAGCGTGAATATGCCTGGTGGGGGTGGAGCCGGAGCGCTGAGGAAGGACAACACCGGTGCGTACGAGTAACGAGCGTCTTTGCGATCTGCGCTGACTTTGCTCCGTCCGCAGGCTACGACCTCAAGCAGCTCTTTATCGGTTCGGAAGGCACGCTCGGCGTTATTACCGGCGTCTCCATCCTCACTCCTCGGCTACCCAGCGTAAGTTGAGGCTGTCGGCCGATGTTTTACCGCTCTGTATCTCTCTTCGCGGGGGTGCTGATGCCATCTTCCCTTTGCAGGCCATCAACGTCGCCGTGCTCTCCGTTCCCGACTTCAAGTCCGTCCAAACAGTCTTCAAGCAGACGCGCGCGCAGCTCGGCGAGATCCTCTCGGCATTCGAGTTCTTCGACCAGGAGGGACTCGAGATGGTCCTCCACCACACGGGCGCAAAGTCGCCTTTCGAGACAGAGGCTGAGAACGGACGGGCATTCTATGTCCTGATCGAGACGAGCGGGAGCAACAAGGACCACGACGACGAGGTGCGTTCGAAACTTTGCCTTCATCCTCCGCTTGGCTGATCCCACCCGTCTCGCGGCGCAGAAACTCGGCGGCCTGCTCGAATCGCTTCTCGAGAACGAGACTATCACCGACGGCACCCTCGCACAGGACGAGACCCAAGTCCAGTCGCTTTGGTCGCTGCGCGAGTCGCTACCTGAAGCGGCGGGCAAGATGGGCCGCGTGTACAAGTACGACTTGTCGATGCCTGTCAAGGACATGTACTCGCTCGTTGAGGAAGCGAGGGAGCGGTTTAAGGAGAAGGGGCTCGATAAGGACGGGAGTATCAAGACGACGGTTGGGTATGGCCACATCGGTGACGGTGCGTTGCGGCTCAGTTCCGTTTCTTGAGTCTACAAACGTTGATCTCTTGTGCCCTTGCAGGCAACCTGCACATCAACATCGTCGCGAAGGACTGGGACGAGAAGGTCGAGAAGGTTATCGAGCCGTGGATCTACGAGGCGACCTGTGCGTATCATCCCTTCTTCCGTGCGCGTGTGCAGCGTGTCCAGAGTGTACGCAGAGCTACCTGGGGCTCAGGGACCGTCTAGCGGCCGCTACCACCCCCGAAGCCCCTCGCTTCGCTTCTCTCTCGCAGGAACTGACTTCCGCTCGCTCCCACAGCCCAGCGCAATGGCTCTATCTCTGCGGAACATGGCGCGGGCGTAATGAAGGCGCCTTATATTCACTACTCGAAAACGGAAGCCGCCATCGGCGTTATGCAGCAGATCCGCCGACTCTTCGATCCGAGGGGGATCCTCATGCCGTCCAAATACTTGCCGATGGAGAGCGAGGCGCCGTTCGAGCAGGAGAAGAAGGAGCATGTCGGCGCGGAGCAGTAGATTTGGTAATGCAGCGGCAGTCGTCAGAAAAGCGAGATCCCGTCCCCTCTACCCCCGTGCCTAGTTGGAAGCCCCCACTGCGTCTCTCAGGGTGCTGTCGTCCTCACCAGGAGACGCTAGACACTGGATTGCGAACGGTGTTGGTGCTTGCAGATCCCGCCAAACGTTTGTCCACCCGTCAACTTCCTGCCTCCTCCGATTTCCCTTCCATCCCTTCCTACAAGATCTTCTCCTCGGGCATAACTGCCACCTCAGCCCTTTCACGGTGAATCTCCCTCCGGAATGACGCGTAGCATTCTCGGCAGAGGTGGTGGGCGAGTTTGGGTGCGCCGCAGCCGGGGCACGAGACGAGGTCTGTCAAGAAGAACGGCGAACGCAATCGGACGGTCAGCCTCGCGCGCCACAGAGCTCCGGTGTAGCCTGAAAACTAGTGCACGCACTCTGCTTCTCCTTGAGACCCTTGTGCGCACTCCTCATCCGCTTCGCCGAGTGGGTCGTCCGGCTCTTCGGCGCCGCCCACAGGATAGGAGGGAGGAGGTCTCGCAGGCTAGCGAGAGTGTCGGAGACGAGGTTGGCGAGGGAAGGAAGGGCGTGTGTGGGGAGCGCGGGTGCGAAGAGGGCGAGTGAAGGGAGTGGTGAGGGCGAGGAGCGGAAGAGGGAGAGAACGAGCTGGTGGGCTGGTCGGGGCGCTTGACGCAGAGTAGGGACTGCGAGACTGGCCATCGTGGGTCTCCCTCGGTCGCGCGTCTGGGCTTCGCGGAGGTAGAGTGCGGGATCCTCTCGAGGAGATGAAGGTCGAGTGCTCGGGTTACGCGGCGAGTGGGCGGTTGGCGGCGGTTTAGAAAAGTATTTTGGACTACTCGTGAGCTTGCTGTCGGTTCAACAAGTCAGTCTGAGCGGTGGGGATAGTTGACGAAGGCGAAGCTCTGTCGTCTCGAGCGAGAAGGAAGACGGCAGCCTCGTCGCACAATGCTTTCTGCTGAGCGCTGACAGCGCCATACGAGGCAGTCAAAGAGCGCAGCATGCGTGTACAGTTTTTCCCTGGAAGAGACTAGCTTGCGAGGACAACCGTCTCCGCTGCGAGTTGGACAATGCCGTATACGACAAAGAAGTAGGTCCTGAATCGCCCGTCTACGCCGACAGGGTCTCGACAACTGCCTCGCGCAGCTGCGCCGTTTCGTCCAAACCCGCCTTTTCCGCATCCCGGGCCTTCTCCTCCGGCGTTTTCAAGTGTTCCGGCTTGGGCGTGTACTTCTTGACCTTCTTCTTCGCCGGAACTTGCTTGACCTCGACGGGGTAGGCCCGCTTCTCCGCCTCCTGGAACTCCTGGCTTCCGTTGAACTCGGCCTGGATGGGCGCGAGGAGCGCGTTGATGGCCTGCACCGTCGCGCTCTTCAGGTCGCCAGGGTGCACCTCGCCCTTGGCGTAGGCGTCTTCGAGCTCGTCGACTGTGCGGAAGTGGCGGACCGAGCCGCCGAACTTGGGGTCGCCCTTGATGGTGAAGACGGCGTCGGCCGGTGCGTCGCCTTCGACCCACGGTCGAACATCGGCGCGACCCTGGCCCTTGAAGAGCTCGCCGATGGGGACGACGACGTGGCGGATGAATGCGAGGACACCGTTGCCCTCGACCTCGCCAGGCGCGCAGTGCGCCTTCTGGATCTTGCTCTTAACGGCGGAGGGCGAATCAAGGAAGTCGATCTTCGAGTTGGGGTCGGATGATGACATCTTGCCGCCCGAGAGGCCGGGAACCATGAGGTTCATCAAGTGCGAGCGCTTCTTGTAACCGATCTTGGGGAGGTAAGCCTCGGCGTAGGTAAAGATTTTCCGCTGGTCAACGCCGCCGAACTGGAAGTCGACGCCGAGATATTCCTCGTCGAGCGCCTGGAGGAGAGGGTAGAGAAGGCCGGAGAGCAAAGGCGACGAGACTTGCTTGACGACTTCTGCGCCAGCCTTGCGCGCATCATGTTCAGTCGTGATGGCAGACATCTTGTACTTGTCGAGGTTGTAGTTGGCGGTGTACTGGTACGACGAGCCGACGACAAACTTTAGGCGGTCGAGAGGGAGGTTGAGCGAGCGGAAGACAGCGATGATCAGGCGGCGGTAGTAATCGACTCGTGCTTCGACGAGCTCGATGGGAGCCTTCAAGTTGTCGAGGAAGGCGTGGACATCTGCGAGGCGAGTCAAACCGGATGAGGAGGACGGACGGGAAACGTGAGGTCGCGCTCTGACGCCTAGAGGTGCCGACTCACCGGCAAGCAAGATCTTGACTTCGACGTTCGCTGTCAAGAAGTCCGCAATCTTCGCCAGAGGAACGAAGTAACCGAGATGGGCTGTGAAGTCGAGGAAGTGAGGTGAGCTCTGCACCTGCACTCATAGGGATACAGGCGCCACAAGATCGCCCACTGATTCCAAATGAATGAGGCGGACTCACGTCGACCCGTCGGCGCCGTTCCCCAGTACGCAACGAGATCCCGCTCCTCCAGCAGCGCCTTGAGCTGCTCCGCGCCTAACACCTCTCCCAAGTTCTGCGTGATGAGCTGGAATTTCTCTGCCGGAGTCCTGCAATCCCACCACAAGTCGTCCGTGCGAGGCAGAGCCAGAAGGGAGGGCAGGAGAGCGCGACATCAGTTAGGAAATGAGAGTGAGTGAGGGGGCCGAAGCGAGACGTACAGCGTTGCGGCCGTCGCGGGAGGCACAGGCAGAGACCCTTGTGGTGCGTCGGCCATCCTGAACAATCTAGCGCGAGGAGCGAGCGTAGGTGACGAGCGAGACCGCCTCTCGAGGCGATAGCCGCTGGAGGTGAAGTTCCGCAAACTTGTAGGAGAACTTGTCGACCCTCCTGGTAGTCTCTCTGGAGTCCACAATCGATTCTGCTACGCCGGAATACATTACGACTCGAACGAGCGCTACTCTAGGACGGACGGCGGAGGGGTAAACGAGAAAACAGCTCTATGAGCGGGCGGTACGACGAGAACGAGTGGATGCAGTGAAGCTCAAGCGAAAGAACGGAAGGGAGCGAAGGAATGTCTGTCCGGAAGAGAAGGTGAGTCCAGTGGGGCGGTCCGAATTCGATTATTGCGCCTTCTTCGCCTGCTTCGCCTCGGCCTGCGCCTTGCGGTACGCGTGGTACTTCTGATCCGTTGCAAGAAGCCTGTTCGATAGATGCGTCAGCTTGCCTGCAGGTGGGCGATCGTGAGAACTCACCAATCCCAGATGCGAAGGCTCGAACTGTAGCATTCAGTGAATTTCTGCGCTTGCGGGCTCGTCAGCGACGTCCAGGGATGATCAGAGACCATTCTATAGCATACCTCGTGGCTGACAGCGCGAAAGAATGCGTCAGATCCCAGATAGACTCGGGAAGCGATGGAAAGGGACGCACTGATAGTCGTGGTGCTCAGCGCCGGCCCAGATAGGCAGCCAGTGATTGAGCGACCAAGGGAAGTCGTAGCCCGAGTGGGCATCGACAGCCTGGAAGAGGCGGCAGCAGATCCAAATGTACTGTCGGCACCAGCAATCCGGGTCAGCGGAACTATGGAGCGAAGGAAATGGACGCGACGGACCATGGTGATCAGGTGCATGTTGCCGCCGCTCAGGTAGCACCAGAGCAGAGGACCGCCGACTGTTCCAAGGCCGAGAACGAGGACTTCGATCGGGTGGGCGTACTCCGCGGCGAGACCGAAGGGCGCAGAGTAGGTGTGGTGGACTGTGCGTAACAAGAACAAGTCAGCTGGGTAGCGAGGACCGCGGAGAGCGGCGGTAGACCGACCCTTGTGGACGTGCTTGTACAGAGCGCTGTGAGGACGAAGTCGAGGTCAGCAAGGCTGGAACTGCCGATTGGCGACGCCACGTACCGGTGGTGCATGATGCGGTGAACGGTGTAGTGCCAGAAGTCCTCCATAAAGAAGAAGAGCATGACCTGTGAAAGCGAGATCGTCAGCTCGAGGCGAGAAAGGTGGAGGCAAGACGAGGCGCACCTGCGGGACGATCTGCCCGAAGAACGACGGGAACGGGACCTCCCAGGTCTTCATACCAACCGCGACAGCCATGGGGTGGAAGAGGTAGATCTGCGGAGCGAGGATGGTCAGCTTTCGCACAAGGAAGAACGGCTCGACCACAACGCGCCTGAGGCAGCTCAACCGAGAAGTGCGTCTTCAACACCTCCTTCGTGCACTCCCACTGTTGCTTCACCGATGGAACCTTGTCCTGCAAGAACAATGGAGGATCAACGCAAGTTCAGGAGGGAGAGTGAGCCGAACTGCGACGAACCGCCTGCAACTTGTACTGCTTGAACCACCCCATGTAGTCGATGATCATCCACGGCAGACACCGGCCAAAGTAGACGACCTGCAGGAGCGATCCCTGTGTAAGCGGAGCGCCCAACAATCGAAGGGGCGCGAATCGCTGCCGTCGACGCAGCGATCGGCTGGTCTGGCGAGAACGCGCCATTTGCTCGCAGAGTGGAGGAGGTAAGACTCGCCTCGTGCATAACGAAGGACATGATGCCGGTCGCGAGCTGTTGCGAGGTGCGGTGCGGGCGGAGGTGAGCACTGCATCTTCGTCGCTCGCAAGAGATTGGCTCGGGACGCACGGTGGTGTTTCCGACCCAGGAGTACCAGTTCATCCATGCCACCTCGAGCCAGTTGAGCTGGGCGGGGCTGACACCCACGTACAATCCGGCGACATCGTTCTGCTGCGTGCTCTTGATGAAATCGCGGACGAGCACTGTGCCGTTGTTGAGCGCCTGTTCGAACACTGTCGCCATCGTGGCAGCACACTCGACGGAACAAGAGAAGGAGCGAGAGAGCGACGACAACGAAAGTGGTTCGAGCAAGTCGACGTTCGCCACACGCGAGTCGGTCCCACAGACAATCCGCGAGCACAAATCCGAGCACCCGCGATTGGCGCACAGCAGCATCCTGGCGAAGCACAGCGAAGAGCGACGCAGCGGGAGGCTCGCTGTCGTCTTGGTAACGTAGCGAATTCGCTGACCGAGTCTCGGAGCGAGAGAGGGTGGAACGACGAGAGTTGCATGCGAAGGAGACGGGTATCATGTCGGCGGGAGTACAACAGGGCGTGGGATCGTCGGCGAGAATGGTGTGGCGTTACTGCGCGTACTCGAACTTGACGCGCGAGAGGAGGGCAGGGAGCGAGGCGAGTTGCGGGCCGTATCTGCGAGCGAGTCGTCAGGAACGCTCATTGCGCGTCGGATGCTCGAGCACGCACCGAACAGCGTTGTCGTACAGCTCAAACAACGGAAGCGCGACGAGCTTCATGTTCTTCGGGACGGTCAGAACCTCTGCGAGGAAGAGTGTCAGCGACGAGCGAGGAACAAGCGAAGGTGATTCTCACGGCGCTCGGGCATCTGCATCAGGTACCACGTCTTGATCTCTTTGGGCTTGGTTATGTGCCTGCGACAAAGCGAACAAGCGGTGAGAGGGAGTCGCGAAAAGCGCGTTCGAGGAGACACTCACGCAGGCATGTAGGGGTACTACGGGTCGTACCGAGTCAGCGCAGCTTTGAAGTAGCATAGCAACTCCACGCACCATGAACGACTCGAAGTTGGGGCGGAAGTATTGCCCAATCGGCTCGCCAACCTGCCAGTCCTCCGGTCCTCCCAGCTCCGACCCATTCATCGCCGCTTCTCCCGCGCTCTCCGGACCGAGCTTCTGGTGCATACGCAGCTTGAGGCCCTCCTCGTTCGACTCTTGCGGTTTCAGGTAGTCGCCCGGGAGCTTAAAGAAGGCGTTGGCGATCTGGAGGAGGAGGACGTGCGGGTGTCCGTGTTCGTGGACGAGCATGACCCCCTCGACCGTCCGCCTCATGCCGTACTGCGTATAGTCGGCCTCGCTGCCAGCCCGTACGAGTCGGCAGAGTCAATCTCGCCAAGTTCCTCCTCAAGCGCGACGAGAAGGATACACGCACAGCCTCTGCAAACGCGCGACGACAGACGGGTCCTCGTCCACCTGCGCCTCCTTGGTCGCAAAGCTGTAGTCTGCACGCGCAACGAAACGCGAGGGAGTCAGTTGTCCTGGGTGGGGCTTCGAAAATGATGGAAAGCGAGAGGAGGGCCCACTGCTTAGCGGGTAGCTGTGGCGGGGTTGTAGACGTCAGTAGAGCTCGTAGTGACCGTGCTCCACCGCACTCACACCTTGAGCGACGACATGGCGCGAGGTGGCCAGGACAGACCATCGTCCCTCGTCGCCCTCGTCCTCGTCTCGTCGTCTCCCTGCCTCGCTCCCGCTTACGCTGCGCTTTATTGGCCCAAGTGTCACCAAGCTTGAGATGTGGTCTCGGTTGCTGCTGCTGAACACGCCGCTTCGATCGCGGCCGCTCCCTCGATTGCCATCAAAACCCTCTCGAGCTGTCTCTCGCCTGCTCTCCAGACAAAACCGAAGGCACGCGCGACTTTGCAAAGCTTCTCTGACCAAGCGACGCAGGTGTGCAGCGCTTCGTGGGGTCAGGCAAACGGCGGCGTCTTGCAAAACGAAACGACGGGCAAGGAGGTCCCGTTCGTCCGCCTGCGCATCCACACTTACAACTATCTCGTCCTCGTGCGAGACGTCTATGTCGGTGTGCATGAGTGGATCAGGCGGGTATGGACAACTTGCGCGGGAAGATCGACCCCGACCCGATCTACCTCGTCCTCTGCGGCCCGACTGGAATTGGTACGCGTTTCCACCTACACAACGCGCAACGTCCCGTTACTGAAACACTGACACAGCAGGCAAGTCGTCGGCAATCCCGTATCTCATGGGGACCTGGTGGGAGCAGCGATAACCGCCTTTTTATCACGACCTCGGTTCGGCCAAAGTCGTCTTGTCCGACGGGCCGCAATCGTACGAGATGGCAATTGGAGACTTCGCCGGCCTTACCTTAACCGAACCCGTCCTTTGCCTGATCGACACGCCCCGAGGACCCGTCACTTCTCCGCCGCTCTCGAACGCAACCAGCATCTGGCACACTTCGAACGTCCTCTTCGTCGTCGCGTCGTCGTCGTCGTCAACGCCTTTGGTCAAGACCCTGTGGAAGGCACCCGGCGCCGCTTACTACTGGACGCTCCCGTGCGTGGGCAAGGAGATCAAGACCGTCGTGTGCGTCGGCCTTTCCCGCGCTCTTGAACAACAGGCGCGTCGGCTGTCACTCCACTCCCTCGATCTCCTCCGGCGTCAACTTCAGGACTCCGCCGACCAGTCGGATGCCATCGCGGAATTGCTCCGACTCAGCGAGCACACTCACCCGACTGCCGTTCTCTCTGTAGGCGTCGCCTACGACGCCGGTGTCCCCCTCGGACCCGCTACTGGCGTTGATGAGATATCCAACTGGATGATGACGATTTCGAGCTCGAGGAGTTGAGGGAGGGGGTCGACATCGACATCGGGCGCGACTGCTTCCACGTTGAGCCGGGTGCCACCTTCACGCCACTTGAGCTCTTCCACCTCCTTGGCCCAAGCTTCAGCATGTGTTTGAGCGCGCAACTTCGGAAGGGCACGATCAAGTCACCGCCATCTTCAGCGGCACTGACATTGATCCAGCCGGCGGGCTTGGTGGTCACCATCTCTTAGCTACGAGGTGCCGGATGGCACGCAACCTGCAGGTGCAATCCCGAGTCCGGCGGGGGTGATTCCGACTCGCTTCCTTTGGGCGGCGATTCGCGAACGCTTTGCAGACCTTACAATGCCGATATTCCGATGATCCATTCCACTCCTTCGCGCTCTCGTACGCCCTCTTCGGCGGTCCTTCGAGCACCTCTCCCTCACCGCGTCCTTCTGCGCCGTCTCGGCGCCTAACACCTCGCTTGTCGTCGCTTGCAATATACTGATCACGCTCTACACAAGCTTTCAGCAGGCGTGGTAATTGAAGCTGCCTGTCCCAAGGCTTGTCCACCAGCTTGCGGCGCCTCTGCGGATTCTCCGGATCCTCGTCGCTCGCCCCCCAGTCTCTACCTCTCTCGCTCAGTTGCACTCGCACAGCATGGTTCGACGCTCTCGCGAACATCCAGATCGACGCCGCTCACGCTCGCCCTCGCCCACCTTCTCCGAAGCCTCGACTGCCGTTCCTTCCAGCGACGATGACCGGCCACATCGACGCAGCAACTCTTCCGACGAGTCGCGTGCATCGAGTAAGACGGGCACCGATGATGACAGCGGGTCGGACTCTGCAGGCGCGGAAAAGCCGTTGCGCGGGCGCTCGGAGTCGAGGTCAAAGGCGGACAGGCCGCCTTCGCCGAACAGGCGGAAGTCGAAGCGACGGACGAAGGAAGGCTCGGACGACCCAAAGTCGGACGGTAGCAGCACGTATACATGCGACTACGAGAAGCGGCGAGGATGGTCTCGCAGCCTAAGTCGCTCGAAGAGTCGAAGCAGGAGCAAGAAGCGGCGCAAGTTGAAGACTCCGCAGTCGACATCTGGCAGAGAAGAGCTGTCGGGCATTGAGAAGGGCGGCAAGCGGTCGGATCAGTCGGATTCGGCGTCCGCGTCGACGTCGAGCGATGAGGAGTTGAAAGAAGAGCGACGGCGGAAGAAGCGCAAGGCGCGAGAGGCGAAACAGCGGAAGGAAGGCAGACAGGATGAGGCGGAGCGACCAGCCGATAAGAAGAAGCAAAGGCGGAGCGGAAGAAGCGGGCTGAGGACGAGAAGCGTAAGAAGGAGGAGAAGGAGGTTCTCAGCAGTAGCGACGAACGCGAGGTGAGTCACCTCAGTCAGTACCTTATACTTCCGCGCTGATTCGTTCCGGGTGTTCAGCAGGCCACTCACAGCCTTGGAAGGGTGGATATGTCCTCCGGCGGTTTCTCGCACGCGGGCCGTAGACTCACTCTTGTCTGTTAACTCAGGTAAGTCCATCACCACCACCATCACCATGGCGACGGCGATCGAGGCGAGGAGAAGCGCAAGAAGGTAGGGTTCGACGAGACGCACTTGCGAGACTTCGCAGAGTGCTGACGAAATCTTGCGCTACGCAGCACAAGCACCACCGCCGAAAGCACCTCAAGCGCAAGTTGCACGAGCTGAAACACAAAGACGAGAAGCATCGGCACAAGCACAAGCATCACGAGGAGGACGAGGTGAGTCTGCGTTCCTTCTTCGCTCAAAAAACGAAACTGACGTTCCGCTGCGAGCAGAATCATCCGCCCAACAACGCCAACCTGATACTCGCCGGAGCTGTTGTTGTCGGCGTCGTAGTCGTCGCGGTTCTGGCCGTCCTGTACATCGAGAATAAGTCGTCGAGAAGCGCGACCGGGACGACGTGAAGGTGTTCTCTCCGTGTTTCAAGAGAACACCATGGCTCAAGTTTCGTATGGACGCTTGTTGCAAATCGTACAACTATCGTCATCGCTTCTTGCCCGTACTCTTGGCTTTCCGCCTCCGGTCGTCCTCGTCGCGCGACTCGCTAACCTCGCCCCTTTCGCCATCTCCGTCCACCTCCACCTCCTCAGCCTCGTCGTCGGTCACAATCGCCCGCTTCTTCCCCTGGCCCTTGCTCAGCGCGCTAGCTTTAACGAACCCTCCGCTCAAACTAGCGCGACCTCCTTTCTCCTCCTCCTCGCTAACGCCTTCCTCGCTCTCCACCGCCTTCTGCTTCCCCTTCCCCTTCGAGCTCTTCAGCGCCGCCTTTCCTTTCCCCTTGTCCTTTTCCTCCGCCGTCTCCGCATCGCGCGACCCGCTCGTCAAGGACTTGTCTGCCGCTAACCTCGGCGCCTTGACCTGCTTCGTCTTGGCACCCCTCTTCGAGTCGGCTTTCAGGTCGGCGAAGGTGAGACCGCGCTGGATAGCGGCTGTTGTGAGTGTTTCGTACTGCGGAAGAGTGGTCGTCAGCACGTGCGGTCGGGAGGCGTGAGTGGGTCAGGTCCGCACCAAAGGCTCGTTTCGTCGGGCGGCGAGCTGTCGGGAAATGGTCAAGACGAACTTCAAGCCCAAACGGCGGGCGCGAGAAGGCGCACCTTGACGTCGTCCACGTTGATCGTCAGCCGTCCAGCATGACTGCGAGTTGCAATGAGGTGAGCTCTTCGTCCGTCCTTATGCGAAAGCTCCAAGGCCTACTTTGCGAACTGCTCGAGATCCTTGCCCAGCGAGACTGCGAGTACGAGCGATGTCAGCGGGGCGGCAGGAGGAAGGAGAGCAGGGGGAGCGAACTCACGAGCTTGTTGGAAGACCACTTCCGCCAGCGTTGCAACGAAATGCTCCGACGCAGCGAACGGTAGCGAGAGCTCTGGCGCCGGCTAAGATGAGCGGGGTGCCTTTGGCAGTAAGGACGAAGCGACATACCTTCTTCCTGAGCGATCTGCGAGCAGGACAAGTCGGGATCGGTATTCGTGCCTCCCTGCGCCTCTTGAGCACTGTCGTAGCACGCACCTTCGTCACCGTGTACCAAACAGCCGCCTTCAAGCTCTGTCGCGCCAACCGCACAGCACCCGCAAGACGAAGGGTGTCAGCCCGCCTCCTCTAGCGCATAGATGTTTGACTGGGTATGCACCTGCCTAGAGAGCGGCTCGTCCGCTTCGGTTGCAGTCTTCGCGCGGGGCATTGTGCGGTGTATCGGGCGAGGGACGCGTTGAGAGATGAGAAAGCGAGGACGGGATTGGGGATGCTGGAGGAAGCGCGAGGGATCGCTGGGCGCGGTGTCTAGGCGGTGTCTGAGCTTGTCGGGCTGCTGCTAAAGCGCGAACAAGCGGTGCGGCAAGGAAAGCGTTGTTGTCAACCTGCTCGACGCGTTGGCCCAAGTTGACCTCGCAACGTCCGGCGACGAAAAACATACGAAGCCGATATACCCATTCCCAAGAAGTCAAGATACTACAAAATGCACGGAAGGACTGCGAAGGACATCTACGAAGGGAAGGGGACCGAATACAGCAGCGAGACGAGGGCGAAGGACGAACGAAAACGTCTAGAGCTTGGCGCGGGGCTTCTCGTCGTACACCAAAACGTTGTGGCCCTTGCAGTCCTTGAGCAGACGTCGGAGGATCTTGCCAGCAGGCGATTTGGGGACGGCGTCGACGAGGACGAAGCCGCCGCGGATCCTGCAATCCATCATCAGTCAGCATCGCTCTCAAGGCCGAGAAGAGACGCAGAACGCACCACTTGTAAGGCGCATGCTTGCCCTCCACATGTCTCCTCAACGCATGCGCAAACTCATCCGCCCTCTTGCCGCCCTTGAGGACCTCTTTGTCAAACGGGACGACGTAAGCCCGAGGGTACTCGGTCGCGTGGTCCTGGTGGTAGATGGAGGTGACGCCGGCGTCTTGGACGAGAGGGGAGGCGCAGAGGGAGTCTTCGAGCTCGGCGGGAGAGACTTGGAAGCTGCGAGTGGAGAGGCGGCAGCGCGAGGAGCGGTCGAATAACGGATGCAGGAGAAGAGGAAGCGTGAGGACAGTCAGCGAGAAGCCAAGAGCTTAGAGAGAGTCGCGGCGCACCCCTTGACCTTGATCAACTCCTTCAGCCTGTCCGTAATGTACAAGTTGCCCTCGGGGTCAAGCTTGCCAATGTCGCCGGTGCAGAACCACCCGTCCTCGGTGAACGAGTCGGCTGTCGCTTCGGGGTTGTTGAGGTACGAGATCGTGCAGCAGACGGAGCGGATCAGGACTTCGCCTTCTTCGCCGACGTTCACCGCTGCGTCCGACGACAAACGGTTGTCAGCTCGCCGCACGTCGAAGGGAACGTGAGGTGGACGCACGCTTGCCCGTCTCCACCGAGCGGATCAGCAGCTCCGTCGCGGGATACGCAGGTCCACAACTTCCCAACTGCGACTTGAGGTGCTCCCAGGTCATGCTCTGCTGCTGCGTCGCGCCGCCCGTCTCGCTCAGTCCGTAACCGATCTTGACCAGGATCCCGAGGCGCTTGTACACTTGCTCGATGACGCTTGTGGCGAGGGGAGCGCCGCCGGAGGTGCAGCCTCGGACGGAGGAGAGGTTGAAGCCGTCGACTGTGGGTAGAGAGACGCGTCAGCGCGGGTGTAGAGTTGAAAGCCAGCGGAAACCTGCGCACCGAGAGGAGACTTGGCGAGAAGGACTGCGATGGGAGGCGAGAAGTGCAAGTGAGTTGCGCGGGATTCCTGCGCAATCTTGAGGTACGTGACCGGGTCAAACTGCATCCGCATGAAGCGTCAGTAGGGTAGAAGTTGGATATGAAGGAGCGGGACGCACCTTGCTGACAGTTGTGACGGTTGCTCCGAAGGCGACGCCGACCATGAGCACGTTCGCCCAGCCAAACTGCGAGGATACTTACTGTCAGAACAGGTGAAAATGCAAGGGAGAAGGCGTCGTGGGAACACACGATATGGTAGAACGGCGGCAGCCCAACCAACCGCTCGTTTTCGCCCAGCGTCGACGCATGCCACACCGCAATCAACGCCGATCCGATTGCTCGGTGCGTCAAGATGACGCCCTTCGACTTGCCGGACGTGCCCGAACTCCAGAAGATCATTGCCGCGCGAAGGGCATCTTCGCTTCCCGTATATTTGGGCGGAGTGAAAGGCTTAGGGTTAGGCGGGAGGAGGACCTTCCAGTCGCTCACTGTCCAGCCGCCTAGGTTCGTCACGGGCTGAACGAGCGAAAGGGCGGAAGCGCCATAGTCGTCTGCATCGGGGTTGACGAGGAAGACATTTCCCTTCGTTGGGTAGCCGAGCTGGGCTTGCAGTTCGGGCGTGAGGAGTTGGAAGGCTTGCTGGAAGCTGGAGAGGCCGGAGGCGGTCGTGATGATTGCGGCGGGCTGGGAGAGGGTGAGGATGTGGGCGATTTCTTGAGGTGTTAAGGCGGGGTTGGCGGCCGTGAGCTACGAGCAGTACGAGATCAGTGTTGCTCAGGTAGTTGGGCGTCGAGAGTATTCTGCGCACCGTCAATCCGGATGCGAGAACACCGTAAGCGAGCGTGACGAACGGCAAGCAGTTGGGAAGGTGGAGGAGGACGATGGGCGAGATGATGGCTCCGCGGTTGACTTTCGGGTCCGACGCAGACAGAGGTGCAGGGCGGAGGTTTAGGACGCCGTCGGTGAGGGAGGAAGCGACGGTAAGCGCGTCGCGGTACAGTCGGCCGTAAGAAAGGGTCGCGCCTGCAAGCTCGGCATGTCTGCGCGTCAGCAGGGCTTCCTGGGCGTTCAGGGATGGTACTGACCGGTCTTCCCTTCACGGAAGATGGTTTTCTCGGGCGGGATGGGCTCGCTCATGGCGTGTTTCTGGAGGTCCTTGGGCGTGGCCTTCCATGTGTCTGTGCCTCTGCGGAAGGGCTGCGAGAACAGGAACTCGAAGGCCTGCATTCGGCGGTCCGTGTCAGCGTTCGAGTGGGCCGCGGCTGGACAATGTAGGGTACGGACGGTGTTTGACGAGTGGGGGAGCGGGCTGGGTTTGACGACCGACGGGAAGCGGACGGCGGTGTTCTCGAGTGAAGCCATGGTCAGCCAATAGCAGTGTGTGGTCCAGCAGAGCAGTAGGAGAGCAGGAGAAGAGGGAGCCGACGACGACGAGCCGAGGATTCTCCGGCAAGCGAGATCCGGCGCGGAGTCCCGTCCCGAAGTGATGAAGCCGTACAGCCGCCGTCAAGCCGGGTGCAGTCGGCCTGGGTGCACCTTCAGCTACAGTAGACGGCACGGTACAGTGCCGCGCTGACCGGAGACCGGCGAGTGACAGAGGACAACCCAACTTTGCCCGTTCGTTCTTCGGCGAGGCGGTGCGTGCGATGGACGCGCTCGCTCATCTCGCACTGCTCCCTACGCTCTTGACTGCTGCCCTGTGACTCGCCATAGACCCGCTCAACCACGCTAGACCGGCTCGACACGCCAGACCCGACCGAACAGCCGCACGCTCACCCACCCGCTCGCTCGATCCTCATCAGCCCAAAAGTCGCCGGATGGGTCTACACACTCGCCTCCTCACGTTCGACCAGCTCGAACCATGGCAGAAGGATAATCACTGGATCACCGGAGGATATCGGCCACTCTTGCGGTCGTACAGGGGATGTCTGCGGTCTATTCTTGCGACCCACAACGAGACGGTCAATATTGTGCGCTGTTCTTCCGCTCCTTCCCAGTCCCTCTGGAACTCCACTGACTCTTCGACAACGTTGCAGTGGACGCACCTGATCGGTTCCGCCGTCGCCGTCTTCACAGTCTTCTACCTCCTCCTCGACCTGTCCCCCTCCGGCACCCTCACCCACGGCCGAAAAGGCTGGCTCGCTCCTTTCGCCGGCATACCCTATCCCTTTCCGAACGCAGCTCAGCCGAGCGTCGAGATTTGGGACACAATTGGGTTCGCGGCGTTTTTGATGTCGGCGAGCGTTTGCCTGGGTGCGTGTGCTTTTCCTTCGACTCCACTCTCTCGCTGACCAGGCGTGCGCGACAGGCTTCTCCGCCTTCTTCCATACCTTCTGTGCTCACTCGAAAGAGGTGCGGCCTGGCACTCTCCCTCGAAGCCTCGTGAAACTCACCCTTGGCGGGCGCAGGTTGCCCAACGCTGGAACCGCCTCGACTACGTCGGCATTGTTGTCCTAATCACCGGAACGTTCGTCCCGATGGTGCACTACGGGTTCGCCTGTGCGTTCCCTTCGCTCCCGCTAGGAAGGAGCGAGACTGACGTTTTGAGGCGCAAACAGGCGACAGCCACCTCCGCAACCTCTACCTCGGTCTGATCTACATCTTCGCCGCCGGTCCGTTTTGCCCCCATCCTTCCCTCCCTCCCACACGAAATGCAGCTGACAAACCTTCGCAACCCAGCAACCACCGCAACGGTCGTCTCCCCTCACGCGCAGACACCGCAGTTCCGTAGGCTGAGGACGTATATCTTTATTGCGTTGGGTATGAGCGGGGTCGTGCCCATTGGGCATGCGGTTTGGGAGTACGGGGTGAGTTCGCGCCATTTGCGCCGGAAGACCGGGACAGGGTCATTGACCGCTTGTTCGTCGTGTCGCAGCTGGAAGAAGCGTCGGCGAAGCTCTCGCTCTCCTGGCTCGCGCTTGGCGGCGCGTTGTACATAGTCGGCGGTCTCCTGTTCGTCCCCCTCCTGCTCCTGCTCCTCATCCTTCTCCTCTCTCCTACACTAACCTCCTTCCTCACACAGCTACGCCGAACGTTGTCCCGAGCGCTTCTCACCCGGCACATTCAACATCTTCTTCTCCTCTCACCAGATCTTCCACGTGCTGATTTTGCTCGCGGCTTGGAGTCATTGGACGGCTATCACGGAGGCATTCAGGTATTGGCATGGGGAGATCAGAGGAGTGTGCTAGACTGCTGTAGATGGTCGACGTCTGAGCGCGACGAGGAGAGCGCATGACGGTAAGGAGGAGAAGGGAAGAGACTTTGCTCGCTTGCATCGCATCTATATCGCTGCTGTCACGTCGGACGCTCGTGGCACAGTACGAATGAGTTGCAGGAACTATAAGGGACAATCAACAAAACCAAGAGAAGGGAAGTGCAGCGAAACCAAACACAGAACCCTTGAGAATGCTTGAGGTGGATCGAGGCGGTCGTTCAGCTTCTTTGTCAGGACCTCGGGGGTCGCCGCGAGTGGCTGTGGAGCACAAAGAGGTCAGCGACGCCTCCCGTCGACTTACGACGCCCGCCTCGCCGACTCACGCGACCCCTCGTGATCCCCACATCCTTCGACGAGTCTGCTACCAACCCCCTCCGCTCCTCGTAACATCAACAGCCAGTCCGCCCGGTCGAGTCAACGTGCGTTGGTAGGCCAGACGCGCGTAGGCGCCGACCAGGAAGGAGAGGGCGCCGCTGGAGGTGATGTGGGGGAAAGGGTTAGTCCGGGAGGAGAGGGAAGAGCGAGGAACGCGTGGGAGGAGCAGAGAGACGCACAAGGTGAAGAGACCGCGGTGGCGGAGGTGGTGAGTGGCTGCCATGGTGGGTAAAATGGTGTGCGTGAAGGGGGGAACAAGACGCAGACCGCGAGCGGGGTCAGGCGGGTCGATCACGGCGGAATACAAAAGGGTTGCAGCGAAGGTCGGAATGGCGCCCACCTCAGCTCGCCAACAACTCCTCCGGGGCGCTCGCGGTTGGCACAGGCGTACTCGTAGCATACGCTTTGGGTAATCATGCCCTTGTCAGCGGGTCAATCAGTGCGGTGGAAGCGTCTGTAGCGTCGCTCCGCACGGTACTCGTCCCTCGCCGCCTCCTCCTCCGCCTTTGTCAGCCTCCCACGCTCGAACCCATCCGCTTGATGGCCAGCACGGCCCCGCACCCGCTCTCAGGCTTCGCAAAGGGCTCCTGGCCAGTGCCCGACTTCAGCCTCGAGTCGCGGCGGCCGAAGGCGTCCTCGACCCTCCCCTCGCTCTTCACTCACCGAGACGTCACAACCGCTTTCAGACCGCCCGACGAGGAGAAGGGACGGTCGCTGAGGTCCAAGAGTCAGGCCAAGTCGACTTCGGCGCTGTTCAGCGGGAGCGACGTCTCGAACCAGGGAGCGGGAGGGTTCAGTCAACTTGGCTCGGAAGCGGTCTTTGCGGGCGCGCTGGATCAGGACGGCGGAGACGACGAGTACCTGGACTCGTGGGTGGCGGACGGAGGTGCGCTTGCGGCGGAGGAGACCTCCGACGAGACGACCGAGCAGGTCAGGACGCTCGAAAGGACGAACGCCTTTGGGCCTGAGCGCGCTGCTTTGCCGCCAGCTGGAAATACGCGGCAAGTGATGGACTGGACTGTGGTGCTGGAGAACGCAGTGATGAAGGCGGACGGAGACATCAACCTTCAGTGAGTCTCGCTTCCCTTCCCGTGCTCCTCGCTTTGATGGCTGATCGAGACGCGGCTACTGCAGCGACCGAGGCATAACCTGCGTCCCCGACTCGATCTCCGACCTCGCCACCCTCCGCTCCTTTAAAGCCGCCTTCTCGAGAACCACCTTTGCCCGAACCCAGTCCAGTCCCGCTTCCGTCGCCTCCTCCCGCCGATCCTTCGAACGTACCTCCTCCGGCTCCATCAGTGCGGTCCCTACCTCCGTACCCGTCAAGCTCCTCCTTGCCAAGAACCAGCTCACAGCCGACTCGCTCTCGAACGCCCTCTGGTCGCTCCCGAACCTCCAGGTCCTCACCCTCCGGCAGAACTTCCTCGAACGGCTACCCGAAGGCGTCGGTCGATTGACAGGACTACAAGAGCTCAACGTCGCGAGCAACCGCCTGAGATACCTCCCCGCCGAGATCCTCCTCCTCGACAATCTTTCGAACCTCGCGATTCACCCGAACCCATTCCTTCCTGCTCCCAAGCCTTCTACGCATTTTTCATCGAGTACATCTGCCTCGCCTGAGTCCCACCCTCTCCGCAAACGCCTTCTCGGTGCCCTCACTGTCCATCACGCCGTACCCTCACTCAAGGAGACATGTATCCGACGCCTCCTCACTCCTTCTCGTCCATCTTCGACTGTCCCGCCCATAAAAGCCGAATACGACGTCGATTACGTCCGCGCAGTCCTTCCAGACCACCTTATCTCGCCTTTCCTCTCCACCTTCCAAATCTCGCCTCCGACTCTTGCCTTCGCCGGCCAAAGACACTCGTCCGCCTCACCCACTCTCTCACTCGACTCTTTCGCCTCGACTTCATCTCCCCAACCCTTCGACCCCTTATCCAACATCTGCCGCTCGCCCCTCCACGCAGGCGAAGACCGCGTCTTCTTCATTCCAGCCTGCGAGCGGTTTGAGTGGGTCTCCGAGGCGATGCTCAAACCTGCGCAGAAGGCAGACGGGAAGAAGGGAAAGGACGGGGAGGTTAGGAACATCCCGATTCGGTGGAGAGGGTGCACGGCGGCGTGTCTCGACTGGCTCGAGGAGGAGGAGCAAATCGACGAGACCGCTCAAGCTACTTAGTAACCTGATCCGCCTCACACCTTGCCCTCCGCTTCTCCCTCTCTTTCAACCCTTTCTCTCGCCCTTTCAATCGCTCGATCATTCGTCTTTCTCATCCTCGCATCACAATTTAACCCGCAACCTTTATCGCATACTGTAGGAACTCTCGCGTCTCCCCCATAGTCGCAGACTCTGCAGCCTGCCTTCCCGGCGTGGCGCAATAGACGACTTCCTCTCGAGCGTTGAAGTGGCGGAGAGACGAGAGTGATACAGTCGCGCGTGCGATACATACTGGTCTACAGGTCTGCAGTGCGGTAAGAAGTCGGGTGCGGACGAGGAGGAGCCGCGCTGCTCTGTCCGCCGGCCAGAAGTTCGTTCTCAGCTTGAGGGGAGCTGCGAGGCGCAGATTGTCAGACGCTGCAATCTCAAGCAGCGTGAAGCACGCACTCGACGGCCTTGACGACGACGGGTATAAGCGAGCCCGTCGAGACGCTGACTTTGCGGTGGTTGACGGCGCGCAAGAAAGATTGGATAACGCCGCCGTGCGCCGTGATCGAAACGAACTGAGCAGAGTCGGTTGCGAAGATCTGCAAGATGGCCGTGTCAGCGATACAGCCGTTGGTCGGCTGGGGACGGCGGCTCACCTTGTTCAGGACCTGCTGAGTCCTGAGCGCGTGTTGCTGATCCGACTCTCGCCAGCCGGGGCTCCAGAGCTCGTCTGCGAACAGTTGAGGTCAGCAAAGCTCATACGGGAGGCGACGGGCTGCACACCATGTTCGGAGAAAGGCACCTCGAGCCTGAAGGACGGGTAATGCCGCTTGAGGTACGTCTTCGTGTTTCGCTTGTCGCCTGTCCACACAAGCATCGTCAGTTCAACATCCTCAGAGAAAACATAGCTCGACTGACAGGTATGGACGCCCATCGTCTCGCTGAGTAGTTTGCGAAGATTAGCTGAATCCTCGGTCCGATAGAGGAGCGCGCGCACCGCAGATGCTCTCGTATCAGCGGCTTCTTGTGATAGCGATGCTCTTCTAGGATGTCAGACCAGGTGATCTCGAGGGTTGAAGTGGCACGCGAGAGCGGGCTCGAGTAGAAACTCTGAGGGAGTGGCGCTCCGCCACGAATCTCTCGCTCCCAGGCAGCATTGACGCGAGCAGCTTGCCGTTCACCGAGAGGAGTGAGCAGCGGATCCGGTCCCCACTGTGAGACGCATGAAGTCAGCGGAGCGAAGTTGTCGACAACTCGAGCTAAACGCACCTTGATCTCGCCGTCACCTTCCAGCATGCTCCAATAGCTGTCCCACGCCTCAGTCCCGTACTTTCTCTCGCCTACGTTGTGCCAGCCCTCGCCATGTCGTCCAACGAAGAAGACCTTGTAAGCCGTTCCTACGTCCGCCTCCCGATTGAGCCGGTCTATTCGCTTATCGAACCGCCGCCATCGTTCTTCTGACTTGTCCAGCAAGCCGAAGGAGTCGTCGAGTGGATCGTATGGCGCCGAGTCGTTGAAGTGTGAGGAGGACTGAGCGAAGACTGCGTTGCGAAGGGAGTCAGCAACGCCCGAGTCATCTTGAGAGTTCCGCTACGTACAGCCAGTCACTACAGTGTAGTTTGTCGGGCAGAAGGTCTGCGTCTCGCCTCGTCTGGCCGGAACAACTTCGTTTCGGTCGAAGGTGGGGCCCGAGGGTGGTTGAAGGAAGAGGAGGGACGAGAAGATGCGGGAGGCAGCCAGCGCCGACATCGTAATCTGCAGCGTCCAAACTGACGCCTCAGGAGGCGTGCGAGACGGTCGGCCGTTCGTGGTTGAGCAAGACAGATGATCGCCGCCAAACTCGGTGAGGTCGAGAGAGGAGGTCGTGTACAGATGCTTGCGAGCCGCAGATAGCTGACGCAAGCTCGCACGAACCTAGCGGGGGCGTGACGGACGTTGACGAGAGGCTGCGAAGAGAAAGAGGAGGTCGTGCGAGCTTCTTCTGAGCCACACCTCTCTAAATTCGGTGAAGTCCACACCTGTAAGTACAAACAAGACTCTACTGCTGCTCTATCGAGCCTTCCCCGACCAGAACCGCCTCATTGACCCGCTCCTTCTCGTCAGTGAGCTGCCAGCTCTGAATGCGCTCGCCAAAATCTGACAGCTGGTACACTCGCATGCGCCGCGTGAACGTCGAATTGCCGTAGCCGGAATACTGCCAATGGTAGGCTGATGAGCATTGAGGCGAGCAACCAGAGGAAGGATGTCAAGCGCACCGTGGCTCCGGCGCCGAAGCAGATCCAGACCCCGTCGATCCGCCTGCAGTCGCTCGTGATGTGACAGTGGCCGTGTGCGACTACCTTGACCTCGGGCCTGCCCGTCGTCGGAGTCGCCGCTTCGCCGTCCCAGAAAGCATCCACGGGTGCGTCTCCTTGGCCTCGGGGCGCGGGAAGCTCGCCTTGCGCGAGCACGCCTTGCTGCCAGAAGCCGCTGTCGGTCTTGGATGCGCCGTCGCCCTCGAGGCGCTCGCCGATGCGGAGACGCTTGCCAGAAGGCGAGACGTCAACCTTGGGCGAGTAGGCTTGCCGAAGCGGGATGTGCATGAAGACCCTGCCAGTGAAGGATGTCAGCTCGTGCATGACGGAGAAAGCAGAGTTCAGCGCACATCGCGTTCGGCTTGGCCTGCATAGGCGACGCCTTCGTCGGTCCGGCTGGCAGTACCGTCGGCTCGAGCCATCCTTGCTCAGCTAGCATCTCCTCCTCCGCCTCCTCAAGTCGATCCGCGGATGCGACGCTGACCGTCTCCGTCAGGCCGTCGCCCTTGTTAGCGGAGGACTCGAACGAGATGTCGTCGTCCGGGTTGTCGACGATGTCGCTGCCGTCGTAAGGCTCGACCGCAGGCGTAAGCGAGTCGTCGTCCACAGCCTCACCGAACTCGGCTTCCGCGTCGGCCTTCATTTCCTTCTCCAGCTCCTGCAACTCCTGCACGCCCGCCTGCTCCCACTCCTCGTTCAAGTTGGCGAGCGATCCCTCCTCTTGTCGCTTGGTAAACCGCACGAGCCGGCGTCCTCCGTTCGAGTCAGCTGCAGGCTGTGCGGGCTTCTTCTTCGGACGGCCGGGGCGGCGGTTGCTCGAGACACGGTTCGCCGTGGTGAGCTGGGAGGCCGGGGCGTACGGACGGGTGTACGTCTTCATCTGGGCCGAACGACCGCGAAACCAGTTGATTCTGCGCGAGAAGTCGTCAACGTCGGGCTCGAGTGCAGCGGAGGAAGCGGAACGAACTGATCCGGTTTGAGGTAGTCGTACGAAGGCTTCGCCCAGGGATTGACATTGCGAACGTTGGCGTGCGAGTCGAGGAAGTACAGGTTGAAGAGAGCGACGTCGTCGTCGGCTGCGGAGGGGGAGCGAATCGAGCGGACGTAGTTGCCAATGCCGGCGACGCTAGATGGACCGGCCTCGCCCATGAAAAACGGGAGGTGTCGCATCAGGTCTGTGTGAAAGACAGAAGGTCAGCTAGGAAGAAGACGGAGTAGCACAAAGAGAAAGCAGAACGTACTCATCTGACCCTCCCTCGCGAGGGTCGTCTCCTCCTCATCGTGATTGCCGAACACAACCGTCCAAGGAATGCCGCGCTCGTACAGCAGCGGTGCCCACTTCAAGATGACCGACTGCGCATCCCACGACGTCTCCTGCCCATTCAACTGGTCCCCGCTGAAGACGACCAAGTCCGGCTTGACATCCTCAAGCGCCGCCTCGAGCCACTTGAGACTGTAGACGTCCGCGCCAAGCTGCTTGCATTCGGCTTCGCGCTTCCAGTTGAGGTCGCGGCACGTGCCGGGACCAACGGAAAAGTGCAAGTCGGCGATTTGGAGGATGGTGAAGTTGCCGGCGTTCGAGAAGCGGAGGACGGGCGTTGCAGGGAGCTCTGCGGGACCAATACAATCAAATTTATTCGTATAAGAAGTATGAAGGGGCAAAGAACGCCAACGCACGCTTGTTCTCCTTGCGGTAGGCGAGACTCGCCCCAACGCGTGTACCCTTTCCATAGCCCGTTCCAATCGCCTTCGCGTCGTCCGTCCCACCCGTGACCATCTGCTCAATCCTCGTGAAACCCGGCAAGGGATGCACCTCGCTCCCGCCGTACAAGACGTCCAGTTCCGTGATCGGCTCAAGGTTTCCAGCACTGCTGTTCGCGCCCTCCGCTTTCCGCGCAGCAAAGACGTCCGATTGAGGCGTAAGCTTGTAGTGGAGGAAGAGCGGGGTCATGCGCGGCCAGACGCCTTCGCGGAGGGAGGTGGAGACTTCGACCCAGGTGTCCGAGTCGGAGAGGTCTTCGGTCGAAGCCGTGTGGTTCAGAAGGCGGATGTCGGTGATGACGGGTGCGTCAGAGCCAGGGAGGAGGCGGCCTGCGTAGCGACGAGCGTGTCAATGGCTAAGGAAGTGCAAGAGGCAAGGAAAGGCACTCGCGAGCGTAGATGTAGAGGTAGTACACGCCGATGCGCTTGCTCAAATCCTTGTCAATCCTCTCCCACTTCCCACGCGTCGCATCCTCCTTCGCCGACGATGTGGGCGAGCAGAGGTCGTACAAGCCGGGCGAGAGGACGCAAGTCTTGATCTGCAACTCGGTGAATGGCGTCGTGCTCGGCTCGAGCGGATCCCATCCACTTTTCGCCTTGTCGCCCATCGACGACATGTCCCATAAGTCCCAGTCATCCTCGTCCGCCCAGCTGTCGGTCGGCTCGGCACCTAGTTCCGTTCCTCCCGCCTCGACAACCTCCTTCGGCGGTGTTCGGGTGAAAGCCACCTGATTGGCTTGGTGTCCGAGGTTGATGGGCTTGCCGTACGGGCGGTCGTAGGGCGCTTCAAGCTTGTAGCGAGCGGTGAGGAGCGAGGCGAGGAGGATTGTGAGGCCGACAAAGACGATGCGGACGAAGGTACGCGACGACGACGGCGAAAGCATCCTGACAGTCACTCGTAGGCGTCCAACAAGCAGCCTCCTCGCGCGGTTTCCGCTGATGCGACCCTCCCGTCCTCGAAACTGATGAAACGGTGTGGTGTGCTGTCAACCGCGTTGGGCGCCGCGCTCGTTCCTGCAGTCGACCCTGTAGCAGTAAAGCAGCAAGTGAGAGATCAGCGGCAGCCTGAGCGTGCGTGAGGAGGGAAGCGGGAGAGGACTTCGTCCCGAGACACCCAAGTTCCCTCGAACCCCTGTCCCTGCTTGCCCTTTCGCTCACTCGTCGTCCTCTGGCGGTATAATTCGCAATGCTTGTTATAAAGCGCATACAAGCACATCTGCAAGGCCCGCACTTGACTTGGCCGAATCAAGGACACCACATCGATTTCTTCGTCACCGGCACCCTTATCTCGAACTCTTTCTCGCCGCGTTCACGCACTCGCACTCGCTGCTTCCTGGCTGGATCCCTTCCTGACACACTCGAGCTTGACTCTTGCACACGCTGCTGAGCTCCCCTCGCCTCACGACAACCGGATAGTCCGCGGTAAACGAGATCTATCGATAGGTGCGTTGATGTCGATCCAGCTCGCCTCGTCTTCTCTGCAAGGTCGCTCTGTTCTTCCATTGACTCTTGCGTTTCCCTCGCAGCACCCAGCGAACCCGTACTCCACTCACCGTTCGGGAAGACACCGCTTTTCGCGTGATCGGCTTGCCCCCTTCCTTCGCTCTTCTCCCTTCCTCTCTCTCTCACCTCACGCACGACGCCAGCCATGAGCAGGGACATCACCGCGCTCAAGACGCCGATGTTCGTCCTCCCACTCGCTCTCTTACGACCTCTACGCTCACTGACAAGACCCCCGCACTTCGCCGCCCCACAACTAAACGCCGTCCTTCGTCCCCAGGCCGTCGCGCCCAGAGTCGCCCGGCGCCATGACGCCCAGCATCAACTCGCTCCGCCGTCTCGGACGCTCCCAGCCTCTCAGGAAGATCCTCGTCGCCAACCGCGGTGTGCGTCGTGCTATCTTCCCTTTTGAGGGTTGTCAGAGGAGACCGGTTGTGCGGTCCGATCGTGCCGATGCACGGTGCAGGGAGACGCAGCGGACGCAAGGGAGGATGAAGTGGGGATCAGGCTTGATTGCATAGCGCGAACGGCAATCTGACGCCTAACTCGACCATTCCTCTCCTCCCGATGATTCGCTCGACTCTTGCAGGAAATCGCCATTCGTGTCTTCCGTACCGCCCACGAGCTGGGCATGACCACCGTCGCCATTTACTCGCACGAGGACCGTTTCTCAGCACACCGCAACAAGGCCGACGAGGCGTACATGGTCGGCAAGGGTATGACGCCCGTCGCAGCCTACCTCGCTCAGGACGACATCATCCGCGTCGCTCTCGAGCACGGCGTCACGATGATTCACCCCGGGTACGGCTTCTTGTCGGAGAACGCGGAGTTCGCTCGCAAGGTTGAAAAAGCGGGCCTCATTTTTGTAGGCCCGCAGCCTAAGGTAATCGACGGACTGGGAGATAAAGTCAAGGCGAGGAAATTGGGCAAGTTCACTTTCTGGAGTCGGAGCAGCACTCTTTGGCCTCAGAAACGCCAGCCAGCATGTCCCACGCTAACAATCTGCTTGCTTCGCGTCTTTTCCGGTCCTCTCGTCGCACGCGTCCTTCTATGAATCCCATTCTACCCCGCAGCCATGTCGATCCAGGTCCCTGTTGTCCCCGGCACGCCCGGCGCCATCGAGAACTTCAAGGAGGCGGACGCCTTCGTCGCCGAGCACGGCTTCCCCGTCATCATCAAGGCCGCCATGGGTGGTGGAGGACGTGGCATGCGTGTCGTTCGCGAGGCGTCCGAATTCGAGTCGGCGTTTAAGACGGCCGTCTCGGAGGCGAAGAGCGCGTTCGGAGATGGTACGGTCTTCGTCGAGCGCTTCCTCGACCACCCTCGCCACATCGAGGCGCAGCTCATCGGTGACTCTGAGGGTGAGTACTGCGCGCAAGTCGAACGAGGAAAGCGAGATTGACGGAGTGAATGCCCGCAGGCAACGTCATTCACCTCTTCGAGCGCGACTGCTCCGTCCAGCGCCGCCATCAGAAGGTCGTCGAGCTCGGCCCTTCAACGAATCTTCCGGACGAGTTGCGCGAGCAGCTCCTCGCCGACGCCGTCAAGATCTGCAAGGCCGTTGGATACCGCAACGCCGGAACTTGCGAGTTCCTCGTCGACTCGCGCGGCTACTACTTCATCGAGATCAACCCGCGTATTCAGGTCGAGCACACCGTCACGGAGGAGATTACCGGAATCGACATCGTCGCTGCGCAGATCCAGGTGCGTCTCTCGTCCGGGCGACCTTCTGGATTTTCGCCCTCCCTGACTCCCTCTCTCTTGCAGATCGCCGCCGGAGCTACGCTCGCCGAGCTCGGTTTGACGCAGGACACGATCACAAAGCGCGGCTACGCCATCCAGTGCCGCATCACGACCGAGAACCCCGCTGCCAACTTCCAGCCCGACACAGGCAAGCTCGAAGTCTACCGCTCTGCAGGCGGTAACGGTGTTCGTCTCGACGCGAGTTCGGGTTTTGCGGGGGCCCAAATCACGCCCCACTACGATTCCTTGCTCGTTAAGTGCACGACTCGCGGCGCGACTTTCGAGATTGCTCGCCGCAAGATGCTGCGTGCTCTTGTAGAATTTCGGATTCGCGGCACGTACACCAACATCCCCTTCTTGTTCCGCGTCCTCTCACACCCAGCATTCGTCGAGGGCAAGACGTGGACGACCTTCATCGACGACACTCCCGAGCTCTTCAACCTCGTCAACTCGCAGAACCGCGCTCAGAAGCTCCTTTCGTACCTCGGAGACCTCGCCGTTAACGGCTCGTCGATCAAGGGCCAGCAGGGCGAGCCGGGACTGCACGAGGAGATCCCCATCCCGACCTTCTACGACTCGAAGGACGACTCGAAGCCGATCGACACGAGCGCGCCTTGCGAGACTGGATGGCGCAACATCATTCAGGAGAAGGGTCCCGAGGGCTTCGCCAAGGCCGTCCGCGAATACCCCGGCGTCCTGATCATGGACACGACCTGGCGCGACGCTCACCAATCGCTCCTCGCGACTCGCCTCCGCACGATCGACATGGCCAACATCGCCAAGGAGACGTCGCACGCGCTGCAGAACGCGTACTCGCTCGAGTGCTGGGGCGGCGCGACCTTCGACGTCGCGATGCGGTTCCTCTACGAGGACCCCTGGGAGCGCCTTCGCGAGCTGCGCAAGCTCGTTCCCAACATCCCCTTCCAGGCGCTCGTGCGCGGCGCGAACGCGGTTGGCTACACGAGCTACCCCGACAACGCCATCTACGAATTCTCGAAGCGCGCAGTCGAGAACGGACTCGACATCTTCCGTGTCTTTGACTCACTCAACTACATAGAGAACATGCGTCTCGGTATCGACGCTGCCAAGCAGGCCGGCGGTGTCGTCGAGGCCGTCATCTGCTACACCGGCGACGTCGCGAACCCGAAGGGCCACAGCAAGTACACGCTCGACTACTACCTCAACTTTGCCCAAGAGCTCGTCGACTGCGGCATCCACGTCCTCGCAATCAAGGACATGGCTGGTCTTCTCAAGCCCGAGGCGGCGACCATGCTCGTCGGCGCTCTCCGCAAGAAGTTCCCTGACATGCCCATACACGTTCACTCGCACGACACGGCGGGTATCTCCGTCTCGTCGATGCTGGCCTGCGCTGCCGCTGGCGCCGACGTGGTCGATGTCGCGATCGACAGCATGTCCGGCACGACCTCGCAGCCATCGATGGGTGCCGTCTGCTCGGCGCTCGAGCAGTCCGGCCTCGGCACCGGCATCTCGTATGCCAACATCCAAGCGCTCAACCTCTACTGGTCGAACGTCCGCCAGCTCTACCAGTGCTTCGAGGCGAACGTTCGCGCTTCCGACTCGGTGCGTACCCACATTCTCCTCCTGCGACTCGACCCAATCCGCTGACTGTTCCGCTTCTCTCGGACCCTTCGCCTCCTCTCATCGTCATCTCCGCCGCGCAGGGCGTCTTCGAGCACCAAATGCCGGGCGGCCAGTACACCAACCTCATGTTCCAGTCTCAGCAGCTCGGTCTCTCTGGCCAGTGGAAGGCCGTCGTCAAGGCGTACATTGAGGCGAACGAACTCTGCGGCGACATTGTCAAGGTCACGCCGTCATCGAAGGTCGTGGGCGACTTTGCCCAGTTCCTCGTCGCCAACAAGCTGTCGAAACAAGACATCCTCGAACAGGCCGACAAGCTCGACTTCCCATCATCGGTCGTCGAGTTCTTCCAGGGCTACCTCGGACAGCCCGTCGGCGGCTTCCCCGAACCGCTCCGCTCGATGATCATCCGCGACAAGGGGCGCATCGACGGCCGCCCCGGTCAGGACATGAAGCCGTACCCCTTCGCCGAGGTTCGCCAGCGTGAGTATCGGTCTCGGTTTCTGTCAACGAAGGCAGCCCGCACCAAACGGCGGCGAAAGATTAAGAATGCGGTGGAGCATAACCCTGACTAACTGACCTCGCTCACTCCCGCAGAACTTGTCGACAAGTACGGCTCGTCGATCTCGTCGTGTGACGTCCTCTCGTACTGCATGTACCCCAAGGTCTTCGAGGAGTTCAAGGAGTTCAACCTCAAGTACGGCGAGCTCTCGTAAGTCAGCTTCCGTCTCCTCCTGCTTGACTTTGTCGGCTCACGTCTTGCTTTGCAGCAAACTCCCGACGCGCTACTTCCTCGCCAAGCCTCCGATCGGCGAGGAGGTCCAGGTCGAGATCGAGCAGGGCAAGATGCTCATTATCAAGCTCATCGCCGTCTCGCCCGTCAACCCCGTCACCGGCATCCGCGAGGTCCTCTTCGAGCTCAACGGTGCGTGAAAATCCGTCCTCATGCGGCGAGACTCAAGCTGACGCTTCCGTCGGGAACGCAGGTGAGGCCCGTCTCGTCAAGATCGAGGACCGCAACGCCGCCATCGAGACTGTCCGTCGCGAGAAGGCGACGAAGGAGCCCGGATCGATCGGCGCATCGATGTCGGGTGTCGTCGTCGAGATCCGTGTCAAGGAGGGACAGGACGTCAGGGCCGGCGACCCGTGCGTGTCTCTCTCACCGCACAGCGTCTTCCAAGCCTTCCGCTGACTGGGCACAATCTCTTTTTTTTTTGCCAGCGTGGCGGTGATGAGCGCGATGAAGATGGAGTCGAACGTCTCCTCCCCAGTCTCGGGCAAGGTGAAGCGCGTGGCCGTTCAGGCAGGCGACTCTCTCGACCAGGGTGACCTCATCCTCGAGATTGTGCACTCGTGAGGCGGTGGTGATGATGGGTGGGTTAGGATGGAGGCGTTGTGCCGAGATTTGACGCGGCTCGGGGTGTTTTGCGAATCTGAAAATACCCAAGCTGTACCTTCTCACTGCGCGACGCGGATGGAGAGGGCGAACGCTGTGGGTACCTGACTGCAGGGAAACGAAACGGATACAGTGACAAGAGTTGGGGGGTCCAAAAGAGCTGTACATAACGGCGGCCTCAGTTCTTCGCACCTCCTCCAAGCCCACTCATCCCGAACACCTGCTTCGCCAACGCCGCAAGCACCTCGGCCTTCTCCGTCTGCGGCAAGTCCTTGAAGACCGAGTAGACTGACTTGCCCTTGGCGTCGCGGATCGCGCCAAGCTTCGAGCCGCCGAACGCGCCGATTGCTGCGCCGGGGAGGTTGCCTGCGATCTGTCGGGGGGGAAAGGCGGCGGAGGAAACGATGGCGCGAGAGACAGGTCCACTATGCGACGTCAGTACGTGACGGTCGCGCAGTGCATTGAGAGCGGGGGAACTTGGGGACGCACGAATCCGATCACCGCTCCAGCCGCCCCGCCGGACCAGGTCCACCACGGCAGCACCCGGTTTACCTCGGGTCTGAGCATGTCCTCGAAGACGTTTCCGAAGACATGCTCCGCGTCTGGCCGTTCGCGGTCCTCGGGCTCTTCGTCCGCGGCCGCACTCGTGCCCGCTCCGCCGCCGAAGAACGACCAGAAGTTCCCGCTGTCGTCCGCGTCGTCCGTCCACCGACTCCGGTTCGCCTGCCTCAGCTCGTCGTACGCCTGTCGTCGGTGCGGGTCGGACAGCGTGTAGTGTGCGTCGGCGACGGCTTGGAACTCGACTGTTGCGGCGCGGCGGCGGGCATCGGTTGAGGGGCCGGGCGGGACGCGGTCAGGATGGCACTGCAGAGACTTGCGCTTGTAGGCGGTCTTGATCTGGTCAAAGGTGGCAGCCTCGGAGACGCCTGTGCGCGGCGACGTGCGTCAGCGACGGGGCGTCGGACGCGTTGCGAGACGGGTGCGCAGACGGACCGAGGATGGCGTAGTAGTCGGGGAAGGTCTGTGCCATGGCGGCGCACTGCAGCAGCGGGAGGCAGACGAGCGCGAGGAGCGGGAGGAGCGCCGTGATCGCCGCGATCGCCGTGATCGCCGTGACGTGAAACAGGGGGAAACGCGGGAACTGCGGACGCGCGCTGATCTTTCACCCGCTCGAGCTCGTCTGCTTCGCCGTCCCGCCCGTCCGCCCTCCGTCGCGCCGCACCCTGCGACTGCCGCGGCGCGATGTCAGACACCACGTACGCCGACATCAAGCAGACGCCTGTCGCGTCCACCGCGCGCGGACGACCCGCACGCCCTCCCGCGCCCGCTCTCGACGACCAGGCGGACGTCGACGACACCAACCGGACGGGCGGCGACGGGGACGACGGCGACGACGAGGACGACGAGGACGACGAGGACGACCCCGTTGTGCGACGGCTGCCGGTTTACTACACGCCCGAGTACATCCAGTCGCTCTGCCTCCTCCAGTACCCCGACCGCCCTCCCCGACCCGAAACACACCACCCGCTCCTCCCGCCTGCGCTCGAGCCCGACTGGCAGAACGACGACTCGCCGTCGGTCGGGCGGCTCGTCGCCAAGTTCAAGCCGCAGACGCAGCACCTCGAGGTCACGGTCCCGCTCGAGAAGGATCCCGAGCGGTGGAACGAGGACAACGCGAAGCGGTTCGCGACGGGCGTCATCGAGGACAGGGACACCGAGCGCGAGAAGGAGTCGCAGAGGAAGGGCGCGAGGAGGAAGAGGCGAGACCCGGCGGAGGACGAGGCGGAGCAGCGGTACAGGGAGGAGAAGGAGGCGAGGCGGCTCGACAAGATGGTCTATGCGAGCACGGGCGTGCCGGAAGTGACGAGCTACTTGATCGGTGTCGTGCGGAACGGTGAACAGTCTCTCCACTCGTCCGTCAAGCTGCCTCTCGCTGATCTTTCCGCCGCTTTCCACTCCAGACGCTCTCCACCTGAACCCGATCAACCAGACCTTCCAGCTCCGCCCGTCCCTCACATACCTCGACCAGATCCTCGCCAACGAACGACGCGCGAAACGCGCAGCCGAGCAGAACGACGACGACGATGACGACGAGGTTTCGGAGACAGAGTTGAAGAAGGAGCAGGCCAAAGCCGTGCAGGTGTCGATCAAGCAGCAGGAAGGGCAGGCGAAGGGGCCGCTCGGTGGAGGGAACGGACGAGCGGGTGCGGGGCTGTTTGCGCCGTTGCGGGCGGAGGAGGCGGAGGAGTGGAAACCGCTCAAGCACTTCCATGCGAATGTGCGTGTCGCCTCGACGCTTCTCTCTCTCTCTCTCTCTCTCCCAAACTCTCGTCATTGACATGCGCTGGACACGCAGACGGATGCTGCTCGGGACGCGTTCGACAGGATGTGCGCGCCGTCAAAGACCAAGTTGACGAGCATCACGAAGCCGAAAGAGTACCTCGCAGCGTGAAAGCGTTCCGCCGTTGCAACGTATCCATAACATGACCTCCTCTTCCTGCCGCGGCACGTGAAGCTCGAGCACGCGTCGTCGCACAGACCACTGCGACGAGGACCCGTCTCCTCCTTCTCCTCACAACATCGCTCGCTCCTCCTTCTTGTTGTGCCCGCTGACGAGTGCCAGAGGGGATGGTGACGCCTATCGCAGAGCTCTGCGCGCGCCCACACAGCACACCCCTCGATTCGTCCCAGTCGGAGCCAGTGCAGTCGACGACTCCTCCCTCTCTCTCTTCTTCTCCCGCGTCGAGGTCGACTTACAGGACGTCTGTCTCGCTGCAACCCGACGCAGACCCTTTCGCAGCTGGCACGACGGCGCACAACGAGGAGGACGACGGGACTGAGGACAGTCGGAACGGGATCTCGCAGGACTCGACGACTTCGCATCCTCAACGCTCGAACGGTCCTTCGCGACGCACGTCATCGTTCTTTCGCTCACTCGTGAGCTCGACTCGACCGAAACCCCGCCGCACCCGCTCGTCCATCCTCCTCCTCTCGAGTTCAGCCATCTCCTCGCCTCTTCCGCTCGACCCGCCGCCGAAGGTCACGCCGATCCGAACGAGGACTTCGCTTGTCCAGGCTGGCGTTCTGCCGCAGAGGGCCGAGGAGCAAGCGGGGTTCGGGTCGAGCGGAGCGGGGACGAGCTGTCCCTCTGGCCCGACCTCGCTTCGAGGTGCTCCGACGTTGACGCCTGAGCGTACCGTCAAGCGGAGGCGCTCGCTCGGTAACTTGCTCAGACGGAAGCCATCGGAGCTCAGCCAGCATGTCGAGGACGAGCCGGTCATTGCGGACGAGACTTCGACACCGGCTTCGCCGAGCGGGCGTGCGCGACTTTCGCTTTCTGCTCATCGACGTTGCTGACGATGCCCTTTGGGACACGAAGACGTCGGCGTCGCCCTCACGACCCACGCGCCCAGTCGTCGCGCAGGCCTCGATCGCCGCTCCCTCATCTCGTCCGTCTCGACTCCGCAGCTCCGCTCTCGAATCGCTTCCATCGCTTCAGAAGCGGCGATTGAGTCGCCTGCGAACTCGCCGCCGCAGCCGACGTTCCGCAGAGTCGCGCATGCGGACCAGCCTCCTCCTTGTCCGCCGCCGTCTGTTCCCCTTCCGCCCGTTCCGCAGATCAAGACGATCGCACCGACGCCTGGCACGACGCCAGCAAGTCGCAAGACGGGAACAAGCCTGCGACGTCGTGGGACGGCACCGTCCGTCTTCCAGCCGTCGAGCTACAAAGCGCCGCCAGGTCTCGCTGCCGAAACGCCTGAACCGCCCTCGCCTCTCCGCGCCGACAGCCGCGCCTCTCTCCGCTCGGTGACCTCAAACGGCCCAGTACCGCCGAGACCGCAGCGTTCTCCTCTCCGCCCTACTCCCTCTCGCTCCGTTTCGCCCCTTCCTTCCGCCTCAGGTACTGCGCATCGTCCGACCACGCTCGCGCCGCCCGTATCATCCGCCGCACTGCCTAGTTCGGGCTCGTCGCCGCTCCGCCAGCGTCTCTCAAAGCTTCCGTCGGAGGAACAGCGCGAGAAGGAGGAGAAGGTCCCGCTCGCGAGTTTGTACCTTGTCGCAGGCTCGTCCAATGATCCTCGGACATGGGCGCGGTCCAGGGGCGAAGAGGCAGCGGGCGAGAGAAGGTGGAAGGCGGAGGTGCTGGGTGTCTTGACCGGCGAGGAGGAGAAGCGCGACTGCGACATCAAGCTTGTCAGGCTCGACAGGGCGGAGCGGGACAGGGTGACGCAGAAGGCGCTGAAGGTGCGTTTCCGCCCCCTCGGCATCTGGTACGAAGTTTGCTAGGTTACGAATTGTGGCCAGCTGACATGCCGTGCACTCCCAGATGTCGTTCCGCCACGATGTCGAACTCGTCTCGTCGCCGACTCAGCCGCCCGCGACGACCTCCTTCTTCTCCTTCGTCACGTCTTCCTCGACTGCGCCGCAGAGCCAGTACCATGCGGTCGCTCTGAAGGTCTGGTCGCAAGTCGAGTCCGCTCGCGCCGCTGCGATCGTCTCGAGACTTCGCTACGGTGGCTCGGCAGCCGCCGAGGCGGTCAAGCAGGCGAAACGGACGACGAAGCTCGGGCGGCGGCTGAGTCACCAGCTCATCGAGCAGATGGAGCGTTTCGAGGATACGAACGGGATTGAAGTACCTTCGTGGGGGTTCGCTACCGAGACGGACCGTCGTACGTTCTTTTGCTCGCCTCTCGTATTCACCTGGCTGACATTCCTCGCGCAGGCGACTCGGCTTCGGACGACATCGCTGGTGAGGGGGTCGGAGAGTCTCTCTGGATGCCGTACGCGATCATCCTCGTCTCGACATTTCCGATCCATGTAAGCCGGCCAGGATTTTCGCGGGAGATTTTTCTGACATTGTGTCGCACGCAGACTCTCCTCAGCGACGTCCTCCGCCTGTCGTGGGCCTTGTACCATCGAGACCTCGCGATGCACAATGCGCAAATGGAGGTGCTCCTCAGCAGCCCGGCGCCCCGAGCTGGCGAACGCATCATCGCGCCTATCAGTCTCGAGGAAGAGCACGAGGGGACGACCTTCGTCGCTGTACGTGCTCTCGCCGAACTCGTCGTTCCCAACCGCTGACCGCTTCTCTCGCAGATTATGCCCGGCGAAATTGATTGGGCGACCGGCTCCCTCCGCCAACTGCATTTGCCGATCTGGCCCGTCTTCAAGGCGTTGCACTCCGACAACATGCTCACCATCGCAGAACTCGCGCTCGCGCCGTCCGGCAAGATCGCCTTCGTCAGCCGGCGCGACTTGCTTCTCGTGCGTGATCGTCTGAGTACCCGATAGCGTTGATGAGTTGACTTCCTCGTCATGCAGGACTTGTCGGTCTACGTCTTTCAGCAGATCCTCGAGGGTCAAGGTTGGAGAGGTCTCGTCCCGGCGTCGGCGCATGTTCGCGACCTGGCCGTCTACCTAGACGTCCGTCTTCCTGTCGGCCGTGCTGCATCTCCGAGACTGAAAATCACTCGACGCAGGACTCGGGCCCATGGCTTATCGGCGTTCCCTTCTCCGCCCGTGTCCTTCTCGCCGACCTCGGTCCAGATGTCGCAGTCGTCGACCTCGACAACAACCTCGTCACATGCACGAAGCCACCTAGTGGCGCGCTTTCGAAGAGTCCCGCCCGCGACAAACTGCTGCGTGCGCTCGAGGCAGCCATCGGTAACATCGGCCGCAACTTCGTCCCAAAAGAAATTGTCGAGGCGTTCTCGCATGGTCGCTTCCGACCCTTCTCGCTTGTACGTGTCCTCTCTGGATTCGACTTTCACAAGTCCTCACAGCGTTTCCACCAACAGGTTGAAGTTGCAGGTCAGCCCCGCGAGGCCGAGCGTCTTCTCCCCGCCCCTGCTTGGCAATGGAACGATATCCGCGCGCTTTCCGCCTTATCCAACATCCTCTCGCAGACGCCCCGAGCCGGACTCGTCGGTCGAGTTCTTCGCCTCAAGAGCCCGCGCAAGAGCGTCAGTCTCGACCACCAGACCCTCCGGATGCAGGTCCTCCTTCGCAAGAGCGTCGAGGCGTGCGTCGAGCAGCGCGACGAGCTCGAAGCCGAATATGGGCGCGCGAACAGGAAACTCACCGTCCTGATTCAGCAGAGCCTAAAGTGGCAGGAGTCGTTCGCCGTCTTCAAAGAGGTGCGTACGCAACCTTACCTTCCCTACAGTATGACTGATGCCGCTCTCTGCAGTTCTCCGAGCGCGCTGCCCTCCAAATCGTTGAGCTGCGAGACCGATTGGCGGCAGAGCACGACACGACTGCGCAACTCAGTGGGCAACTCGTGCAAGACCGCGAGCGACGATTGCGACTCGAAGCAAGTCTCGAGGCAGCCGAGCAAGCAAGGCTCGACGCCATCACCGAGCTCGGCCGGATCAGCGCCATGCGTCGCCGCGTCGAGGAACAGCGCGCGCTTTTGTCGCAGGAGGTGTGGGCGGTGATTAGCGGCGCCGAGGACGAGACGAGCCCGATCCACCAAGCCGTTGCAGCTCGCATCGACAGCATCTCGCACCGCAGCCAGACGCCACTTTTGCCTCGCTCGACCGACCAGCTCCATTCCCCTACAGAGGTGCGAGACGTACAGCTGAGCGGACGTTCCGATACGCCGGACCTCGTTGCTGAAGGGGAGAGGATACGGGCGGCCACGCAGGAGGTCTTCCGGGTCATCTCGTCCAGGCTTTCACTCGCCTTGCATGCCGTCGGCGAGTCTACGGCGGCGGACACGCTAACGCAATCGACATCCGTCGCTTCCTCGGTCGGGACTACGTCGCCTTCGCGGTCAAAAACAAGCGACGATGCGACCCTCGTCTCGTCGACTTCCGTCTCTGCTCGCCCTGCCTCCCCCGACTTCGGCCCGTTCTCTAAGCCATCGCATACGAGCCCTTCCGCTTCGCCTGTCCTCGGCTTCCGGCCCAAGCCTCTCCACCTGACTCCGCCAGTCACCCCCGAAGTCAGCGACCCAAACACGCCTTTCTCCTTCGTGACCATACGGCCTTGTCACCGCCGTGGCGCGTCTGGTTACTCGTCGCACGGTCGGCAGAACTCGCTTGGGGTGGCCCCCGTCCTCAGCTCGGCCAGCTCGAATGGCAGCACTCCGCTCGCGACTCCCATCAGCCTGTCATTCACGTCGCCCAGTCTCAACCGCTCCACTCCGCCTTTCCACAAGTCGACCTTGTCGCGCTCCGCATCTTCGCCGCTGTCAACGCACGAGGAGAGCGACGCCGAAGACGACGCCCAGAGCTTCGTCAGCGTCAGCGAAGGGTACACGGCTTCGCACACCAGTCGCACGCAAACTCCGGCCTCGATGCGGATTAATAACCACTTCGAACTCGAGGAACTCGCCGACAACGTCGTAGAAATGCCGGATCGTCGCGGCGGTCTCGCCCACTCGCGGCAATCGTCCCGGTCGATCGATGCGCTACCCGTCGCGCTCTTCACTCGCAGCGGATCCATCGGGTCGCTGGACAAGCGGTGGAGCGTCAACATGGAGGAATGATGAGGACGGCGGTCGAGCACATAGAGCAATCGTCCAGGCCGTGACCTCACCCAGTACAACGAATGTAGCAATGCATGCCCATCGTTTCGGTCCTACAAGCGAGCCCTGCGACAGGTGCGAACGAAAAAGCGGAGTCACTCCGTCCACTTGCGAAGGTCAAAAGTCTCCAGGCTAGCGTTGCGCTGACCTTTCCCGTAGTTTACGCCGTGCGAGGCCTTTCATCGCGTTCGAGGCGCATGCAGAAAGCGAGCATGTCTCCCAGCTCAGCCTTGGCGTTCTCGCTGGCGGTCAACTCGAGCTCCTGGACGACACGAGCCTTCGAGGATGCGATCTTGACACGCGTTTCGGGCGTGAGCTGGTCGTTGCGGAGCCTCCAGTCGATGTAGGTGAGGCGTGACTCGGCCGGGACGATTTCGTAGAGGGCGAGGAGGGAGCGCTCGAAGTCTGCGGGCAGGAAGGGTTAGCAAGAAAGCACCGCCGCTTCGACTCTCGAACATACGGTCGGCTCTATTCTTCGTAGCATTGAGCTCCTTCTCAAGCTCCTTCAAGCTCTTCTGGTCCGCCACGCTGCTTTGAGGAGACTGAACAGGCGAGATAAGGCTGCGGGTCGCGGAGGAGGGAGTGGCTGTTGCCGCCCTGGACGAGGGCGTTGTCGGCGGAATTGCTCAAAGAAGCAGGAGTTCAGTGAGTAGGTGGACGGCGTGAAATGATCTATCAACGCACAAGGAACCTTGACCGTCCTCGAGTCGAAGCAGACGAGGTGGAAGGAGGCGAGAGGGCGACTCTCGGCAGCGCCAGCCTTGTCGATGATCTTGAGATAGCCTGGCGGCATGATGGCGAGGTTGAGGCCGAAGGGAGACTGACCCGTCTCTGCACGAGGCGAAGGAAAATGGTCAGCACGAAAACAGCGAATCTTCCGGCGGAAGCTGCCTAGTCTGGCTCGCTTCGCCTTTCAGATGGCGGGTCAAGACTCAAGAAGTATTCCTTGAAGGTGTCCCGTCCCATCCGCACCGAGAATCTTGCCGCCGACGAGCGAACCCTCCATCGACCCTTCGAAACGCAAGAGGCTGCCGTACGAGCCGATGAGGTCCTGCCTCGTCGAGTACCACGTGAGGTCCCACTTCATGCCCGGCGCAAGCTCGGCGCAGAAGTTGGCCTCGAAGGCGCCGCCTGGGAGGGTAGACGAGGCGAAAGGCAGGGCGCGCGCGCCATCGAGGAAGAGGCTGACGCTGATCTGCTCAGCCTGGACAGCCATTAGCGAGGGTCTAGAGTGTGCGAACGAGAAAAGCGGGCTGCGAAGTGAGCGGGAGGAGGGAAAGAGAGGGAGCGAGAAGGCTACGACCTCGCTTCGTCAATACGCCGCGAGATAGGATTGCAAACGCGTACAATAGAGCTCGACACGTCACTCGGATTGCGGACCGAAGGCACCGACAACGCGGATCCTGCACGGCGAAGAACCAGACTCCGTGCCAGAGCCGTTCTCGCACTGCGTCTTCTTGGGCGTCTCCTGACACTCGGTCTCGCTCCTGCCGTCATCTTCGCCGACCTTAGAAGTCCTGCTGCGCGTGCGAAGGAGGTAGCGCGACGCAGTACCTTCATCCACCTGCTCTGTCTCGCCAATCTCGCCCGCCTCTGCTCGCGGTGCGGGCGCGGGCTTCGGCGTCGGCGTGTTTGGCTGCTGCAAGCGCTGTTGATTAGCGAGGGACAGCACGCGCAGCTCGTTCTGCGCGTCGTGAGGCAGGCGACAGAGGATCTCGGGGGTTGCAGCGAGTCGGTCGATGAATTGGAGGCGCTGCTCTCGGGTCATCATCGAGAGGAGGAGGCGATTCGCGCCGCGGAGGAAGGCGATGGCGTCGGTGAGCTGAGTCGGCGACAGAGGTTAGTCGTGCTTGAAGCAGTCTGCGAAGGTTGGACTCGCCTCATGTGCCGGGACGGAGTCTGGAATCGTCGCAGGACCTGCAGGGTATACTCTGTATGATGAGCGCCCATCCACGCCACTTAAGCGAAGGAGACGCACGATCCATGAGGCCGAGAGCCTCCAGATGGAAACGCGAGGCGTACTGCCATGAGAAGACCACGACAGGTCGCTCCTGGTCCATCGACTCGATGTCGCTGACCGTCAGTTGGCCGATGCTACTCAGAAAGCTTCTCAGCATTGCCGCAAATCGCGACTGAGCGAGCAACCGACGCACCCGAGAACCGTCCCTTCTTTCGGCCAGCATCGGTAGATCTTGAGGTCGACTCGCCGCTTGTCCGCCATCTCAAGCGACTGAGGGAGATCTGCACGTGGGTAAAAAGTCAGCGAGACGTCAGGCACGACGGGATGAGGCGACGCGCCGCTGAGCGAGGCGTCGAGATACCATGGAGCGGGTCCCGACTGTCCCTCCGGGTCCGCAACGCCTTCGCCGCACGCGTAGACCTTGCACCAGGGCTGTGGACATCGTTTCATCAGATCCTAGCCCTCGGAGTAGTCGAGCGAAAGACGAAACGCAAGTTGCTTCCGTCGACGAAGAGAAACCCGACATATGCCTCCAGCTGCGTGATAGGCCGGAGCGAGCTGTCCCTCCGGAAGAACACTCTGCGAGCCGCCCCCGAAATCCCCTCCATCCAGCACGACAGCTCGTTCGACGCCGTTGCGACCGGCTTGTACTCTGCGACCGCTACAGAGTGCGACTGGCCGGTTGCCGGATCACGCACCTCGAGGAGCATGTTGGCAATGAAGCCAGACTCTCTGTGACTGCGCGCGATGCGAGGCGAAGGGGAGTTAGCGAGCGAGTCCTCCGCGGTCAGAGGAGGAAGGAAGCCCCTCACATCAAGACGGGCGTGGCTGCGAGCGCGAGCGTGCAGTCCATAGAGTGCGTGCGGGTCAAAGCAGGCGATAGCAAGGCCACGAAAGCGAGTACAAGAGAGCGAGGTGAGCGGGCCGAGGGAGAGCCTGGGAAGGTCAACGGTGGTGGTACGACTCGCCTCTCGCTGAGCAGGACTCCGCAGAGTGACAACAGCGTACGCTAGATCGTAACAAGCTACACAAGAAGCGAGGCAAGGCGGAGCGGGAATCGCCCTCTTCAGTCTCGCCTCGCTCGCTTCGTCGAGACAGTCGACGACGCGACACTCGCACTCCGCTTGTTCTGATTGCGAAAGAGGTCAGCGAGCATGCTTAGAGAGACGAGAAGCGACTGGACGCACCCTGTTGGCCGCCTTGTCGCCGTCGTCGTCCTCGCCCTTGATGACCGGCTCCTCCTGCCCCAGCAACTGCATCTTCTTCTTCCTGACGAGCCTGATCTCGCCCTGAATCCTGTCAACGGCCTTCTTGAGCTCGATCATCTGGCTCAACGCAGCTTGCAAGTCGTCGAGCTTGGCGATGTTGGTCTTGGTGGGCATGATGAGGTGCGTCGAGAGGCCGGTCTCGGTGAGCGCTGCGGCGACCTTTTGCGCGATGCCGGATTTGACGGGTGCGAGGCGCGACGAGCGGACGGCGACGGAGGGCCATATCGAGGCTTTGGGCGCGACGGCGGAAGGAGCGGGGTGGCGCTCGACGCACATGGCCGCGTCTGCGCAGGCTCGACCGTCAGTGGGGCGCTCGTGCGAAGGCCGGAGCACGCGAACTCACCCTCCTCGGCCGTAGCCCTCCGCTTGCTCCCCTCTCCGGCCCATCCCTCCGGCAATGCATTCGCACTTCCCGCATAATCCCAACCCGGTCCCTTCCTCCTCCTCTCCGCCTCCTTCCCCCCCATCGCTCCCTGCCCCAACCCCGCAAGTCCCTGCGTCCCGGAACCCGAGGCGCCGATCCCGTCTCGCCCGCCAAGGAGGTGCAAGAGCTCTGCCCGTTCGGCTGCGATCTTGTGGTAGTTCTGCTCGATTCGCCGCGACTCGACGTAGAGGAAGTCTTCTTCGGCGATCTCGGCGGGCGTGCGCGAGAGTAGAGAGGCGACGTAGGCCTTGCGCTCAAGTTCGCGGTCTGCCCGGCCAAAATGGTCAGCATTGCTCGCGCAGGAACCGATGGGTACCGCACTCAGATCGAAGCTGAACGAGGCGACGGCTTCTTGCCGCGCCTTTTCGAGCCGCTCCTTCTCCCCCTGGTCCGCGGGCTCCGGGCCTGGTCGGTTCGCGGCGAGGATCCGGCAGACAGAATAGTAGCGGTCTTTCAACGCCTGCGGTGCTTTCCCGTCAGCGAAGGCGTCTCGAAATGGAGGAGGGTGACACACATCAATTCCCCGCTCCTTCGGCAGCGCCCAACGGTCTGCCATGACGATGAAGCGCAGGTCAAACTCGTGCGCGAGCGAGAAGAGATGCTCCGTCTCATCCTTCGACCAGTCCTCGGCTACAGCAGGAACAAGGTCAGCGAACGGGCATCGCGAAGACCAAGGAAACCCGACGCACACACGAGCCACCGGTCATACTCCTCTGCCGTGTACGAGAACGGTTGGCTGGACGTGTTGAACTTGGCAAATTTCTGGTCGGGCATGCCATCGACAAAGTTCTGCGGCAAGTCCTTGACCCAATGCCTCAGGACAAGTTTCTTGCGCGCCTGCTTCGCGCGGTCTCCATCGTCCGGCGTGCCCGCTGCTCGCGAAGGGTTCGTGAAACCTATAAGGTGCCAGTGAGCCGCTGGCTTCGTACGCTTCGCGCGCTCCTTGAACTTGGGCTTGACGGGTTGTGCGAGCGCAAGGGTGGGCGCATTGTCGCCGATGAGGGCGTAGAGCTCGCGGGTGATGCCGTCGAGGCGCTTCGTCGGCGGGCCGGGAGGACCGCTTCGCTTGGCTGGCTGAAGAGAGGGAGAAGGCGCTGCTCCAAGTTGGAGAATGTCGCGGACGTCTTTGGCGCTAGCCATCGCGTCGGACTAGTCGGGTTGCGGAGAAGTGCTGAGGGAAGAGAGGACGGAAGTCGGTACTGGGGGTTCAGCAAGGTGTTGCGTCAGCACGGATGTACTCAGTCAGGCCATTGGACGCCATCTGCTCTCCTGCCCCTCTCCCGCTGTGCCGTCTTGCGCCGACTGAACGCGTTCTTCACCTCCTCGAGATGAGTCTCACTGAGCGGGTCTCACGCTCCCGCTGCCTATTCAACTACCACATACATATTCTGTGGCACTGCAACGCTCACCCTGCTGCACAGATTGCCCGCTGAACGCGTTGTCGGCGACTTGGTGATGAGCCGGGTCGAGGAGGGTTGTACGAGGCGAGACTAAGCGCTCAGGCGGGTGATAGCGCGGTCAAGCAGTGGTATCCCAGTCCAGCAAAATACTCAGCGGTGCTCAATAAGCGAGCTTGAGCGAGTTGTGGTGAAAGCGCCTCTCTGAGCAGCGCAGTCCCGCTTCGAGGCCGCCCCTCATCGCTCGCTAACGTATGAAAGGTTACGAACCATTCTTGCAATGCGAGAACACGGCTTTCTGTGGTCATATTGTCCTTTCAGCGGACGAGGCGGACCGCCCCCTCCTCTCCCCGCCTCGGATCGTTCGTTTGCTTCCGCTCTCACTCCTCGCAAACAACACATACAGACAGTCAGTGCGTCCAACGACGAAGTCCATGAACACACACTGACGGTCCCACTCGCAGTGCCCGTCGACGTCGGCTCAGAGACCGTCAAGCTCTCCCTCGGAGCCTCGTCTGTCGAGGTCGCCCTCAAGGTAAGTCGCTGGCAGTGGATGCGGTCGCATTGCTGGCCATGAGGCTTTTCAGGTCCGCGCACAAGCGAAGCTCTGGCTGGCAGCTGTTCTCCGCACGTTCGCCGTCTATGACGAGGGGATGTTGGCGGAAGACGAACCGGTCAAGCCGAACTCTCGCTAACCCATACGATCCGCAGGGCGCCACCGTGATCTCCTACGTCCACGACGGCCGCGAGCGCCTCTTCGTCTCATCGAAATCCGACATCCGCACCTCAGACGCGACAGCCGTTCGCGGCGGCGTCCCCCTCTGCTGGCCCGTCTTTGGCCCTCCTCCGTCCGACAACGAGATCTACAGCAAGTTGAAGCAGCATGGGTTTGCGAGGACAAGCGTGTGGGAGGTTGCGGACCGGCAGGACTCGCAGGACGGCGCCAAGGTCGTCTTCAGTGCGTTCATGCGGTCGATGAGTACGACGCGTGGACTACTGACGGCATCTCCGTGCAGAGCTGTCCCCGAACGATGCTATAAAGTCGGTCTTCAAGCTCCCCTTCGCCCTGACCTACACCGTCGACCTCCGCCCGTACTCCCTCCTCCTCACCCTTCATGTCCAGAACCCCTCTTCCGCCGTCGCCGCTCTCCCCTTCCAAGCCGCTCTCCACACCTACTTCCGCCTTCCTCAAGGCGTTACCCCTCCCGACGTCTCGGTTGATGGCCTTGAGAACCTCGCTTACAACGACAAAGTCTCGGGCGAGCAGAAGGTCACTGAGCGGAGGAAGGAGGTTGTGGTCGATGGACCGAATGGAGAGGTCGACCGCGTGTACTTCCGCGCGCCGAACGAGTTGGTCATGCGCTTCAAAGGACAGGCCGAGACGGTCAAGGTTACCAAAACTGGCTTTGACGACGCTGTCGTGCGTTCGACGTACTCTCACCTTCTCTCACTTGCTAACGAGCCTTTGCGCGCAGGTCTGGAACCCGGGACCGAAGAAGGGTTCGACCATCGCCGACATGGAAGAGAAAGGCTACGACCGCTACGTCTGTCTGGAAGGCTGCCAAGTCGAGCCGTTCGTCTACCTCGACCCTGGAAAGGACTGGACCGGCACGTACGAGGTCTCGTTTGGTAAGTGACTAGCCGGCGGAGCGACGCCGGGTGGGAAGCTGTAGACTCTTCCGGTTGTGTCCCAGTCTATCTCGTGCGAAGAGCAGTGCATTCCGGTTACTCGTTGGCATGCAGAGAGATGCTTGCTCCGCCCGCTTCCTCACCACTCATTCTCATCGTCGTCCCAGACCGGCGCAAGCTGCGTTCCCCTCCCAGCTCCTCCAGCTACTCCCATTCCTCCCACATCGTGCACGCGGTATGCTGCAGCCGGGTCAAAGTGCGCAGGCGGGACCGGGTCTGCTTCGTCATCGGAGTCGGAGGAGTTGCCACCGCCTGGGTCGACGGACGCCCAAGGATCTGCTTCGATGCTGATCACGGACGAGGGTCAGCTTTGTCAGCTCAGAAAGCACGACTCGTGGCGCATTAACGTACTCCTGCAGTGAGAGTGTGGTCAGCATTCAAGCTCTGCAGGGAATCCTTCGGAGTTGAAGGACGAGTAACGCTCACTTCGCGCCTCTTCGTGTCCTCCTTGTCTACCGCCGCTGCTTGACACCTCTTGCACACTGCCGCCCGGTCTTTCGCGCGCTGTAATGGCGAGATCCCAATCCGTCAGGCGAGAGCGGGCTGGAAGAAGTCAGGCGGAGAACAGACCATCGCATTAGAGAACTCCTTCCGGTCTTTTTCGAGCCGGCAGTCGACGCTGCGAAGTGCGAAGGGTGTGAGCTCTCAGTGCCGACGTGCGCAGAAGAAGGGAGACACACCAGCGGATCGTCTGCCTTTGCTTCGGTACGCAGCGCTCGCACTTCGGCCAGTCTGCGCAAGCAGTTGACCTGTCAGTCACCTCCAACAGCCGCAGACGCTCCAGAGGCACTCACCGTTCGGCTTGACGAGCTTCAGCGACCCTTCTCGCCTCGCCGTGTCGAACTTGTTTACCGCCTTCTTGAGTTGCGAGTCGGAGAAGCGGTTCCTGTCGAACATCTGCAGCGCGAGGTGGGTCAATGCTCGAGCGGTGCAGCAGAGTCAGGAACGACCTCACCTGGACGCACGCGCCGCAGAAGCTGGAAGAAGCGAGGAAGGTGTCAGTACCTCGACGCGGATTGCTCCGACGATGGCACGCACATCTGGCGGTCGTGACGAATGTTGACCTGTGAAGGTGCCCGTCGACCCCATGAGCTTGAGATGCCCCTGGAAGGGGAAGGGGCCTCACGAGCTGCGGATCTGGTGCGTAGACAGCAGGGCGCTGCGCGAAGTTGGCGGTCAGAACGTTACAGCCCCTCATTCCAGGCGCTCAAGTACCTGATACGGCTCCGCCGCCGCCCTCGCACTGCTCGAACCGCTGGCGGCTGACCCTCCTCGTACCGGCCCTACTGTTGGACTACCCAGCGCGGGCGTGCTCCTCGCGCTCTCGGTCTTGATCCGCTCGGAGGCGGCTCGGCGGGCGAGTCGCGGGTCGACGGTGCGCTCTGCTGGAGTTCTTTGGCGGGAAGGGAGGGGCATGTTGTGCGGGTGCGAACGAGGATGGGGAGGGGAGGAAGTGGTCGGAGCTGGGGCGGAACGGTTCGGACCGACGAAGGAATCGTAGAGTGAAAGCGTTGTAGCCGTTTGAGGATCAGAAGCGCCAGAAAGCTGAGTTGACGAGGCGAAGAACGGCGCGAGAGGAGAATAGAGGAGAAATCAGACGTCGCAGAACGTGGGAGCTTTTGAAAGCAGATTGTAGGCGCTCTATGGACAGCTCCACGTGTCAAACAAACAATTTCGAGCGGTTCGGCGGCGAAGAGTGAAAGTGAGGAGGACAAGGGGAGGGGTCGTCCTTCAACCAGCAACTTGCTCCCGCTCAGACAACCGTTGGAAGAGCTTGCGCTTGCCAGACCTGTTGCAGAGATGGAGACTGATGACCAGAAAGTGCGCGACTTCTCATAACAGCTCTTGTGCGCTCACTCACCCTGATCAAACCTCCGCAGAAGGAACGTCAGCAAAGGGCCCTCGGCGCCGCTTTCCTCGCCCACCAGGTCTCTGAGCTCGAGAAGTCTGTCGATACGCTCGCCTTCTCGCGCGATCCGGGGCTCTACGGAGGGGGAAGAGGGCGAGGACGGGGTCGAGGAGGACAAGGTGGGGGAAGCAACGAGTTGAGGCAGGACAAGCGGGAAGTTAGGGTGGTCGACGCGAGTGCCCTCGTGCATGCGCTGCCCGTCCTGAAGCGGTGGATCAGGGAGGACCGGTATCAGCTCGTCGTCCCCTTGTCAGGTGCGTCTCCCCTTCCCTCATCTCTTACTCCGTGCTCAGCCCTTATTATCACAGCTTTGTCCACTCTGGACCTACTGAAGAAGGCGCCGAACCCGCTGCACGACCTCGCTCGAGATGCAACCCGTTTCCTCGAAGGCCAGCTCGACATTGCTCGCCAAATCCAGGCCGCTTTCTCTCCCGCCGATGCCGATGCTCGAACACGGTTGCGTGCACAGCGACAGGTCGAGGAGATGCCGTGGAGTGAGGTGGAGAAACTGTTTAGGTTGCCGGAGGGGTGGGTTGTTGAGCTTCCTGAAGGAGTTAAGGTCTCTCCTTCAGCTGAGGACGAGGAGCCAGAGCCGCTCCCGCTCCCGACCGCCAACGACATTCCTCGACACCTGCGCTCGAGCATCCAATGCATGCTCCACTTCCATTCATCCGCCCGCACAACCTCGCCAAGCGACTCTTCACCGGTCGGCATCGTGTACAACTCGCTTCTCGACACGCCTCCGCCTCTCGCTGAATCTCTCAGTCGCCTCGTTGCCCATTCTACCGCCTCAGCCACCGGTACCCCGGATCCTCACTCTTCACCGCGCCGGAAAGCCCGCAAACCCGCTCCTCCACCCGACTTCCTCGCCCTCTCGTCCGGCGACGCCCTCTCGTACTACCTCTCCACGTTCTTTCCTTCAATATCGAGCCCTCTAGACGTTGTTCCGTCGATCGAAGTCGTTGCCGCTTCGTCATGGCTGAAGGCGCAGGCGCAGGCGAAACAGCAGGCGGACGATGTGTCGGGGCGAGGGCGGAGCGGAGGCCGCGATGGGCGAGGCCGCGGAAAAGATGAGGGTGGTGAGGGCCGAGGTGGACGCGGAAGAGGCGGAAGAGGCGGGAGAGGCGGGAGAGGCGGGAGGGGGCGGGGTCGGTCTGAGCAAGAGAGCGGGCCGAGGACGCTCTTCGTACCGTGATGGGCGTTCCGGACTCCGACAAAGCCTACCCGGTTCCACTACGACGCGCCCAGCTCGCACGGCGCAGCGCCGAAGACTACGACAAGCCAGGCGGTCGCTCAAAAACCGGTCAACCTGCGCAGATGAAGCGTTTCCGCCTCGTTCGCACGTTCGCATCTCGCTCGTACAGTAGTCTCTTCCTCTCGGAAGAGCGGAGTGGGCGTTGCAATGCAAGACTGACGATTGCACTTCGTTTTGTACCGCGCGATGTTGCCCCTACTCGAAATTGCTCGAAATCAAGCGATGAAGAGAAGCGAGTGCCGGAAAGGAGAGAAGGAAGAACTGAGGGCGATGATGAACAAAGGGAGGAAAGACCGGTTACACGACTTTCGGTGATCTTCGAGGGACACGACTTGGTGTAGGAAGGAGCTGGACGCTGGCGAGCGAGACCAGAGACGGAGGTCATGGTCGCTGAGACTGGCCGCGTCCATTTTGGTGGCACAAAATGAACAGATTGATGCGGTCGTAACTCTTGGGGGTCGAGGCCAATGACGATGCAGGGGAAGGAAAAGATGCGTCGAGAGGGCAGGCGTTTTGGGTGTAGGAAGTGGGGGACTTGGGTAGTCGAGGATCGTGAAATGGGGTAAAGCGGTCGTGACCGTGTATGGCAGCGAAGGCGAAGGGAAAAGAAGGCGGGAGAGGAGGGGAAAAGCGGCGGAAGGCGAAGGAGGCTCAGCCGGTTGCGCCGTGCTCTGCTTTCCGCTGGAGGATGAGCTGGTAGACGCCGTCCTGGACGTAGGGGTCGCCTTCGCCTTGGATGGTCGTGTCGCCGTGGCACTTCTTGGCGTGCTGTCGGAGTGGTCGAGGTCAGTCTCGGAGGGCGCAAAGTCCGGCAACGCAGTCAACGAACCTTCCACCAAATCAGCTCGGGGACAATCGCGTCGATGTTCTTGACACTGAGGAGCGGGACCCAGACGTTGCACTAACCGAGCGAGTCAAGGTTAGCTCAATTGCTGGGAAGGGCGAGGACGAAGGGCTCACTTTGTGGCAGAGACCCTCGGTCATCTGCGAGCGCTGATCCTTCGTGCTAGCAGGAAGACCGACGACGCGAGTCTGGACGGGCGGCGAGAAGGGCAGGCCTGCACAGGACGATTCGTTAACGAGGCGTTGCGGAGGTCAATCGCTCGAACGGACCGGTGAGATTGGAGAGACCGTGAGCATAAGACATGTGGTACACGAAGCTGCTATTTTTCAGCTGCGTGAGGAAGGATCGTCAGCCGCGAACCTGCGGACGACCGCTCAACAAGGCGCATCGCACCTTGAGCCACTTGATCTCGCCCTCTCCTCCCCTCTCCTTCGGCTCGGCGCAGATTGGACACATCCCGCACTTGTCGTCGGCGTTCCCGCGGACGAAACGCGGCCAGTAGAGATTGAGCGGGTCGCTCGGCTTGTTCCACTTGGCCTCGGGCGGGGGCTGCATGATAAGAACGCCGTTCGGACCGGGGATCGTTGGCGGTCCAGCGTAGGCGGCGGGGGTGGCGACGGCTGAGGAGGACGCGGTCGAAGCGGCGGTCGAGGGGGGCGTCGATTGTTGTGAGGGAGAGAAGGGCGTGACCGAGACGGAGGAGGATGCCGTGCTGAGCTGAGGGGAGAGCTGGGCAGGGTGATGTGAGTGCGAGGTGGAAGGTGGAGAGTAGGCTTGCGGCTGGGAGTGGCCGAAGCCGGGCGCGAGATGGTAGAGGTGGAACTGCGCGTTCGGGTCGACCGAGATGCTCGAAAGTGAAGCGGTTGACGTCGAAGCAACAGGCGTGTGCGGCGCGGTGTAGTACTGGTGTGCAAAGGCGCCGTCGTCGTACATGCCCATGGGCGGAGTCGGGAGAGGAGGCGCCTGCGCGGCATGGTTCATCGCCGCGGTCTGCAGCATGAGCTGCGTGCGGCTCGGCGTGGGAGACTTGAGGATGTACGAGTCGGGAGCGAAGGCGGAAGGGACGGGGAAAGCGCGGTAGAAGCGAGGGAAGTTCGAGTTGATCTCGACGTGCGGCGGGAAGGTGCGGCTCCGGAGGTTCGGTGGGATGAAAGCTTGCCTGCGAGCTTTGCGTGGCGGAGCGGGAAGCGCGGGCGACGCGTTGCTGCCGGTCGAGGCGCGAGCCTTCTTGGTTCTGGGCGTGCCGCCCGAACCAGCGGTCGACCGACGCTTCGTCGCCTTCTTCGGCTTGCCTGCCGTACCCTCCCCTTTCCTCTTGCTACGCCCACCGTCACTCGCATCAGCATCATCGTCCTCATCCACCTTGTACTCGCCTTCGCTCTCGGCGTCGTCCGACATGACGTCCGCAACGCTCGCCAGCACGCGCGGCTTGCGGGCACGCATCGAGCGAGAGGTTGACGACGAGGACGAAGCGACAGGCGGAGGCGCAGGAGTCGTCGACGAGCCTGCCTCGCTCGCGCGAGAACGGGTCGAAGCAATACTTGCCTCGCGCTGTGATCGCGCCGGGATGTGCTGGCGACCGCGTGTGCTCGTCACTGAGCTCGTCGTGCTCAGCCTGTGGCTGCCTGGACCGGCTGCCCGCTGAACATGGAGCGGCGGCTGGTCGGGGTTGTGATGCCAGACGCGCGTCTCGAGCTGGCCGTGACCGGCGACGACGCCATTGCCTTCGGCAAAGAGCTGCTGGAGAGGCTTGTGGTGGACGTCGGTCGAGTTGATGCTCGTGTCGTCGCTCTCGCCTTCGGCATCGTCCTCGTTGCTGACATCGTCGTCGGCGCGTCCAGTCGAGTTGGTCGCAACCGAGCCTGCGGACCCGTCAGGTTGTGCGAGACGAAGCAAGTGTAGGGCAGCTTCAGGAACCGACGCGTCCGCCTGAGGCGTCCTGGGCGTCTGAGCGCCGCCGACGACGGCTTGGCCATTCCCGCGGGATCCGCTTGCGGTCAAGCGCTCGCTCCTGCGGTCGACGTCCTCGTTGATGGTGTCGAAGCGTGCAGGCGACCTGAGCTGGCGGCGCTGAGGCGTATTGGCGGCAGCGGCAGGCTTCCTTGGCGACGGCGCGCGGCGAGCGGGCGACTCCTGACCGTACGCGGCGATCGAGTACGACGACGGGTCTGGCGCAGCGTTGCTTCTCGGCGATGCTTGAAGAGGGGCGGGCGTGCGGGCGTAGGCGTGCTGGCGTTCGTGTGCGGACGAGTGAGGAGGGCCCGGGTGGAAGATGCCGTTCGTGTACTCGGCGGCGGCGTAGGCGAGCTGCAACGCCTCGCTGGCGTTGTGAGGGTGAACAGGCGGTACCTCAAGCGGCGAGACCGTGCCAGAGCCATGGCGCGAGAGCGATCGCCCTGCCTCTGAATCCAGGACGCCGAAGGGTTGAGGGGTCGGTGCGAGAGCTTCCTGGCGTGCGTCGAGCAGCGCGGACGACGCGGATCGGCCTCCCTGCGACACTGAGAGTCCCGCCTGGTGCTCGTAGGCGTCTGCGACCGAGGGATCGAGCCAGGTGTCGTATTCGAACGCCGACAGGGGTTGGCCCGACACGCCCAAGCTTCCCGCGTCGGCTGGCGGGTGCAGCTGGGCGGACGGGTCGAGGAAGGCGAGTGTGCCGCCCAAGGAGGGGTCAAGGAAGCCGTCCATCGAGCTCACGGGGCTGCTTGGGGTTGGGTGGAGCGGGACGGGAAGGGTTGAAGCTGCTGGCGACGAGGGGAAAGATCAGCTCCCGCTCTCGCTCTGACAGCCGCCGGAGCGCCGGAATAGGCTGCAGGGAACACGCAAGCTCACCTGGGCGGTCGTTCAGAACTCCATCGGCGGTGGGTGACGTGAGAGAGGTACGAGGGAGAGCCTGAGAATGGCCGGGGAGCAACAGCAAGTCAGCCAACGAAACTTGCGAGGCAGGACAGCGCAGCAAGCTGTAGCTGGACCCTATCAGTCACTGGCAGACTCACCGTGCGCCCGCCGTGCTGGCGATGGGAGGAAAGGGACAGCGGGCAAGAGGGGACCTCACTCGCTCGCGCATACAGCGAACGGCCAATTAGCTCACGCACAGCTTCGTCTGCGCTCGATGGACGACAGATGCAGCTATCCTATTGACAACAACACGGCCGGACGAACAAATAGCCGAAAGATCGAGAGGAAGAGGAGAAAGGCCGGCACACGACCAACCCCCTTATCCTCGCCGAGCGCAAGTCTGCAATCTGCGCTAAGTGCGACCGCTAACCTTCCGCCGAGACAAGCACAGATGCTCCCCGAGGCTGGCCAGCAGCCGCGAAAGCAGCAAAGATCGCCCTGTCCTTCTCGCTCACGTCGTGAGGCCTGCCGACGACCGCTCCGCCCGTCCCGCGTCGTCCAACGACCGCGTCGACGTGCGCCTCGTACATTGTCCGGTCCTTCTCGCTCAGGTGGTCCTGCGCGGCGAGCGAGAGGTGGTGGAACTGCGACAGCCATGCGTCGTATTCTTTCGCTTCGTCCGGGCGAGTGACGGGCTTGAGCAGCGCAGCGGCGAGCTGGCCTGTTGAGGCAGCGAAAGGCGCGGTAGGCAGAGTCGTCGTCTGCGTCGACTTCTGACTGACCGAGGCCGAGTCGCCATCGCCGGCGTTCTGAGACGGTTCTTGCGGTGAGGACACGTTCCGCATGTGCCGACGAGACTTGACGCCCGAGCTGAGCAGCCCGCGGAGGCTCGTCGTCGTCGGTCGTCTGCGAACGAAGGCCGTCAGCGAGAGTTGGGCGGTCTCCAGCTGAGAGACGAGTACGAACCGCGAGTAGGTGCGCGGCATCTTCGGAACGAGCGGGCTTGCCTGGACCGTGATGTCGTCTTGGCTGCATACTCTGGCGCGTGAGGACAGCGTATCGGCTGGGAAGAGGAGAACTGGTCGCACCGAATCATGACAAGACCTTTGAGCGTGCTGATCATCTTGAACGCAAACTGCGGCGCAAGGGACTCGAAGTGCACGCCGCGATAGAACCGCCGCCACAAGCCGAGCGGGTCCTGCGCATCTTCTTCGTCGATCGTAGCTTGCAAACCGGCTGCGACGTCCGCGGGCGAGGCGTGCGGGTTGGACAGGTGAGACGGGGTGTACCAGTTGCGGTAAGAGGGGCGAGGGGGAGGGGGGATGTATTCCCACATCGCTGGAGGAGGAAGAGGAGGCTTGATACCGAGGAAGAGATCGATGGCGGCCTGCTTGTCATAGTCTTCCGGGCGGACGAAAGAAAACATCAGCGTCGAGCGTTTGTTCCGGCCGTAGCGTAGCTGCACGCACCGCCGAACGAGTTGGCATAGTAGCGCTTCATGTTCTCAACCTTATCCCTCGAGTATCCTCCGCTCCAAGCCGGCCAAGCAAGCTCAGAAGGCCGGAACGAGTCAATCGTGTTGACGGTGTTGCTCCCGCCGTACTGCACCGCAATCGTATCGCCATGCTCGAGGTACATCGCTTCGAGTTGACGGATCGCGTCGGAATGGGCGGGGAGAGAGGGCGTACTGATGATGCCGAGCGCGTGGAGCTGGTGGCCGAGGACGGTCTTGCCGATGATGGTCTGGGCGGCATTCGTGCGGCTGTGGGAGCAGCTCAGGTCAGTCGTCGCGATCGCGGAAGGTACCAAGCGGATCAGGCGCACTCGAGACAGTCTGCGAGCGAGAAGCATGAGCAAAACCGGGCAGTAACAGTGAACGTGCGCAACGCACCGATGCAGTTCGTCCGCACTACCCCAAGCTGTACGATCGGTGTCACTCGGCCGCCGCTGCTCATGCGAAACCTCAGCCGGGACCTTGGCGGAACGGAGGAAGCAAAACGTACCCTTCGCCAGTGTGGAAGAACCTGGTCTTGTCGAGCGAGGTTTCGGCGTAGTCTTCGATGTACTCCGTCACACTCTTCCTCGGTGCGTCGCTGCGGTGAGCTCAGGTGGATCAGCTGCCAGCGGGGGACATGGAGGAAGACCGGCTTAACGCACGTCTCGCTCTCGCCCGATGCTGCCGCAGCCGAAACCGCAGCTTTGGCCGCGGACATGTCGAAAGCGGTGTAGTCGATCTTGTGTTCGTCGGGAAGGAACTGGTTGAGGTAGTCTATGCAGCTGCGGAACTCGGGGACGAGAAGCGATTCGCGGTCGTCGTGTTGCTGCGAGCGAGGCCGAGCTTCGTCAGAGTGACTTGATGAGATATGCCAGCGAGGGATGCGCTGAATTCGACGCGAGGACGCACCTTGATCAAGTTGAGCGCCATGCAAAACCCACCATACAGCTCAAACAGGCCATCAAAGTGCTTCGCCGCAGCCGTATAGAAAGGGTCTCGCAGCGCAAGCTCAATGGGCGGCTTGATCGCCTTGGTCGCGTCTTGCGTCCAGTACAGCGGGATGCTGCCGCGGATCTGGACGTGCGAGGTGTACCGCGGAGAGAGGCGGCGGGATTGGTGCGTTGTCGGAAAATGGGGAGGGAGAGGGAGGGATGGCGCGAGGTTCGGGTGGTCGTGGGAAGAGTATGCGGCCGAGTAAAAGGGGGTTGTGAGCGGTTCGCAGACAATCTGCTCGGTTTCGACCTCGTTCGCGACGAAGCCCTGCAGGCGTTCGTGGCGGTCAGCTCCGAAGGTCTCGAGAGCAGAAGATGAATGCTCACATCCGAGTTGACGCCTCGCCGCAAGAAGCGAGCGCCGGCGAAGTGACGGGACCTTCGTGCGATGAGGATGATGTAGACTTGTCGGTGAAAGACGGTGAGCTCTGCATGACTTTCCGTCAGCCTGCGCATCGTGCAAAGGGATCGATAGAGAGTGGCAACGTACTGGCTTGAGTGTAGTAGCCATGGATGAGCGGAACGATCCAAGGACTGTCGGACGGGAGCGATTTGCGGAGCGGGTGCAGAAGGTGCCAGTTCCAGACCCACTTGTCACGCCGAGGGACAGTCGGCGAGCCGCGGAGAAGGTTGTTCTGTAGCGTGTTTGAGATGTCGTAGGTGTGGCTGCCCCAGTCCTTCATATCAGCAGAAGCCTCGAAGCTTGGGCGAGCGACAGCGTACCTGAAGTAGAAGTTCCGGCTTAAGTAAACACTTGTGAAAGCGTTGTTGTGCCGCACGTCTTCGGCGATGCTTGCTGCGGCAGCCTCCTTGTCCCGGCAGATCTCGACTAGCTCGGTCCCCTCGCTGTGGAAGACGAAGTGACCGCCAAGCAGGCCGACTTTGCTTCGCGCGGTGATGACAACCATCCAGATTGTGCACGAGAAGCGGACGAAGCCTGGCGGCGAAAATGCGTCAGACAGTGTAGGACCGACGGAGACTGGCCAAGATCGGGCTGACCCGCGATGCCAAAACACGGCTGCTTGAGGTCCTTGAAGTTGTTGCTCGGCCGCGCTTTGAGCGTGTCGAGCAGGTCTTCCTTTTCAGCGAACGAGTAAACGATGCCGTCCTCCTGTATGTCGAGATCCATCTCGCTGTCGTCCACCGCTTCTCCGGCCGAACGCCTGGCCGCAGCCTCCTTGAAGAACTCGCGGTCGATCTTGAGGATGCGGAATCGCTGCTCGTCCTTGTCGCTGGCAACCAGGTAGAGGTACTGTCGCGAAACGGTCAGCTTGCGATCTCTACCAGAACCCCAGAGTGTACCCACCGCCTGCGTCTGGTAGAGCGCCATCTTCTCGAGCACGACATGCTTGTCTGGCATGCGGATGCGCGACAAGGCTGCTGCCTCCTCGATGACCACCGACCTCGCGCTGCTCGTCTCAGCGTCCAGCACGGCAAGTCCCCGCTTCTCCTCCTCGCCAACCTGTCCCGGATTCATCACCGCTGTGTCCCGCTGAGCTGGCCTGCTGTGAGCTGGTACGGGCTTCTGATGTCGTGAGGCGGTGCGAGTGTGGGGGTCGGCAAGAGTGCAGAAGCTGCTTGGGCGGCTGCCGACTCTTTGCCTACTTTTACGGCAGTTTAAGCCGGCTGTCTACGCCCTCAGCTCGTCCCGAACCGCCGTCGTCCGCGAGTTGAGGCTGGGGGTTGGTTGATGAAGTTGGTTGATGAAGGGTGTCGGCGGAGATGGGCGTCGCAGGCGTGCTGGGCAGAGGGCATGCAAGCCGGAAGGGGGCTCAGTCCAGCTCAGTCCAGCTCAGTCCAGCTCAGTCCCGCTCAGCAGCAGGCGCGACACGCAGAGCGGTTGTTGGCGAGAGTCGACCCCCTTGCACTCGACGACCCTCTCTCCGACCTGGCCACCAACACACAGGCGAGCGAACGGACCTTGCCCTGCCCCCGGCCACTCGTGGTGGTCTCCTTGCTGTGGTGTGCGCCCGCCGTGACCGGCTCCCGCATCGGCACCCTCACTCCCGTTTGCGAAATCTCACGCCATTCCTCGTCCCGACCGGGTCGCCCTCCCTCCGCTCTCTCGCGCGTGCTTTGCTGCTGCTGTGCTCCTTCGCCTTCGTGCACGACTGCTCAAGTTTGCTCTTACCCCGCGCGACCCTCCCGCACCCTCACACGATGGCTACCCACCCCGACTGGCGTCCCGAGACGCTCGCCCTGCACGCTGGATACGAAGCCGCAGATGTGGCGACAGGGGCGAGGGCTGTGCCCATCTACCAGGTGCATTCTCATTCTTGGGGCCCGCCAAGCAGCGTGTTGACGAGCTTCGACTGCCCTGTCCCGTCCTGCAACGCCTTCTCCGCCTTCGCTCACTCTGTCCCTTTCCTCCGAGTCCAGACCACCTCCTTCGTCTTCAACAACTCGGAGCACGCCGCGAATCTCTTCGGCGTGAGTCGTTGTCACTCGCCAGTCGCCCCACGTCCCGCTAATTTGTTCTCCTCCTCTCGCAGTTGAAAGGTGCACTTACGCTCGTCAGGTGAACATGCGACGAAGACAGCTGAACGTCTTACTCTCACAGCTTTCGGCAACATCTACAGTCGCATCGGAAACGTGAGTACCGCATTGCCTCACCGCGAATCCAGCTGACGAGACTCTGCCCCGCAGCCGACTGTCGAGATCTTTGAGAAGCGCATCGCGGCGCTCGAGGGCGGCGTTGCGGCCGTCGCGACGTCGAGCGGGCAGGCGGCGCAGTTCCAGGCGATCGCCGCACTCGCTCAGGCGGGCGACAACATCGTCTCGACGACCTCGCTTTACGGAGGAACCTACAACCAGTTCAAGGTCCTCCTCAAACGCTTCGGTATCGAGGTTCGCTTCGTCAACAGCGACGACCCTGACGAGTTCGCCAAGGTTATCGACGACAAGACGAAGGCGGTTTATATCGAGTCGATCGGAAACCCCAAGTACAACATTCCCGACATCGCTGCCATAGCCGACATCGCGCACAAGGCTGGCGTCGTCCTCATCGTCGACAACACGTTTGGTGCGGGAGGCGCCATCGCTCGTCCTTTCGATCACGGCGCAGATATCATCGTTCATTCGGCGACGAAGTGGATCGGCGGACACGGCAACAGCATTGGCGGCGTCATTATCGACAAGGGCGCGTTCGACTGGTCGCAGTCGACGCGCTACACCGACTTTACCGAGCCGAGCGAGGGTTATCACGGGCTCAAGTTGTGCGTGTGGCGACTTTTGCTTCCCTTGACCGTCTGCTGACGACCGCACCTCGCAGCGCCGAGACTTTCGGCAACCTCGCTTTCGCCGTCAAAGCCCGCGTCGAAGTCTTGCGGGATCTCGGCGCCTGCCTCTCGCCTTTCAACGCTTTCCTCCTCCTCCAGGGTCGTGAGTCCGCCCGACTTTGCCACTGCAAGAGCAATCGCTCACGCTCTCTCCCCGCAGTCGAGACCCTCAGCCTCCGCGTCGAGCGACACACCCAGAACGCCCTGGCACTCGCCAAGTGGCTCGAAGCGAACCCGGCTGTCGACTGGGTGTCGTACCCGGGCCTTCCTTCGCACCCGTACCACCAACAAGCGCTCAAGACGCTCCAGAAGGACCGTTATGGCGCTGTCCTTTCGTTCGGCGTCAAAGGCGACGCGAATGACGGCAAGCGCGGCAGTCACGTTGTCGACAGCCTCGTTCTCGCCTCGAACTTGGCGAACGTCGGAGACGCCAAGACGCTCGTCATCCACCCAGCTTCGACAACGCATCAGCAGCTTTCGACGGAGGAGCAGCTTGCGAGCGGTGTCTCGCCTGACTTGATTCGCGTCTCGGTTGGCATCGAACATATCGAGTGAGTCGTGACTCAGTCCAGCTTTCCTGGTCCTGCCGCTAACAGGTTTTGTGCTTCCGCAGCGACATCATCGCCGACTTTGAGCAGGCGTTCAAAAAGACGGCGCTATAAGCGCGATCGTGAGGACCGAAAATATGCGTCGGCCGCCGTAGATACCCAAACAAAACCATTGCAGTATGCGTCCGGTCCGTGCCTAGAAAGTAGTGATGAGGAGAGCGAGAGCGAGTCTACTACATGGCGGGCCTATTACGTGGAAGCGAGTTTATCGCGTGCGTGTCCAGATCGGTCGAGTAGAACTTGACGCCCTCCGCCGACCCTGGCCGACCCTCGTCGTCCCTGCAGATACTGAACCAATCGATTGAGTTCGACTGACCGCTGAAGCCGACGTGGCGGAGCATCGGAAGGACTTCGGCTGCGTCGCAGGCGATCGCGGCGGTCGAGACGTAGGCTTCTTCGACATTCAGCGGGCTGTCTTGCGACTCAGCGACAACGTCTCGGTCGTATGGTGACCCCGGTGTCGTGCTCGGAAGGCGGAGACACAGGGTGGCAAGGTGTTGGAAGCCGGACAAGGCGGAGACGACCTCGGCCTAGTGAGCAACAGGTTACCTTGCGCCTTTCGTCACGATGCGTAAGAGGATCTCGGAGAGCAGAGAAGAGCGAGACTTACGCGCGAACCGTCCCAGGATGTCCTGTCACTCATGGTGAAACGTGCACAAAGTTGGAAAAGTTTGTGCGAGCTTCGCAAGATTGGCCGCTGAGCAAGTGCGGTACGGCGCTAAAGATGATGGTGATTGTTTGCGGGAGATCTTCGACGGCGTGCGGTGACATCCCGAACTGGTCAAACCGGGTGTCGATGGCGAGGTGTCCGAGGTTAAATGGCGGAGGCAGCTGTTGGACAAGGATTGTTCAGTAGCAACTATACAAGGCTTCGTAAACGCGAGCTCACCGTGGGCGAAGATGGATCGCACACGTCCGTCTCCATCTCCCTTCGCGCAGCCGGAGGAAGTGCCCGGTAGATGCAGTAGCAGGCTCTTGAGACGAGCGTATGTGTCCTTGAAATTGACATCGAACGGGTTCCCATCACCGTAGTGATAGTTAAGCCTGAGGACTCAAGTTGCAAGGCTGTAAAGCGAGGGAGGACGGAGTCGAGTCGTTTGGTGCTGTCGCTGTCCATGGACAGCGAAGTCACGCCTGTCATGAAGGAAGCCAGGGATTGCTCAACCGCCGCCTTGTCGAAGCCGTAAAGATGGCCTGAATTCAGTCGCCGGATGAAGACGTTTATGCCGCCGCCTCGCGCCCTCGAAGCCCGCTTGACTCGAGACAGGAAATACGGGGTCGACGCGATACAGGACGAGCTGTTCGACCAGGGGAAAGTCCGCCTGGCTGAGCATCGCGTACTCGAAGAAGATGCTGGCGTTCCTTCTTGTCGGCACATCTCTCGCTGTCCGTGCGGTACCAGCGGTACCGACTCGTGTACTTCCACGACTCCTCGTACCGTATCGTCCGTGCGAAGCGTTTGGCACTCATGACGCCTACATCGGACAGTCAGACTTTGGGAGGAAGTCTCGAGGTGTCGAGCGAGTAGAACAGGTAGGGGAGGGCAAGCGTCCGCAAGAGGCACTTGGTCCCGTACGCCAAGTGGTGTAAGGCAGATAGCGTCTGCCGACGAGACTCGCTCGACTCGAGGCGGAGGAGGGAGACGTATCGGATGACGAGGCCAAGAACCTCGAGGAGCAAGTCGAGGAGCCGGGCGGGCCGCAGGCTGGATGTTGCGTCGTTGTCTGAGGATGTCTGAGCCACTTCGGACGTAGGAAGAACAGCCAAGTGAAGTGAGCGCGAGTGGGGAAAGAAAAGTCCTCTTCGGAGCGGGGAGGAGCAAGTTGACGGCCAACAAGTTTCGCGGCGCCGATTCGAGTGATTCAAAGCGCATCTTTGCACCCTCCTAAGAGTCTGAATAGGTCACACAGGAGAGACCCAGAGGAACGAGAGCGAGGCTACGATGAGTCCGACTTGGTCCGTGAGCAGGAAAGAGAGGGGAAGACGAAAAGGGGCGGATGGTGTGTGTGAGACAGAGAGAATGATGCGGTGGAGCGGACCTTCCGACTGGGATGACGAAGGCGGGAAGACCGGCGGTTTTTCGGGGAGGACGAGAGAAGGATGGTCGGCTGGTGCGGAGAGGAAGGGGAAGAGGGGTTGAGGGAGTCGAGACGAATAGGCGGGCCGTGCTGCATTGCGCCTGTACGAATTTTCTCCCAGATATCGCCGATTTAGGCGAGAGCCGGGAACGCCGACGAGTCGGTGACGGCGGGCGCGGGAGCAGCCTGCGAGCGGCCCTGTCCACGGGCGGCACCGCCACGGGCACCACCACGGCCACGACCCTCCCCGCGACCACGCGCACCACCACGGCCGCCGCGAGTCGAGTCACGCGGACGGTCGTTGTCGCGGCGAGGAGCCTTCGAGGCGAATTCGATCTCGATGAACTGCTTGGCCTCCTTCTGCTTCTTGGCCTTGCCCGAGGCGGCCTTGGGGGCACCGAAGAGCCACTCCTCCTCAGTCTCGCCCTTCTTGGGGACGACCTTAGCGTTGGCGAAGAGGTCCTCGCCCTCGTTGGCCTTGCGGGCCTCGGGGAGATCGGCGATGGCAAGCTTCTTGGCAGCCTGGGCGGCGAGGTACTCGTCGTAGGTCTGGGTCTGCTCCTCCTCGTCGACGGGGGCAGCCTCGACGACCGGGGTGGCAGCACCCTCAGCGGGAGTCTCGGCCTGGGCGTCCTTCGCGCCGTCCTGCTCGGCCTCGAGCTCCTTCTTGCCGTCCTCGGCACCCCAGCCAGCGGCCTCAGCCTTGGCAGTGTCGCTGCGAGACGAGGAAACAGTCAGCACTGCCCGCTTCGAAGGCGAAAGAACAAGTCGACGCACGTGCGGCCGGTCTGGCTCATGCGGTCAAAGGGGCGTCCACCGCCGTTCTCGCGGCGGGGCCTGTTGCCGCCCAAGTAGGTGCCGGTGTTGCCGCGAGGGTTTCCACCGGGGCCGCGCGGAGCACGACCGCCACGGCCGCCACCGCGGGCAAAGCTCTTGGCTGGAGGCGAGTCATAGAGAGGGAAGGATAGTGGATAAGGCGAACGAGGGGTATGATTGGCGGGAGTCGCGAAAGGGTGAGAGGCGGGTCCGAGAAGCGTAATCCGAGTGTCAGCTCAGTCGTCGTCACCACGCCGTCCGCGCGCCTCGTGCGACCGTGCCCTCCGTTTCCAGACACCTGGCCGTCCACCCTGTCCACCCGTACCGCCTGCATCTCGCGCTCTCGCCCGGAAAATTTGGGAGGTTAGCTCACCGCGGTCCTCCTTGGCTCCCTCACCGGCGGGGACGTCGGCGTGGACCTCGCGGTCGGGCCTGTCGCCCCTGCGGTTGTCGCGGCGGGGGCCGTTGTTGTTGCGCGGCTGCTGCTGAGCCTTGGCGGAAGCGGGGACAGCAGGAGGGGCAGGCGCCGGGGCGGCCTTCTGCGCCGGCTGCGGCGTGTAGTCGTCGCCGTCGCCCTGCGAGTCGCGAGAACAGCATCGTCAGCGGGTGCTCGTCCAGCAGCTGGCCCTCCCCGAGGCGGTCGAGGCGAGCGAGGGTCGCGCGAGTTGGGACCAGGCGACGGTCGACCTCTCGTCGCTGCTGGCGGGCCTCGGCGCCTCGGGGCTGGGGGTACGGCGTAGCAGATGGAGCCAGACTGACGAGGGCGGCGAAGGAGTTGGCGCTGAAGACGGACATGTCGTGCAGCAAGTAGGCAGAGAGCGACCCTCGAAAGCGAGTCCATCTCGCAGAGAAGACACCTTCGCTCCCGTTCACCGTGCCCGCTGCGAGCACGCTGGCCTGCTAGAGTCAGCCTAACGGGCTCCTTAATCCTGCTCGGAATGTCACCGCGCCCGCCAGCCACGTCGCCTTGCTGACGAACTGCTCGACTTGCCCCGTCTCGCTGCTCGTCTGCGCGGTTCGCATCGGGTCTTTCTGTGGTTGTGAGAGTCTGGTTGCAACACGTGACGATAACTATGGACCGTCAACCCGCCAAATCACCCTCAAGGGATGTGTTTCGACCCGAAGACCTCATCCTTGCACGCTCACGCGACCCAAAGCCTCCTCGCTACCATCTTCTCAATCGCGCGGCCATCTTTGCATGGACTGGAGTGGTGTGCGCATGTTGGCGAAGGAGCCGAGCTTGCTCGGATTTGCGCTGTCATTGCCCTCAGGACGAAACTGCACCTCCTGCTTGAAGTGTCCTGCTATGTCCGCTTGCTCTGCTGCCGCGACTGCGGCTCACAACGCCTCTCTCCCCTGATGCTACACCAGCCATTAACCCTGCTAAGGGCCAGGCGGTACCGTGGTTCCGCGGCGACGAGCACCACTCGACCGGTCGACGCTGCCAAGCGATCCAACGCGCGTGCAAGGCGCCAGTGCTGGCGAATCGCCCTGCCCACAGGGACAGTAGAGACGCTACGACACGGGTCAAGCCCTCGAGCCCTCGTTCGACCTGAAGAGGTTGAGGCATTCGACAGTCTCTCCTCTCGCCTTTTCACTCCTGCTCAACCTCGGATTTCGCATCCTCCCGCTTCTGGCGGATTGCTCGAAGTTTGGGGAGCTCCACGAAGGCCAGAAGAACGCGAAAGACTCGCAAATAAGAGGGGGAACCCTCCTCGCCTCCCGTGCCGACGGTTCGTTCCCCACCCCAACTTTCGATAAGACCCGTTGACTTGCCGTCGCATGCCGCTTGCTCTCTTTCCTTCACTCCGCTCATTCTTCCTCGGTCGCGCTGCCCTGCCTGTCTCCCTCGCCGCTGCCGCAGCTGCCATGCCTGTCCCGCTCGACCTCGCTCGCCTCGACGCTTCCGAGGCGCTTGCGCTCATCCACAGAGACGAAGTGACTGTCACGGAGTAGTGCGTTCGCTTTCTCTCACTCGTGTCAGAAGCTGGCTGATGAAGTCTGCACGAACGCAGTGTGCAGGCGTTGATCTCGCGAATTGAGGAGCGGGATCCTGTTGTACGGGCATGGTGAGTCCCCTTCGCCTCACTAGGCCGTCAACCTGGATCATTCGAGCTGCTATCTCAGTGGCGGACTCCCAACCTCCCCCGAATGCGCGTTCTGAGGAAGCGAAGCCGACCTCTCGTTTCATTCGTCGCATATGTCTCCTCGCAGGGCCTACTTTGATCCAGCCTACGCTCTCGAACAAGCCCGAGAACTCGATGCCCTCCCTCGCGAGAAGCGAGGACCGCTGCATGGCTTGCCAGTCGGCGTCAAGGACATCATGCGTGCCGTTTCTCCCTCTTCCTGCGGTCCCGCCACCTACTGACCGCATCCTTGTGGCACAGTCACCAAGGACATGCCGACTCAGTACCGTTCGCCCATCTACTCGTCGAAAGTGCCAATCGGGATGGACTCGGTGCGCTTGCCGCTCGTTTGGGCGAGGAGTCTGCCTGACGACTTGCTCGACAGGCTCCGGTCATGACCTTGCGAGCACAAGGCGCTCTTATGCTCGGCAAGACGACTACGACCGAGTTTGCGACCTGCCACATAGGGTGAGATGCCTTCACGACATTCAGATTCTCAAGCTGACTTTCCGCGCGCGCCTCAGCTGCGAGACGGTCAATCCGCATGATACGTCCCGTACGCCTGGAGGGTCCTCGTCCGGCTCTGGTGCAGCCGTAGCGGACTTCCAGGCTCCCGTGGCGCTCGGCAGTACGTTCTCCTCCCGCTCCGTTCGACGATCCGTCAGGCTGATGTGCCCATTCCTTCGCCTCCCTCTACGTAGCTCAAACGGGAGGCTCCGTCATCCGTCCTGCCTCATTTAACGGCATCTACGGACTCAAGCCGACCTGGAACGCGATTAGTCGAGAAGGCGTAAAGATCTGTTTGTTCAACACTCTCACTCTCGCTCGATACCTGCTGACACTTCCGCCTGGCACAGACTCGATCACCTGCGACACCGTGGGGTTCTTCAGCCGCTCCCTCGCTGACCTCCGGCTCCTCGCCTCAGCCTTCCAAATCCGCGACGACACTCCCCCTCCGTCCTCCCCTCTCTCGCTCAAAGGCGCCAAGTTTGGCTTCGTCAAGACTTGCGTGTGGCCGCGCGCGACGGAGGGGACAGTCAAGGCGTTCGAAAGGGCGAAGGGGTTGCTTGAGGCGGAGGGAGCGGTTGTTGACGAGGTTGAGCTGCCGAAGGAGTTTGACGAGATTCCGAGGCTCTACCAGTGCATCGCACAGTCCCTCTACTGCTGTGCGGGGAGTTTGACAGTCCTGCGGCGCAGATACGTCCTCTCGAGCGAAGGCCGCTCCGCCTTCCTGGGCGACTACCTTCTCACCCCCTCGAGGCTCGACCCACTCATCCTGTCCCACTCACGCAACGACCTCCACGTAACACGCAGGAAGCACCTCGAAGGCTACGACAAGATCGCCGCGTTGCGACCTATCGTTGATGAGATTGCGGGCAGGTATGATGCGCTCGTTACGCCTTCCTCCACGGACGAGGCGCCAGTCCTTGTCGAACCTGAGCGGCACACGGGGGAGGCGGTATTCAACTTGATGTGGACAATCCTCCATGTCCCGGTCTTGAACGTGTGTGCACTGCTTCTCGCTCCCTGGCCCTGGCTGACATAGTCTTCTTCCGTCGCAGATGCCGGGCTTTGCAGGACCAGCGGGCTGTCCACTTGGCCTATCTCTCGTCGCTCCACGCTTCGAGGATGAGCGGCTGCTACACGTCGGCGAGGCAGTCGGTCGGGTCTTTGCTGAAAAGGGGGGATGGAGGTCTGGGCTGTAGAGGCGAAGCATGGACAGGTGTGCAATCTTCTTCAAACCTCATTGATCGTCGGACATAGCGATGCACCAGGGCTATTCCCTTCATCGCCGCATTCGAGCGCTTGCTTCGCCATCCGGGCCTCCTTCCTGTCTCTTCGGCTGCCGACCTTTCACACTGGGGCCTGCCTGAGACTCGGCTGCGGTTCATCTTAGTCCTCTACTTCACGCTCCAAGCGTCGTTCCCGGTTTCCTTACAGGCGCAGCAAACGCCCGCCAGACTTCCGCAGATCCTCGTGCCGCTTCCTCCACGTCTTCCGTCTTCCACGCGTTTATCTCGTTCCGCAAGCTCGCTCAGAACGGATCACAACATGTTGCTTGCTTTGACCGACCGATTTCTTGCGCTGAGAGGGTTTGGTGGACGACTGCGCTGCGACAGGCCGTGGCGGCAGAGAAGGGTGCGAGATGGGCGGCAGTTGTGGCCGATGGGAAGAGAGGGCGTGGGAACGGGTAAGAGAAGCGAGCTGCGCTTGAGAGCTGGATTGCCGAGCGGTTCTTCGAGGTTGGTGGGGGTGGCAGAAGCGCGGCGCCTGTGCGGGACGTCGCAGCAACTGCAGTCTACACAAAGCCATAGACCAGGCTCGCCAAATTGACGGGCGCGGTCGGAGAGGAACAGCCGGCAAGCCAGCAACGGACCTTTCCGCCCGCAAGACCTGCGGAACTCCTGCTCGCGATCATCCTCCTTTTCCTGTTTTGTTCCGCGTCTTCCGCCTGTCCCGTCTGTCCACCGGGACTCGCAGCTGAATTCTTGGCGGGCACCCTTTCCGCAAGCCAGTCTTGCGCGTTCTTGACCTGCTGAGACTTCGCCCCTTCATCGACTGAGCTACTGCTCCAGCCTGAGCTTCGAGGACGAGACGTCTTCTCAAGCGGTAGACATGGCGCGCTTCGCGACGACGGAAGGTGGCTGCAAAGGGGTGGACTCGTATGGCAAGGAGCTGGTAGGATGGGAGGTTGTCGAGGTCGTCGGGGGTGAAGTTTAGCCTCCGGGTCTCGGCGAAGGGAGCATGATTGGTCATAAGAGGAGATTGACTCGATCCTGAGCCAGCTTTGACAGGTCGTGAAGGAGTGTCGGGAAGGGTGAGCGTGTCGACGAGCGGAGGCGGAACCGCAACGACCCGATTTGACACAGAGTGCTGGCCGTGCTTGTAGCGGCAACTCGGGGGTCAGTACAAAGCCCGCAAAAAACCTTTGAAGCACGACGACAGGCTGACGACGATCCGGTCGCGGCTGAAGAGAAAACATCGCCGACTCTTTTCTCTTCCCGTTCCTCCCGCCGTCGGCTACTCCGTTCCTCTCCTCTTTCTCACCACCCGCTCCTCTATTGCCCGGCGTCCGTCCAGCGAGTCACTCTTTCGCATCGCTTCATCTGCCTCGGCTCTGCAGCCGCCTCAGCAGACCCCTCCTCCCGTCCCCGACGAAATGCGAGCGTGCGCCTCTGCCAGAGATTGCTTTCCGCTTCCTCCTTGTATGCCTTCGTTGCAAGCGCGTGGAGGCGGGCGGAGAGGAGTTCCTGCGAGGTGAGAGCGTGCAGGTCGGCGAGACTGAAGTCGAGCGGGCAGGACTCGGCACCCGGATACGGATCAAGAACGCGCATGACAAGTGAGCCAAACAAGCGAGCAGCTGGAGCGATGCGAGTGGAAGCGAGCTACGACTTGTGCACGGACGAAAGAAAGCCAAGCGAGCGTATCCAGACGAGAAAAGATGCCGTCGGCCCGGCTTGACCTTGACGAGGAGCGGAAGCGACACGCTCTCTCTGTGCGCAGGGACAGACGCTCTGGCGATGCAGCGGTTAGGACTCGAGAAGCTAAGTACAGCGCTCGAAGGGGAAGGCGGGCGGCTGAAGGAGACAGATTTATGCTGGGATCTTGCCCTGCCGGACGAGCAGTCGGTGCGTGAGGACGATGAGGAGCTCGACGCTGTGCGCATGGTGCGTCCAACATGTCAGTACGGGAACGCATGTGACGTCCACACCAGACAGAACACTCGTTGCTGAGGCGCACCGGTCCTTGACGAGCAGCTTGACACCCTCGCTGAAGAAACCCTTGAGCAGCTGGCACTCGACCCCTTGGTACAAGCCAGCGACGCCCTGCTCGTCAATCGTTTTGCGAAATACGTCAAATTGCGAGCGGTAGAGGTCGCGACCGGTCGGCGACTTGAACTGCATCCGGGTCTGCCGAGAGGCGAGGGGGTCAGCTATCTCATAGAACTAATATGGACGAGTGAGGCATACCTTTGCCAGGATTAGCGGGTAGGTGAGAGCGCTGGCGATGGCGCTGGCGAGGGCTCCACACAGGAAGGTCTGCGCCGGTGTTGGGTGCTCGCGGTTCTTCTTCGGCAAGAGCCGCTTGAGTGCTGCGAAGCCGTAGAAGGTGATGGCCGGGTTGATCGACTGCGGAGCTGACGGTCAGTCTCGGTGATGTGCAAAGGCGAGGTATCTTGCGCAACGCACCAGAATGACGGTCGAGCCGAAACCTGACCAGAATCCCCACAGACCCTGCTCCTGGTAGATTTCCTTCCCGATCGCCAACGCACTCGGCGCACGCCCATAACGGCCGTCGTCATCGTCTCCCGAGTCGTCCGACTCGACGGCCCGCTTGTCGCCTTCCTTTCCGCCAACGACCTCTTGCCTCGGTTCGCTCGACGTCTGCGCCCGCACCGTAATCATGGACAATGGCGAAACCACGCCCTTCGCGAAGATGCCCGCGAGACAGCCGATCGCGAGTTCTTCGAATGCGCTCAGTAAAGGCGGACCGCTTGACTTCTTATCTTTGCCCGCTCCCGTCGTCGACGGCTGCTGGTGCTGCTTGCGCGCCTGAAAACGATCTCGGAGGGCGGAGTAGGCGAGGAAGTAGAGGAACTGGGAGAGTGCAGTCGAGAGGGAGTCGGGCCCGAGTCCGCTGTAGAAGGCCGACAACCCCTCATGGCGATAGATCGTTTGGACTGCTGCCGAGAGCGAGTTGTATGATCCTCCGCGAGGCGCAGACCCAGCCTTCTTCGCGGAGCGCTTTGACGTCTGGAGGCGAGTTGTGAGAGTGTCGAGAGGGAAGACGAGCGCGTTCGAGACGACTGTGGGATCGGCGGCTGGTTAGCTTGACACATCTTCGGCATGTCCAAGTGCGCACCTGCTCCTAGCGAGCCACTGCCCGCCTGTGCCAGCGGTGGGAGACTGCTTGTCATGGTCGGGCGATGTGGGGTGACGAGTGATGGGCAACGACGGCGGACGAGCGAGCGTGGAGAGTAGTGCACGTGGCGAGCAGGTACAGTGCTTGAAAGTAAGTCTCGAGAAGCAGCGAGTGAAGGAGCGAAGCGACCAAGCGGAACCCTGCGAAATGACGAAGTCGCGGACGACCCGGCTTCCTCATATCAGCTCCGACGCGCACGAACGGGACGAAGGCCGACCACAAATGTCGAAACGAATGCATGACAAGCAACGGCGACATTAACCGAAGCCGCGACGACGGATGCCAGCCATTCATTCCTCCGCTCCTCCTCCGCCAGCTCCCCCCTCCGCCCTGAGCCGTTTCCGCTCCGACTTGCCCGCACGCTTCTTCTTCTTCGGAGGCTCGCCGTCCGCGCCGCGGGAGCCATCACCAGCACCGCCTTCGCCCGCCTCGCGCGCCTCCTTGCGCTCCTTGTACCGCCGCTTCTTCTCCTTGCGCTTCTCGAGCTGGATCTTGGCCTGCTCCTCATCGACCTCTTCGCCCCACTTGCGCGTCCGGAGCATCTCGCGCAGCTCCTTGAGCTTCTTGCGCTGCTTCTGCGCCTGCTTGGCCTGCCACGACGCCGAGTCCTGCCTGTACGGCGCCATCTTCTTGAGCGACATGAAGGCGTTGAGCTCGGCGTCGGTCGCGAGGAGGATCTCTTCGGGCGTCAGGTTGAACGACTGCGCAGGAACCTTGGCGTACTTGAACCGGGTCTTGATGTCGCCGATCTTGTCCTCGTAGTCGAGCGCGTAGTACTCGTCGATGACACGGTCCGCCTCTTCCGCCTTGGTCGAGTCGCCCGATGCCTTGACCGTCTCAATGAGGTCGGTTGGCAAGCCATCCTCGTCGCGCTTCTCACCCTTCTTGCCCTTGCCCTTCTTGTCCTTCTTGCTCTTCTTGCGCGGCGCCTCCTCCACCTCCGCCATCTCGTCAGCGTCGTCTACAGGAAGAGCAGACGTCGACGCGATGGGCATGCCCTCGTCACCCGAAGCATCCGGTCCGACGATATCGGTGATGTCGATGTCGTCGTCCCAAGTCGGCTTGAAATCGGCGTCCTGCAGGATCGCCGCGTTAGTAAAGCTTCGTAGATCAGTACAGCAAACTCTAGCGCACCTCCATGTTGTCGTACTCGTCCCCGTACACCTTCTTCATCGCCTCCTCGTGCTTCGCCTCATCCCATTCGCCATCCAGATCAATGTCCTCCAATCCCTTCGTCCCCGCACCCGCAGCCTCCACCAACTGCTGCAACTTGCTCTCAATCTCCTTGCGCTTGAGCGCTTTCAACCGGTTCAGCTCCTCCTTGCGCTGCAACTTCTCCTGCTCCTTGCGCTCCTTTGCGGCTTCGCGGGCTCGGGCTCGTGCGGAGACCGCGGTTGTCGGCTTGCGGACTGAGGTGGCGCCCACGGAACGAGAGTGCGTGACGATATCCGCGCCGCCGCTGCTCGAGGAAGCAGTCTTCAGCTGGTGTACCCATGCAAACGGAACAAGCGACACACTTCTCTTCGAAGCGGAAGTTGTAGCGGTGCTCAAACTCCTCCGCCTTCTCCTCAAACTCGTCGTCGACATCGTCGTGCAGACTGGGGTCGAGGATGTGGCCGTCGTCGTCGAGCAAGGCGGACTTCGTCTTGCGCTTCTTCTTCGGTTTGTCCCCACCGTCGTCGTCGCCCACAATCTCATCGTACGAAGGAATGTGCGACTCGTTCTCCCGGTCGATCCAGCCGCGGTTCAGGATGTACCTGCGAGGAGCAACGTAAGCCTCGCGACAGACATGCGAAGACGCCGACGCGGGACACACTCCCGCAAGAACCCCTCATCGTCGCCAAATGTCTCCTTGACAGCCTTCTTTCCGACCGCCGTCTCAAGGAACTTCTCATACTCCTTCTCCTCCTTTGCACGCTCGTCCTCGCCCTTCTCGCGCTTCCTCAAGAACTCATCCTCGTCCTCGTCGTCGCCGTGGTCCGCATCAGAGCCAAGGAAAGCCGCCTTAGTCTCTTGCTGCAAGAGACGAGCTTCTTCGGCGGGCGTAGGCTGAGCGAGCGAGGCAGGCGCGTCGAGCGAGTCGTCGCCTTCGGGGTTGGCAAGGAGGCGGGCACGCTGGAAATCTTTCAGGAGAACGGGCTTGGAAGAGGAGGACTTGGTACGGGAAGAAGAGGCGTTTGAGCGGGCGGCAGCGGTTTGACGTTCTTCCTCTGCACAACGATAATGTATCAGCGACTTCGCTTATGCCGTCACAAAGCTCCTCTAACGCACCTTCGAACACCTCACGACCTTGCTCGTACACCGACGGGTCCCTCGCCCGGATCTTGGCCAGAGTACGGAGGATGGCGGCGTCAACTTCGGGCGTGACGAGCTCTGCAGCCTCATCGTCCGTCGAGTAGTCGGTGGACTCGTCGTCGTCCTCGGGCAGCTGGTAATCCTTGCCGTACTTATCCTGGACTGCAATGCCAAGGGAGGATCGAGGAGAAGGTGGCGTCCTCGAGCATTAGCGCCCGCTTGTTCGCCTGGCCAGAGTGACAAAGTGCACACACGCTTGGACAGTTCCTCGCCGCGCTTCTTCTGCTCGTACTTTTCGGCGAACTGCTCGTTGACCTTGAAGCTGAAGGCGCCCTCCGAGTCTGAGCCTGACTCGCTCGACGAGGACGCGACGAGGTTGGCAGGTGCCATTTTCGCAGTCTAGCAATCGGTCTGTCCCACTCGCTCCGCAGCTAGAGCGGTGTGAAGCGGTGTGCGGGTTGTTCTGATGAAGAGGAGAAGTCCCGAGCTCTTGCGGCTCCACTTCACTCGACTTGCTCGTTCACACGCTTGAGGAGGCTCGCAGGACCGGAACGATGGCCGGTCCACTGCTACAGGAGCACCCACCGCCGCAGCTCGCGCATCTCCCGCCTCGCACTTCGTCTCTCATTCGCTCGTCCACCATCGTGCCCACGCTTCCTTCGATCCTGTCAGAGCTCGTGCAGAACAGCATTGATGCACGGGCAACCGCCATACACTGCGCCGTCGACTTTGACACCTGGACGGTCCGGGTCGAGGACAACGGGACCGGGATCGCTCAACCCGACCTCGCTTTGCTCCGTACAGCTGCCAGACACCTCACAAGCAAGCTCAGCGTTGCGGCGAAGGGATCGGCGGATGAGGCGCTTGCGGGCGTCGTGACATACGGGTTCAGAGGGGAGGCACTCGCTTCCTTGCAGGATATCGGGACGCTCGAGATTCGGACGAAGACCGCAGACGACAACGAGGCACAGCAGCTCGTCCTGAGGGGTGGCGAGTGCTTGGGGTACGGTGGGAGCAGGACGGAACGATCCACCGGGACGACTGTCTGGGTCAGGGATATCTTCTGCAAGGTGAGTAGTCGGTCTTTCGTTCTGCTGTATCTTCCTAATATGGCGCTAATGCTCCTGCGTCTCGCAGCTGCCCGTCCGCCGTCGCGCACTGTCCAAAGCTTCTGCCCAATCTACTCTCCTTACCTCCTTTCGCTCCACCATCTCAACCCTCTCCCTCATCCACCCTTCCATCTCTTTTGCACTTGTCGACACGACGTCAGCCTCCAACACCTCGAGCGGCGAAAGCAAGACTCTCCTCTCCGTCGGTCAAAGCGGCGAAGGTCTGCTCGGCAGGTGGAGACAGCTTTGGGGTCGGGCTGGAGTCGAGAAGGTGTGGGAGTTCGATGAAGCTGAGCAGGAAGAGCACGTGGAAGGAGGTGTCGATGAGAAGCTGAGGGCATGCGGGTTCTTTTCACTCTCAGCTGCCCAAACCAAGGCGGGCCAGTTCATCTGTGCGTCGTAAAGCCGCTCGCTTCAGGTCTCATCATGTGCGACACACTGATACGTCCTTTCGTTCGTATGGTAAGTAGACGTCAACTCCCGCCCACTCGTCGCCACCCAATCACCGCTCCACAAACTCTTCAACACGCTCTTCGCCTCCTCATCCTTCTCTCGCCACGCCTCCTCGAACCTCTCCCTTCCCTCACCATTCGCTTCATCGTCCGTTCGCGCACGAAAAAGTCAGCAGAAGAAGCCGATTGAGCGATTCCCGGTCTTCGTTGTCGCGCTCGAAGTCCCGGGTCGAGTTGTCGATGTCAGCTTCGAGCCGGACAAGCGGGTGGTCGAGTTTGAGGTGCGTGACAAAGACTCGCCCGTCCGTGTCACTGCTTCGCAGGAGCGCGGACTGACTCGCCCGTCTTCTCTTTGCGCAGGACCCCCCTCGCATCGAATCCTTCCTGACCGCCATTACCAAGCACTTCCTTGTCGAGAACGGATTCCTCCACGTGGCCGTTTCAGCGAAACAACTCGCATTGCCCTCGACGTCGCCCATGAAAGGAGCGAAGCGCTCTCGCACGGCGGGAGCGGAAGACGATGCGTCCGTCTCTGCAGGATCACGGACGAGGAGCCGAAAGCGAGTTGCCATGATTGACGACGCATTCCTCGGGACGACTCCAACGGCCCCGCCATCTCGTACTCGTTCTGCTCCTTCCGCAATCCCGCCCATCGCGCATCCTTTGCCCGCGACTATCTTTGCCCCGTCAGCAGAAGTCGACGGATCTCTTCTGACGACCGACGACGACGATGCCTCGTACAGGTGGATGGATCCGGTGACGAAGCAGGCGTGGCTGATTGACGGGCGGACGGGGAATAGCAAGCGGTGCGATGAGTGCTGGCCGGATGAAGCGGTTAGAGGCCAAGAACGGAAACGGGATGGCGGGAAGAAGGGAATGGTTGACAGGCGGTGGCTGAAGCAGGCTGAGGAGCGAGAAGTTGAGACAGGAGAGGCGGAAGATGTGCCGGATTGGCTGAAGAGCACACTCGAGGTGCGGCAGGCTCGCTTGACGTAGGTCGCGGCAGGTTGCTGACCATTCCGTTTGCAGTCATGGGACAACCCCGTCTTCCCCGCCGCCGCACCAACAGGTCGAGCGATCCCCTCGCTTCCCTCACTGCAGACCGCCTCAATCGGCGTCCAGCCAGGCCAGCCACTCTCAACCCTTCCAGCCGCGTTCCGCACCACCAAGTCAATCCTATCAGACCGCCTCACAGCGTCGAAGCTCAAGCAGATGAACGACTTCGGCCGAACGACCGTCAGCCTTGACGTGCTGACGCTCACTGCAGACCTCGACCCAGCCTCAACGTCTACCCTCGCACCTCTTGAAGCTGGCACACAGTCATTCTCGCGCACATCGCTCGCTCAAGCGGAGTTTATCGCGCAAGTCGATACGAAGTACCTGCTGGTGCGCGTTCCTGCGTCTTCCAAAGGCCAAGGCGTAACGCTCGTTCTCGTCGACCAACACGCCGCTTCGGAGCGCGTCAGGGTCGAACGCTTCCTTGATGCAGTCGTCGGGCGAGTCGTGCGTGGCGAGTCTGTCGAGGTAAGGGAGCTGGGAGCGGAGGAGAGGGTCGGAGTGGTTGTCAGTCGAGCAGAGATCGAGGCTGTTCTGCGCTGGAGGTCGGTATTTGAGCGGTGGGGCTTGCGGTTTGCTGCAGGTGCGACCGAGGAGGAGAAGGAAGGCGACTACCACCAGCTCTGGCTTTCCACGCTCCCTTCCCTCCTCTCGGACCGGCTCTCGAAGGACGCCCGACTCGCTCAAGACCTCGTCCGCTCATTCGTGGGCCATCTCGCAGAACATGTCGTGGGAGTTGCCGGTCGCGCAGGCAAAGAAGGCGAGAGTTGGACGAGCGGGATGAAGGACGTCCCGCCTGTCTTGTTGGAGCTGATCAACTCTAAGGCGTGCCGCGGAGCTATCATGTTTAACGACGGTGCGTCCGTCCTCCTTCCCTCTCTCCCGAACGCAAAGGACTGACGTGCCTTTGGGGACAGCTCTCACTCCCGCTCAAGCATCGACTCTCCTCGCCCAACTCGCCGAGACGTCCTTCCCCTTTCAATGCGCACACGGTCGACCGTCGCTGGTCCCCATCGTCAATTTGCCAGCGGCCTCGAGGCGCGGGGGGCAGGGTCGAGAAATCGATTGGTCTCGGTTTGCTTGAGCGTCGAGGAAGAGGCTGCTTTCCCTCAGGCCTTTTGTTATCTGTGCGCATCTTTCTTGTCGGTAGATATCTTGTTGTCGTCTCCATCACTTTGCCAACCTCGTCCTGCATGAGCGTTTGTCTGATCCGCATCTTCCAACGGAGCTCTTGCGTGCGAGCTTCACTCTACCGGCAGCTCTCGCACCACGTGCACGCGAAGAAAGAACGAATGAAAAGGTTGCGCTACTAGAACAGGCAATGTGTCGCAGGGAAACACGGTGAGAGGGAGAAGAGGGGAGTAATACAGCGGGCGGGAGGAGTGGAGATGCGAGGACGGAATGTGCGGACTACGAAGAGGAGCCTGGGACCGGAGGAAAGGCGAAGGGAAGGGTGTATGACCGAGGAAGAGGGAAGACTAGCGGTGTTGCTCCTCTTTAGGTGTGGGTGGTGCGGACGGATCTGTGAAAAGATTCTTTAGGTCAGCTCGAGACGACATGCAGTTAGGTCCCGCCTGCAAGCACAGCGAGCGAGTTCGGGACTCTATGGGATCGAAGCTGAACTCACCCGGCGTTGGTCCGATGTCACCCGCATCGAAGAACTTGATTCGCAATCGGTGGAACGCGGGAAGCTTCGGTGCGAGCCCGACGAAGAGTAATGCGCAGAGGTTGAGGGTGAAGAGGGCGGGATGTGAGTCGTAGCGGGTGTAGTGGGTCGAGACGAGGAAGCTGCGCGACGTCTGAAGTCAGCGGGGCGTCATGGAGGAAGCGAGGCGAGCGCGGACGCACAGGACGATGGGGAGCGTCGTGAGCCACTTCTTCGCCGGCGTGTACTGCGCTCCCGAGTCGATTTGCTCCCACAGCGTTAGGTTGTCGTACACGCCCGAGTTGTTAGTCATGTCGAACGGTACGCCCGTGACGTAGTGGAAGATGATATAGGAGACCTGTGCTACAGCGTATCAGTACAGCAACAGGAAAGGAGGGATTGCTGACGCACGAAGAGGTAGCCGAGGTTGGCTATGGTCCAGGCGAGGTCCTGCGTGATGCCCGGTACGGTCTCGAGAAGGATGATGCCGAGACCGATGAGAACGACGTGGATCAACCATGCTCCTGTATCAGCGGTCGTGCGCCGTCGAGAAAAGCGAAAGTCGAGGGATGGCGGTGCAAGGCAGGAATGAGGCGAATGTCAGCGGTCGCTCCACGCCCAAACGCTTATCTGACTGCGTAGATGCTGTTCACGAGCCTCAAAGCCACCGCCTGACCGCCGTTCATCTGCCCGGCCGCTGCGTACGCGCTGCACAAGTCCCCGCTGATGAGGTCGAGGAGACAGCACGCACCTTTGTAGTTGACCCAGTCTGCGTTGACGTTCGTGAGCGCGCCCTGGTCAAGCTGGTCGTCGTACGTCTCTGGGACTTCCTGAACCGACACGATCGAGCTGCTGCGCCCTCGCCTCGTCGCCGTTGGCTGCGACAAGCGGGTGAACGAGTTCTGCTTCGACGGCGACGGTCGAAGCGGTGGCAGGCTGAGCAGCGCCGTGTTGGGCGGGTTGCGCATGCTCGCTGCGGATCTTGGCAAGCGGTTGGAGTGAGTTGAAGTGAACAGCGATGAGCGACGGAAGCGAGTTGAGGAACGTAAGGTCCGCCACGAAGCGGTCCAGGATGGTTTGCTTGCAGTATAGATATTTCTAGAATATGCTCATTCGCACAGTGAAGCTATCCAGACAAATCCAGAGGGAGTTGGAGTGAGTGGGAGAACCGTCTTCTCCTCTGTCCGTCAAGCAACCATTTGCTCGTGCTCCCGCTCGCTTGGACAGGCTGAGCACAGGTAGAAACGACTGCTACAGCCTCGTGCGCGGTCATGCCAGGCCCGCCGAGGCTCCCGCTCGACCCGTACCCGCAGTTCCTCCTCTCCTCGCTCGACTTCGACCTCGACAATCTCGAACAGCTACATCCGTACCAGCTCGCGCTCGTTCACTTCAGCCCGTTTGCGCTGCCGGAGCAGCGGCTCAGCGCGGATGTGCTCTGGTGGCAGAAGCGGAGGGAGGCTATCGAGGAAACAGGCGAGGAAATCGGGTTGGAGGAAGCTAATGCAGGTCTACGGCAGATGAAGCGGGCGAGAGAGTGGCTTGAGGGAAAGGTGCTGGAGAGCAGGAAGATGCGGGAGATGGGAGTGCAGACGGATCCACCGCCAGCTCCTCCAAGGCAGGAGGCTTCAAAGCGAAAGGTGCGTAGACTTTCGTTCGATGCAGGCCATTATCACCTGTTGACGTCAAATGGCAGACTACGCAGAAGCCGATCACGCCCCACCCTATCGAACTCCCGTCCTCCTCCAGCCCTCCGCCGACCGATCCTACCCAAACGCCTGCGACATCTGCTCCTCTCGGCTTGTCCAACTTCAACGAACCAGTCCCCGCCGAGCTCGAGTCGCACTTCTTCTTCCTCTTATGCGACAATCTCTCGCATCGAGTCTCGCCTCTCCTCTTTTCGCACTTCCTCCACCGGCGCAACTCGAAAAACTTCCCTTTCTTCTTCGGTATCCGCCGCATGACGACTACCTCCTTCTTCGTCGCGTTTGGCTCGTACGACGACGCGCACACCGCGCAAATGCAGCTTAACGGCCAAGTCGTCCCCCGCATGAAGTGCAAGATCCGCGCGTCCGTCGCCGGTCGCACGCGAGGGACGTTCCGATGGCGAGATCTGAATTTTGAGACAAGGCGAAAGTGGTTGGAGAAGAGGGAGCTGCCGGACAGGGAGACTGCCGACCAGGCGAAGCCGCCGGGGAAGGGCATCACCGTCTCGAATGGATATCACAACGAGTTGCGCCGGATTGAGGCGGCACGGCAGCCGAGCGCGGAGCGAATGGGCGAAGCGGACCGGAAGTTTGCGGAAGAGGTGAGGGACGCGACGCTTAGATGGCGGCGGGAGCATTTGGGGCAAGATTTCGACGGTCACTCGGATTCGTGCGAGACCTGTCCGTCCGAGTACGACTTGAACGATTCCGACCGGGTCCACGGCGTCTGCAAGATCGTCAACGACACCAAGGCAGCATATCCCAACATCAAAGGACCTGTCTGGCGCCCGATTCTCATGTCGCCAGTCCTGCGTAGCTTCGTACGGGCCTACGGCTTCACAAATCTCGGCTTGCGAGCAGACCAGATGCCTTGGTACCGCCCCCCGCCTCCGCACACCGCTCCTCCAACTCCTCCGCCCGCTCCTCCCCCGCAACAGTCTCCTGCTCAACCGCCACCTCCTCCTCCCGCATCACGACCTCGCTCGCAACCTCCGCTCACTCAATCTGCTGCACCTCGTCTTCCCTCACGTCCGACCTTCACGTCGACCGTGTCGAGCTATTCATACCCAGGCTTCGCCTACGATCCGAGACCTACTACGACTTCCGCCAACCCAGTCCCGCGACCCGGCCCTTCCGCCTACTCAGCCGCGTCAGCGCCTCCCTACTCTACCGGTGTCCAGCGAGCCCCGTATGCACCGACGCAGCAGCCGTATGACTGTGGCGGCTGGGCGACGCAGAAACGAAGTGCTGGAGACGATCAGGCGACGGATCCGAAGAAGCGGGCGCGGTACAACGCAGGTGCGGCGCACGGACGGACTTGACGCTTGGCTTTCACTTCCATTTTGTCTCCCTCAATCCGCATCTGTTCAGATCTTGTTGCTTGTAACTATCACGCCGTTTCGCCATCTTTGTTCTCGCCTTGCCTTAGAGCAGCCCTGTGCTTGAAGGACGTCAATGCAGCTGAATCTACGGGTCCTGTCTTCTATTCCTCTTTCTAAGCCGGTCTCGACGATGTGCCGAGCTGTACCGAGATTAGCGGCGCGTCTCCGTTGACATCCTGCGACTCCTGGCGGGTGGGCCTCCAAAGACGTCTTGGAACTGTACGAAAGATGGTCAGCGAGAGGGCTCGGCGGGATGAGAGGTGAGACGCACGCGGGTCCAGAGATGCAATGCAGAAACGCGGCTGTAATGCTCGTCGAGGACCTTGGCGAGCTTGCGGGCCTCGAGCTGTCGAATCAGGAGCCGTGTAAGCGTCTGCAAGGCGAGTACGTAGAAGGAGGACGGACCGTGTCCTTCCGTCCCGCCAAGCTCGACGGCGGTGGATTCTCGCCATGCAGATCCCAAGCCCCACCGAGACCAGCGAAAGCAAAGTCGGACTCGTCGTTCCCGTCGAGTGGCTCGGGCGACTCTGTTCGGGGTGGGCGAGCAGGATCGAATGCGTCTGGGTTCGGGCGGGACGACAGACTGTTCGAGCCTCGGCCCGAATGCTGCCTGGCGAGTTCGTTCGCCCGCTTGGTGATGCGCTCAGCTTCTTCGCGCATCGACTTTTTGAGATGCCCTGCGGAAAGAGGCAAAGTCAGCGAGGCGATGGGCCAGGAGGACTGGGAAAACTGACGTTCTCGCTCCTTCTGCACGCTTTTGTACGTTCGGCGGAATTTGCGCTCGAGGATAGCCTCTGCAGGCGAGTAAGAGGCGTGAGCAGGTCGAACACGTTCGTGTGAAGCGGAAGACTCGCTGCCTGCAAGGTATCGCTTGACCGGCGCCTCCTTGATCACGCCAACGTCCTTCTTGTCGACCTTGAGCATGCTCATCTGGTCCTCTGGCTCCATAGGCCTGACGACGCCTGTGGTCGAGATCCTCTCGCGGATCATGTTGTCGACGTATTCAGGCCGGTTGAACGGCTGCGTCGAAGAGTAGATCGTCTTCTCGAGGTCGATGGGGGGGGGAGCCGAGTGGCTTTTCGTCTTCTTGCGATGCAGAGGAACGGAGCTGACGGAGGGCGCGGAAGTCGTGAAAACGGATTGGCTGCGGCCAGCATTGGTACGAGACGCGCGGATGGAGGCTGCGCTGCCGTTGAGGCTGCTGCTGCCGTTGAGGCTGCTGCTGCCGTCTACGTCGGGCGGGCGGAGAAAGGCGGAGTCGGGGTGCAGGGGATCGCGCTCAAGCGGAAGTGTCATGCCGGACGGCGAGACGGCGGAAGGTTGCTGATCCGACGGCGTCGTAACCCACTTAGCGAAGCTCGACATGGCGCGGAAGCAGTACTTGGCGGGAGTTGTGAAGGAGAAGAGAGGAAGGTCGTGGCAGACCTCGTCGTAAAGCTGTAGGTGGACCTGCCAATGAAGCCAGTCAGCCTGCTGGACGATTTCTGCAAGCATGTCGCCACGCACCTTGGTAGGCGGGAAGTCCTTCGTTTTTCGCACTCGATCAGGATTCTGCTTGAGGATGCCCTCTCGAACAGGGTAGCGATCGGGGTGAGCCGCACGATGCGCCATCTGGTTCAGGCGAAGTCAGCGTTTGAGGCGCAGGCGAAGTCACGGGTGGGGCTTGCGTAGATAACCTCGTCCCGCAAGACCTCCTTGTCGCCCGCCATCACGTACAGCGGAGGCAGGCCGCCGAGCGAGGGCTGCCAGATCGGGCTGACGAAAGGGTAGACGAGCTGCGAGAAAGATGCGTCAGTCAAGCGCAAGCGAGCAGAGAAGTCCAACGCACCTGCTCGTTCGTCGCGTACAGCTGGATCTGGTCGACAAGCTCGACCTCCTTGCCGTCAACCTCGACCTTCATCACCTTCGAGACCTCCGTCTTGTGCTGTCCCGAAGCTCCCGTCTCGTCTGACGCAGCCGAAGCATCGCCATTGTGCTGCTCCGCCCGCTTCGGGTCGTTGTCGGGCAGGCGTTCAACAGCATCGGCGAGTTCTTGCGCTTTGTGGTGTGTCGAGAGCGTCAGCAAATGGTGGCCGTGCCGCTCTGACTTCTCCTGCTTTCCGCTCGTTGTTGTGTGCGGCTCGTTGGACCCTCGAGAGCCGGGGTGCTGGAGATGGTGAGCCGCCTTTTTCAAGCCTTGTAGGGAGGTCGACTCGTCGGCTCGCTTGCGGAACTCGGCAGGCGGGGGCGGCCAAAGTGTCGACGGCTTGAAGATGGCAAAGCCGAACGGAGCTGCGGGAGCGCGATGTCAGCGAACTAATTCGTTAAGATGGTAGAGGCGGAAAGCGCACGAGGGATATCGGTGTCGGTGTTCTGCAATATAGAGGGGAAGCTGTGCGTAAGGTCTGGCGACCATACAAGCAGTTAGTATCGAGGCTCCGACGAGCGGTACGAGCTTACTGACCGCACCACGGCGAGATGAGGATGCCTGCGAGAGCGAAGGGTCAGCAAGACTTTCTCGCGGGGATGGGAGGCTTCGCGTACCTCCGGCCGGCATCGGCAGTCCACCGTCGCGAAGAAGACACAAGAGAGCGATGGCGAGTCCACCGCCTGCCGAGTCGCCGCAGACGGTGATTTTGGACGGATCGACTGGGCGATGTTTTGCGCCTGGTGGCGGGCGGATGAGGTAGAGGTAGGCGGCGAGACAATCGTGGACTGCGACAAAGAGTGGTGAGTACAGCCCAGGATGGATGGAAGGAAAGGACACACGAGAGCAGGGGAAGGGATACTGAGGCGAAAGTCGATACTCGACCGCGAAGACGCGACCGCCTGACAATCGAGCATGTCAGAGACACTCTCGTGAGGCACGTAAGAGTTTCGGCGCACCCGTCTTCCTCGCTAGCCGCCAGTAGATGTAGCGATGCGTGTTGATGCTGCCGAAGAAGTAGCCTCCGCCGTGGATCGCGAGCGTGACCGGCATGTCGTCGAGCTCGGCGGTGTAGTTGTCGTCTTCGTGGTGACAAGAGGAGGTATCCGACCCGAGAGGCGCGCCTTGCGGCTGTTTCAGCGAATCGGAAGGAGAACCGTCCGCCGCGCGTTGACGGGCTGCAGCTTCGTCCTCGGCCTGCTTCTCGAGATCCGTCGTCGACTGAGCCCTTGATGACGACGCAGTCGTCCAAGATGGCGGAAAAGCCTTGCGAGCCTTGCCCAGCTCTCGCCGTCGCCGGTTCTCGACCTTGGCGTCCTCCTTGAGCTGCTTCGTCTTCTCCTCAGCCTCGTCGTCCTTCTCCCGCCTTGACCGCGCTTTGTCCTTCCCCTTCCCCTTTGAGCGAGCCCGGCTCTCCGCCTCGAGACCCTCCCAATCCCGCTTCATGCTGATCCACTCTCCGTCAACACCGCCCTCCTTGTGCGTCGTCCGCTGCCACCACTCCCTTCCGCCAACGACGCGCTCAATCTCGTCCTCGCCGAGCGTGTCGATCAAGACTTTTCCAGCCTCGAGACGGGTCGAAAGCGGTATCACAACGCGAATTACGCGGACCCAGAACGGGGCCGGGACAAAGTTGTTGCCGAATCGTTGGACGTCTTCGACGGTGTGCATCGAGGCGTTCTCAAACTGATTGAAGCGAGGGATAGAGGGTCAGCGAGGAAGATGGAGGATCTGAGGAGGAGAAGCGGGACGCACAAAGTTCTTCATGACGCTGAATGCCTCGTCGTAGGTCAGGCTCTCCCTCGCCTTACTGCACACACACGAAGCCAGTCAGTGCAGCCCTCCCTCGCCGTGAAGCAACCCCCTCCACTCGACCCCTCCAAAGCTCGGCGAACGCACGACTGCTTCGCGATCTTCTTGCGATGGACGTAGTGCTTGAGGAAGGTCTTGCCGATGGTTGAGAGGCCGGACATGGTCACCGTCAGCGTGTTCATCGGGAGGCCTTCCATCTCGACGATGAGGGAGTGTGGGGTGGAGGCAGCGACGCCAAGTGAGTGTGATGGCGCGGGCGCCGGTGTGGTGGATCAGTAAGTACAGCCTCGAGCAGCACCGAGTCTAGCAAGCGAGCATGAGCAGGACAAACGAGTGTCCGAGGCGGTCGAGGCGAACTTCGCGACTTCGGCGACGACAGCGGACGCGAAGGAAATGTCGAGCAGGCCGACTAGACGCTCACTATGGCTGGACTGAGGCAATAGATACATTCCTAGAGATGCGGCAAATACGGACGGGAACGGCGACGGAAGAGGTGAACGGCTCCCCTTACAAACTCGCCTTCGTCTCCTTCGAGATCAGCCGTGGCTGAGCGCCGAGTCCGTTACCAACGCCTGCAGAGATAGGGGGAGGTCAGCCCTGACGAGATGAAAGGCCGGAGGGGCATGCGCACCAGCGAGAGGCTCGTAGTTCGCCCGCATCAGGTAGTCCGAAGCGCCGTCGACTAGGCGGTTACTCAGGCCAGCGGTGTCGATCTGCGAATCGCGAGACCGTGAGTGCTAGCCAGAAGTGCAGAAGGAACGACCGGGGCGCACCATCTCGGGCGTGACATCCTGGATCGTAGGCGCGCCAATCAACCGCATGCTGTTCAAGCGGCGCGATCTGTCAGCTTCTGCGCCGGAGGACCAGATTTTGAGCGACTCACTTCATCTCCATCTCATCCTTGAGGATCTGGATCGCCTTGATAACGCCTTCGTGACCGTAGGCAGAGTAGGCGTCTGCGGGGGACGAGTCCGTCAGTCTCAACCTCCGTGCCAGCTACGCCAGAAGCCTGTGCTGCGAGCATAATCGAAGCAGAATTTCGGAGGGAACCGAGACGCACAAAGGAAGGGCCGGCCGATACCGACAGCCTTTGCGCCGAGCGCGATCGCCTTGAGGACATCTCCCGCGCGGCGGACACCTCCGTCGATGCTGCGTGCGCCACGCTGCGTCAGTGACACCCCCGCACAGTGACACGGGGAAGTTGTACGCACTAGACCTCGAACCCATTCTTGAGGAGGTCCCTCTTCCTCAACTCGCGCATAACCTCCTCTAGGATCTCAATGCCCGAGCGCGCAAAGTCGAGTTGCCTGCCGCCGTGGTTCGAGAGGACGACGCCAGCGAGTCCTTGTTCGGCGGCGAGGACGGCGTCTTCCCAGCATTGGACGCCCTTGAGGATAATGGGCATCTTGGTAATCGACTTGAACCAGGGGATATCCTGTGGTCCGTACGCACGTCAGCACACGCTATCGTCCTCTCCGCAACGCGAGAAACAGTTACGCACCTTCCACGACAGCCCAGGGTCAATGAAGGACGAGATGGCCCTCGCCGCTCCCTGAGTCTTATCGACGCTCTCGCCCTGCGTGCGCTGGACATTCGACCCCTCGTCCGCAAACTTCTGCCGCATGTCTTTCTCGCGACGGCCGAGTTGGGGAGCGTCGACAGTGATGAAGAGGCCTTTGATGCCGCGCTTTTCGGCGTGCCTAGGCGCTTGAGCGAGTCAGCACGTGGCAGGTGAGAGGAAGGAGAGGTGAGACGCGCTGGACGATCTTGCGGGTGATCTCGCGGTCCTTGTTGACGTAGAGCTGCATGAACTGGACCTGTCCAGGCTTGGCCGCGTCGACAATCTCGTCGAACGAGCACGACGCGAGAGTTGGGATCATCTGTGCGGTCGTCCCAAGTTTTTTTTTTGGGTATCAGTACGACAACCGGCAGAAAGCATGGCAAGCACTAGCGACGCACCTGGATGACACCCTGCTCGTGTGCGGCCCAGGTCAAGTTCTTTTCTCCCTCCGGGTGTCCCAACTTCCCCAGCGCCGTAGCCGTGATATAAATCGGCAGGGAGGTCTATTCATACTCTGATCAGCCTCGCTCGTTAGAGAGCAGACGCAGGGGAAAAGGCGCACCTTGTGCCCGAGGATGGTCGAACTAAAGTCGATGGTCGTGACGTCCCGCAGGATGCGAGGGCGGAACCAGATGCGTTGGTAGGCGTTGCGGTTCTCGCGCATCGTGATTTCGTCGTCCGCGCCGGACGAGTCTGTGAAAGGCGAATGTCAGCGAGCGTGCGGAGACGGAGGCAGGGAAGGGAAGGGTGGCGCACAGTACGCCCAAGCGCCGACCGGCAAGACCGACTTGGCGACAGCCTGCGCACCCGAAGTTTGTCAGCGCGGCCCCGGCAGCGAGAAAAGGGCGGCTTCCGCGTCCGCGCACCTCGAAGTCGTACAGACTCAGACACTCATCCATCGGCGGCTTCTCCTCAGCTCTCTTCTTCCTGTCCTTCTCCTCCTGCGTCTCTTCCTTGGCGACGATCTCGAGTCCCGAGAGGTCGACCGGTCCGAGGTGTTTGTCTTTCGGGAGGTATTGCTCGAGCGTGCCAGGCGGGTGGATGGGCTCGCTGCGGGTCCGTCAAGGGGGGTTCAGTAGGCGGACAATACCCAGCTCGGCACCGTGACGAGAGACGCACTAGGCCTGCGCAGGGAAGGAAAAAAAGAAAGACAGCGAGTCAGGTTTCCAGCGGCGAAGCGGAACAAGCCAAGCGAGAGGCGACGAACTACTCACCTCAGTCGCGTCCTTGCCGGCATACTTGAGCAAGATCCCCATCCCTCCAGGATGTTCAGGCGCAAACTCAGTCAAGTCGTAAGCCTGCACAACGAGAAACCCTCGCCGTCAACACCCTCTCCAACCGGCCCCGCCGGCGGACTCTCGAGAGGGGAGGGGACGCACATTCCCGTTGACGATGACCCACAACGAGTCCTTGCCCGCGTGTTTGGCGACTTCCGAGTGGTGCAGAGGGCGCTTGCCGGCGTCGGAGGACGGCATGGTGAGCGAGTTGTTGCGAGTCTGCGAGATTGAGGGGGTGGAGGCGAGACGAGGTGTGGCGTGCGTTGGACCGCACCGCAAGTAGGGCTGGCACGGGTGACTCGATGCGCGCGAGTACGATGCGAGTATCGCTGAGCTCTCTCGAGGTGTGCGTGTGGAGCGAGAGCAAGGTCGAAGGGAAGTTGCGCATCCGCGGGGGCGACAACTCTCCCCGGGCGGAGCCGTCGGTCCCTCTCGCCTCGGTCGATACCACGCAATTCTAACCAGCAATGCAAACTCTACCAACGCAAGTCTACAGTTTGCCGCCGCCTCCCTCGACCGGCGTTGCCGTGCCACTTTCTCCGCCCGCTGTCGGAGACGGCAACGCGTTGGCTGCTTCGGCTCCCCCTCCTCCCTCTGTGTCGTCGTTGAACGCGTCGATGTAGGATTGGAAGAAGCGACGCCAGGAGGCTTTGCTCGGGGTGTGGTGGCCTGCGGTCGTGGAGTCGAGAAATCAGTCAGGGTGAACGGCTCGTGTCTGTGACAGCGCGAGAACGGAAGGAAAAGGGACAGGGAAGGGCAGCGCGCACCCCCGTTATGCCACTCGATCCGAGCGCCCTCAAACGCCCTCGTCAGCGGCACCGACCTCTCCTCACCCACGATCGTGTCCCCCCTGCCAAGCACATGCAGCGTCGGAGTCTTGGGCTTGCTCTGCTCGAAGTAACCCGCCGCGCGCGGGTCCAGGGGGAAGAAGCCGGCGGAGAGGATGGCGAACTTGAATGGTTTGGGAGGCCATTCGACGGACGGGTTCGTCGACGGAGCCGCAAAGATCGGGTCGAGTGAGGGGTTCTCCACGAGCGCAGTCAAGATCGCACCACACGCCGCGCCCTGCGAGAACCCAAACACTCCGTCGAACGGTCCCTGTTCCTCCAAGATCTGTCGGAGGTGGCGCAAGGTCTCGTCGAAACGGATGAACTCGCGGTAGTGACCGTCGGAGGGGTGTGGCTTGGCGAACCACCACGCGCGCGGGGTGTCGGCGTCCGAGGATGGGGAGGCAGACGCGTCCGAGTCGAACTTGTTGCGGAAGTCGGTGGGGTCCGTCGGCATGTCGACGATGTGGGTCTGCGGGAGGCGACTCTGAGCGTTAGCGAAGACGCCCTTGTCTGGGTCGGACAGTGAACGCACCGGGTCGACGAACACCAACTCAGCCGAGTCCTTGAGCGCCCGTCTCAGCGCACCTATCCGTCCGCCTGCGAGCGCGCGCAGCCGGGTCAGCGAGCGCGGGAGATGAGACGTGAAGGGCGAGTGCGCACTGAAGATTGCGGCGTTCTGCGTGTAGCCTGGGAGGCAGAGGATGCGGGGCAGGGCGGTCATGGAAGAGAGCGAGTGAGCCGGAACGGGCTGGGTGAGGGTGCGGGCGGCGTCGAGCAAGGGCTGTCAGGTCAGGCAGGGTCTGAGCGAGTGTGCGAGTCTGCTGGGCGGGTCGTCGTGCGACGCGCGAGTGTGGCGCGAGGGAGAGGGAGAGGAGGAAGAGGGGAGGGAGTGAGCGAGGGGCCGCTGCGGGCATTCGGTGCACGTGACCGGCTGCTCGATCGCTCCGACGCTCGCACGCTCCTGCGGTCCCGCTCGTCGCCTCGCGCCTGGACGACTGCCCGTCTGTGGGACTGCTGCTCGACTGCTGCTGGCGCCGGGCAGGACGATGCGCTTGGGCGGGGCTGGACGGTGTGGGTGGGAGAGCCGAACGAGGCAGGCGGAGTGAGAGGCTGGCTTCGAGACGAGCGCTCTCGTTCGCCAGCTCGCCGCTCGTGCTGCTGCTCGCTTGGACTGCTCACGGGCACTGCCTGCTGCCTGCTGCCGGAGACTCACGCGACCGGGCCCCTCCCTCGCCGCCCTCGAGTCGCCGCACCGTCGCACAGCCAGCTGCCCCACTCCGACTCGTGCGAACCAGCCACGCCCACTCCCACTCTCACACTCACACTCGCCCGCTTGCTCGACTCCCACTGGACTAGATGATGGGCCTCCTCTCGCGGAAGAAGACCAACACGGCCCAGTCCTCCCAGCCAGCCCAAGCACCGCCGCCCATCTCTGCCCCGCTCCCTTCCTCGCACCCGCAACCGCCATCCATCTCGACCACCGACTACTCCGCGAAGAAGTACCCGTCTTCGACCGGCAGCGCGGGAGCCTATGCCGCTCAGCAACAACCGAGTCCGCCTCGTAGTCCTGTCGAAGCTGGTTGTGAGTCCCGCCGGGGGCAGTTTCCCTCCCAGCGAGCGAAAGTAAGGCTCCACATTCTGACGTCTCACTCCCTCGCAACCCTCCGTCCGTCCTTCACTCTTCGTCGATGAACGACGTACAGACGCACACCACGCGAAACAGCAGTCGCAGTCGTACCGTCCGCAGAGCTCGAACTCGCAGAACCGGGCAGGAGGCGGGTACGGCGCGAGCGGCGGACAAGACTACGGCTACGGCGCGAACGGCTCGTCGTACGCGCAGGAACGCGGGTACGGAGACGTCGAGGGCAAGATGGGGAACTTGGGCATCGACGGCGGCGGCGGCGGGAACGGACCGGCGGGCTCGGCGGACCAGATGAGCGTCGATACGGACATGGCCGACGGATCGAATGGGCAGTATGGAGGGAACGGTGCGCATGGAGGGTACCAGCAGCAGTCGGCTGTCTCGCGGCACCACCACCACCACCAGCAGCAGCAGCAGCAGCAGCAGCAGCAGCAGCAGGGCGGAGGCGGAGGAGGCGGCCACCACTCTCACGCCTCGCGGCAGCTCGCCCGACAGACCGAGACGACTCCGCAAGTCGTCCTCTCGCCCACCCCGTCGCAGTCGTCGTCCGCCTCGCGGAAGACCTCGTCCCGCTACAGCCTGACCGACTTTACCTTCATCCGGACGCTCGGGACGGGCTCGTTCGGCCGCGTCCACCTCGTCCGGTCGCAGCACAACGGCAGGTCGTACGCGATCAAAGTCTTGAACAAGGAGCGTGTGGTCAAGATGAAGCAGGTCGAGCACACGAATTCCGAACGCGAGATGCTCGAGCGCGTGAGGCACCCGTTCTTGGTCAACCTCTGGGGAACATTCAAGGACTCGAAGAACCTGTACATGGTCATGGACTTTGTCGCAGGCGGCGAGCTCTTCTCCCTCCTCCGCAAGAGCCAGGTGCGTCGCGTCGTCCTTCCCTTTCTACGTCTGGTCTCGGCTGAGCTGACGCCGTCGACCGCGCAGCGCTTTCCGGATCCAGTAGCCAAGTTCTTCGCTGCCGAAGTCGCCCTGGCACTCGACTACCTCCACTCGCTCGACATCATCTACCGCGACCTCAAGCCCGAGAACATCCTCCTCGGCGCTGACGGGCACGTCAAGATCACCGACTTTGGGTTCGCGAAACATGTGCCCGATATCACTTGGACGCTGTGCGGTGCGTTTTGCGGTCTTCGCTTCTTCGTTGCGAGGGAGCTGATGAGGAAGCGATTGCAGGCACGCCGGATTACTTGGCGCCCGAGATTGTCCAGTCGCGAGGATACAACAAGAGCGTCGACTGGTACGCGCTCGGCGTGCTCATGTTTGAGATGTTGGTGCGTCGCGCAGCCGCCTTTTCCCGCTTGAGACAGCTCACTCACACGCAGTCCGGGCATACGCAGGCCGGATACCCACCCTTCTTCACCGAAGACTCGAACCCGATGCGCCTCTACGAAAAGATCATCTCAGGCAAGATCCGCTACCCTGCCTACTTCACGCCAGAAGCGAAAGACCTCCTCAAATCGCTCCTCACGACCGACATCACCAGGCGCTTCGGCAACCTCGCGAACGGGTCGCGCGATATCTTCGGTCACGTGTGGTTTCAGGAGGTCGATTGGGAGAGGCTGTACAGGAAGGAAATCCCGGCGCCGTACGTGCCCAAGGTTGAGGGAGATTGGGACGCGAGCAACTTTGATGCGTACCCTGGTGCGTCTTCCCGCGCTCTCTTCGTCGCCGATCCTTCGTACTGACGTCGATTCGCTGTCGCCGGCAGAGGTCGACTTGTCCGAGTACGGCTCGTCGGGCCCCGATCCTCACGGCCACCTCTTCCCTCTCTTCTAAACCTTCGCATCCACCTCGTCTCGCCTCCTCCTCGTCTCGCCTCCTCCTCGTCTCTTGATTTATTGACTACACATCTCCATCCCCACCCACCCAGCCCAGAGTCAACATCCCATCATCTGCCTATAACCTCCCGCATCCTCATCCCGCACATCCTCCTCATCCGCCTCGACCTCCCAGCCCGGACATTCAATCACAATCCTCAGCACTACTTCAAGCCATAGTTCTTCCCTTCTTTCGTTTCGTTTTCTTGCCGTTTTAGCCCCCTCCTCACCGCGAAGTTGTAGCATTTTTCTTCTCCTCCCGTCTTTCTCCTCTTCCTCACCTGCAGTCGGAAACTCATCAACATGTCCCTTGCGCTGCGGAACTGCGAGGATACGCCCGCTTCATTGCGCGCCATAACGAGCTCGGCAAGAGAAAGTCACCGCGTCCTGATCCCCAAACTCGCGAGCAAACTCGGTGTCCGCGCAGACGGGTTTCCGCTCTTCTTGACTGCCAAACGCGCCTTGTTCCAGTCCCAAAACGCGCCGAGGTAGAAGCCTGCGACGCCCCAGGCTGTGCCTTGCAGGAGCGGGAAGACGACCTGCTCAGGCGAGCGCGAGCGGTCAGCTTGGTAGGTTCAGGTTGGAGAAAGCCGGAGAGAGAGAGAGAGGGGGGACGCACCTGGTCTCGCACGATCACGTAAGTCACCTTGCTCCACTCGATGCGTAGAGGAGCCATCAGAACGTCGCTCGCCGACTCGCGCTTCGAAGACCCTTCGGCCGTCAGTTGCGCCGACGCCAACGCGCCCTTCTCCGCCGTCAAGACCTTCTTCTCCTTCTCCGCGCCTTCGCCTCCTCGTCGTTGTTCTGCGTTGTCGCCATCGATGCGGTGCAGGAACGGCCGGATCGAAGCGAGTACGCCTTGTTCGTAACGGAGGTCGGGAATCGGGGGAATTGGTATCCGTTCCTCGCGCTCATCCTCATCGCTGTCCTCCTCCTCCTCACCCTCCTCCTCCTCGTATCGTCTCCGCTGCCGTCCAACCTTCTCCGTCTCCCCCCTTCGTCCCTCCTTGCGATCCCTCTCCGCAAGCCGACTCGACAAGGAACGCAAAGGCGAGACCGAGTCGTAGACTCCTTGGCCTGTCGTTCGGTCGTCGGTCTTGTGCAAGCCCGGGACGTGCGAGGGGTCGAGAGAACTGGGTTGATGACGGGCGAGTTTGACGAGGATGGAGAGTAGCGGTCAGGGAGGGCATCCCGACGCGGTGGAGAAGCGAGGGATGTGCTCACCTCATCCCGAACAAGTATTAAACAAGGTCCGACAAGTCTGAAAAGCTGGTAATAGGCGCGGGAGCGGTTGCTGAACAAGCCGAAGAGGGGCAGCGACTTGCGATGAACTTGACGGGTTGACCGTGGCTGAAGAGCGGACGTATGGAGCTCCCCAAGAGGACGTCGCTGGCGGCAATGCAAAGCGCTGTCCTCTTTGCTGACCTATAGCCTTTTCCCGGACACCCTCGTTGCAAGCGACGAGAGCAAACTCACACGCTTCAAGCTCCCCCTGGGCTCTCCTCCTCACTTCGTTCGGCTCGCTCGCCTCGGAACGGCTCGCTTGACTGCTTTCTCGCTTCCAGGATGTCTGAGCACGGCGACGATCAACAGCCCGAGATTGTCCCGCGCACGGAGCTGGAGAAGGTGAGGGAGTAGGCGTTTCGCTGTACAGGGAGGGAGATGCAGGAGACATCGAAGGACCGCGAGAAGGGCGCGGTCAGGCCGAAGAAGCTCATCACGGGGGACCAGAAACCGGGCGAGGGCAGCGAGGGCTTCGCAGGCAGCGGACTGCTCCATCTCCTCCCAAACGCCAGTAAGGCTGAACACCTCAAGTTACCACCTACATTCATGCTCTCTTGGCGAATCAATACTGCCGATTGATTCGTTCTGCGCTGTTTAGCGTAGTGGTCCATGCAATGGAGAGGCATGGCGTCACAACGTCGAGGAGATCCTCAACGGGGAGCGGATCCTGGAGGAGGAGGCCGAGCAGCTCGAGGAGGAGAAGCAGAAGAGGATGATAACACACAGGGGGAAGGTGCTCGAGGAGCACAACTTCGTCGAGCTGTCGTCTTCGAGCGAGGACAGCACGGACGAAGACGACTCCACGGCTTGCAGGACACGCAGGAGGACCGTGAACCACCCAAACACGGCCATCCTCTCCTCGAACGAGTCAGAGGACGACTTCGAGAACGAGTCTGAGGGCGAGCAGCTGAGGAGGCAGAGGGACCGGAACACGCAGTGGAGACAGAGGACGGTTCGGGATTGCAGCAGCAGAACGGGTCCGACCCGCACTGAACGCTCCGACACGAGTAGGAGGACAGGCGATCTTGTCGCTTGCACGGCACAACATTCTCTCCTCGTCTCTCCGCTCGTCTTTGGGCGAGAGCAACATTCCTCAGCTCTAGCTCGCGTCGGTGCGTGCGCGCTCAAGCTTGGGAGGCCGCGATCCTGTCAACTCCTCCGTCGCGGTCGGGTTCAGCTCCAGAGCAACGCCTCCAGCCGCTCTTCCTCAAACCACCAAAACCACCGCCGGCTCTCCGCCCGCCCGGTCTTCAGCCAACGGGAGAGCAAAATCGCCGCCCCATCGAGACGCCCGTCTACCGCACCCGCTGTCGCTGTGCTGGTCTGCGAGGCTGTCAGAGAATCACTCGCATGCTATCCCCACCACCCAGCGCACCGGCAGCGTCCGCCACCTCACTCCTGCACTCCTCTCCCCGCCAGACTTCTTTACGGACGACACGCTCGCGCCTCGTACTTTTAGTCGCCGTGCTGGCGTCCATTCGTACGACGAGCGCTCTCCCAGTCGATCCGCTCTTCCACGAGGCCACTACAGCGAGACGAGCGCGCACTGTCTCTCGCCAAGATCCTCCCTCCGTCCGCGATGTCTCCCTGAGCAGGCAAGTACGACCCATTCGCCGCCAAGAATCTCGACCATTCATCGGCGCACCGTTCGGTGACTTCTACATCTCGAACGACAAGCTCGAATGCGAGCCCCTACGGATCTCCTTCGGCGGCGGCCAAGGTCCGCCCTACGCTTTGAACATGGTCAAACCGCCAGTCGCGACGAACGGGTCGGTGGACGACGTCGAGATCCTCGAGCGGATCGCGGTCGCGGGGATGCCGGGAATGACTTGGTGGAGTCTTGATGGGACGAGCCTGGAGGCGGGAGATGCGGTTGCTCTCCAGATTGTAGACGCGGCAGGTCAGGTCGGGTACTCTGTGAATCGCCACGGTACGCACGTCTCTCGTCCGCGCATTCGTACAGACTGCTGACAAGCTTCTACCCTCTCAGTCGCCGAAGCTCGCCTGAACGAGTACTGCCAGTGCGTCTTCGGCTCCCGAATCGACCCTCAAGAACCGCTCGCTGACCCAGGCTACCGTCTTCAGCTATCCAGGCGCATTCTGGCCCCCGTCACATTGGGACGGGAACCATTTCGTCGGCATCCTGCTCATCCTGCTCGGCATCGCCTTCTTCGCAGTAGGCGGCGTTGAGCGTCTCAAGACCTGGTGGAAGTCTCGGCATCTGCGGCGTTCTGGTGCTCCGTCGACGAGCGAAGTGCCGCTGCAGGAGCGGAGAAGCGAGGGCCCCACGCATGTTTTGGGAGACGACGAGGAGCGGACGTCGCTGGAGGCCGAGGACAGGCCCTTGTTGCGGGATGGAGAGGCTCCAGGCGAGACGCCGCCGGCTTATGACGAGGTAGCGAAAGAGGACGAAGACGCAGATAGGCGAACCTGCGGATAGACGAGCGGGAGGAACCTAGACCCCTAGGATAGTCTCCCTTGTATCACTCGCGACGTTTCTCAGACTCGTAAGAATGTTGCTGCACACGTTCATTCTCGAGAGGTGCACAACCGGGAGTACAGCGGAAAACGGCAGGAGGTGAAGGCCCGTCCGCCTGGAAAGTACAAGTTTTGTTCGACGGGGCAAACAAGCGAAGCTATAGGGAACGCAATGTAGGTAGAGGATGCGAAACGGAGGAGCGCGAATCACTACCGCGCCTGCTAGATGAGGGACCCTCCTCACACCTTGGCCTCCTCCTTGACCTTCTCGGCCGTCGCGCCCGCGCCGTCCTTCTTCTCGTCCTCGTCATCTAGGTGAATCTCAACCTTGTGGTCGTCGCCGCCGCCCTGCTGACCCGGCACAATCCGCTCCGCCTCGTCCTTGCCCGCCTCGCCTCCCGAGAAGCGCTTCAACCGCTCAGAGACGTGCTCAACGCTCTCCTTCGGCCACTCGCCGATCGCTCCTTCCTTCTTGACGCCCGCAGCGGCGGGCGACGGGGACGAGCCCGCGTTGGCGGGTTTATTGAAGGTCGCGGAGTACTTGGCGCGGTTGTAAGGCACGGGTCGGTGAGGAGGGTGGGCGAAGTGGCAGTTGGCGCGGGTGCATGCAGCGCCGTAGCGGCAAGGGACCTGGCCTAAGTCGCCGCGCATGTCCCACGGATGGAGGAAGACGCAGCCGGGGCGAGTGCAGGCGGAGCCGAACTTGCAGGGCTTCTCGCCTGCGCCGGGGAGAGCGGCAGGAGGAGAGCCGGCGGGAGGTCGGGGGATGGATGCGGAGGGAGCGATAGGCGCGTCGGCGGAAGAGACAGCGGAGGGAGGATGAGTCTTCTGCGCCTTCGAGACGTGCGACTTGGGGCAGTCCTGCGGAAACAGAGCGTCAGTACACAACCCTGTGAGACAATGAGAGCGAGAGGGTACGCACCGGATCCTCACACTTGAGCTGCTTCTCGCAGGGCTCGCTGCTCAAGACCAACCCGCTCTCCTTCGTGGCAACCGGGCTCGGGTGCGAGTACGGACACGCGGGCTTGGTGCACTCCGTAGCGTGCTTGCAGAGCGCCTCTTGCAGCGGCTTGTTGGGGAGGACGACGGGCGGAGTTGCGTGCTTGACAGGAGGGCCACCGCGATGTCCGCCTCGAGGTCCGCCGGAACCGCCAGGGTGAAAGGGAGGAGCATTCGGGTTGAACGGACCGCCAGGACCGCCCGGTCCAGGGAAACCACCGGCCGGGTTGCTCCAGACGTTCTGCATCGCCGCGAGAGCCTGAGCCTGCGCGACGGCGCTCGCTTGCGCTTGTGCCATGATGTGCGGCGGAAGACGTGCGGAGAGAGGGTGGGCGGTGAGAGCGGGGAAGGGGATGTTGGCGAGGATGGAGGGGTGTGCGCCGGCAAGGATGGCGTTGACCGCTTGGGTGATCTGCGCCGAACGGAATCGTCAGCAGGCGAGGAGGCTGATTAAGGAGTGTGCGAACGCACTGCGTCGAACGCAGGCTGCGGCATGCCCGTATTGTTGACCGGCCCCATGTTCCGCCCAGGCGCGAACTGCGGGTTGTTGCCATTGACCCGGTCGTACAAACTCTTCCCGCCCTTGGGGCCCGTCGGTGCATCGAACCTCTGTCTCTGCTGCCTCTCGCCTCCCTCGGGACCATCAATCTCCCTCGCACCGCGCTTGACGCCCGTCACAGCTGCGCCGAAGACGTTGCGACCGCCGCCGATGGGACCGGGTGGTCGCGTGGGAATGCCGTTTGGACCTGCGCCAGAGTGCGACGCAGAGCTAGAAGGACCAGTCGGGACGGAAGAGGATGGTGCGGACGAGGCGGAGGGTTCGGGGTAATGCTTCTTGACCTCGTCAAAGAGCCAGGTCACGAACGAGGCATCGAAATCGCCGCCGATCAGGTCAGACAGCTCGGTCGAGATTTGCTCTGTCGCCCGAGTGCGGTCAGTGAGGGGACGAGAGCTGATGAGAGCGGTGTTTGCCAACTCACCAGCCGTCTTGCGGTTGCCGAGCATGACCACGCAGTACTCTCTATCGGTACGAAGCACCGTCAGCAGCCGTCTCTGCGCACTCACAAGCCGACCTGACCGGTTTACTCACGCCATGACAGGGTCGTCCTCCGTGCTCCACCCAAGGAAAGCGAGCTGCTTCTGGATTGCCGCCTGTGCGCGTAAATGGATCAGCAGGCGTTCTCGTAGAGTCTGGTAGCCGTTCGCACCTGCAAGGCCTGGCCCTGCGGGCTGCTGGGCACGATTTCGGGTGCCATCGACTCGTGAGGAAAGCGGGCGAGACGGCGGTGTCACGCGAGGAGGAGCAGGCGGGTCGAGGGGATCTGTCTGGTCTGCGTGAGTCGTGCGAGCAGTCTGGCAGCCGAGCCTGTCAAACCGGTCGCCGTGAGAGGTTACTGGACGAGGTCAAGACAAGCGCCACTCCTCGAGAACGAGGTAAGCCAGCGTCAACTCGCCTATACTGCTCTGTTGCGACGCTAGGATGTACGCCGGGATTCTACGCTCTCCCGCTAAGCCTCTCGCTGACCCTGCTCGTTTGCGCTGCCTCTCTCGCTCTCCTCGCTTCCACAGGGCACTCATCGAGGTCATCGCGAACGACCGTCTCGGGAACAAGGGTGAGTTGCAGTCTGACGACGTGCACGGACGTTGTTGACCCGCGTTCTGGCTCCGCAGTTCGCGTCAAGTGCGAGTGAGTTGACGGAAGTCGCTCCAGCTGCCCCCGAGACGTTCTGCTTGCGCTGGGGAGATGCTCATGGGCATTGTTCTCGCTTTCACAGCTCTGACGACACTGTCGGCGACCTGAAGAAGCTGATTGCGGCACAGACGGGAACTAAGGCGTGAGTTGAGGACCTCCTCCAGCTTGCTTCGAGGCTAACCGAGCTGGACAACATGTACTGACGCAATCTTGTCCCGCTTACAGGGAGAAGATTGTTTTGAAGAAGTGGTACGTCGCTTGTTGTGCCTACACGGGTCGACTGATCTGTCTGCTCTTCGCCTGAGTGAATCTGACCTCTTTCGCGTTGATTGTCCGCTTGTCCGCCCGTAGGTACACCATCTACAAGGATCAGTGCGTTTTATCCTTTGTTCCCTGTCAAGGTCTTGCTTGACCCATTCTCGCCGTACCCAGCATCACACTCCGAGACTACGAGGTGCGTATACAACCTGCGCTGGACCTCCTAAGCCCGGCTCGCGTCTTCTTTCACTCGCATCTCGTCGCTCTCGCAGATCAACGACGGCATGTCCCTCGAAATGCAGTAAGGACGGAGGGAGGGCGAAATTGGCGTCTTTCTGGGTTCCGAGTCTCGTATACGCAATCGCAGTGCCTCTCGTGTTGTTCTAGCCAGACTGCAGAGAATGCATCGCTGCCATGTAAAACCCTTGCAGGGAGCTCTGCGATCCGCCTCCTTCCGCTCTGCCGTCCCGCTCCTTCGCCCTTGACGACTCACGCACAGCATGGCGAGCCCGCGTCTGTGACCGATTCCGCGCCATGAAGTTGACCTGACTGTTCCACACAGCTGCCTCTAGCACTCCTCCACGCCGCCCAGGCGAAACCGATGGTCCATTCCTCCTCATCGCACAACCCCGCTCGTCCGCCTCGCTCACTGCTAACGAGCCCATTGGATGCACGCAGCTGGTGGAATTGAAGAATGGAGAGACGTTCAATGGTCACCTGGTCGCGTGCGACAACTTCATGAACGTCACACTCAAGGAGGTGTACCAGACGAGTGTGGTGCGTCGGTTCTCGCTGCTCATTCGAGCGCGTGCGTCTCGTGAGTGTATGTGCTGATCCTCTTGGAGTGTGACGTACAGGACGGCGAGCGGTTCTGGAAGCTGCCGGAGGCTTACATCAGGGGCAACAACGTGAATTCGCTCTCTTGCTCGCCAAGGGAAAGGTAAATGCTGTTCGCGGGCGCAGTAGCTGACGAACGCCATGCTTTGGCTCCTTCGGCCCGCAGATCAAGTACATCCGGGTGGCAGAGAATGTCCGTCCCTCCTCCCTGCTCCGTCGTTTCCCTCTCCAGCTGACCGTTGTCCCCATCTGCCGCCCGAATCAGCTCGTCGACCAAGTCAAGGAGCAAGAAGAGGAGCAGCGACGGCGCGGAAACTCGGGACGAGGCGGGCCTGGTGGTGGACGAGGAGGAGGAATGGGTCGCGGAGGCGGAATGGGCGGACGAGGTGGTACGTTCCGGCTTTTCTCCTCCAGCGAAGGGGATCCTAGAGCTGTCTTAGGACTTCCATGCGCTAGAGGCAGACGAAAAATTCGGGATGTTGCTGACATTCTCTGCCT